>CM067339.1:33996785-34660357 GCA_034376525.1 Nicotiana benthamiana | reverse complement strand
AATGGAATTCAGAACCGCTATAGAATCTAATGACTTGATCGCGAACTATAGTCATTCTTGTATAGCATCTATGCATCTCAACAAGTTTAAATCTGGGGTCCTCTTGTACAGAATTTCCCCATTCAGGAAGAAACCACTGGCGACCTACCTTATTGTTCTTTTTTGATCTTCTTTAGCATGCTCTGGATATTCTCTTATTTTGAGGAATCATTTTATGTCATGATACCATGGTTTACCGTCTGTTTCTATCTCAATTGTATTGCAGTAACCGTGTTGATTCCGAACTTGGATTTCTAGTAGATCAATATGAGTGTTGCCTAGATGAGGGAGAATTGAGGCTAAAGTAGCCAAGTCATCGGCTAGCTCGTTATGAAACTTGGGAATGTACCTGAACAAACTTCGTATTCTGCCGTATTATTAGTACAGAAGAACTGAAGTTGCAATGTTGCAGAGTAATGATGTCCAATAGGTAAGATAAGGATTGCCCCGATCCCAACTCCTTTGATATTGATAGGCCCATCAAAATACATTTTCCATACAGGGTGATCGTCTAGAACCACTTCCTCTATTGAGTTGACCTTTTCATCTGGGAAGTATGTGCTAAGTGGCATATAATTATCATCAACTATATTCTTTGCCAAATGATCTACCAAAGCCCGTGCTTTTATCGCGGTGCGAGTGACTTCCGTTTTGCGAGCCTACCAGTAGGCATTGATTTTTGGAAGATGTATTTCAAAGGATCCATTGTGGATATGAGGTAAGGAGTGTAGGCAAAAGATACTATCTCAGCTTCGGGTGTACTTAACCTCATAATTGGTGAACTTCTTGCTAAAATAGTAGATTGCCTATTCTCTTTTGCATGTTGCATCATGTTGCCCACGAAACATCCAAAGGAATTATCCATCACCAATAGATATATAAACAAAGGCCTACCAGGTTCAAATGGGAACAGTACAAGGGGGTTTTGACAGATAATCTTTGATCACGTCAAAAGCTTTTCGGCAATCGTCTGTCCACTTGATAGCGACATCCTTTTTCAATAACTTAAAGATGGGCTCGCACGTGGTTGTGGGCTGAGCAATGAACCTACTGATATAGTTCAACCTCCCGAGAAAACTCATAACTTCTTTTTTGTTCTTCGAGGGTGGAAGATCTCGAATGGCCTTTATCTTAGATGGATCCAGTTTGATGCCTCTCCGATTGACTATAAAACCGAGGAGTTTCCCATATGGATTCCCAGATGCACACTTGGTTAGATTAAGCTTAAGGTTATACCTTCGAAGCCGTTCGAAGAAATCTTTCAAATCGCGCACGTGATCCAATTGTGTCTTTGATTTCATGATGAAATCATCAACATATATTTCAATCTATTTGTGCATCATGTCGTGAAAAATGGTGGTTATGGCCTTATGTAAGTTGCCCATGTATTCTTTAAATCGAATGGCATGACCCTGTAAGAATAAGTACCCCATGGACTAGTGAAAACGATCTTTTCTGCATCATCTTCATCCATTAGAATTTGGTGGTACCCAGTATATCAATCAATGAATGATTGTATCTCATGATTTGCGCAATTATCTACAAGAATGTGGATATTTAGTAAAGGAAATTATCCTTTGGACTTGGTTTGTTCAGTTCCCTATAGTCAACACAAATTCTGGTCTTTCTATCCTTCTTCTATACAGGCACAACATTCGCCATCCAGGTGGTGTATCGGACAACTCTGACCACATTCACGCTTAGTTACTTCATTATTTCCTCTTTCATTTTGTCACTCATGTTTGTTTTAAATTTTTGTTGCTTTTGTTGGACTGGTGGAAAACTAGGATACATAGGAAGTTTATGAAGCACCAGATCAACACTTAAACCCGGCATATCATCGTAAGACCAAGAAAACACATCTCTATATTCAAATAAAAGTTGAATCAAGGCATCTCTAATTTTTTGTTCAGTATGAATGCTTATCTTCATTTCTCTAACTTCTTCAAGATTTCCAATATTAATCGGCTCAGTTTCATTGAGGTTTGGCTTAGGCCTGTTTTCAAATTATTCCAACTCTCCTTTTATTTCCTCAACAACCTTATCTTCCTCATATTCAACCTCTTTATGCATTATTTAGATTAGATAGCTTTTTAAGATCTGGGCGTGAATTTCGCATGAATGTCATTTTATTAAAGCCAACCTTAACAGAATTGAAATGGAAATAAAATGATAGGAATTAGGAAAAGGAAAAGATACACAACTTAATAGGAAACTGAACTGCATTTCATTGAATTCGAAATAATAGAAGGGTTAACATAAAAAAAAATAATCATACTGAGATGTTTAGATTACAACCCTAAAAGTGACCCAAAATACAAAAAAGAAGTTGCAAAAGCAAACTACTAAGACTCATTCCTTGTGGGGAGAGGAGTAGCTTCCATTTGGTGATGATGGTGTCTGGGTCAATTAGTTTCATATCGGTATGACTAATGCCTTCACCAGCCTCGATCATATTCACTTCAGGAAACATCTGGCTGAGGCCATGCCAAATTTTATCAATGTTTGCATGCATTGAGGAATTTTGACCTTTTTGGAGTCATGGCTTGAAGAAAGTGTAGAAAATGTGAGGGATAGGTTGTTGCAAGACCCATCCATGTTTTTTGCGGTGTTTGGATTTGTTTTTCGTCTGATTCTGTTGGCCTAAAGCATAAGCCAAAAGTAACTTGGTTACCAAATGGAGAAATAGGCTCCGAGATTCCTTTCAATGATTCCCCCAAGCTTTTTCCTGGCTCATTACCTTGTCTCCTCGTAACTGCAGGCACCATAACGAATGTGGCAAAAAGACAATGATGCAGAATGGGCTTTCCTTCCTCGACATGGTCCATAACAACCACTTCAAAAGCATGTTAGACAATGAACTCATACCCTTCCTTGGCCTCAATACAGGGGATTAATGGGTCTTTATAAATGGAAGACTCATCTTCCCCGTGAACGATAATTTCTTTCCAGTCATGTTCGAATTTGAGCCTTATATGCAAAGTGGATGGCACAACTTGGGTTGTATGGATCCATGGCCTTGCAAGAATAAAGTTATAAGAAGTGGCCATGTCCACTACTTGGAAAACAATATCAAAGTCAATGGAGCAATCATCATTGTGAGGTTGATCTCCCAATGGTATCTCTTGCTGAGCCATCAAAAGCCCGGATGCGAACATTCCTGGGTCGGATTCTGTCTGTATGGATCTTCATGCTCTGTAAGGTAGAGAGGGCATACATCTACACTCGAGCCTCCATCAACCAGGACTCACTTTACATAATGACCCTCATATTTGACCATAAATTTCAAAGCCCTATTGTGCCAGGCTCCCTCGTCGGGAAGTTCATCATCTGTAAAGGAGATTTTGTTTACCTCAAAAATATCTGTTGGCCATATTCTCTAACGGATTCACTGTGGTCTCCTCTGATATATATGCCTCGTTCAGGACTTTGATTAGTACACGGACATGCTCTTTGGAATGTAGGAGCAGATATAGTAGAGAGATTTAAGCGGGAGTTTTTTTAGCTGGTCAATGATTGAGTAATCCTGAACTTTCACCATTTCCAAAAACTCTCCCGCATATTCTTTAGTGACTAGTTTCTTTATTGGAAAATGGCCTTCTCTAACTGTTTTGGCCTTCCACAACTCTTCTGGAGAGTAGCATCTCCATGATCGAGTCGAACCTCTAATTTACCCGACTTCTCTATGATTTCCTTGCCTTTGTAGGTCATCATCATTTTGTTGTAGTTCGATGGAGTGGTTTTTTATGTTGGTTACAGGGAGTTTCAAGGTTTGATTACGATCGGCTATGTAATACCTTTTATACCTCCCTGCTTTTCCCTTTTTACGGGGTGGCCTCCAAGTACATATAACCTTGGGCTTAGAATAGTGGAGTGAACATCCAACCTAGAGATCTTTGGAATAATTTATGTTGCCTTATTTGAACTTTGGGCGTCTTTCACAATAAATGGCACATCTCGGCTGAGACTTATTTCAAGACTTTCTCCTTCTTAAATTGCACCCACTATCATTTCTACTAGACTGACCCGCTTGTATTCTTTGTCTCGGCCAATAGTTCCTACAAAATGAACATCATTATGTACTGGTAACAGGTTGTTTGTCATGTTATGAGGGTCCTCGCCATTCGTCACTGCAATCAATTTTTCAGAAATGAGTCTCTCTATGGTTCTTTTCAGAGTCCAAAGTCATCAGTGCTATGCCCTGGGGCACCAGAATGATATTCACATCTAGCATTTGCTTAAAATCCATGCGAATCGAGATGGATATGGTGGGGAGTGATGGGTCCAATCACCCTCATTTGCTTCAGCTTCTGGAATAGACTAGAATATGATTCAGCCAATGGAATGAATTTTTCTACCAGCCTCTGGTCTCGACCATAATCTTTCCTGGGACGAGCATTGCAGGCTACCCGAAAATTTTGCTGATGAGGTCGGGGTGCCATTGGAGATTGTGCTCGTATTCGCCGATTAGGGGGATGAGCAATGATTGAGCATTGAACATTGTATATTGTGGTGGGCCCACAGAGTATTGAGGAATTGGTAGGGGATAATAATGTTGATGGTAGCTAGATTTCCCCTGCCGAACTTGCACATAAGGGTGTGATTCCCCTCTTTGAACCTCCCTAGATCACGAAGCCATCATGGAACCTTCATCTCTCTTCTTTCTATTTGCCAAACCTCCCGACCCATTTTAGATAAGCTTGGGTGGTGGCTTTAAGAGTAGCTTGATTTACAATTATGCCAGTCTTGAGGCCATTTTAGACCACCTCCCCTATTTTGATTACTTCTTCAAAAGGTCTACCCATCACGGACATCATGTTTTGAAAGTAATCAGGCTCTTGAGCCTCCAGAAAAATAGTGATTGGGTGGCTAAACTCTAGTCGCTTGCTCCCTCCACTTGATGGCATACTTCCTAAAACATTCGATCGTGTGAACACCTAGTCCCTTATATTTCTCAAATTTTGGGATCTTCAATCCTCATGGCAAATGGATGTGACGGAACATGCATAGATAACTGAATGGAACACTGTTTGAACACCTAGGGACTGCATATTCTTTATATTCTATTCAAGACTTTTCATTTTTCTGTCCATATCATCTGGCTCAACAATTGTGGTAGGCTTTTCATTTTCCACTAGTGATTTGTATCGAGGAGTCTGATTATATGGAGCCGAGACCCCAAAAGCCATATTTGGAGAATAGTATTGACCATCATAAGCATGAGATGTTGGCTTAGCCTCATCACAGGTGGTGGCGGTGGGATTGTATATACCAGTGCGCCAAACACAACGAGAGGGGTGTTCCTAACCGGTGCGACTAGAGGTTGCATATTAGAGGTACCGGGGGCAGCATGGAGGCTATATTTTAGCAAATACCCATGTGGTAGAATAGGATCACTCATTGCATGGAGCGTAGTTTGAGTAGCCTATGGTATGGTGGATGTTCCCTCTGAAGAATCCTAGGGTGGAGGTCGACCAGATACCCAAGCTTATATACATTTGACAATTGTTGTCTCAATTTTATTATTTCCTCTTACTCTTGCTCAACTAACTGACCCTATGGATCGTCACTGACTAACTCGATTTGATCACTATTATCCATTATCACCGCTACCTTAGATCATGTGAAGTAATGATGTGTTGCCAGTTTTCACCACAAACCAACCACCTTAAGCTTACTATATAAAAGGCAACAAATATGTTAGGGTTAATCATTTTACAAAATCATTTTTGTTAAGAGACAAACATCTTTTTGGTTTATTTTGGAATTTTCGAAGCAAAATTATTTTTATTGATTTTTCAATATGGATAATTTTTCTTTTTTTTTTATACAAGACTCAAGAAGATGCAATTACATAAAGATAAATAAGACCAGACTTGACTCAAACAAACCTTTTATGATAAAAGGCAAAACAATGCGACTCAAAACACCAAAAGACTCTTACAGACTCAAGAACAACAAAAGAAGAATGACAAAGGACTGAGAACTAAAAGAGGACTTTGATCTCTGCAGTAGAATCCACCAGTATCATTATAATCAAGGTGCTTGTTCCTGCGACAGACCCCTAACATTGCTGTATATCCTCTCCAAGACTACAGATATATGACGAGCAACGTTCAATGATACTTCTGCAAATCGCTTAGGCGTCATTCCCAGACAACTCATGCATGCTCCTGAGGTATATGTGGCTACCTTGAGGATCTTTCACTTAATGTATTCTTGAGCCACATGCAACTGTTGATTTTGTTGACCACGGGTCTCAGCTAGATCAAGCGCATCATGCTCGAGGTCCTTGGCCATATCTTTTTGGCGCCGAACATCTAGCTACTGCGCTTTTAACTGATTGATCACCTTTTGATAGTGGTGTCTTTCTATCTCAAACTCCGCGATCCGACTCTCCTTTCTTGACTCAACTCCCCCTATCTGATCCCTCAGACCTTGGATTAACGGAGCAAAACCTCTACGCTTGTGATCACGGATTACCCTGAACTGGGCTTCTTTCTCTTCTTGTTGCTGAGCGGTTGCGACTATGATCTTCTTTTCAATTTGGGATTTGAGTGCTTGCTTCTCTCGTTCCCACTGAGCCTTTTCCCGCTCAAAATCAGCCTGTTATATGTCCATGACTGTCTCCATAATTCCCTTATCTTCTTGTAAAGTGTCAAAACAAGATTGGAACTGTCACGACCCTAGTTCACCAATCCTGAACCTATCAAGACGCCACCCAGTCTTTACTACTAGGTAAGCCTAACACATCGTGGAGATTCAACAACCCTTACGAAAAACGACAAATAAAACATAAATAGCATAAAAATGTATAAAGTGCCGCCTGACACATACACTTCGACTCAAATAATGTAAAAACCTCCAAGACCCAGAAACCCATGGGCAACACAGACTAAGAGTAAAATATAACATACGGCGCTAACATCCAGGAGTGTCTACACCAATGAGTACATGAACAAAACTACTATTAAAGGTAGAATAGACGGAGACTCCTCGGCTCTGCAGACGCGGCATATGCATACCTCGAATCTCCAAGTGTAGCTCCTAAAATCACTGACAGCGCGCCCGATCAAAAGTATCTGGATCTGCACAACAAAAGTGTGCAGAAGTGTAGCATGAGTACACCACAACGGTACTCAGTAAGTGCCAAGCCTAACCCTGATGGAGTAGTGAAGAGGAAGGTCGGGGCCCTACTGAGACGAACATAAGAATAATGTAAGAATAAATAAATAGTGGATCATGAAGTAAATCTCGAATATCTAACAAGACAGTAATTAAAGCAGAACGGCTACAAGTACAGACTACAAACACAAAACAAGTCACTCAAAAGTCAGGATTTCCACATGGAGCTCCGGGAATTGAACCCGCAGTCCATTTATACCAATATCGGAGGATCTCCAGGGAATCGAACATGTAGTCCATCATACCTCTAATAGAGGATATCTAGGAATTGAACCCGCTGTCCTTCATACCAATAACAGAGGATCTCCGGGAATTGAACCCGCAGTCCTTTATACCAATAACAGAGGATCTCCGGGAATTGAACCCACAGTCCTTTATACCAATAACAGAGGATCTCCGAGAATTGAACCCGCAGTCTTTTATACCAATAACAGGGGATCTCCGGGAATTGAACCCGCAGAACTTTATACCAATAACAAGGGATCTCCGGGAATTGAACCCGTAGTCCATCATGTTAATATCAGAGGATCACCCGGGAATTGAACCCGTACTCCAGCATATCAATAACAGAGGATCTCCCGAAAATTGAACCCATAGTCCCAAAAGTAAACACACCACAACAAATCAATATTTAACGGAAAGGAAGCGAAATGCGAACAACAAGTAAAGTCGAGAGTCTAACATACTTCACAAGAAAGAAAAATATGGAAATTTAGTCAAATAGAGCAAATAAATTACTAGCATGCTTTCCAAGAAAAGGAAAATATTGCAATTTAGTCAAATAGAGCAATTAAGTTACTAACATGTTTTCCTTAAGTCAAAACAAGTGAAGTTTCATTTTTAACAATTAAGTATGCGAAGAAACGCAGTCTAAATAAGCCAAGTAAGGTGAATTTTCAACAACTAGCACAAGTACATGCCCGTCACCTCTCGCAAAAGGCTTGTAAACAATGACAAAGATATCCTAAGGGGAGAGGTCCCCCACACAAGATTAGACAAGCCACTTACCTCGAAGAAGTGCAAGTCAACCTAAAATCACGCCCTTGCCACGAGTATTCGACTCCAAATGCTCAACTCTATCCAATTAAATTGCATATTGTAAATAATAATTCAAGTAATTTATGCTTCAAATTAAATTCTAAGCGAATACGCGAAATTATAAAAATGACCAAGATCACACAAACATCGATGAAGCTCAATTTCTAAAGGTGGGATTTTTAGCCATACATATCTAAAATTCACCCCTTAATGATACTACGATGATCCAATATGGTTGTGTAACTTCAATCTACAATACAACATTCAATAGGGCCAATATTGGTAATAAATTCCATAACTTATGCCATTTAGGCATATTATAAATAATAATTCAAGTAATTTATGCTTCAATAATAATTCAAGTAATTCAAGTAATTTACATAATATATTGTAAATAATAATTCAAGTAACTTATGCTTCAGTTAAATTCTAGGCTAATACGCGCAATTATATAAATGACCAAGATCACACAAACATCGATGAAGCTCGATTTCTAAATGGTGGGACTTTTAGCCATACATATCTAAAATTCGCCCCTTAATGATACTACGATGATCCAATATAGTTGTGTAACTTCAATCTACAATACAACATTCAATAGGGCCAATATTGGTAATAAATTCCATAACTTATGCCATTAAGGCATATTATCAAACACCTTGTATGCATAGATATTTACACCTCATAACTATAGTATTGGTTCCTCCAACTATCACCATTAACCAACAATTCATTTCACCATCATTCCTAACCAATTTATAACTTCCAACTACACATGCATGACCATCCATTCACACCCAACCAATAAATCCTATCAAATAAACACCTTTAAATTCCTACCATGTTCATGTATTTGAATTGGGAATTTATGGTCCAATCACTATACCATAAGTTGTAATACTTGATTCATACTCATATTCCCATAATATATCCATATATGTAAGTCTAAGGTGTAGGATGTACCTTTTGGAAGAAATCTTGCAAAACCCTCATTTGAGTTCTTGAAGGAATTTCTTGAAAATCTAAGTGTTTAGGTGAAGATTTCATCAATACTAGTATATAAATGAAAGACTTTCACACCAAGATGATGAAGATTACTTACCTTGAAGATTGGGGGAGTTGAAGGTCTTGAGAGGGTGAAGAAACCCCAAATTTTTGAGCTTGGATGACAAAAATGAAGGAAAGGTAGTACCCCTTCCCGTTTTTACACAGACCAGGGGTATTTTTAGATATTTTACAGGTTTTCCCGTAGTGCGCGGTGTTCCCCGCGGTCAAACCCATGGTTCGGGGCAGAGATCTCCGCGGTCCAACCCGCGGCCGCGCGCCTGGGCGCGCCAGTGACTGACCTCCAGTATAATACTCATAACTTTCTCTATACACCTCCAAATGACAAACGGTTTGTTGCGTTGGAAACTAGACTCAAAGGGATTTAATTGGATAGGTCGTAGCTCACACAGATCCTTGAATAACGGGAGATATGATTGTCCAAAGTGAGGTCTTGTGCACACTCATTTACAATTCCGTCTATTTTTAAATTTTCTAACTTCAAAAGTTCCCATTAGCCATACGAAATCATCCCGAGGCCCCGGGACCTCAACCAAAAATACCAATACATCCTATAATGTTAGTCAAATTTGTTCCAAGTATCAAAACACCTCAACTAACTCCAAAATCATTGAATTACATCGAATTCAAGCCTAAGTTTCTTTAAAATTTCCAAAACGCGCATTCGATCAAAAACCCGACCAAACCACGTCTGAATTACTTGAATTTTGCACACACATCCCAAATCATCAAATGAAGATACGACAGCTTCCGGAATTTCGTTCCGAACCTCGGATCAAAATTTCACCTATCAACCCGAAATCGTCGAAATACTAACTTCGCCAATTCAAGCTTAATTCTATATTGGTCATCACAAAAATATTCCGGACACATTTCTAATTCCAAAATCATCTCCCGAAGATAACCGAACCATCAAAATTCATATCCAATCCCTCTAACTCATAAGTCAATGCTCGATTGACTTTTCTAACTTAAGCCTTCTTAAAAGAGACTAAGTGTCTCATTTCTTATCAAAATCACTCCAATTCAATTCTAACACACCCAATACCGTTAATAAAATATAATGAAGCAGTTAATAGGGGAAGGAGGTGTAAATTCTAAAAACGACCATCCGGGTCGTTACAGGAACTCTTGTGCCACTTCCATTCTGGCTTCTCTAACTCTGACCTCGATCTCCTCCTCCCAATCAACAACGTGCCATATGGAGCTTTCTTTCCTTTGCTCAGGGATAACCTGGTTGTGAAACCACTCAAGGTATGCAAGGCTTATATCCCCATGTTCACGATCAACTACCATCTCGTCTAAATTAGAAAATCGACCACCAAACCAAACCTTTTGTGCATATGACTCCCTTTGAGGTTCCTCTCCCTTGAATTCCCACATGAACGGGCGCATGTTCTCAATCGGGGACCTTTTTTTCTCTCTCCCTAACTGACGCATGATGCGTAGGGTTAGAAACTTCTGAAACCCATGAGCATGAAGAACGGGCGATACGTCGACATATGCGTGACCCTAGCAGAAGGGAACCAATAATAGTTCCAAGTGTTTCTATCAGCATTCAATGAACCAAGTAATTTCCGCCAGGCCCTCATCCCCACTAGAAGATCACATCTTGCGGCCTTGTCTGGTGACATGCAATGTAATTCTGCCAGTTTCATTGAAATTTATTACTATTAGATGATGATAGAGGTGCTTTATGAACTACATCTACAGCTGAATGTTGCATCCCTCTAAGTAATCTTCACCTTTGTGGAAGCGGGTCAAAGCTTAAAAATATCTCCCAAAATCATGGGAAGAATGATATGATCCTTGCTACTTTGCAAATATGAGACTACCGCAACAAATCAAATTCTAATGTGCCCACCACGCTCTGTAAAGACCATGATTCCTAGAAATCATATCATGAACGTGAAGATTCTCAACTCCCTCCAAGCGTCATAACTTAACTGGTTGACGATTTCTATGCCCGGGAAATTATCAAACCATTTCTCGTCCCCAAACCTTTCAGAGAGATATTCAAACGGAATCCAACCTTCGTTTAAGCAAACCATTGGGATTCGACGGAGGCATAAATTCTTTAATAATTTAGTCACACCAACATTTCTCGGTGCAACTGGCTTTTTAGGTCTCTCCCCAATCCGGTAAAGCCACTTAATTCTTCCAATGTGGGCGTCATTTCACAATCTTTGAACCTGAAGACATTGTTCGCGGGGTCCCAAAAACCCACTAGAGCCTCGATTAAATCTCTGTTAGGCTTATTTCCCATGATTTTTGTAACTTAAGGTGCTTAAATACTCGATTTCCTTCCCATTTAGCAAAACTAGCCCACTAATTACAAAGACTACTCAGGGTCTTATATCTGATCAAGAACATAGGATGTGTATCATTTGTTACCTTTTTCTGAATGCTTCTTTGTGGAGAACTCATGGTGATCCTAATAATAAGATAAAAAGGCTTATCATTTACCTAAACTATATGCAAATTATGATCATTTATTATTTTGTTTTATGTTTTGGCCAATTTAGGGCTCGATCTATTATTGTTTTCTTCACAATATATAATTTGGAATAACTGGACACAAAAGTTGAGATAATAAAAGCGCAAAAATGGCTATTATTACAAAGACAACCCTTTGATACTTCCATAGAAGGCATCACGGATGTCTCGGCAAAAAAAACCAAACACAGGAACAAAATTATAAAAATAGAGAAAATAATAAATAAAAAACTATTTTTACGAAAATGACCCTTTGCTACTCCTAGAGGGGTTAAAAGCTATTTTAGATAAAAAAAAAGACAAAACTAGATAAATATGGCTACTTTTGCAAAAATAGTTTTTCGGTACTTCCGGAAAGGTTTAAAATTGCTTCGAAAAAAATGTCCAAATACAAAGAAAAAATGGTAAAAGGTGAATATATATGGATAAAGTAACTATTTTTTACAAAAATGGCCCTTCAGCACTTCCCAGGAAGATTCTAAGGCTGTCTTGGCAAAATAACCGGAACATCATGGCAAGACAGTAAAACGGTGACCAAAATAGGCTCTTTTTTATTTTATTTTATTTTCAAAAATTTTATCCACATGCGGAACTTTATGCTCCATTTTTTTGAAAAATGTAGTTTGAGTCCAATGGAGGTTGCTTACGTATCTCTCATCCGGTGAGAATCAAACTCGCGTAGTTCGATAAAACTGGTTACTTATCTCTTTTGATTTTTATGAAAATTAACATTTACACCTCGTGCCATACCACTACAAATTTTTTTTTATTTCTTAATTATTTTTTATTTTTAAAAACAAAGGTTTATTTGCACTAAACTAGGAGAATGATTCCCCCCCCCTCGTTATTTTTAATAACTACACTACTTTTTAAAACCGGTCAACAATGCAAGTAAGACTTCCAAATAAGGTAACAAGTAGAATGTCACGACCCTGGTTCACCAATTGTGAACCTGTCATGACAGCACCCAGTCTTCGCAACTAGGTAAGCCTAACACATTGCGGAATTCAACAGTTCGAGATAAAAATAGTAATCAAACACCAAATACAAAAGGAAATGTATAATCATGCCGCTTGACACATACAGTGAATACACAACTCCTGAAAGTGACATCCCAAAACTTGGAATCCCACAGGCAACACAGACTGCAAGAAGCCTAACACTCTCTAGTCACCAGAATTTGTCTAATACAAAGAGAGGAATCGAAATAATAGCTAATAACTAGGGATGGAATGAGAAGGAAACTTTGCGGATCTGCGGACGTAGCAGATGTCTACCTCAAGTCTCCAAAAATGATCCCTGACAGCTACTGGCGGTATGCCTGCTCAGATGTACCTGGATCAGCAAAACAAAAGTGTACAGAAGAGTAGCATGAGTACACCACAATGGTACTAATTAAGTGACAAGCCTAACCTCGGTGGGGTAGTGACGAGGAAGGTCGAGGACCTAGTGAGATAAACATAAGAATAAATATGAAATGAATAGACAATAGGAAATACAGTAAATCTAGAGTATCCAGCAAAATAATAAGAATAACGGAAATAGGCTACAACTACAACTACAATCTACGAATACAAGAACAATTACTACAGGTTATTTATCATCAGGGATCTCCTGGTATCCTCATCCTATGCACAAGGTATCTCCAAGTATCCCGAGGATCTCCTTGTATCCTCATCATATATACAAGGGATCTCCAAGTATCCCGAGGATCTCCTAGTATCCTTAACATATACACAAGGGATCTCTTAGTATCCTCCAGTAATTAGTCATGTGCTGGGGACTCTTAGTATCTGCCAGTTAATAAATCTTCTACTGGGGATCTCTTGGCATCTCGCACTTCAAAATCTCGAAACAAAATACGAACAGGGGGAGCTCCCGGGATGCCGTCCCGTAGTCCCAATAGTAAGCACATCACGACAAATCAATATTTAACAGAAAGAAGCTAAGTGCGGATAACAAGTAAAATCTATAGTCTAGCATGTTTCACAAGAAAAACAGATATTGAAATTTAGTCAAATAGAGAAAATAAGTTACTAACATGCTTTCGCTAAGCTAAAACAAGTGAAATTGCATTTTAAATAGTTAAATATGTGAAGAAACATAGTTTTAAATAAGCCAGGTAAGGTGGATTTTCAACAACTAGCACAAGCACACGCCCGTCACCTTGTGCACAAGGCATTTAAACAACATCAAAGTTATCCTAAGGGGAGAGGTCCCACACATAAAGTTAGACAAGCCACTTACCTCGAATAGGTATCAAAATTGCTAAGAAACAATGCCCTTGCCACGAGTATCCAACTCCGAGTAGCTACAATCTATTCAAACCAATTACATATTATAAATAACATCGCAAGTAACTAATTCCATTGTTAAAATTAAAGCTAAGGCATGAAAATAGATAAAAATGACTAAAATGCCCCTCAGGCCAACACCTTGAAATCAAATAATTTTTACATTTTCAGAAATCTTGTACTCTCACCAGTCTAATCATATAAAAATCTCCCAAATCGGAGGTCAAATGCCCCTTCAAATCCTCACAATTAAGTCTAAGAACTTTACCCCAATTTTCAATCAAAAATCCAAAATTAAAGGTTGAAATCACGATTAGATAAGTGGATTTTAGTCATAGAGGAGTAAGGAATCGTTACCCAATGGGAGCCTCTGAAAAGCCCTCGAAAAATCTCCCAAACCGAGCTCTCTAGCTTGAGTTTTTGTAAAAATGGAAGAAGGGTTCGTTTTGAAATGTTTATATCTGCCCAGGGATTTTCTTCAGTGCAATCGCGTAAGAAGGGATGAGATCGCATAAAGTAAAAATGGAAGGCCTGGAAAATGCTCTATGTGAACGCAGTCAACAGGTTGCAATTGCGGAGTAGAAGAAGGCAGAAATATGCGATCGCGTAAGGACCCCTGCGATCCATAGAGGAAATGAACCTCTGAGTCACAGGCTAGAGTTTTTCAGTGCGAACGCCGAAGAAAGTATGCCATCGCATAGAAGGAGGGGGTAGAGTTATGCGATCATATTCAACGGCCTGCGATCGCATTGAAGAGAAAATGGCCAACCACAATTGGCACTATGCGATGGAATGGAAGTTCATGCGATCGCAGATAAGAAAATTCTGCAACAGTTATAGCAGAAATATGTCATACTCTAAGTTCCAAAATTGCTCCATTGAGCATATGAAAGACCCCCAAGGCCTCTGGGACCTCAACCAACCCCATGGAAATATCCCATAACATCATTCAAACTTGTACCAATCCATAAACTACCTAAAATAACCCTAGAACATCGAATTAATTAATGATTTGAACTTAAAAACTTTAAAACTTAATCAAACTCGCTTTCGATTCAAAACCTAACCAAAACACATCCGATTGACCTGACATTTTGCACGCATATCCCAAATGACATGACGGTGCTACAAAAACTTCCGAATACCGTTTCGACCCTCGGATACAAAGTTCACTATCGGACCAGAAATTTCAAAATTCTAACTTTCGGCATTTCTAGCCTAAATGAGATACGGGCATCCAAAATACATTCCGAACACGCTCCCATCCCCGAAATCACCTAACGGAGCTAACGAAACCATCAGATTTCCATTCTGATGATGTCTTCACACTGTTCTGATTGTGGATCATTTTCTAACACTTAAGCTCTCATTTAGGGACTGAGTGTCCTAAAACACTCCGAATTCTATTAGCGAACGTCCCGGTAAACCAAAAATAGCATAAATGAACTTAGGGGAAGCAGTTAATGGGGGAACGGGCCATAAATTACAAAGACTACCGGCCGAGTCATCACATCCTCCCACATTTGAACATTCATTCATCCTCGAACGACTATAGAGAACATACCTGAAGTAGTAAAAGGATGAGGGTATCGGCTGCGCATATCCTGCTCGGTCTCCTAAGTCACCTCCTTGGACGGCTGACCCCACCACTGAACCTTTACTGAATCTTTATCCTTTGACTTGAGCTTTCAGACCTGCCTGTCTAATATTGCCACTTGCTCCTCAACATAGGACAAGTCATTGTCCAATTGGACTGAAGTCAACTCTAAAACGTGAGACAGGTCACCATGATACCTCCAAAGCATCGAGACATGAAATACCGGATGAACCTCGGCAAAACTGGGAGGTAAAGCAAGCTCATAAGCAACCTTTCCAATCAGCTTCAAAATCTCAAATGGACCATCGAACCTCGGGCTCAACTTCCCTTTCTTTCCAAACCTCATGATGCCTTTCATAGGCAAGACCCGAAGCAAAATCCGCTAACCAATCATAAAGGAAACATCACGAACCTTCCGGTGCGCGTAACTCTTCTGTTTGGACTGGCCCGTACGAAGTCTATCCTGAATCACCTTAACTTTCTCGACCGCATCCTGGACCAAATCAGTGTCCAATAACCTTGCCTCACCCGACTCGAACCAACCCATTGGGGATCTGCATCTCCTACCATATGAGGCCCAATACGGTGCCATCTGAATACTGGACTGATAGCTGTTGTTGTACGCAAACTCAGCCAATGGCGAGAACTGATCCCAAGACCCCCTAAACTCAATCACGCACGCGCAGAGCATATCCTCAAGAAATTGAATAGTGCGCTCGGACTTTCCGTCCGTTTGAGGGTGAAAATCTGTAGTCATAGTCACCTGGGTACCCAACTCATGCTGGACGGCTCTCCAGAACCTCGATGTAACTACTGAACCCCTGTCTGAGATGATAGAAACTGGAATACCGTGCAGACGGACAATCTCCCTGATATAAATCCCTTCTAACCGCTCCACTGAATAAGAAGTACACAGTAGAATGAAATAATCGGACTTAGTTAGCCGATCCACAACAACCCAAATAGAATCAAGTTTCCTCGCCGTTAGAGGAAGACCAGTCACAAAAGCCATAGCGATTTTCTCTTATTTCCACTTCGGAATCTCCGTCTGCTGGAGTAAACCTCCCGGTCTCTGGTGCTCAGCCTTTACCTGCTGACAATTGAGGGATCTAGCGAAAAACTCTACTATATCCTTCTTCATCCGCCTTCACTAGTAATGCTGCCTCAGATACTGATATATCTTTGCAGCACCCGGATTGACGGAGTACCGTGAGTCATGGACCTCGCTCAATATCAACTCCCGAATATCATCAACATCAGGTACACAGATCCGACCCTGCATCTTCAATACCCCGTCATCTCCAATAGTCACATCCCTAGCATCGCCATGCTAAATTGTGTCCTTGAGGACAAACAAATGAGGGTAATCATATTGCCGCTCCTTTATACGATCAAACAAAGAAGACCGAGAAACCACACAGGCTAAACCCCGACTGGGCTCCGAAAGGTCCCATCTCACGAAGTGACTGGCTAAGGCCTGAACATCCATCGCCATAGGTCTCTCTGATGCTAGAAAATATGCCAAACTCCCCAAACTATCCGCTCGGTGACTCAAGGCAGTGGCCTTGCTGGAGTGATAAAGAATAATGATATCATAATCCTTCAATAGCTCCAACCATCTCCGCTGGCGCAAGTTTAGATCCTTCTACTTGAACAAGTGCTGCAAACTCCGATGATCTATGAAAATCTCACAAGGCACGATGTACAGATAATGATGCTAGATCTTTAAGGAATGAACAATAGCATCTAACTCAAGGTCATGGACAGGATAGTTCTTTTAATATACCTTCAACTCTATGGACGCGTAGGCAATTACCCTACCGTCCTGCATCAACACCGCTAAAAGTCTAACTCGTGAGGCATCATAATATACTATATAGGACCCCGAACTAGTAGGCAAAATCATAATAGGGGCTGAAGTCAAAGCCGTCTTGAGCTTTTGGAAGATCGCCTCACACTCGTATCACCACTGAAAAGGAGCACCCTTCTGGGTCAATCTAGTCATAGGGGCTGCAATTGATAAGAACCCCTCCACAAAACGACGGTAATACCTCGCCAGGCCAAGGAATTTGCGGATCTCTATAGCTCAGGAGGTCTTGGGCAAAATCTGCACGACCTCCACCTTCTTTGGATCTACCGGAATGACATCACTCGATACCACGTGGCCTAGGAATGCCACAGACCTCAACCAAAACTCACATTTTGAGAACTTTGCATGTAATTTCTTTTCCCTCAGGGTCTGAAGCACTGTCCTCAGGTGCTGCTCATGATCTTCCCAACTATGGAGTATACAAGGCTATCATCTATGAAAACAATAAAAATAAGTCGAGATAGGGCCTGAATACACTGTGCATCAAATGCATAAAAGCGGTTGGGGTATTGGTCAGCCCAAATGACATGACAAGGAACTCGTAATGACCATACCGAGTCCTGAAAGCAGTCTTCGGGATATCCGGCTCCTGAATCTTTTGCTGGTGATAACCTGAGCGCAAATCAATCTTAGAAAACACCTGCGCGCCTTGAAGCTGGTCAATAGATCATCAATACGAGGAAAAGGATATCGGTTCTTCACAGTAACTTTGTTCAACTGACGATAATCAATACACATGCGGATAGAACTATCCTTTTTCTTTACAAACAAGACAGGAGCACCCCATGGTGAAACATTGGGTCCGATCCAAACCCTTATCAAGCAATTTCTGCAACTGATCCTTCAACTTCTTCAACTCAGTAGGAGCCATACGGTAAGGAGGAATAGATATGGGCTGAGTTCCCGGCAACAAATCAATACCAAAATCAATGTCCTGATCGGGCGGCATGCCCGAAAGATCAGCTGGGAACACATCGGGGAAATTCAGTACAACTGGAACAAAGTCAACAGAAGGGGTATCAGCACTGAAATCTCTCACATAAGCTAAATACATGGCACACCCCTTCTCAACCATACGCTGAGCTTTAAGAAAGAATATGACTCTACTGGGAGTGTGATCAAAAGTACCACTCCACTCAATACATGGAATACCTGGCATAGCTAGCATCACAGTGTTAGCATGACAATCAAGAATAGCATACTGGGGCGACAACCAGTCCATGCCCAAGATAATATCGACATCAACCATATCAAGTAATAAAAGATCTACCCTGGTCTCAAAACCACGAATAGTAACCAAACATGGCCGATATACGCGGTCCACAATAGGGGAACCTCCCACTGGTGTAGAAACATAAACAGGAGAGCTCAACGTCTCTCGGGCTGTACCCAAATGCGGAGCAAAATAAGATGATACATAAGAATAAGTAGAGCCTGGATCGAATACAGCTGATATCTCTCTGTGACTAACCAATATAATACCTGTGATAACTAAATCAGAGGTGATAGCCTCGGCACAATCAGGAATGACATAAAACCTGGCCAGGCCCCTCCCTCGAGGGCGACCTTTATCTACCCGATCTCCACCTATGGCTGGCTAGGTAGGTGGGGTGGCAGCTGGAGTCTGAACAATGGTTTGAGAATCCAGCTGGGTACGCTGCTGCTGAGACAGCTATGGAGGTGCACTCCTCCCAAGCCTGGGGCAATCCTCACCACAAGGCATTTATCCCCGCACTTATAACAAGCTCTGGGAGGGCGTGGTGGTTGTGATTGACTGGGCCCACCCCTGCTAGATTGGCCCCTGGAAGTACCCCGCGTAGGAGGCGCACTGGAAACTGAAGGTGCAAATAAGGCTCCTAAGATCTGGGAGGAGCTGGGGTACTGCTGGGTGAAGGAATAGCTGAGTGAACCAGGTGGCCCGTATAGCCCCTACCATGACGTCCTGCTCCTAAAGTACGTGTACCAGAGAAATGATCAGACGCTTGAGACCTCTTGGCTTCTCTCTCCTCTCGCTCTCTGGCATGCATACCCTATATCCTCCTGGCTTTGCTCACTACCTGCAGATAGAGTATATCCATCTCCAACTCTCGCGCCATACCAGACCTGATGTAAGGAATAAGACCCTCGATAAACCTGTGAACCCTTTCACGAACAGTAGCCACCAAAGCAGGAACATGCCTGGACAACCTAGTATAACGGATGGCAGACTCAGAGACGGTCATAAGGCCCTGGCGTAAGTGCTCAAACTTCACGCGCCATGAATCTAGGAGGCTCTGGGGAACAAACTTTCTATGAAACATATCTGAAAACTAAGTTCAAGTCAGGGAGGCAGCCTAGTCCGGACTGTCTTACTCAAAAGTGCGCCAATAATCATAGGCGGCTCCCTGAAGCTGGAAAGCTGCGAAAGAAACCCCGCTTGAGGAAGTAATACCCATGGTGTGGAAATTGCGTGACAATCCTCCAAGAACCCCAAATTCCTAAAATATTTTCTAAATTCTTCTTCTGTTAAACATTTATTTTTACTTTCTAATTTAACTGTTTCTTGTAACAAGTTCAAAACTTGTTCTTTACCTATACACACTAAGATTTTACTTCTTGAGTTGCGTTTTTGCTCCACTTCCATGGAACCTTTTCTGAAACCATTTTTGCAAAAGACTTCAATGTTTTGAAAGATCTTAAGCATCATCTGTAGCTAGCCCACTGAAAATTGGAGGGTCATACTTCTTGAACCTCTCCAATCTATGCTTCTCATCCTCCGAAGCAGGTGCCCCATCCTCGGGCTGGACCGGTACTGCAGGCTGGGCCAGGATAATATCTGGAATCTATCCCATATTCACCCTCTGCTCTGGAGTATGGGCTGCGGGAGTCTGGGCTCCTCCCCTGGCCTGGGACGTGGCTACAGGAAGGGGAAGCAACCCTCCCTGTGACAGCGTAGTACACATGCTCATAGACTACGCCAATGCCTCCTGAACAGCTGGAGTAGTGGTGACTGTGGGCGTGTCTGGTGCCTGAGTCCTAGCTGGATCCGCTGGTGGTACCTCGGTGGATGCTCGCGCAGGTGCTCTGGCTGCACCCTGCGCACATCCAAGACCCCTACCCCGGCCCCTGCCTCTAGCGGCTTTAGGAGGGGGTGCAGGTACCTGATCATCCCGGGTCTTGCGTGTCCTTACTATCTGTGAGAGAATAGAAGAAGGAATTTTAGAATCGATGTAAAAAATTATAGCACGATAAGAAATTCAATGAAGTGAAGATTTTTTTCCTAACCAATTACATAGCATCCCGTAGATAAGTACAAACATCTCAGTACCGATCAGCGGGACTTTAAATAACCCTCATGTGTCCCATGACCCCTATGAACCTAGAGCTCTTATACCAACTTGCCACGACCCTAATTCACCAATTATGAACCTTTTATGACGCCACCCAGTCTTCGCGACTGGTTACTTATCTCTTTTGATTTTTATGAAAATTAACCTTTACACCTGGTGCCATACCACTACAAATTTTTTATTTATTTCTTAATAATTTTTATTTTTTATTTTAAGAAAAGGTTTATTTTCACTAAACTAGGAGAATGATTCCCCCCCCCCCTCGATTTTTTTAATAACTACACTACTTTTTAAAGCCGGTCAACAATGCAAATAAGACTTCCAAATGAGGTATCAAGTAGAATGTCACGACCCTGGTTCACCAATTGTGAACCTGTCATGACGGCACCCAGTCTTCGCGACTAGGTAGGCCTAACACATTGCGAAATTTAACAGTTTGAGATAAAAACAGTAATCAAACACTAATTACAAAAGGAAATGTATAATAATGCTGCTTGGCACATACACTGAATACACAACTCCTTAAAGCGACATCCCAAAACCCGAAATCCCACATGCAACAGAGACTGCAAGAAGCCTAACACTGCTCTAGTCACCAGCATTTGTCTAATACAAAGAGAGGAATCGAAATAATAGCTAATAACTAGGGATGGAATGAGAAGGAGACTTAACGGATCTGCGAACGTAGCGGATGTCTACCTAAAGTCTCCAAAAATGCTCCCTGACAGCTACTGACGGTATGCCTGTTCAGATGTCCTGGATCTGCACAACAAAAGTGTGCAGAAGAGTAGCATAAGTACACCACAGCGGTACTCAGAAAGTGCCAAGCCTAACCTCGGTGGGGTAGTGACGAGGAAGGTCGAGGACCTACTGAGATAAACATAAGAATAAATATGAAATGAATAGACAGTAGGAAATACAGTAAATCTAGAGTATCCAGCAGAATAATAAGTATAACGGAAATAGGCTACAACTACAACTACAATCTATGAATACAAGAACAATTACTACAGGCTATTTATCATCAGGGATCTCCTGTTATCCCGAGGATCTCCTGGTATCCTCATCGTATACACGAGGGATCTCCATGTATCCCGAGGATCTCCTAGTATCCTCATCATATACACAAGGTATCTCTAAGTATCCCGAGGATCTCCTAGTATCCTTATCATATACACAAGGGATCTCTAAGTATCCCGAGGATCTCCTAGTATCCTTATCATATACACGATGGATCTCCAAGTATCCCGAGGATCTCTTAGTATCCTCCAGTTAATCAGTCTTGTGCCGGGGATCTCTAAGTATCTGCCAGTTAATAAATCCTGTGTCGGGGATCTCTTGATATCCTAAACTTCAAAATCTCAGAACAAAATACAGGGGGAGCTCCTGGGATGCCGTTCCGTAGTCCGAATAGTAAACACATCACAACAAATTAATACTTTGAAAGAAGCTAAGTGCGGACAACAAGTAAAATCTAGAGTCTAGCATGCTTAACAAGAAAGACAGAAATTGCAATTTAGTCAAATAGATCAAATAAGTTACTAACATGCTTTCGCTAAGATAAGTAAAATTGTATTTTTAACAGTTAAATATGTGAAGAAACACAGTTTAAATAACCCAAGTAAGGTAGATTTTCAACAACTAGCACAAGCACACGCCCGTCACCTCATGCACAAGGCATTTAAACAAAACAAAGATATCCTAAGGGGAGAGGTCCCCTCAAGCAAAGTTAGACAAGCCACTTACCTCGGACCAGTACCAAAATCGCAAAGAAACAATGCCCTTACCACGAGTATCTGACTCCGAGTGGCCCAAATCTATTCAAATCAATTACATATTATAAATAACATCGCAAGTAACTAATTCCAATATTAAAATTAAAGCTAAGGCATGAAAATAGATAAAATAACTAAAATGCCCCTCAGGCCAACATCTTGAAATCAAATAATTTTTACATTTTCAGAAATCTCTTACTCTCACGAGTCTAATCATATAAAAATCTCCCAAATCGGAGATCAAATGCCCCTTCAAATTCTCACAATTAAGTCTAATAACTTTACCCCAATTTTCATTCAAAAATCCAAAATTAGAGGTTGAAATCACGGTTACATAAGTGGATTTTAGTCATAGAGGAGTAAGGAATCGTTACGCAATAGTTGCCTCTGAAAAGCCCTTGAAAAATCTCCTAAAACCCCGAGCTCTCTAGCTTGAGTTTTTGTAAAAATGGAATAAGGGTTCGTTTTGAAATGTTTATATCTGCGCAGGGATTTTCTTCAGTGCGATCGCATAAGAAGGGATGCGATCGCGTAGAGTAAAATTTAAGGCCTGGAAAATGCTCTATGCGAACAAGCCAACAGGGTGCGATCGCGGAGTAGAAGAAGGTAGACCTATGCGATCGCTTTAAGGACCCCTGCGATCGCATAGAGGAAATGAATCTCTAATCACCGGCTAGAGTTGTTTAGTGCGAACGAGGAAGGAAGTATGCGATCGCATAGAAGGAGGGAGAAGAGCTATGCAATCGTATTCAAGGGCCTGCGATCACATTGAAGGAAAAATGGCCCTCCACAATTGGCACTACGCGATCGCATGGGAGTTCATGCAATCGCAGAGAAGAATGTTCTGCTACAACAGAAAATCTGTTGTACTCTAAGTTCAACAATTGCTCTGTTGAGAATATGAAACACACCTGAGGCTCCCGAGACCTCAATCAAACCTACGGACATATCCCATAACATCATTCAATCTTGTACCAATCCTTAAACCACCTAAAACAATGCCGGAAGCTCGAATTAATCAATGATTTGAACTTAAAAACTTCAAAACTTAATCAAACTCACTTTCGATTCAAAACCTAACCAAAACACATCCGATTGACCTGCAACTTTGCATGCACATCCCAAATAACATTAGGGTGCTACAGCAACTTCCGGAATCCCGTTCTGACCCTCGGATCAACAATTCACCATCGGACCAGAAACTTCAAAATTCTAACTTTCAGCATTTCCAACCTAAATGAGCTACATGCATCCAAAATACATTCCGAACACGGTCCCAACCCCAAAATCACCTAACGGAGCTAACGGAACCATCAGATTTCCATTTCGAGGCCATCTTCATACTTTTCTGATTATGGACTATTTTCCAACACTTAATCTCTCATTTAGGGACTAAGTGTCCCAAAACTCTCCGAATTCTATTACCGAACGTCCGAAAACCCCAAAATAGCAGAAATAAACTTAGGGGAAGTAGTTAATGGGGGAACGAGGCATAAATTTCAATGAAGACCGACCGGGACGTCACATAGCACATAAGTGTACATGATGGCCTCAAAGAGGATACCTGTCTTATACGGACCCGGCCCCTGTGCCGAGTCTCGCTAAGTCAAATGCACGTGATGCACATAAAGCGAACCTACTAGGGATATCTGGCATGAGGTTTTTTCTTCTAGGTTTAAATCCTGGTGGAGAAGGTATCTAGACCAGCTTACTCGATTGAACATCTCGAGCTGAGAAGGGTCAGTGTACCGGTAGTATTGCTTTTCGACTTAACTGGTGGTGCTCCCCGCCTAAACATGTGTGACTAAAATGATTCACCGGGTGACAAGCACCTCGGCTATCTCAAAGAAAGCGGGCTATGTCAAGAAAATACTCAATTTTTAATTTCAAGAAGACTCAAAGGGTACGCGAGAAGACAATTTGTATGTACAGTTCAATAATATCGAAGCAGTAAAATGCGAATAGGTATCACATTAGGCACAAATAAATAACAATATACACAAAATTAATAAAGCCGAATAAAAGTCAACATGTACAAGCTTAAATTCTAGTTAGTTCCCCAGCAGAGTCGCTAGAGCTGTCTCACCCCATTTTGTACCCCTCCAAAAGATATGGATGTTATGGATTATAGTGGGTTAAAAAGTTTTAAAATTAAAGTGATAATATTAAAATAGGGATTATTTTATTATTCAAAGTCGTCACATGGAATTGATTTTTGGGTGTTCCAAGTCATCATTTATTTAAGTCCTAAGTCAAAGGAAGGTTTGACTCTATTTTATCGGTCAGCGAAAATAAAGTTCGGATAAGGAATTTTATTAACCGGAGAGAAGGTGCAAGGCATTCCCCGAGTACTGTGATTTTAGCACGATCGCTTTTATTGACTAAAATTGGCTTGAATTATTTTTGGAAAAACTGTGCTTTATTTAGTTTTTATGTTTTACCTATCCGCTTGATTATTTGGTTTATTAATAAAAAATAATTTTTTGGATGAATTATGTTCTCATAACCATGCTACGCGAGTGAGTGCGAGATCGAATAAAAATAATTAATTAACTTTTCATAATTGCGCCTCGCAAGCGAATCCGAAATCATGACAATCAATTATTTGTAATACTTTTTAAAAAAAATTACTACATTTGAAAAAATTAGCTCTTGAAAATTTAAAAATCAATTGTTGCGCTATGCAAACGAATCTGAAATTTTAACAAGGATTAGTTAAATTAAAATTTAACTAAAAAATTGATGGGTATGGTATGGAATTATTGAATTAATTTATTGAATGTTAAACATCACGTTTCACAAGCGATTCCATGAGTTTTGCTTACCTACTAATTGCCTAGCGTTTAAATTAATTACTACGGAGATTAAGTTATTTTTTTTAAAAAAAATATTCACTAGAAAAGGCTATAATCCTATTATGTTTGTTTAACCAAATATAACATTTAAACTTGGACTAGCTTATCAATTAGTGGCATTGGTATTGCTGAAGTTATTGAAAGAAAATTGGCCCATTTTTATGAGGAAACTACACTAACTACCCACTAAACCCAAAATAAATACCCGGTTTTACCTATTTGGATAGTAATTACTAAATATACCTATTCCATATAAAATTATTACCCGTCTAATTATAAAGAAAGTCTCTAAAGACTTCAGGGGAAATGAACATATACTTAATCCACGCTTAGTCTTCCTTGTTACAATACAAAGTACGAAACATTTTCATTTCTCTCTTCATCAATTTCCTCTCTTTGTTTTTGCTTTTATTTTCATAAGTTAAATTTTTTATCTAATAGACAATATTTTTATGATATTCACAAATGGGTAGTTATGTTAATTTTCTCTTGTTGAATGAAATTATATTGAATGCCTTTTATCGCCATAAAACACTATCTCCCTCCTTACAAATTTCACATTTTTTTGTAACTCTTTGTCCTTGTTCGAGTCATTTTTCAAAATATGATTGTGATTTTGGTGCTTGGAATTTGATATTAAGCTTCTCAAATCTGAATTTTGTGTGTATTTGAATATCCTCTATTGTTGGGTTTGAAAGTATTGAATTTAAAAAATTTATGTTGAAGATTTTTTGTTTGATTCAAAGTGGGTGTTATTAAATATTACTTATAGTACCTTCTGAAATTTCATACTAAAATTTGATCGCATTGGAGCTGATTTTAGGTGATTGAGATATAATTTTCAACTAAAAAATGAATAGAAATACAGTTATGCAACAGTATACCGCTACATTATACAAATATACTATAGGAGTATATAACTATACTGCGACACTATACTATTATAGTTTACAAGTTAATAGTATTACAAGTTACAGACAATAACAAGAGAAGAAGACAATACCAAAATCTTCAAGGATTACAAGTTACAGACAATAACAAGAAAGAAATGATGCTGGATGATACCTTTTAACCATAATTCTTTTTGTATTTTGTAGCTAAATTTTTAGTCAATTTGGTGGAGATTTTGTAGTAAATTTTAGAAATTTGGGTTGAAATACAGTTGAACTAGAGAAGAAGACAAATTTGTATTGTATACTCAAATAGTATACAAATATACCATTTTAGTATACAATTCATCACATCTATATACCCTATTAGTATAGCTATATATTATTGATATCATATGCTAGTTGAATTATTTTTTGATTGTATTAGCTGTATTTAATTAGTACAATATTTGGTTTCTTTTAATAATAGTAATATAGTACAATATCTTGAAATACCTTATTATATTAATATGTGGTACACTATTTTTTTCTTTATGCATGTGTGTTATCTAATAGTAGCATAGTCATATAGTTGCCGAGAATTAACTAGTAAAATTGTATACCGTGTTGGTATAGTTATATGCCATATTGGTATTATATGGTAGTTTGAACATTATTTTGGTTGTTTTAGCTACATTTTAAGTTAACTCTATTATGAAATTATTTATATTAACATGAGTTGCAATAATACTAGAATTTTTGTGTGCTTATGGGCATAAATTAAGTGTATTAATAGTTTTTATAGTTATAGGCAATTGTTGGAACGACCCTATACAACTATATAGCCTCTTAATATATCAAATGTGGAAGTTCTTTTGCGAATATTTAGTTTGCAATACGAGCATGTAATTTTCTTATACTTTTATTGTGTTCCTTAATGCTTTGGTAGAGTAGTATAGTCGCAGATAGTTGTAGCAATATTTTAGAGAAATCATATGCGTTATTGGTATATATATATACCATAATGGTATAACATGGTATTAGAAGTCTTTTTCGCTACATATACTTTATTTCTATTTTTAATATTTTATTATCATTTTTATTCTAACTAGTATATATTGTACTAGTTATATTAAAAAAGGTGAATAAACATTTACTATATCAATTATTTTTCTTATTGTATAAAAAAGAATAATAAAAAACAGTGAAAATGGTAAATGAAATTAGATTATGAAGAGAAAAAGAATATATATAAAAAAATAAGTTAAATGAAATTAGAAAAGGAAAAAAAAAGCAGAAAAGAAAAAAAGAAAAAAAGAAGAAGAAAAGAAGCATAGAAATAAAAAAGAATTGGAGAATAAAAGAAAAAATTCCCTACACAAACTACTATGGGTAGGAAATATAATTAGTTTATGGGTAGAAAAACAAATGGATAGACAAGAATAAATGGTTTTATTTTTATGGGTAACTGTGTCAAAACCCCTAAAATAATATTCATTGTAGTAGAAGTAGGAGCCAGAAGACATAAAATAGTAATATATCTATTTGGTATACTATTATGACAAGTATTTTATAATAATATTAATTACAAATATGCCATTTTATTATACTAATATAATATCTTATTATAATGATATATAATTTTGAATCTTATGTGCTAGAAATATTTACAGTAATACATATATTTAAAAAAGATAAATAAGATATACTATATAGGTTGTTTTTTTAAAATTGATATGAGGAAAAAGAAAATATGGAACAAAAGGAAAAAATTCAAAGTATTTATCAGTTTTTTTTATTTCTATGGCAAAAGAAAAAAATAAAGAAAAGGATCAAATGAGTGCCGATCATCAATAAGCATTTGATGGTCCATGGAATAGATAGACCGGGTAAATACTTTGATTTGGATAGAAAAGGGTAAATTGTTTGTATTAGGTAGGTATTTGTGAACTTATCCCCATTCTTATTGAAAGTAAGGGCTTGTTATATTCAGAAGGAATGGACCAGCCAACTTTGTTTGAATTGGGTTGCAGAAATTTGGATTTATTTGGCCCACATATATTTTTTTTAAAAGAAGAAAAGACCAGCTAGCATGCTTAAACGAAATGGGCCTAGCAGAATTTCTTTACAAAGAACAGGCCGATTAACTATTATTTTCATGGGCCTGGTGAACGTGATTTTATTTGGCCCAAATAATCTGTAGTTCCAATTAACTAATACTGCCAACAAAACTAGTTATGCATAAATTTATGTAGCCTATTTATTTAAATCCAACTTCTTTTATTGCTTAAAAAAAAGTCTACCTCTATTAAGTATTACCACATTATCTAATGCTAACTTACACAAGAACAAAAAAAAAATTAAACTTACGCATCTCTAATGACCAATTTCAGTTAAATAGGGCGAAACTAACGTATTCGTCACGCCAACTCTCCAAACTTCAAATAACCTCATTTGACTAAACATTGGTGTCTCTCTTTTTAGCTTCAAACACCCAATGAACTTAAAGAAATAGCAAGAACTCTATGTAGCAATACATCAATAATAAGGGTGAAGTAGTAAATCTTTATCAAGACTTCTCATGCTCAGCATATTTACAACCCAAAAGAGATAAAGCAATGCCCTTAGAACTTTAAAATGACAGCATATTAGAACTTAACAAGACAAACAGCCGTATTCTCATGCTTTTTCTCACAAGTTACATTGCAAAGCTTAAAAGAAATACCTAGTTTGCAGAATTTCAGAATGCAGCAACAGAGAAAATGAAACTCGGCAGCAAATGACCGTAGAAAACAACAATAAACCACAACGAAATAGCAGTGAATCCGTGTTAAAACAGACCAGAAATCTCACTAACAGTAGAGATTCTTTAGGAGAAGATACTCCAGAATCAAACTCTAAGACTCTAATATGTTTTTGAAAGATTTTGCACTCTAAAACTCAACCAAATCTCATGATTTTCAGCTTACTTTTCATGTGTTCAATTACTGAAATTTTTTATGTTGTGTTCAAGCAATTCTAAATATGTATGAAAGTGTGATGGAGTCCCCCCTTATAAATAAGGAAAGGGTTGCCCTTAAGTAGGCAAAGAAAGACACTTTTTAGGTAAATTTTTGTTTACCAAAAATCTGTCAAAAAAGGGGCTGGTTTGGTGTACTAAACACTATTCAAAGGCTGTCTAAAATGTAAAAGGACAACCTGACTAAGGCCAGCTAGCGTACTTAAATGAAATGAGCTTTTTATCATAAGTTACATTGCAAAGCTTAAAAGAAATACCTAGTTTGCAGAATTTCAGAATACAGCAACAGCGAAAATGAAACTCGGTAGGAAATGACGTAGAAAATAGCAATAACAACAGCGCAAAAGCAGTGAATCGTGCTAAAACAACCCAAAAATCTCACTAACAATAGTGATGCTTTAGGAGAAGGAACTGCAGAATAAAACTCTAAGACCCTTATATGTTTTTGAAAGATTCTGCACTCTAAAACTCAACCAAAACTCATGATTTTCAGCTTACTTTTCATGTGTTCAACCGCTGAAATGTTTTTTTGTTTTGGTGTGTTCAAGCAATTCCAAATAATGTATGGAAATGTGATGGAGTCTCCCCTTAAAAATGAGGAAAGGGCAAAGAAAGCCACTTTTTGAGTTGATTTTAGTTCACCAAAAATTTGTCCAAAAAAGACTGACTTTATGTGCCAAACACTATTCAAAGGCTGTCCAAAAGGTGAAAGGACAGCCTGAAAATCTTCTATAGCACAAGCAAGGAGAAAATATCATTTCAGCCACCCTACTTGTCAAAAGTAAGCTACGAATACCCTAAGTCATGATCAAACCCATAACAACTTCAGATTTTGACAACATCAATACCACCCTATTGATTTTGAACCAAAACAAATCTCACAACTAACGATTGATAAAACAGAAAAAACTCAAACTAATTAGATTAAAACAAATTGATTTGTGCAAACTAAACATAGAACAAACAATTGAATTCACAAACTAATGCTCGAAACAGATTTTGAAGATCTCTAGACTATCATGATTAATAACAACTAAAGATACGACTAATTATATATAAAATTCAACTAATATTTTGGTTTCTTTTTAATTTTTCATGAAAATAACATAAATACTTAACTATTCGACTGACTAGGTCGAAAGAGCTAAAAAAAATCAAACTTAACAACTATATAAAAAGTAGTCGACTGACTAAATCGAAGAACCAAAAATCAGAACTAATAGACAATAACAAACTACTCGACCAGCTAGGTTGACAAACTGAAATTCACATTTTCAAATGTGTAATTAAAAACTAATACTCGTTGCACATAAATAACAGAAATATAAATGGAAATTAAATATTAGAACTAATACTATACCATTAATAAAAAATCAGAAAAGATAATAATAGGAAAAGGAAATTGACATTTTACCATACAGAGGGATTCAATGCCAAATCGAGCAAGAGACGGATGCCGGGATGACTCCATGACTGCCCGACCTTGAACGGGCGTTTCATTCTAGCACACTAAAAAACAAATAAGTTCTAGTGCTGTACTAGAGAGAAACGAGTGTTTTTGGTCGGGGATAATCTAAAAATAAAAGGCCTATGATGGTCTTGGGGTGGTCAAGACAGTGGCGAGCAGTGGTGTGGAAAATAGCGGTGGTTGGACGTCGGGTAGTGGGGGTGACTGCCGGTGGTGGTGAGGTTTTTTGAGGTTTTGAGTTGGAGATATGGAAAGATGTATCGAAGAAGAGGTCAGTGGTGCAAATTTTTTGGAGTTTGGGGTGGTGGGCAGCGGCTAGGGTTTTGGTTAAGATTAGATCTACAAATATTGAGAAGGGTTATGAGATTTTGGAGTTCAGATTCATGGATAGGAGGTAGAGCGAAAAAAGTGATGAAATTTTGGGTTAGATTGGAGGTTGGCCACCGCCGATGGAGAATTCTGGCGGGCGGCGCTGGGCGGACCTGGGAGATAGAAGAGAGATTGATGAGAGAGTGCAGAGAGGGGAAGAAGAAAGGGAAATAAGGCATAAAGGGGGCAAAATTTGGCCAAACTAGGCTTTAAATACCTAAGATGGGAGCTTAATCAGGGCTGTTAGATCATGTGATGATGAGTGGCTAAGATTAAATCTTGCCTCATTTATCAAAAATGACGTCATTTTGGACGTCTCTCTGACCATAAGACCTGAATCAGATCTGGGCCACCGATTAATCTAATTTTGGGCCAATTTTATTTTTTTTAAGTGAAAATCCCCGTCCCTTAACACCCTTAACTAATTAATAAAATTAAAAGTGTAATTCTAAAATCTCCAAACACACACAAAATAATTATCAAAACTACAATGTAAAAGAAAACAAAAATTAGGCATTTATAGTGGCGTGCAGCCCGATCCTATAGTATCACTCACACTCAGGCCCATGGTCTTACTCAACCATCAATCTCTCCAGTCTCTTGAGCTCATAATGTCATGAGACTAGCCTAAAATGATGATATGATGATAGTTACAGAGACTGAGATGTGATATGAAATGAATGATCATGACTAAGCATGCAATTATAATTTAAATAAATAATTCAATAGCAAGACCTCAGTAGGTCCCAACAGAATAAACATGTAGCCTATATATGATTTCTAACATGGTTCACACCTCAATAACTCTAGTACGTAGAGATTTCATGGTTATAGATAAGATCTGGTAACTAATAGTACCATAGGAATAATGGAGTCACAATTAACACGGTGCACTCCCCACACCCGTCACCTAGCATGTGCATCACCCCAACACCAAATACATAAAATGTAATTCGGGATTTCATACCCTCAACATCAATTTTAGACGTATTACTTACCTCAGACAAGTCAATACCGAGCAAGGTGAATGATTCGCTAGAAATTCCATCCCGGACCTGAGAACGGCTCGGAACTAGCCAAAACTAACTAAAATACACCAGTTACTTCCAAAGAAAATAATTTCAAATGATAAATGTTGAATCTTTACTCAAAAGACCAAAATCAACCAAAAGTTCCAACCCGAGCCTGCGCTTTGGAACCCAACAGAACTTATAAAATCCGATAATCCATTTAATTACTAGTCCAACCATACTAGTTTCACTCAAATCCGAATCTAAATCGAAGTTCAAAACACAAAATTTAAAATCATCAATCAATTCTCAAAGATCGAAGATAGATTAATGAAATATAATAAATAAATGAGTAGAAAACTATTACCCCAATTCATATGGTGAAAATCACTTCAAAAATCGTCCAAATCTTAGCTCCCCAAATCTAAATTTGACCAAATGAACAAACCCTTGATTTATATGTTTTCGCCCATCTGTTCTGCCTCGTTTCTAATGCCAAACGATCCCGAAATTCACTTTTGATACCTCCAATGGATTCATTGTAAAATTCCAGTCAAGTTAGGGTTTTGAATCACTCTATTTGTCACGACCCAATTTAGGATCATGACCGGCGGTTAGGAGCGAGTTCCCCCAAGTAAGCCTCATTGATATGTTACAGAAAATCGGACAGAGTTTCTCCTATTTTAGGACTATCCAGAAGTTTGCCCTGTCTCAAAATCAGCAACAAAACCAACCTATATCAACCAAATATCTCATTATCTTCATCAACTATTCAAACAGTTATTCACCACTGTTAAGTAATCACTTGCAGCACTGTAATCTTAACTTCATCTCCAAAATACTATGAGAGAATCTAATACTAGTCATGGGTCTAATAATGAATGAATATTCATGACACAGTAAAATTAATATGGAGCGACTTTAAGAGTTAAAAAAGAGAGAACACAACTAAATACATAAACTCTTTGCCCACACGAACAAATGCGGGCTCACCAGGAACTATCAACTCATGTACTCTACTTAACGAAATGCTTGCTCGCGTCAACTATTATCTCTGTAAAAAAAATAGCGGGGAGTGAGTCGCTAGCTCAGTCAGTAATAACACTTAACCACAACCGTTTTTAATTGGGGACAAGTCAGAAAACATGCTTGCTTAATAATGACAAAATAAAATGCCCTTTTTTTAAACAGTAATAATAATCAGTCTCACCATGTGTTTCTTGTAACAAAATTAATTTAACAATTCAGTAATAAACGCGGTAAATACTATATCATAGCAAATCTTTATATTTGGGAGGTTTCAGAAAAGGATCATGTAATCTGTTTCACTGTGCGGACCCCTTCAGAAAAGGAGTCAAGTATAACTATGGGTCCCTACTCGAGGGAAAACTGTAACTATATGCTAGTTCTACCTTTCCACTAGCGAGGGCTATAACTGTAATCGGTAATCGGTAATCGGTAATCTGCAAATACAAGGAGCACCAGGTCTAACGAATCCGCGGTTAGCTACGGAATCCTTCAAAGTCTCCTCGCATTTATACTCTTTCTTGTAAACAGTAAATACTCGTACAAAAGCATTTTTAAAATAATAAAGGGAATATCATTTTTTATCAAGTATTATAATTTTATTTCTGTAATGGAAATCATGTCTCAGGTAACGGTAAAACATGTCAAGTAACTGTGAGAATTCTTCAAATGGCTGTAACATCTCAAGTAACGGTAAAATATATCTAGTAACAGTGAAAATATTTTGATTAATCGGTAACATTTCAAGTAAATCGTTCGGTATCATATCAATTAAAGGACTTGTCCCACATGAAAATTTCAAAGCATCGGTAATATATTTGTTTTTAAAATCATATATAAACCATGTAAGTTATGAAAATACAAATTGTGGTAAGATTACTACTCAAAATACACGTGCCGAAATTTCAAATGCTTCACCTCGAGAAATTTGTACAACTTCCTCCAATTGAATCTATAATTACATAATATCGGTCTCATGTTAATTTTTATATTTAGGCTAATTCATAGATAACTTAAAATACCCAACCATCGAGGTTCCATATTTGAATCTTAATTCGCCGAATTATATTTACCCACGGGATGAGTAATTATTAATCTATCAACTCCAACCTATTTATATAATATACCTTCTTAATTCATGAAAAGTCGCATGAATTTCTCCAAATTTCCTTACCTTCATCTTTCAAATTCTTAATCCAATTCTAAAATTATATATACTCAGCCTTATCAAAATTATGTATATAAAATTTCATTGTCTTAAAAGAGGAAGAAATATATGTAACTGTCCGGAGTGTATTGCTGAAACCCAAGGAGTTGTAGGCCAAAGATTAAATAAAATACAATTTCCGACGCTAAAGAAACACCCGAGATTCTCTTTCTTTTGCTTTTTCCAGTCCGATGCTTCTTCCTTTTCCTCTAGGGATTTTTCTTCTTCTTCTAAAATATGTTGCCTTTGTCTGCATTCCCCTTCCCATAATCCTTTCAATTTGGCAAATAAATATTTGTTTTGTTTTGCTTTGCTTTTCCCTTTTTCCTACCCTAGTGACTTGTGTCACGTTAATGGGCTAAGCCCATTTGTATTCTTTCTTCTTTTTTTCTTTTGTTTATTTAGTTTCATTGTAATTTGTTTATATTTTTTTCTTATTGTAATTAGTTTATTATTATTACTATTATTACTATTATTATGCTAATGACAGATACATCCTTATAAAAAAATATAGGGTATTACACCATTTGACCTTATAATGAAGGAGATATATTGGTTTTAATATTGAAAATAATGCAGATTTTTAAATACGAACTCAGTAGCAATTTCGTAATTAATTTGAAAACATTGGCAACCTAATCCATAGTAAAATGACCATAAATTTCTCATATGATATCGAAAATTGATGATTCTGATTTCTATAGTTCCACAATTCAGATACAGATCTAGTACTTCAATCAAACAAAAATTGGATATCATTTAATTTATGTGGTACCGTTTACGCTTGAAGAAACGACGTCAAAACATAAAAAATAAGGGCAACACAATCCAAACAAATTCGAAACTAGCCCGAGTCCCTGAGGACTCCGTCCGAACATACCAACAAGTCTCATAATATAACATGAACTTACTTGAGGCCTCAAATCATATGTAACATCATCGAAATGACAAAGCGCTCCTTAATTCGAACTTACCTGAACTTTGAACTTTCAACTTCCAAAACTCATAGTGAAACATATCAAATCAATCTAGAATGAGCTCAAATTTTGCATACCAATCTCAAATAACATAATGAATCAAATTCCTGGAACCATAATTCGAATCTGATATCATCAAAGTCAATTTCAGTCAAACTTATGAACTCTCCAAACCTTCAAATTTTCAACATTCGCTAATTTGCACCGAAACATTTTAGAAACATCCAAATGCAAATACGGGCATACACCCAAGTCCAAAATCACCATCCAGACATAATTGAACCATTAAAACTCCAATCCAAAATCAAATACTAAAAAAAGTCAAATTTGGTAAACGCTTTTAACTTAAAGCTTCTATCATGAAATTCATTCTTCCAAATCGATTTCTTATAACTTAAAAATGTTGGGCTTCAATATCAGCAGCCCAATATTAAAGCTTACAGCAGCCCAGGTTATCAGCTGCTGCCCAAGAGTTAATGGCAGCCCAAGGGTAGTGGGTCTATTTAATTGTTGTATAATTTTGTACATAAGTCAGGGACACACTTGTAATTACACACACACATTAGATTTTTTGTTATGTTTTGGTATATACACAGGCGGAAGGTTCGAGACAATTAATTCAATCAATGCAAAAATCAGATTCATTTTCTCTCTTCTCTTTCCTCTTTACTGTTCATCTTCTTCCTCTTTATTTTCTTCAATCCGATGAGTTAGATTGTTGACATGGTATCAGAGCGGGTATATTCTGGTTCTCCTCGTCATCAGCTTTCGATCGATGTTACCCTCGTCGATTTCCATCCATGTTTCTGCTGATTCTCAAAATCTAGGGTTTTTTGTTCGGTTAGTTTTCGATGAAACACCTGTATTTTTTGTTGATTAAACTTGTTGTCTAGTGTATAAACATCATAGATTGTATTTTTGTTGTTGATTTTGTTGTATTTTTGTGATAGAAATTTGTTGTGGTCACAATCTGTGGTTTCGTTGAGTTTAAACATCATCAGTAGTTAAAAATGGTGGAAGTCGTTGATGATTCTTCTTCCGTTCCTACTAATTTGTCCCTAGTCCTTCGAATCCTCTATTTCTCATGTCATCTGATGTTCCTGGAGTCTCCTTGGTTACCAATCCTTTCTCAGGGATTGGATTTAGGGGTTGGAGGAGAAACGTAATAGTCTCCTTGTCCGCTAGAAACAAAATAGGTTTTATTGATGGTTCCGTGCCTAAACCCCTGAAGATTCCCCACAGTTTAGACAGTGGGATAGATGCAACAATATGGTCATTTCGTGGCTCACAAATTCCCTTACCCCTGAGATAGCAGAGAGTGTCCAATACTCTGACACTGCTCATAGTATCTGGGTTCAACTTAATAATAGGTATGGGTCAGTTGATGGTACAAAGATTATTGAAGTGAAACAACAGCTTGCTTCTACTACTCAGGGTCCTTTAGACATAGCTTCTTATTTTAATAAATTGAAGAAGTTATGGGATGAATTGAGTTTTATGAGAACCTCGAGGAGTGCCGTATCTACTTGTGGTGCTGCATGTAGTGCTAGGATTGAAATTCAGAAGGAAGATGATGAGAATAAACTGCATCAGTTTCTTATGGGGCTGAATGAGATATACATATGTGTTAGAAGTAATATTCTTATGATGCAACCACCACCCTCTTTGGATAGTGCATATAACATACTTCTTCAGGATGAAAGGCAAAGACAAGTCACCCATTCACCTTCCCAATTCCATACTGAGTCCAGTGCTTTTAATACTCAATTTATAAAAAAACCTTATGGAACACACTCAAACCCTAAACAGTTTACTCAAAAAATTAGATTTGACACCAACAAATCAGACTTAGTTTGTAGATACTGCAAGAAACATGGCCACTTGATTGACAAATGCTACAAGTTGCATGGGTTCCCCCCAGACTTCAAATTTACCAGGGATAAGAGAACTGCTGCAAGTGTTGATGTAGAAAAGGGTATGGGTTCTGTTGCAAATGCTGATGTATCAAATGTGGGTGAGGGTGTTCAAAATTCTTCTACCTCAGAATCTGGTATTCCTGGGTTGACAAAGGAGCAGTATTCACAGCTTTTGCTCCTTCTTCAACAAACTCAAGTCTCTGAATCTCAGCATCAATCCAGTGTGATGGGTTCTGCAAATTTTGCTGGTACACTTTCTTCTTCTATCAAACCTTTAAAAGATGTGTCTTATGGTGCTTGCATGTTAACTAGAGTTAGTGCATGTATTTGGATTATTGATTCTGGTGCCACTGACCATATGACTTCAAATAAATTCCTTCTCTTTGACATCAAACCCCTAGTTATTCCATACTTAGTTACCCTTCCTAATGTTTACAAGGTTAAGGTAACATGTACTGGCTCTCTTAAGTTTCTTTGTTTCACTTTGCATCATGTCCTATACATTCCCAGCTTTCAATACAATCTCATTTCTGTTTCCAAGCTTGTTCAACAGTTGAATTCTATTGTCCTATTTACTAAATTTTCTTGTCTAATTCAGGCCCCTTCTCTGAAGAGGCCACTGGAAATTGGTAAACTGGATGATGGTCTTTACAGGCTTGTACAATCATCTCTTTCTACTCCTTCTCAGTCTTACCATTCCCCATTAGCTGTTAGTTCTTCTTCTCATTGTACTTTTCATACTGAGTTGAATAAAATGGAAATACTGTGGCATAATAGACTTGGACACATCCCCTTTGTTAGAATGAAAGACATATCTTCTATTCCATGTAAATTTGCAAATAAACAACCTTTTATATGTACTATTTGCCCTTTAGCAAGGCAGTCTAGGCTGTCCTTTCCTGAAAGTTCTGTTAAAACATCCCAACCTTTTCAAATTATCCATTTGGATACATGGGGGCCTTATGCCACCCCTACTCACAATGGTTGCAAGTATTTTTTGACCATAGTTGATGATTATACAAGGGCTACTTGGACTCATCTTATGGGGTCCAAGAGCAATGCCCTTTCAATTATCCAAGCCTTTGTTGCCATGGCAAAAACACAATTTCAGGCTGTTGTCCAAACCATTAGAAGTGATAATGCTCTTGAACTTGGGTCCAGTCATGCTGGAACCAAATTCTTCACTGACAATGGCATTCTTCACCAAACATCTTGCTCTCACACTCTACAACAAAATGGTGTTGTTGAGAGAAAACACAGATATCTTTTAGAAACATCCAGAGCCTTGCTTTTTCAGTCCAAACTACCTCTCAGTTTCTGGGGGGATTGTGTCCTTACTGCCACATATCTTACAAATAGATTTCCTTCTAAACTTCTTAACAATGTTTCTCCTTATGAATTACTATTTGGAAGGAGTCCCTCTTATCTCTATCTCAAAACCTTTGGTTGTCTATGTTTTGCTTCTGTGCCTAAACAACATAGAGACAAGTTTCCACCAAGGGCTGATCCTTGTGTATTCATAGGGTACCCACTGGGTAAAAAGGGTTACAAATTATATAACTTGAAAACTAAACTTACACTCATATCCAGGGATGTTGTTTTCCATGAGGATGTTTTTCCTTTTGCTTTTCCTTGGAGTACTTCCTCTGTTCCATCCTCTATTCCTTCTTTTTGCCATGATTATCCTCCTCCTGCTGATGTATCTGCTCCATCTTCTATTCATCCTTCATACCCTGACTATCCTGTTTCTCCTGATGTTCCATCAATCAGCCCTTCCCAATCATCTGATATTTCTCCTTCCTTCCCTGCCTCTACTTCTAATTCACCACCTTCTACTACAATACCTTTGTCTAACCCTGTTCTTACTTCTCCTTCTACAGACCATCTGCCTGCTCCTAGGAGATCTGGCAGGCACCACACCACTCCTGCTCATCTTAATCAATACATCTGTGACCTCCCTCTTTCCATTTCTGGCACCAGTTCTTTTTCCACTTGCTGCAATAGCACTGTTAGCACTGCACTGCTTGAGCCTACATCTTACAATCAAGCAGCCTCTGATCCTGCTTGGCAGGATGCCATGACCAAAGAATTTGAGGCTTTGGCAGCCAATAATACCTGGTCCTTGGTTCCTCTTCCTCCTGGCAAGAAGCCTATTAGGTGTAAATGGGTTTACAAGATTAAGTATAGAGCTGATGGAAGTGTAGAGAGATATAAGGCTAGATTAGTGGTCAGGGATGATACTCAAGTTGAGGGTGTGGATTACACTGATACTTTTTCTCCTGTTGTGAAGTTCTCTACTATCAAAACTTTGGTTGCAGTTGCTGTAAAGCAGTCTTGGCCTCTATTTCAGTTGGATGTTAACAATGCATTTCTTCATGGTGATCTCAATGAAGAAGTCTATATGAAGCTGCCTCCTGGTCTTACAGTTACTTCTTCTTCTTCATCTGCCTCCTCTTCTTCTTCTCCTCCTCCTTTTTCTACTCCTCCTTTTGTCTGTCTTCTCCAAAAATCTTTATATGGCCTAAAACAAGCCTCTAGGCAATGGTATGCCAAACTTTCCCAGGCTCTCTGTTCTAAAGGCTACTCTTCATCTCTCAATGATTACTCTCTTTTTCATAAGAAATCTGGTCATTCTATTGTTATATTAGCTGTATATGTTGATGATATTATTCTCACTGGTAATGATCTTGAGGAAATCACTGCTTTAAAATCCTCCTTAGACTCTGCTTTCAGGATAAAAGATCTGGGTATTCTAAACTATTTCCTTGGCATTGAAGTTGCTTATTTTGCTGATGGTCTTCTTCTTTACCAGAAGAAGTTCATCACTGATCTTCTTCTCACTTATAATTGTTCTGATGTCACTTCTATAACCTGTCCTCTTAATCTTTCTGTTAAGCTACAGCATGACATAGGGGTTCCTCTTTCTTCCCCTGAATCTTACAGAAGCCTAGTTGGCAAAATTAACTTCCTCACTCATACAACGCCTGATTTGGCCTTTGCTGTGCAACATCTTAGCCAATTTCTTCAAAAACCTACTTCAGTCCACATGGATGCTGCTTTACATACTCTTAGATACCTCAAAGGTACATCTGATCTTGGAGTTTTTCTCAATAACACTCCTGATTTATCTTTGACTGCATATTGTGATAGTGACTGGGCCTCTTGCCCAGACATTAGGAGGTCTGTTTCTGGTTTCAGCATATTTTTGGGGGGTTCTTTGATTGGTTGGAAAGCAAAGAAACAACCAGTGGTCTCCTTGTCCTCAGCTGAAGCTAAGTATAGGGCCATTAGCAAAACAGTTGGTGAACTTACTTGGCTTATCAGGTTATTCTCTGATTTTGGTATTCCCATCTCTTCTCCTGTGCCCATATTTTGTAATAACCAAGCTGCCATACACATAGCCAAAAATCCAGTTTTTCACGAGCGGACTAAACATATTGAAGTTGATTGCCATTTCATTCGTACCAAACTTCAGGATGGCATCATCTCTTTGCATCATGTTGCATCTGGTGGACAGTTGGCTGACATTTTTACTAAGCCATTGACAGGTATTTTGCATCATCATTATATGTCCAAGCTGGGCGTTTGTTCACCCTCCAGCTTGAAGGGGGGTGTTGGGCTTCAATGTCAGCAGCCCAATATTAAAGCTTACAGCAGCCCAAGTTATCTGCTGCTGCCCAAGAGTTAATGGCAGCCCAAGGGTAGTGGGTCTATTTAATTGTTGTATAATTTTGTACATAAGTCAGGGACACACTTGTAATTACACACACACATTAGATTTTTTGTTATGTTTTGGTATATACACAGGCGGAAGGTTCGAGACAATTAATTCAATCAATGCAAAAATCAGATTCATTTTCTCTCTTCTCTTTCCTCTTTACTGTTCATCTTCTTCCTCTTTATTTTCTTCAATCCGATGAGTTAGATTGTTGACAAAAAACTAAAATTGATAATTCACACAATTTATAGTACAACATACGGAGTTATTCATCCACTCAAGCTATCGAACTAAGTGAAAATACTCAGAATGATCGATCGGTTCATTACAGTAGAATGCCATTTGTAGGGGTAACCAAGACCAAGATTGGACCGTAGGGAGAGACATGCTCCAATTCAGCAAGTTGTTCAGGAGAAAGTAGAGGTTCCACCTCTGCTTATCCCAAATAGAGAAAGTTAATCCAATCAGCTAGAAGGCCCACTTGACAGGATTTTTGAGTTCTTAGAGTGGCCAGGTGGCATTGCCCATGAGCCGGTTCAGGATCAGTATGGTTCATATGCAAAAGTACTGAAAGATGAATTTCAGGCTCCCCAGCTTATGTGGCATAATTAATTGCTCCACCTAATATTATTAGGTGCCCTGCACCTATAGTTTAGCCACAGGACTTCACCCTCCCACTCACGGGCATGGACGCGAAAGAAAAGCCAATATAATTTTAGAAGAAAATTAAAATAATATTTATTTTCTTAGGTTGTCTAGATACTCAGGCTATTGAGCTGATTGGGTATCAGCTGACTCAAGCTGCAAGAGTCTGGTAGAGAACTTACTAGAAGAGTAAAGGTCCTAATATAGCACCCATTTCTTGGCCATAATTTAAGCGTGCTTTAATGGAAATGTTCTTGACCGCAACCGACAAGATAAACTCAGGAGAGAATTTAAAAATCTCAGACATGATATGATAATAGGTACTGAGTATGAAATAAAGTTTACATGTTAGAAAAGTATGCCCCTATCTTGTCCATAAGGGTGTATTTTGGCCTGGGCCTGGCCTAAACGAACCTTACGGGCCGGACTTCGCGGTTTCGAGCTTTGTGTGCCGGGTCTAGCGGTTCTGGCGGTCCTGGCGGGTAAGACCAAGCCGTGACAGGCCTAAACCCACAGTGGTCCTGGGTCTGGCGGGCCGGGCATGACGGGTTTTTTTTAAGGCAATATCTTGTATAGTAGTTATTAGTATGGTATAGAATATATTTTATATAGTGTACTAAGTTATTAATATAGTATATATTTTATATATTTCATTGTATATTGTGTTGTAGTAATTAGTATATATTGTATATTATGTATATATTGTGTTGTAGTAATTAGTATATATTGTATATTATGTATATATTATTACCCAAAATGTCATATCTTTCTTAGTCTTCCTTCCCCTAATGGAATGAGCACAACAAGGTACTAATACCACCATTACAAGAAAAAAAACTAAAAGAAGATGTGCCAATGTACAAGTTACATCATAATCTACATTGTATCTCTAACAAATCTCATAATCTGTCAAGGTTGTGAGGAGGTTGTGTTGGTCGTGGTGGAAACGAAGCTTGTTCATCACCACTCCGGGCGAAGCCGAATCCTCCGAAAGTTCCGCTATCATTTCTTCATAAGCTTCATCTATCGCCGGTTGTGATTCTGCAATTCCAAAGTTTCTTCTTTTCGTGCGGATCCAATCTCTAAAAAGCACCGATTTTTCCAAGCTATCCCTCATCGCCGCTCTATGATCATCGATTTGTAGTCTTGCTTGACTGAAAGAGCTCTCCGATGCAACAGTTGAAGCTTGAATTGATAAAACATCCCGAGTCATCCTTGCAAGAACCGGAAAATATTTTTCCCTTGACTTCCACCATTCCAAAAGATCGAAGAGCCGTCTGGATTCTCCTTTTCAAGTCCCTGAGACAAATTGAAGCTCATTTAGATGTGAAGTTTCATCATAATTATCACCTTGAGAACATCAATCCAAGATTTAAGAGTTGTTAAGCCCGCAACTCTTTTAGACGATTGTGAACTAGACGAAGTAGGGGTTAGAATATTTGGCATAGCATGCTCTAAGGCAACTTTATAAGCATTATAAACTGTTTGAGCATTAATTTTAATTAATGCTTTTGCATCTGCAAGTGTAGCAATTTCCTCGTTTGAAAGATCTAAAGCCTTACAAATATTTGAATACCAAAAATGAGGACCTCCCAATTTCATTTTAGGATTTAACATTGCAGCAACACCAAAAATAGGAGGGATAGGGAAAAAATATTTTTAAAATTTTTGTTTCATTTCATTTATAGAAAGTTCATAAATATCCCGACCCTCGCCAAATTCAACAAACAAATTAGCTAGTGCGGTAATATAAACTAAACAGTTTGAAATAGTAGGATAATATTGCCCAGAAAATGCATTTGTAGCAACTTGAAAATGTTCTAATAAATTTAAAAGAATTTTAACACTCGTCCAATCTTGGGTAGTAGGAATTTCATCATCATCCTCACCACCTACCCGAGAATTAAACTTTGCATTAATTGGGTTTCTATATTCATATGCAACTACTAAACTTTCGTACATATAATTCCATCTAGTCGGGCTAGGTTTAGGAACTTTTCTTTCTCTAAGGACATATTCATCACATTTTTAAATTCTCCCTAAGTCTAGTTCTACGGTTTTTGAATAAAAAAGCCAATTAAGAGCCATTCGAACCTTTTCAATTTCAACGTTTAAAATTCGCTACCATCACCGACAATTAAATGATAAATATGACAAATACATCTAACATGGAAAATATTACTAAATGCAGAATTTAGTGTTTTTGTAAGACTATTGCACTAGTGTTACTAGAAACATTATCCATAGAAATTGCCATTATTTTATCGCTAAAGCAAAAATATCTACAAATATCTGAAACAGTGTTAGCTATAAACTTACCTGTGTGACGTGAATTAATTATTCTATATGCAATTATACGTTTTTGCATTGTCCAGTCCTCATCTATCCAGTGACTTGTAACAGTTAGATAATCACAGTCATTATTACTTCTACCAATATCAGTAGTAATAGAAATCCGATTAGGTATATGAGTAAATAAATAGCGCAAATATTGTTCATATTCATGTTTGAATTTATAAATATCGGCCTTAACTGTTGTGCGAGGCCAACCTTTATAAGTAGGATTAAAAACTCTTCTAATATGATGAACCCAATTAGGATTAGAAGCAAAAGTATAAGGTAAGCATATAACGGTAATCATCTTTGCTAATTCTTCACGATCTCTATTTGGATCGTAATATAAAATACCCCCGGTGATAATGTTAATTTCTAGTTGAACTAGATTTGAACTTGTACTAGGGTTAACTTGAGAATCTACACTTTTCCCCTCTTGTTGCGCTTGCATTTTAAAAAATCTAGCCCTATCTATAGGGTGTGTTTTTATGTGCCTATTCAAACTACCTGTGCTGCTACGGTCTCCAGTAAATTTATGAACCAGTAATTTCCCATAAGTTTTACACTTAGCCTTATTTAGTTCTCTTACTTGAGTAAAATAATTTGAAACTAATGATGTTTCTGTACGCTTAGCAGGTTGTCTACTAAAAGTTAGAGTTTCTACAGGTGGGTGTGCCAGTGCATTACTTGAGTTATGAACATGACTAGTAGGTGTATCATCTAAAGGTGCTTGGGTTTCATCATCATCATCCTCATTTTCCTCTAAGATAGGTTCATTAAGATAAAGAGCATTCATAATTTCATCATCTAATCTATCACCTACTGCAACATCATGTAGAAATTCACTATCGGTAAATTGAAAACAAAGGTGATCACTATCAAGCATTACGAGAGGTAGAGTAGGACGTCTAGGTGGCGACTACTTTCAACTTGCTTATTTTTGTAGGTCGGGGATCCGGGGTAAGGGTAGTATTATGGCCACTACTTTCACCGGTTATACCTTTTCCTTTACCGAACATTTTTTCAAAGAAAATGCCATACTAATTATAATTATGCAAACTAAACAACACAAAAAAATATTATTAAAACGTAAGAGTTGAAACGAGTTTACCGGATTGCCGAACAACTTCTTGAAAATTGAAAATGATTGAACACTTGAAAACTTCAATTCAACAACTTCACAATTTTTCACGAATTTTCAACAATAAATTAAGCAATTGTAGTAGAAAGATTGAAAGAGAGATTGAGAGATATTGATGAATTGGTGAATAAAAATGAAAGACTGAGGGGGTATTTATAGTAGAGATATGGGAAAAATAATAATTATATAAAGTTTGGGGTATATTAAAGTTTTGGGGCCAAATGGCTATTATCAAAGTTCCAAACGACTATTTTTGTAAAAGAGCCGTTACTCCTTTTCTTAAAAAGAGCCGTTGGGCCCGCCTAGGCCCGTCTAGCGGTCCTGGGCCTGGCGGTCCCGGGCTCACAGTTCTTCACTTCTGGACCGGCCCGTCACGGGCGTATAGGACCGGCAGGCCCGGGACCACCAGGACCGACCCACCAGGCCCATCAGGCCCGCCAGGCCGCGGGCCCGGTCTGGTACAGGTTCAGGCCCGGCCAGATTACACCATTACTTGTCCATACAGAAAGATAAATGGTCAATAGATTTGTGGACAGTCTTAATTTGTACGAAGCCAAAGATATGACTTTATACACGGATAATTGTCGCGCCCTTATTTTTAAAGAAAAATCGGGTTTATGACATTTTGGAGGACAACTCATTCCCCTTGGGAATTGAGTTTTTTATTTGAAGAGTCTCCACCTAATCATTAAGTGCATTAGGACACTATAAAGTTTTTGCGTTTGAAGAACCAGAGTTTGGGTAAGGGCTAGAAATTATCTCGAGGGGAAGATGTTAGCCACCCCTCAAGATCCACTGGTGTGATCTCCGACCATGTCATATTGTGACTTCACATAATCAAGTAGGAAAATAAGGGCTCAAATAGAAAGGGTTCACATAAAATATTGCAAGTAAGTCGAAGCTGGAGAAAGGTAAAGAAGGAAGAAATTTTGTGAAAAGATTTGCATAGTTTTGTAAGAAGAGATGAAAGCAAATAAAGGGATAGGGGTACTAGGTTTATAAGTAATATGGATCACATCAATGAAATATCCAGCAATCACTCCTCAAAAGAGGGGTCGCACGTAATATTACTGCACCGGTCATCATATCCATATCTACCCTTCCCCACCCCGTTAAGGTATTAACTTGCGGAATAGTATCGTTACTTATTGCATGCTAATACCCGCCATAATCTTATCAGTCTCGGAGGCATTGAGACTACTATTCCTAAAGGGGGAGGGAATTTGGGCTTTTCAGAGTTTTCGAAAGGATAAAATTCTAGGGCGACAATCAAAACAAATAAGATAATTAAATGGGAGTAAATAGCAGTTAAGGCTCACGTAGGCCTCCTCCTTCAAATTAGAAAATTATTAACATGACTTACAAGTACTGGTTTGGTCTAAATTAAATTGAGGTGTATGATAGGCTGATCTATCACATATTTTTCAGATAAGGAGTCCGAAATAGCCTTATCTAGATGTAGTTTCCAAAGACTGGTACATCTGATTAATCACCTAATAGTTTGCCTAGGTGAGACCTATATGCATGATATATTGCAGAAGGCGTACTGATTTAAAGAAGGATTACCATTTTTTTAAATAAAATCTGCAGATATTAAATGGCATTAATAGTGAGTTTAGACTTGTAGAAATAGATGAATCAGATTCAACTAGTTGTTCCTATATGCATGATTTCTAAGTGTTATTGGTTTTAAAACGATTACTTAAGTGCAGGAGTCCTATAGGCATGATATCTAGAATGAAGCCGATTATCATAGTTGTAATGGTCTTATAGAAATGGTCTCTAAACGAATTGATTATTATTAGACATAAAGTTGCTTGCATAATGGAGTACATATGCAGAAGTATAGAAAGACTTGTAGGCATGATTTCCAGATGCTGGGATGCAAAATTATAAAATTTCTATAGGCAGGTTTTCTAAGTGCAAAGTGTAGAAATATAAAAGACCATATAGGCAGGTTTTTCTAAGTGCAAAATGCAGAATTATAAAGACCCTATAGGCATATTTTCTAAGTGCAAAAATACAAAATTATAAAGATCCTATAGGGATGTTGGCTACCCTTTTCATGCATTTAGTTCCCATCCCTTTCCACTATCCACCCCAATAGTTATCACAAAATTATTACAGACCGAATGAATCAGAAAGAAAGTAAAGAAAATTGCATCAGTGGTTACAACTACATCCAAACAACATAATTTAGACCCAAAGTACAATAATATGAGATAAACCAACTTCCAAGATCAGATTTCCTAAAGACTTTCTCATATCTGGAGTGTGTCAAAGTTCCCAGGAGTCTCAATGGATCTCCTGACATTGGTTACACCCCAAAACATTTCAGAAACAAATATATAGTACAGTGTGGAAAGGCCAGCTCTCAAATGTCCAAATTCAGAGGGAACTCAAGGTCCCAAACAGGGCTCATATAAGAGGGTAGAACTTAAGATTCTAGAATAGGTGTAAGTGTACAAAGGGAAAAGAAATCAGGGAGAGACAGGGCAAGCTAGTAGTCATGCCCAGCAAATGGGATGCTAGCACACCCTTGACCAGCCTGCTAGTAAAGCATTGAGAGTTAAGATCCATTGTGCATCAAACCAAGGCATGGACAGTAATTAGGATACTGTTAGGCCAAAAGCTTAACTCAACACATAGAAGGGAATGGAGGCAGAGGATTCATAATAGAAATAGAAGTCAGAAAAGAGATATGAAGCACAACTTACAGCATATACGAAGTAAAGTAAACAACAAACCTAAAGCTGTAAAGTAAACACATAGAGGTGAGGCAGAATATTTAAACAAAGGACATACTAGTTTCAAAGAAAATAAGTAAGCAAAAGTAATCTTGAAAGAGCCAAATTGCAAACAACAGTTCCAAAATATCTCGGAAAAAAGCATAATATTGAAAGAGTATTGAACTCAAAGCAGTGTGTGAGAGTAAGGAGTGGTAGTGTGAACTTAAAAGTTCGAGGTATTGAACTAGAAGTGTTCTTAAAAGTGCATAAGGGTAGTCCCTTTTATAGTGCAGAAAATGAGTAAGAAAGGTAAGGAAATAACTTTGAAATCAGTCTCATATGATCTCTCTTCAGTTAAAGGATTTGATTTCAAACAGGTAGAATACAATTAAGGAACGGAATTTGATTAAAATCTTTTCACAGTAGCATTAAAGGGTAAATACATAAGTTTATTTAAGGCAAAAGTCCATTAGTACTTGGTTTGTAAAGAAAAAGGAAAGAGAATCAATCAGACAGCCAGTAAAATCAAAGTGAGAGGCTCCGTTCGAATGAACCAGGTCAAGAAAAGGTAAAGAAGGTTCAATTAGAGAAAATCAATAACAATCAGTCAGGACTCATTAAACGGAATTTGAAATCAATCAATTAGTTTGTAAAGACCTTTTGAGAGAAAATTTCTCATATATAAATGAAACAAACATGTCAAACAAGAAAGAGTCGCCATGTTAATTAGAAAAGACTAGCATAGAAAAATTCAGAGTCATAACAAAGAGGTTCAAGTTCAGTTCATAGACTCAGAATGACTTTGAGAGAGCCCAGGGTTCCAAAATAGAACCCTAATACAAACACAAGATCAAAACTCACCAAAACCACAAACCCTAGGGTTTCCAACTTGAGTAGGATACAGAGACGAGAAGGGAAGCCATTGAAACAGACTCAGAGGTCTCTTTCAGAATCTCATGAGAAAACACACCGATACAATAGCAGGTTTCAAGAAATAGAATGAAAAAGCTGATTTAAAGAATATAGAACATGTTTTAGGGAAAGCTCGGAGCTTAAGCAAGTTGAGAAGAGAAAAGAGGTGATACAAACTTAAGAAACAGTTTCAAACTCAAACAACGGTGCAGTAAAGGCAACTAAAGGATTAAAATGTCAGCAAAAATACACTAAAAGAACACATAAAATATACATGTAACAAGAATGTTATAGAAACCAGTAGAAGAGACAACAAAGCACAAATAGAAGAACATGCATAATACGGCAAACATAGCACACAAGAGAAGAATATGCGAATTAGAAAAAGAAAGAACATAAGAACATGGCATAGACAGATTCACACAAAGAAAAGAAAAAGAAGGGTTTGAAAACATTTAAAGACTTTTTTCAGAAACCATAAATCAAAGAGAAACAAATTTTGAAAGAAAAGATTGGGGAAAACGTTTTAAAAATCCAACAGAGCATAGATCTACTAAACAACCAGAGAAAAACCTCGAATAGATTAAGGTTCTGAAGAATCACATAAATGGGAATGGCTTGGAAGAAAGCCCGATCTTGAGCCGGATGAGTTAGAATCAGGCTTCTAATGCTTTGGAAGTTCCAGAGCAAGGCAGGAAAAGCCTCATACCCTGGATATGAGAAGATCTGAAAGAATACCATCGAGTTCAAACCTCGTGACTTTGAGTACCAGGAGTTTAAGAGTGAAGGGAGGTGAGTATAGGCCATCCATGGCCTGAGAAGCCATGAATTTCGGTGAAACTATGGTCGGAGAGGACGAGAGAGGCTAGGGTTCCAGGGAAACTTCGAGAGAGTTTGAGAGAGGGAGAGTATCCAAAGGAGTCTAATAGAGTGAAATGGGATATTAGGGTAGGGTTAGGTGAATTAAGAAAGGAAAGGGGTACTCGTGGCCGTTGATCAAAAGGATCAACGTCCTCGATTGAAAGAAAATCAGGCGGGTTCAATAAACGGGTTAAAGGGCTGGGTTAAAATGGAAATTGGGACGGTCCAATTGGGGTCAAGATTAGATCAATTAGAGGGTCAATTTTGGCAATAATTGAAATGTAAGTGGGGTTGCAATTGAAACGAATTTGGGCTATATATTAAATAATAAGTGTTTCCCTTTATTTTATAAAAAATAATAGAAATGATTTTGAAATTAAATTACAAGTACTGAATAAATAAATAATATATAAATATTAAATTAAAAATATTAGAACAAATTTTATAGTTATAAAATGTTATTAGACTTAAAGTAGGCTAAAACTGCAATTATATGCAATTTAGCTTTTAAAAATATCAAATAGATTTGCAAAAATATATAAAAATCACCTTAACTATATTTTGGTGTAAATATGAGGATAAAATAAGTCATTAACAAAAATGATAATCTTGGGAATAATTATTGGATTTTATATTGCTAAAATAAACAATAAATTGATTTTTAAAAAATCTTAAAAATTGGGAAAAATACCAAAATCCCTGGACACGCTTATATATATGCATACACAATATTATTTTTGAATATGTTTTTATTATAAAAATATATAGGAAAAAATTAGGTATCAACAGCTTCCCTTTTTTACCCGAGAAGGATGAAAGAGTTGTCAGGTAAAGATATTACGGCCATTTTGACCGAAAGAGGCGATTTGCAAAGAATTTTGACCGAGCTCAAGTTCCCGAGCTACCTACATATCTCCAATATCATAGAAATCATGTCATATGTAGTAAAAGATCCATTGACGGAATATGCCCAGGAAGATTTTTGAATGGAACATACTCGATATTTTTTATTGAGAAAGGTAGTTGAAGTCCGATAGGTTGCGAGAACTGGAGCGTAATCGCTCCTACTGATATGGTCGTTGATAGCCGGGATACCTGCAAGTGAGCACTACAAGCATATATCGTGTATAAATTTAAACATAACGCAGGTTCCCGTTGGACCATGAATGCTATCTTTGGATGGCTAGGATGACGTCCTCAGATCATGACGTCCTGGGCCATGAAGTGTATGATAAAGGATTTGCAGGATATGAAATGATGTTGTCGGGCTATGATGACGATGACTCCAAACCGTGACACCTTTGAAAAAAGATGTACGAAAGGTAAAATGAGGTCCTCGGGCCATGGCATGGCATTTCGAGCTATAAAAATGGATGCCGCCTTTGAACAATTTGGCGATCCTTCTGCCCATGAAATGCAGAACGTGGCAATCTTTCAGCCCATGAAATGCAGAACGTGGAGATATTTCAGCCGATGCAAGATATAAATAAAGGCGGCGATCTTTCAGTTTGTGAAAGACGCAAATAAAGGTGGTGATCTTTCAGCCGATGCAATATTTATATAAAGATAGCGATCTTTCAGCCGATGGAATGTTTAAATAAAGGTGGCGATATTTCATCCACGCAAAATAAGGTGCGATATTTCAGCCATGCAGGATGGAGACAATGCTTAGTCTCGGAAAGCAGAAAGGTAGCCTTATGCAATACAGAAAAATGTAGGTGGAGACAGTGCTTAGTCTCAGAAGGTTGAAAGGTAGTCTTATGCAGTGCAGAGAAATGCGGATGGAGACAATGCTTAGTCTCGGAAGGCAAAAATATAGCCTTATGCAATGCAAGAAATGCAGATGGAGACAATGCTTAGTCTCGGAAGGCAGAAAGATAGCCTTATGCAATGCGAGAAATGCAGATGGAGACAATGCTTAGTCTCGGAAGACAGAAAGATAACCTTATGCAATGCAAAAAATGCAGAAAGGTAGCCTTATGCAATGCAAGAAATGTATATGGAGACAATGCTTTGTCTCGGAAGGCAGAAAGGTAGCCCTATGTAATGTAGGAAGTGCAAATGGAGGTAGAGCTTAACTTCGGAAGGCAGAAAGTTAGCCTTATACAATACAAGAAACGTAAAAGACAAGTAATGGTAAAATATCTTAGATGATAGTCGATTGCGATATTGTGGCTGCTGGGGATATCGTATACGAATAGAAATTATAAATAAGTGATGATTTTGAGGGTTGGATTCCTGAAAAAGTATATCGTATATGATGATTTTATACCTTGGGTGCCTGCATCCAACGAAACATTGTGAGTTTTGTAAAAGGGGGAAAGGTTAGTCCGTCTTCCCGTTGACATTTTCCCGTGTTGGTTGGCGTTGTGTATCATTGGGGTAACGTTTCTAGACAAAGAAATTTGGATAATAGTCATGCATGATTTAGTAAAATGTAATGTAAATACATAATTTGAAAATAGTTTTCTTCTAGGTGAACCGACGACTGCGACGCAGTTCAAGACATTGCAACCTTTCTTGCTCTGAAATTTTGAGGGTCCTCAAAATTCTGCCCCAATTTACTGGGTTGGTGCTTTTATCGGCTGCGTGTGATGAATAGCTGAAAATTAACTTCGGAATTTTTAGGGTCTTCCTCAAAATTCTACCCCAGTTTCCAATAGCGGGGAAATGGAAATTTTATTGAATTATTACCAAACCCTTAGAGCTACCTATGTATCCCCTCTTAAATGAGAATCATGTCAGCCGTATTTCAAATTACATCATAAAGAAATCATGACTATGCAAAGTGTCGCTTCACTGCGTCTGAATTGGTCGGCTTCGGCCAAACTTCTCCGTCCATTTCTGCAAGTATGCGAGCTCCTCCTGTTAGAACCCGATGAACCATGTACGGACCTTGCCACTTGGGAGAGAATTTTCCTTGGCTTTATCATGATGTGGGAATATTTTCTTCAACACCAGCTGCCCCGGTGTAAACTGTCTTGGCTTGAATCTTTTGTTGAAAGCTCTGGACATTCTGTTCTGATACAGTTGGCCATGGCAGACTACATTCATTCTTTTCCCATCTATAAGGGCTAATTGCTCGTAGCGACCTTTTACCCATTCCGCATCATCTAGTTCCGCTTCTTGTATAATCCTCAAGGAGGGAATTTCCACCTCGGTGGGAATGACCGCTATGTACCATAAACCAGCATATAGGGAATTGCCCCGATTGATGTGTGAATTGTAGTGCGATAACCCAACAAAGCAAAGGACAACTTTTCGTGCCACTGCTTATGCTTCTCTATCATCTTCCTTAGTATCTTCTTGATATTCATATAGACCGCTTCTACAGCTCCATTCATATGAGGTCTGTAGGCCGTAGAGTTCGTGTGTTTGATTTTGAATGTTTTACACATTACTTTCGTCATGTCACTGTTGATATATTAACCATTATCAGTAATGATTGACTCTAGGATATCGAACCGACAAACGATACGAGCTCGGACAAAGACCGGCACAACCTTATTCTAAATGAAGGGCACAACTCAAAAGACCTCAAAAGACCTCTTTTGACTACTCTAAACATAGAGGTGAGTTTTTATCATCAAGATTGAAAGCTTGACACGTCTGAGCGCGAATTCTAACATCAAGATCATATATTTTGGTAGGAATCAAGAGAACCCATCAAGAACCACAAAGAAATAGGGTTTGGAGAATCATTCTCAAAGGTAATTTTCGATGCTCTATCTTGTTAAATTACCGTTGTTGAAATGTATAGAGAATATTGACGACAAATATTAATAAAGTTAATGGTGAAATAGTAAAATTTTATTAAAGGCTAGTTTGAAATTTTATGGAAGAAGATTGGGTGAAATAGATGGCAAAGATTGTTCTAAGAGATCTTATAGGACTACAGATTAGCACGTACTCAATCCCCATGCCAATGATCCAATTAAATTTAAAATTAGGATAATTGTAGCCTAAGAAGATGGACAAGGATCGATGGTTTGTATAATCTTAAATGTAGATTTTGGAACATTGGTTACCAGGATTATTGAAGATGAAAATTAAACATTCAGTTAGGTAAGTTGAGTTTATAATTTTCCTTAGTCAAGGGCATGACAAAAACATACTTAGTAAGAAAATTATTGATAATTAAGAAAGTGTTTGAATGTTATTAAGTGAAAATATTTAGATAGTCATTTGAAATTCCTTGATTGCTTAAATATATATTTAGATAGTCATTTGAACTAATGATAGATTCATATTTAATAATATGAATCTATCACTAGTTCATGACAGAAATTATCTTACAAAAATAAAACTTTCTATCATGATAACTCAGCTAGTGCATAACATTAAAAGTAAATGAATCTCTTGTTTAATTTAATGGTTGTTATGTGTCACGTCCTAAACCGTGGCCGCGATGGGCACCTGGTACTTTATTCAACCGAATCCAATATAACATATTATTTTTATGTCATGCTATCATAAATAGCTGAGTCAGAGAGGCGACCGTAAAATAAGTAGAATATAACAGGTAACGCCAAATTATACATAAGATATATGGGCCTCTAAGACAAAAATTAGCACTTGAATATTGAACATAGGCCGACAAGGCCACAATATTTTACATACATGACATCTGTCTACAAGCCTCTAAGAATACATAATTTCATAGAGGCCGGTACAGAGTCCCGCCATACCAAATAATAAACAACTAACTCAAACAAACCAGACAAGCAACTCCGAAATAAATAGAATGCACCAACATCTTCCGTTGAGCTGATAGCCTACTTGGAGGGCTTTCGACCTGTCTATCGAGATCTGGGAGCATGAAACGCAGCGTCCAAGCAAAAAGGGACATCAGTACGAATAATGTGATGAGTATGTAAGGCATATAATTACATAACAGACATGGAGAAAATATAGAGTAAATGACTCCACCTGTAAGCCTGAATAACTTTGTAAATCATGAAATAATTATAGTATCATACATATGCATATAAATGTCATGTCGTGCATACGTACGCGTTTCATAACATCATCAGCCTCTGAGGGTATCCCATCATATTATCTTGGCTACTGGGGGTAAACTCATCAACATATACCAGCTGATCAGGTGGTGATGTATATGTAACGCCATCACCTTTTCCATACACTATATATATATATATATATATATATATATATATATCGCCATCTGGTCATGGGTCAATGTACATGAATGCAATTCATGAAAAGTACGTTATTATAATCTTTCGGAATGTCATAAGATCATTATGTCTTTGAACTTTTTCAACTTACGTATTTTTCTGGGACCCATAAACAGATAATAGAATAATATGACACATGAACAATTAAGAATATATACATTTTTAATATTTTCAGAATAAAGTCATATATGAAAATTGTACATTTACAGGCTTTTAGGTATAATATGAAGAATGCCAAAAAAGAAAGGAATAATCTTTAACATATATATTGCTTAAACTATTTGCACGAAATGAAGTTTCTGCTTGAACGAAAGAACGAAGCTTCTGCTTCTTTGAATTGAACGAAATTTTTGCTTAGGATCTGAATGTCTCCTTACATTTAAGTGTAAGCATATGTTTCTGAATGATTTTGCTTTAGGAGGAAAAATTGAGAAAAATGAAATCAATAAAATTAAGCTTTGTATTAAGGAAACCAAATTGGAAAAGTCTTATACGTAGGTGTCAGTGTCACTATGTACCTAACTTTTGGTGGCCACCTAAGACTTATGACTAAGAGTCATATGTCTTAGTAGCCATAAGAGTCATATGTCTTAGTAGTGGCTTGCTGCCACGTCTTATTTTTACTTTTTAATAAATAATTAGATAATATTTCGTTACCTAATAATTAATTAATTATATATATAATTAAAAATTATCTTTACTTACTTGAAATATTATTCTTTTTTAACATATCTTGTTCACCTTATAGTTATGTAGTGCCTTATATGGCACAAGTTCATAAATACCGGATATATTAGCTTGGACTGTATTTTATCCCAAAATATCAAATTTCAACGAAATTCATTTTTTTCGATTTACTTTCCCCCTCACCTTCACGAATTTATTCATTACTTACAATCCATATAATCTCCAAATAATCTTTTCCTTGTAGTGATGTCAATTACCTTACAATAAATTCAACATACAATATTACCATGTGCAACATCGTCATAACTTAATACAGCGTAGTGTAACATCACCGTAATGTAATACTGTTAGGTGCAACACTGTCGTAACTTAATAGTGCAAAGTGAAACATCACCATGATATAGTACTACAAGACATACCATCATCGTAATATAATATCGCAGGGTGTAACATCATTGTAATATAATATTACAGGATATAACATCATCGTAATATATTACTATAAAAGTTAACATCATCGTAATAAATTACTACAGAGCATAATATCGTAATAATATAATATTACGGAATATACTATCGATATAAAATTGCGGGACGTAGCATTATGTCATTATTTGCATTTATTCAAATTTAACTCAAATTTTATATATGTGATTACATACAAAAAGAGAAAGTAGTCTATTGATCACTCTATCCATGAGGGCCTAGTCTGGTTGAGTTGGTCTAATGGACACTCTATCCACGAGGACCTAATGTGGCTGAGCTAATCTAGCCATCTTATTGACGAGGGCCTAGCGGGTGTAAGTGTCGTGGTTGCCAGGATTAGCTTCCCCACACTTACGAGTGTTCCGCGTTCAGATTCAAAAATAAAAATACGATCAACCTCCCCATGTGTACAAGTTGTCAGGGCCGAGGAATGGGAAATCCATCCCCGCAATTACAAGTGCCACCAAATTTATGTATTTGAGAGAAGTGGTCAACCTCCCCAAGTGTAAAAGTCTTCAATTTTTGTTTATGTAATTTCTTAAGTTATGTTTATTGCATCCTTATTATAACTCTTTAGACCAACAAAGTCTTGTCCTCACCTTAGAGGTGGTAAACAAGACTTGCTCTGTATCCTTGGAGGTAGTTAGCTTGTTTGGTCCTACCACGTCGTATGACGGGCATTAAGTGTGCATATGATGAAGCTCGTGAGTAGATTTTGAACTTCTTGTAGATCCAGTAAATAGACTCCATTGATTCATCCCAGCAGTAGTTGAATATCTTCAATCTTTCAGTCATTTAGATATTTTATTATTTTAGGAAATACCGCAAATATATTAATTTACTTTTATTCCTTAGAGGCTCATGAATGTCGTTTGAACGTTTAGATTTTTAGATATTATTGTTTCGCTAAACTTTCATTAGCTATTTTAAGATAGTTTTAATATAAGATTTATCCATGCTTGTGTTTAAATAACCTTATGAGCATGTACAATTAGATAGAACAAAGCTTGCCCGACAGATAAGGTAGGTTGAGCGCCATGCATACCACCCAGTTTCGGGGGATGACACCCTTCCGACCCCTAGTTCCGCCCCTGCTTATGGTTGGAGAAGATCTTAATTTTGGTGTCATTGCATGTTTGCTTTACTATTAGGAGGTAAAGGAAATACGTCCGTTATCTATGTACCTCAATTTTCACCATTAATGAAATATTCCACCTACATCAGTAGGAACTAGGTGGTTGCCTTCTCAAATTGTACTTGCAAAACTTTTATCGTTTATGTGGCCCTTCAGTCTATAACATTAAAATAGATTTAGGCCTAGTTGTTGACAACTGTTTAGATGTTGGACTACTAAAGTATTTATGAAGAAGACATTGTATTTCACTCTTTAAACTTCAAATGTGAAAGAAGTTAAAAATGGACCACTTCATCTAGTATTACGTAAGAGTCAAACTGGGCTCACTCATCAGTCCATTTATATCAAAATGATTGATAACTGGCAGTTTGAGTGAATAGTGTTACCTTCACAACTACCCCCAAATTAATTCTGAAAAGGCTCATTAATTTGGCTGCAGTTCTGCTGGCCCAATTTATCCTTAATACAGTAGTACTTCATGGTCCAAACATTTACAAAAATGTGAAGAACAAATAAATTAAATAATTGAAAAAAAGAAAACAATCTGCTACATGGTGAGAAGTACAACCAATATATTTAGAAATTTGGAGTTTGGATTAGAAGACAATTTGCTTTGGTTTTATTTATGATTTTTTTTGGAAGACAATAGAAGGGTAGCTCGGTGTACAAAATTCTTCTATGGGCATGATCAAGTAAGGTTCCAATCACATTAAATTTGTTATACACACTCTTACCTTATTCATATACTTATGTTAGATATTATTTCTAAAGTTTGAACATATATCCTCCTGGCCATATGGCGTCAACTAATTTTATCATTATGCCTAGGCTTCCGTTTGATGTATGTGTAAACTTCTTTTGGTACGTATTAGAGAATTCCTTTTTTAACTCAACTTTTTGGTTTTATTTTGTTGTTTGGAAAATAGATTAGTTTCCCAGGAAAAAATAAAAAATAAAAAGGAACTAAAATAAGGAGGCCCATCAAGTTTATAAAGGAAAATTACCAGCTATGATCATTTATAAGTAGCTCATTATAAAAATTGATCGATTGATAAAATGTTATTAATATTAGTCAAATTAGCCAATTAGTTATTTGTAGCAAAAAAATCTAATTTTTGCTTTGTTTTGAGTGGGTGCCGTTAGAATAGATTGGGCATGACTTAAGGAGATTGAATCTCAGTTTTGGGATGATTTGGTGAAGTTTTGAGGTGGTTTGAATTGAAAATTCGAAGTAAAAACTGAACATGAAAAAAATGATATGTATATCACCCAGTGTATCATTTGTGTATCACATATGTATCATATTTGTATCAATTTGTGTATCACATATATATCATATTTGTATCAATTAATTATAAATTTGATATAAAACCAATCCAAATCACCTCCAATCTTCCTCAAATTTTGTATATTGACTTATCTATATATTTTCAATGAATTTCAACTAAACCCATTGAAAAAAGTTGCTTTTTTATTTAAATTATTGGAATATTCTATATATTTTTGTATTTCATCACCTTATCTGCTAACTCATCCATCAAATTTTCTTTCCGTCTTGTATCTGGTGTTACTAATCACGCTTAAAAATATGGAAGGTGATTTTACATGTGATTCTTTAAGAGAAAGTGTGACGACCCGGCCGGTCGTCTTTGAAATTCATGCCCCGTTCCCCCATTATCTGTTTCTCCTAAGTTCATTTCTGCTATTTTGGTTTTTTTGGGATGTTCGGTAATAGAACTCGGAGTGTTTTGAGACACTTAGTCCCTAAATGAGAGCTTAAGTGTTGGAAAATGATCCGTAATCAGAACAGTGTCAAGACGATATCAGAATGGAAAAATGATGGTTCCGTTAGCTCCATTAGATGATTTTGGGGTTAGGAGCGTGTTCAGAATATATTTTGGATGTCAGTAGCTCATTTAGTCTATAAATGCCGAAAGTTTGAATTTTGAAGTTTCCGATCCGATAGTGAATTTTTAATCCGAGGGTTGGAACGGGATTCCGGAAGTTGGTGTAGCAACGTCATGTCATTTTGAACGTGCGTGCAAAATTTCAAGTCAATCGGACGTGTTTTGGTTAGGTTTTGAATCGAAAGCGAGTTTGGTTTAGTTTTGAAGTTTTTATGTTCAAATCATTGATTAATTCGAGTTTCTGGCGTTGTTTTAGTTGGTTAAAGATTGGTACAAGTTTGAATGATGTTATGTCATATGTCTGTAGGTTTGGTCGAGGTCTCGGGGGCCTCGAGTATGTTTCGGATGCTCAACGGAGCAATTGGAGTTTGAAGTTTGCAGCAGAAAATTGCAGTTAGTGATCCTTCTACGTGATCGCGAAGTGGGCACCGCGCTCGCATAGCTGTGCCTTAACCCCTTCATCGCGATCGTGTACCCTTCCCCGCGTTCGCATAGCCCAGTTGGGTTCTATCCTATTTGGTTTCTCGGTCTTCTTTGTTTGATCGTATGAGGGAGCGACAGTATGATGATCCTCATTTGCTTGTCCTCAGGGACACGGTTCAGCATGGCGATGCTAAGGATGTGACTATTGGATATGACGGGGTATTGAGGATGCATGGTCGTATTTGTGTTCCCGATGTTGATGATACTCGGGAGTGGATATTGACCGAGGCCCATAGCTCGAGGTATTTCATCCATCCGGTTGCCGTGAAGATGTATCAGGATCTGAGGTAGCATTATTGGTGGAGGCGGAAGAAGAAGGACATAGTAGAGTTTGTAGCTAGATGTCTCAACTGTCAATAGATGAAGGTTGAGCATCAGATATCGGGAGGGTTATTCCAGCAGATGGAGATTCCGGAGTGGAAATGGGAGAATATCACTATGGATTTTGTGACTGGTCTCCCTCTGACGGCGAGGAAGTTCGACTCTATTTGGGTTGTTGTGGATCGGCTGACCAAGTTCGCTCATTTCATTCCAGTGTGCACTTCTTACTCAGCGGAGCGATTAGCAGGGATTTATATTAGGGAGATTGTCCGTCTGCATGGCATTCCAGTTTCTATCATCTCAGACAGGGGTTCAGTGTTTACATCACGGTTCTGTAGATCAATCCAGCATGATTTGGGTACCAGGGTGAGTACAGGTTTTCACCCCCAGACAGACGGGCAGTACAACGCACTATTCAGATTCTTGAGGATATGCTCCATGCGTGCGCGATTGAGTTTAGAAGGTCTTGGGATCAGTTCTTGCCATTGGCTGAGTTTGCATACAACAACAGTTATCAGTCCAGTATTCAGATGGCGCCTTATGAGGCCTTATATGGTAGGAGATGCAGATCCTGGTGGGTTGGTTCGAGCCGGGTGAGGCAAGGTTATTGGGCATTGATTTGGTTCAGGATGCGGTTGAGAAGGTTAAGGTGCTTCAGGATAGACTCCGTGCGGCCTAGTCCAGACAGAAGAGTTATGTGGATCGGAAGGTTTGTGATGTTTCATTTATGGTTGGTGAGCGGGTTTTCCTTCGGGTCTCGCCTATGAAAGACTTCATGCGGTTTGGAAAGAAAGGAAAGTTGAGCCGAGGTACATTGGTCCATTTGAGATTTTGAAGCAGGTTGGGAAGGTTTCTTATGAGTTTGCCCTACCTCCCAGTTTGGCCGGGGTTCATCCCGTATTTCACGTTTTGATGCTTCGGAGGTATCATGGTGACCCGTCTCACGTGTTGGAGTTCACTTCAGTCCACTTGGACAATGACTTGTCCTATGTTGATGAGCCAGTGGCAATATTGGATAGATAGGTTAGAAAGCTCAGGTCAAAGGATATAGCTTCGGTAAAGGTGCAGTGGCAGGTTAGCCGGCCAAGGAGACAACTTGGGAGACCGGGCGGGATATGCGCAGCCGATACCCTCATCTTTTTGCTACTTTAGGTATGTTCTCTATGCTCGTTCGGGGACGAACGAATGATTAAGTGTAGCAGGATGTGACGACCCGGCCGATCGTCTTTGGACCCCGTTCCCCCATTATATGCTTCCCCTAAGTTCATTTATGCTATTTTGGTTTGCCGGGATGTTCGATAATAGACTTTGGAGTGTTTTGGGACATTTAGTCCCTAAATAAGAGCTTAAGTGTTGGAAAATGGTCTGTAATCAGAACAGCGTCAAGACGGTCTCAGAATGAAATATAGATGGTTCTGTTAGCTCCGTTAGGTGATTTCGAGGTTGGGAGCGTGTTCGGAATGTATTTCGGATGTCCGTAGCTCATTTAGGCTATAAATGCCGAAAGTTTGAATTTTGAAGTTTCCAGTCCGATAGTGAATTTTTTATCCGAGGGTCGGAACGGGATTCCAAAAGTTTATGTAGCACCGTCATTTCATTTGGGACGTGCGTGCAAAATTTCAGGTCAATCGGACGTGTTTTGGTTAGGTTTTGAATCGAAAGTGAGTTTGGTTTAGTTTTGAAGTTTTTAAGTTCAAATCATTGATTAATTCGAGTTTTCGGCGTCTTTTTAGATTGTTTAAGGATTGGTACAAGTTTGAATGATATTATGGGATATGTCCGTAGATTTGTTGAGGTCCCGGGGGCCTCGGGTGTGTTTCAGATGCTCAACGGAGCAATTGGAGTTTGAAGTTTGCAGCAAAAAATTGTAGTCAGTGATCCTTCTACGCAATCGCGAAGTGGGCACCGCGTTCGTGTAGCTGTACCTTGCCCCTTTCATCACGATCGCGTACTCTTCCCCGTGTTCGCATAGCCCATCCATTCCATTCATCGCGTTCGCGTTCCATTCCCCGCGATCGCGAAGACCAAGCCCTGCACCCCCTTCAGTACCTTCAACGCGATCACGTGATACCCTTCGCGTTCGCGTAGGGTCCAGTCTCAGACCATCGTGTTTGCATCCCTGCCTTCGCGATCGCGAAGGCCATTTTTCAGCCACTTTAAATATTACTCTACGCGAACGCGTGCCCATCCACGCGATCGCGATGTACAAATGTCTGACCAGTTCATATATTTCAAAAACGAACACTTCTTCCATTTTTACAAAAACTCAAGATAGAGAGTTCGGTTTTGGGAGATTTTTCGAGGAGTTTCCAGATTAAACCATTGGATAACGATTCCTTGCTCCTTTATGATTATTACCCGCTAATCAAATCTCGAATTCATGCTTTAATTTCAGATTTTGATTAAGAATTGGGGTAAAGTTCTTAGACCTAACTTTGATGATTTGAAGGGGAATTTGACCTCCGATTTGAAAGATTTTTATATGGTTAGACTCGTGAGAGTATGAGGTTTCTGAAAATGTAAAAATTATTCGATTCCTAGATGTTGGTCTGAGGGGCATTTTGGTCATTTTACCTTTTTTCGCACCTTATCTTTAATTTTAACAGTTTGATTAGTTACTTGCAATGTTATTTACGATATGTAATTGGTTTGAATAGATTTTGGCCACTCGGAGTCGGATACTCATGGCAAGGGTGTTGTTTCTTAGTGATTTTGTACCAATTCGAGGTAAGTGGCTTGTCTAACCTTGTGTGGGGACCTCTCCCCTTAGGATATATTAATTGTTGTTTAAAGGCCTTGTGCGCGAGGTGACGGGCGTATACTTGTGCTAATTGTTAAAAATTCACCTTACTTGACTTTTTAGACTGTGTTTCTTCGTGTATTTAACTGTTAAAAATGTGATTTTACTTTTTTAGCTTAGGAAAAACATGTTTGTAATTTATTTGCTCTATCTGACTAAATTGCAAATGCCTGCCCTCCTTGTGAGTATGCTAGGATTAGACCTTTACATTGTTGCTATATTTGTTTTTCTTCTGTTAAATATTGACTTGTTGTGAAGTGTTTACGTTTGGGACTACGGGTTCGATTCCCGGGAGATTCCCCCGTTATTGGTATGATGGGCTACGGGTTCGATTCCTGGTAGACCCCTTGCAGTTTATAAGAAGGACTGCGGGTTCAATTTTCGGAGATCCTCTGATATTGGTATGAATGACTGCGGGTTCAATTCCCGGAGATCCTCTGATATTGGTATGAAGGACTGCGGGTTCAATTCCCGGAGATCCTCGAATGTTGATAAAGTGGATTGCGGGTTCGATTCCCGGAGCTCCATGTAGAGACCCTGACTTTTGAGTGATTTTCTTTGTGTTTGTAATTTGTACTTGTAGGCGTTCTGTTTTAATTACTGTCTTATTAGATACTCAGGATTTATTTCATTATCTACCGTTTATTTATTTTTATATTATTTCTTATGTTCCTCTCAGTAGGGCCTCGACCTTCCTCGTCACTACTCCATCGAGGTTAGTCTTGGCACTTACTGAGTACCGCTGTGGTGTACTCATGCTACTCTTCTGCATATTTTTGTTGTGCAGTCCAGGGACTCTTGATCGGGCGTGCTATCAGTGATTAGGAGCTATTCTCGGAGATCTAAGGTATGCATCTACCGCATCCGCAAAGCCGAAGAGTCTCCTTCTATTCTCCCCTTTAGCTATTGGTTTCATTCATGTACTCGCTTGTTGTAGATACTCCTGGATGTTAGAGCCGTATGTTATACTTTACTCTTAGCATGTGTTGCCCGTGGGTTTCCGGGTCTTGGAGGTTTTTACGTTATTTTGAGTCGACATGTATGTTCCAGGCGGCACTCTATACATTATTTTATGCTATTCTTATTTTATTTATCGTTTCCGCAAAGATTATTGAATTTCCGTCTTACCTAGTCGCGAAGACTGGGTGTCGTCATGACAGGTTCACAATTGGTGAACTAGGATCGTGACAGAAAGAACCTTATTATTTGGTTTTTCATTTTTTATTGTGTAGTTTTAGTAAATCCATAACTAATGGCTAGAGGTTGGTAAGTTGAGATTTATTTAAGATATTTGTGTAAGTTTCTTTTTTTAAAATCATGTAGCAGTTTGGATTTTCAACCGTTTGTTTTAGGAAAGCAACTAATCCGAGCACATGTATAATTGTTTTTCTACAATATCTTATAAACTCTAAAAGTTCAGAAGTTACATAAAACCAAATCCCAATTGTAGTACCCCAAGATGTTCAATTATGTGTTTTTTTTTTGTGAAAATAGCATGGGCTAATCCATTTTCGAATTGATAATTAAAAAGTAGTTAATATTTGCACTATCATTGAAAAATAACAAATGTTTTATTAAAACATTGAAATTTCAGCATAATATACTCGATTATGGAGCTCTTGCGTATAAACTTCCAGCATATTATGGTGGAACTCCAATACATTATGAAATTCCAGTATATTATACTGGAATCTCATATGTAAAAAATCCAAATTCCAACATATTATGCTGAATTTTTTTTTTGATTTTTAAGATGTCTTTGTTCAGGTTTTATCTTTACATGAGAAAATGGTTAAATTTCAATTACTTTTGAAATTGTGATTATTTTTTAATTAGTAATTATATATCCGGATATTTATGATTTTCCCCTTATTTTTCTTATTAATCTATTTAAAAAAAAAGGGATTGCTACACAAATAGTCGGCCGAATTTAATGATTACTTTTTCTAGCCGATATACATATATTATATTTATAACATGAAAAGAAAGAACTATTAATAACAATTTTATTTAGGGTAGGGGGGGCGGGGAGTGGAGGGTTGGGATAGGGTGGGGTAGGGGTGGGTTAATTAGGGTGTGGGTAAGTTGGTAGGGATGAGGAATAGCGTGGGGAAGTTTTTTTTTTTTAAAAAAAAAAAAAAAATTGAATCTACTAGGCATTGCGCCTAGGGTTGATTTTCATAAATATAAAACATAGTACAATAAAAGTAAAGGGGTACCTGTACCTTACCTCCACACATAAGATGTGGGGAATGTTGAAAAAGAATTTTGAAAAATATTTTCCTTATTTTGGTAGGGAAAATATTTTCATCCAATTAGAGAAAAATGAGTTCACGAAAAAAATATTTTTTAAAATATTTAAGCCAATCAAATATGAGAAAATTAAAAAATATTTTCCTTCGTACCAAAGACACCCCTAATTCTAATTTCTTTTCCCTTTTGTGAAATGTATTCCCATGGTCCAGTTTTCTGTAGATAGACCTTGTGTTAGGAGGTATTTTGGATGGACAAAAACTGTTCCATATTTCTGAATCCTTTTAATGTAAAACTATTATAACAATGAGAAGATCTAGAAGCGGTTAAAGACACCTCCAAAATTTCTCCTAAAGTAACTATTCCATTCTTTCACTTTAATTTACTTGTTTATTGTACTCAAAATATATTTTTATTTGTTAATTTTTGCAAATCAAGGGATCTGTTAAGAATAGAATTCTAATTAGAGTGAATGTCTATTTTATAGAGAGTTTTACTTTGAGGCTAAGTTATTTTTCCTCCTATAAATAGAGGGGTCTTACCCCATTGTAAACCACCCCAAAATTCAATAAGAATTTTCTCTCTCTTTCTCTACAATATTGCTCTTGTTCTTTTATTGTTTTATAACACGTTATCAGCACGAAACTCTACTATCTCAAGAATCTCTTTGAGAAAATTAAGGTATTTTTTCTCCTCCTAATTTTGTTTTAATTATGTCTGACATTATGAAAAGAAAGTTCGTTGCCCTTGAAATTTCGGGCAAGAACTACATGACATGGGTGTTGGATGCTGAAATCCATTTGGATGCAATGGGTCTTGGAGACGCCATTAAAGACAGAAAAATGCATCCACCCAAGACTGTGCTAAGGCCTTGATTTTCTTGCACCATCACCTTGATGAAGGTTTGAAAATTGAATATCTCACAGTCAAAAATCCACTTATCTTGTGGAATGGCTTAAAGGAGAGATATGACAACTTAAAGTTGGTCACTCTGTCACAAGCACGATATGATTGGGCTCATCTGAGGCTCCAAGACTTTAAGTCTGTTTCTGAATATAATTCTGCAATGTTTAGAATTACTTCTAAATTGAAACTCTGTGGAGATACTATAACTGATTATGATATGCTTGGAAAAAACGTTTACAACGTTTCATGACTCCAATATGGTTCTGCAACAACAGTACAGAGAGAAAGGTTTCAAAAAGTACTCTGAGCTGATTTCTCTTCTCCTTGTGGCTGAGCGAAAGAATGACCTGCTCATGAGAAATTACGAAAATCGACCCACTGGGTCTACACTATTGCCCGAAGTAGATAAGGTGTATTCCCATTATGCTAAGCGTGGAAAAGGCTATGGCTTTAATCATGGTCGTGGTCGTGGTCGGGGTCATGGCCGTGGACGTGGACAAGGAAGAAATTTTCCTGGTGTTAGTCACCCCCCAAAGAGATATAACCACCAAAAGCGGAAATGGAATTATGAGAATCCAAAAGCAAATAGTTCAGAAACTATATGTTATCGTTGCGGTGGAAAAGGGCACTGGGCAAAAATTTGCCGTGTACCAAGACATTTGGTTGAGTTTTATCAAGCATCTCTAAAGAGTAAAGGCCCTGAAACCAATTTTGTCTCTGACAATAATTTTGACATCACCCACTTGGATGTGGCAGACTTCTTTGAGCACCCTGAGGGGAAAATAGATCACTTGATCGGTGATGGATCCATGGTTAAAGAAGATTGAGCAGTTTGATATTTTTATTTTTACTTATTCGTAGTAGTTAATGAATAAACAATTATCATAGTTTACATAAGTTATCTAATATTGTGATATGGTTCAAATTTTATAACTTTAGATTACACATTCATCTTATGCTTTATTTGTAATGATTTTTCAGTAAGTTAATCGATTAACATAACAGATAATCGATTAACCAATATATTGTATTAAACTGGACCTTTTACGCAAAGCATGTTAGTCGACTATCCGATTTAGTTAATCGACTAACGTAATGACCGTTACCTAAGTTAATCGATTATCACTTTAGTTAATTGATTAACCTTATGTCCGTTGCCTGTTCATCGACTAGTTTTTTTAAATGTTGAAACAGGTTAGTCGATTATCTATTTGGTTAATCAACTAACCTCAGCAGATTTTGAAAATATTGTTTAATTATTAAGCAACGGATACAAGAGTATTAAAAGGAGAATAACTATGATAAAAAAAATACTAATATTTTTCGTATATTTCTTTTGTATGTCAAACCATGGGAAGCAAATATGGATATCTCACAAAGCAAACTTGGATCAACGTCCAATTGTAAAAATATTTGTTTAATTGATTCATTTACCACACATACAATATTCAAAGAGAAGAAATATTTCTCTCATTTAAGTATGTGTAAGGCAGATGTTACTACAATTTCTGGTAGTAGCAAATTGATTGAAGGCTCCGGAAGAGCAACTATAACTCTGCCTAAAGGAACAATATTTATCATAGAGATGCAATGTTCTCTTCCAAGTCCAAGAGGAACTTGTTGAGTTTTAATGATATCCGTCAAAATGGATATCATATTGAGACAATAGATGAGAATAATCTTGAATACCTCATCATTACAAAGAATGTCTCTGGCCAAAAGAGGGTTACTGAGAAGTTCCCATCTTTATCTTGTGGCCTGTATTGGACAAAAATTAGTGCAATTGAGGCACATTCCACAGTAAACCAAAAGGTTACTGATTCCAATACTTTTTTACTTTGGCATGATCGATTGGGACATCCTGGATCAATTATGATGAGACGGATTATAGAAAACTCATATGGGCATCCATTAAAGAATTTAAAGATTCTTTTAAATAATGAATTTTCTTGCACTTCTAGTTATCAAGGCAAGTTAATTATTAGACCATCACCAACAAAGGTTGGAACTGAGTCACCTACGTTTTTGAAATGTATACAAGGGGATATTTGTGGACCTATTCACCCACCTAGTGGGTCCTTTAGATATTTTATGGTCTTAATAGACGCATCCTCTAGATGGTCTCATGTGTGCCTATTGTCATCACGCAACCTTGAGTTTGCAAAATTAATGGCACAAATAATTCGATTACGAGCACAATTTCCTGATAATCCATTTAAGTCTATTAGATTAGATAATGCTGCTGAGTTTTCATCCCAAGCATTTAATGATTATTGCTTATCAATTGGGATAAAAGTGGAACATCCTGTAGCTCATGTTCACACTCAAAATTGTCTTGCAGAATCTTTAATTAAACGTCTGCAGTTGATTGCAAGACCATTACTCATGAAAACGAGGCTGCCCACTTCGGTTTGGGGTCACGCCATTTTGCATGCAGCAATGCTAGTTCATCGCAGACCGACGAATTATCACAAATATTCCCCGTTGCAATTAGTTTTGGGTCATGAACCTAATATATCCCATTTAAGAATTTTTGGATGCGCAGTATATGTGCCTGTAGCACCGCCATACTGCACCAAAAAGGGTCCGCAAAGAAGGTTAGGAATATATGTTGGGTTTGAATCGCCCTCCATTATTCGCTACCTCGAAACATTGACAGGGGATTTGTTCACTGCACGACTTGCAGACTGTCGATTCGATGAGACACTTTTCCCAAAATTAGGGGGAGAAGTTGGTGAAACCAAACGGGAAATTTTGTGGAAAAATCCATCATTATCTCATCTTGATCCACATACCTCTATTTGTGAAAAAGAGGTGCAAAATATTATCCATTTGGAAAGAATAGCAAATCAAATGCCTGACGCATTCACGGACTTGAAAAGGATAACAAAATCTCACATCCCCGCAGAGAATGTTCCAATCCGTATTGATGTCCCTATTGGACAATCTTCTAGTGTCATATCTAATGAGTCGAAAGCACGCCTAAACGTGGCAGGCCATTAGGTTCCAAAGATCGAAATCCTAGAAAAAGAAAAGCAAATGATCAAAATGACACTACGAAAGAATCTCATGTGAAAATTCACGATTTAATAAATTCTGAGATTCATGAAGAATCCATTGAGCCCGAGACTCAGGAAAATAAGGAACTATCAATAAATCCAATCGATATTGAGACAAATTTTAATCGAGTAGATATAGTGGTGGATTATGTCTTTGCATATAATGTTGCATCTAGCATTATGCAAGAAAGTGAGGATCTTGAACCTCAATCTGTTGGAGAATGTCGACAAAGACTTGATTGTCCAAAATGGCAAGAAGCAATCCAATCAGAATTGAATTCACTTGCAAAACGTGAAGTTTTTGGGCCTATAGTTGAAACACCTAATGGTGTTAAGCCTGTTGGCTATAGATGGGTCTTTCTACGCAAGAGAAATGAGAAAAACAAGGTACAAAGATATAAGGCACGCCTTGTTGCACAAGGATTTTCCCAAAGGCCTGGTGTCGATTATGAAGAGACATATCACCCGTAATGGATGCTATAACTTTCCGTTATCTCATTAGTTTTGCTGTCCTTGAAAATCTTGACATGCATTTAATGGATGTGGTTACTGCCTATCTTTATGGCTCACTTGATAATGAGATATACATAAAAATTCCCGATGGATTCAAAATGCCAAACACTCATAATTCAAAGTCCCGGAAAATGTTTTCAATCAAATTGCAAAGATCTTTGTATGGTCTAAAGCAATCAGGACGAATGTGGTATAATCGTCTTAGTGAGTATTTATTAAAGGAAGGCTATATAAATGATGCCATTTGCCCATGTGTTTTTATAAAGAAAACAACATCGGAATTTGTTGTACTTGCCGTATATGTCGATGACATAAACCTTATTGGAACTCCTATAGAACTCCAAAAGGCAATTGATTATTTAAAGAAGGAATTCGAGATGAAAGATCTCGGAAAGACAAAATTATGTCTTGGTTTGCAAATTGAATATTTGGCAAACGGAATTTTTGTTCATCAATCTGCCTATATAGAAAAGGTATTGAAACGGTTTTACATGGATGGAGCATATCCTTTAAGTACTCCGATGGTTGTTCGATCACTTGATGTGAATAAGGATCCATTTCGACCGCAAGAAAAGAATGAAGAGCTACTTGGTCCTGAAGTACCATATCTTAGTGCAATTGGCGCACTAATGTATCTTGCAAATACTACAAGGCCTGACATAACTTTTTCAGTTAATGTCTTAGCAAGATATAGCTCTGCTCCCACAAGGAGACATTGGAATGGAATCAAATATATATTGCGGTATCAAAAAGGGACTACCGATATGGGCTTATTTTATAGCAATAATTGCAGTCCTGATCTTGTTGGTTATGCTGATGCTGGATATTTATCTGACCCACACAAGGCTCGATCTCAAACAGGTTATGTGTTTATCTGTGGAGGCACTGCCATATCTTGGCGATCGACTAAGCAATCAATTGTGGCTACTTCATCTAATCATGCTGAGATAATCGCTATTCATGAAGCAAGTCGAGCGTGTGTGTGGTTGAGGTCTATAATACATCATATTCAAGACAAATGTGGTTTGAAATGTGACAAACTACCCACGATTTTGTATGAAGACAATGCAGCATGCATAGCCCAATTGAAGGGAGGATTCATAAAAGGAGACAGAACAAAGCATATTTCACCAAAGTTATTTTTCACACATGATCTTCAAAAGAATGGTGATATCAATGTGCAACAGATTCGTTCAAGTGATAATATGGCTGATTTGTTCACAAAATCTCTACCAACGTCAACCTTCAAGAAGCTGGTACACAAGATTGGAATGCGAAGGCTCAAGGATGTGAATTGATGCTCTTTTCAGGGGGAGTTAATGCGCGTTGCATTCTTTTTCCCTTACAAGGTTTTGTCCCACTGGGTTTTCCTTGCAAGGTTTTTAACGAGGCACCAATAGGCGCATTACTAAATATGTGTACTCTTTTTCCTTTTCTAGAATTTTTTTTCCCATTAGATTTTATTTTAGTTATGGTTTTTAATGAGGCACATTACTTATTGAGTAGACATTCAAGGGGGAGTGTTAAGAATAGAATTCTAATTAGAGTGAATGTCTATCTTGTAGAGAGTTTTACTTTGAGGCTAAGTTATTTTTCCTCCTATAAATAGAGAGGTCTTACCCCATTGTAAACCATCCCAAAATTCAATAAGAATTTTCTCTCTTTCTCTACAATATTGCTCTTGTTCTTTTATTGTTTTATAAGAGGATCATCATTTTTTCCCTCAAAATACTATCATAATTATGTGCACTATGATAAAATATACATTTAATCCATTATTTGCTAAAAGGCGTGCAAAGTTTATTGTGGATAGGTAAAAGTAAACAGGGAGAATAGCGAATTTTTCACTTTAAAGAAAGTCTTCATCAGCACGCAAATCAAACGACTAGAAACAGAAAACAAAATGGCAAAACTTTCTTGGAGTCTACATTGCCCAGCTTTTGAAAATCTCTATGTTAAAAATATACATAAATATTAGTAAATGATTAGTAGATAGCGTATTGTGCAAAAGATCAATGATTGAACAAAAATAAAAAATAAAAAAGAACAGAAACACGTCGATACCATAAATAAATTAACGGCCATATCGTAGCTGGTCAGTTCTTGAGTTAATTTGAGTTAACAATTCCCTGTTTGTTTGTTTCCATTATTAAAAGTCAGATGACATACTGAAACTGAATCACCAAAAGTTTTAGGAAGAGGAAGAGCCAAAGAGGCAATAATGAGGGCAGAAGAGTGAAAAGAAAAAGGGTGACAAGTTAGTGTTTGTTTGCACGCCACTTGCTCATAGTGTTGATAAATATTGGGCCCATTACCTTTTCCCCTTCACCTCCTCCAAGTGTTTTCCACAACCCTAGAAATAATGGCAATGCTAGATTATACTCCCTCCGTTTCAGTTTATGGGAACTAATTTTTTTTGGTTCGTTCTAAAATAAGAAAAGTTATTTTAAAATTAAAAATAATTTAACTTAAATTTATAATTTTATCCTTAATAAGAAGTTTTTATAACTACACAAATATTGTGTGCCACTTTTGGAAGAATTTGCATCTGTACTAGCTTTTTGTGTCACGTTTTAACTTATATCCGCTTTGCAAAAAAATTATAAATGTATCCATTTTTCCTTTAACTTCAGGCATACGGGCCTGAAGTAGCAAAAGCAATCACGCAAACTTCAACATTCTAGTAGACGGACCTGAAGTAGAAAAAATTGATGAACTAAGTGTGTTGGAGTTTTTGTTTGTAATTGCTGAACTTAAGCATTCTAGTAGCTGAAGTTTTGTTCTCTATTTACTGCAGTTTTTGTTTGTAATTGTTGAACTTGAGCTATCTAGTAGCTGAAGTTTTGTTCTCTATTTGTTGAAATTTTTATTTGTAATTGCTGAAGTTAAGTATTCTAGTGGCTGAATTTTTATTCTCTATTTGCTGAAGTTTTTATTTGTAATTGCTGAACTTAATCATTTTAGTAGCTTAAATTTTGTTCTTTATTTACTGAACTTCAACATATTTTAACTGTAGTTTTATTTTATATTTGCTGAAATTCACTGAGTAATGTATGAGCTGGGAATATTTAGTGTAGTCTCAAGACACTAGAGACACTTCTTTAAGATTAAACATATTCACATAACAAGAGATGGTCTTCTTATTAATTCTTTTCATCTTGTATTATACTAGTGATACTTTTTCATTTTCATGATTTTCAGTAAGCTACTGTATTGTTAATACTTTAGCTGTTTAGATGGAAAGAGTATCTTGTCAAACTTTGATGATGAGTCATGTAACTATTTAAGGAATTACATTATATTATAGTTATCATATAAATATTTTTATATTTTCAGTGCAATAAGATGTTACTATTTGCCTTCTGTTTCACTCGTCAATTCATAGTTTGTTAATTGTAATTGGCTTTGTATAAAGTTTTACAAAGAAAAGGACAGCTTAGTGTATAAGAAGAATGAAGAAAACGAAGGAGGAGGACAAAGTAAGCTGAATTTGTTTAAAAACTGGGTACAAGTTAAAATTTTTAAAAAAAAAGTGGGTATAGGTTAAATAGAGGCGATCAAAAAGGACGCTCTGTGCAATTTTTACCGCTTTTTTGACTTGTTTAGGACCATAAATTTTTAAAGTTTTCACTTTTTTTAAAACTCCGTGCCAAGTAAATATGTTCATATTAATTGAAATAGAGGGAGTAACTAGGTATATGTTCCAAGGAATTCAATAACTTTTACTTAGGCAACCATGTATTTATATTAGAAAATTTATTAAATATGTAATTGTAAATCCATCAATTAATACGAGCTATGAGTTTGGTGGTAAATTTAGAATCTATCAACTTCAGATTTCGACTACTCTCCATAGTGTAAAGCTGTGAAAATAATCTCTTGCAAAAATATAGGGTAAGGTTATGTACAATAAACCTTTATAGTCCGGCTCTTCTGTGGGACCCCGCATGACGGGAGTTTAATGCACCGGAAGGCCCTTTTACTCTCGATAGGATCGTTGCTATCAACTACATGGACCTTAGTACTTTGGTTCCACTGCAAACATCATCAAATCAAACAGTATATGCATTCTCAGCGTAAAACTAGGTTTCTTGTTTGTGTTTTGTGTGTGTATGATTGTGCTCATTGTCAGTTTTTCCATCAATGTTTACAATACGCGTCTGCAAATTCATTCATTCTTATCTCAACAAAACCAGCCCATCTTTGAGTGAAAAAAAAAAATGTTTCACTATTCTATCTCCAGTTTGGTTTTCTTGTTTTTCACCTTTTGTTCTTAGCTATATCTCTGTACTCTACTACTCTATCTCTTGGCCACCCCTCTAACACCCATCTCAAGTAAATCCCAAAACATAAATGCTACTATACGTCCTTTCTATCACTCTCTGTTGTTCTATAAAAGTACTTTTTTTTTATCCGTATAGCAAATAAATATTGCAATGGACCAGTTGTTGAATTTTTGGCTTTCACATTTTTGGTCCAGCCATCAACCCTCTTTAATTTGTTGTTTTCTTTGAAATGATTTAAGTTATATGCAGAATTTTTATATTACAAGTATAGTTCAGCTTGTGATAATAGGTTAGTTAACATATTTATCAAGTTATCAATTAATAATTATCACAAATAATTTACTTTTAATTTATACATGACCGCATTATATACATAATACACCTTTAATTAATGCGTAAAACTATAGTTTTCTTTAAGATAAGTCCAAGAATTCAAGTTTTGAAAATCTTAGAATTTTCCTGTCCTATTAGTGCGGTACATTGGTACATGTTACATTTACAATGGGTCCATATTTTGATTTTTGACTGTGCAGACAGAAGTGACTATGTGCACCACTGTAATTGCATGATTGTGTACTCTTTCGTGTTTATATTCGACAGTAAATAGAAGGAAAAAACCAGCACCTGGCTCGTAGAATTCAATTGAACAATATCACGTTTTTTGCCTACCCCACATTTATATTCCTAATAGGACCTTTGGATGATAAGAAAATTAATTATATCTGCAAAAATATGATTTTAAAGGGTTCCCAGTTGTATAAACATGTGCGACATTGTTTGCAATTTCATGAGCTGAATTTATTTTGGCCAATGAAGATCTAGCACACAGAAGCTCTATATGATAAGTACGTTTGCGTTTTATTGCTCCCAAATGCACGTGTAAATATACATGGTCGACAAGTAATATAGGATTGAGTCCAGATATCGTACCCATATGGACTTGTGATTAACTATCAACTAAATTAAACCAAACAATTAATCTATTCAAGCAAATTCTAACATATGAATATTTAACTAAAATTAATCCAGAGTAAAAAATTAAGAGATTAAAGAAAACGATGACAAACTTAAAGCCGAATTCAATGTGAGTGAATATTCTATAGCTATGTGTTAGCTAACAATCCCGTTGAGTTTTCCATTTAAATTGTCTAATTAATTTATCTGATATTTGATGACAAGGTTAATATTGCCCGTAGCCTTCTCCCGAATTATAACTCGCCTATTCAAGCTAATCTAACACATATAATCCTATAAAATTAGAATTAACAAGAATGCATTAATAAATCCTGTATAGTAACAAGAGCGGCTCTGTTCGCCAATGCTTTGTGGAGGCTGGATAGGTTCACCAAGCTCTTCACTTATACATTCAAAGGTGCATCCTTGAGGATCCCAGGATTTCCTATATAGCTTCCACGAGGTTCTCAGCAATATGGGGATTGTTGAGACCAATGGAGTTGATTTTTCTACCTTTTGTCTGTCCGGATCCGCCAAGACTTGGTAGAGGAATTATTGCTTAGCCAGGCTAGCCAGGTCGCCATCTTTGACTTGGGAGTAGTTTACAGTGTTCATTATTGTGATCAGCAGCCTTGCAGTGCACCACCAACACCTATCAGTGCACCACCACTTTAGAGTTTCCAGGGTCGTCCACCGAGGGCTTGTTTTACTTGTGGCGACACGAGGCACATTTCTAGGTATTGCCCTTGAGCTTCGAGCAGTTCTCCGCATCAGAGTTCTCGTGCTATGGTACAGGCACCCGAGGTTCCACAGCCTGCCTAGACAACTAGAGGCAAGGGCAGAGGTGCTAGAGGTGGAGGTAGAGGTCCTAGAGGTGGAGCTCAGGCTGCTAGAAGTGGAGACCAGCCAGCAGCAGACAGTCTTAGAAAGGTAGTTTAGGGTGGTGGGGCCCAACCCCGATATCATGCTCTTCCAGCCAGGCCCAAATTTGATTCTTCGGATGCAGTCATTACAGGTACCATTCTTGTTTGTGATAGAGTTGCTTCACTGTTATTTGATCCAGGGTCTATGTATTCTTATGCGTCCTCTTACTTTGCACTGTATCTGGTTCTGCCCAGTTATTTACTAAGTATTCCTGTTTATATGTCTACACTGGTGGGTGGTTCCATTATGGTTGATCGAGTCCAACGTTCTTGTATTGTGGTGATTGGAAGCCTCGAGACTCGTGTAGATTTGTTGCTCTCAGACATGGTCGACTTTGATGTTATAATGGGGATGTATTGGTTATCACTTTACCACAGTATCTTAGATTTTCATGCCTAGACCAGCATCAACTACAGAGACTCGGAGTTGATTGGGATTGTCAGGCTACTATCGTCGGCTCGTGGAGGGGTTCTCATCTATTGCATCCCCGATGATTAGGGTGACCCAGTAGGGTGCCCAGTTCACATGGTTGGACGAGTGTGTGGCGGGCTTTCAGAAACTCAAGACAGCTCTGACTACGGCACCAGTATTGGTTTTTACCACAGGTTCAAGGCCTTATACTGTCTTTGTGATGCATCCTGTATTGGGCTTGGTGCAGTGTTGATGCAGGATGGCAAGGTCATTGCCTATGCTTCAGGCAGTTGAAGATTCATGAGAAGAACTATCCAGTGCATGATTTGTAGTTTGCAGCCATTATTCACGTATTGAATATTTGGAGGCACTATTTGTATGGCGTGGCATATGAGGTGTTCACTGATCACAAAAGTCTTCAGTACTTGTTCAAGCAATATGTGTTGAATTTGAAGTAAAGAAGGTGGTTGGAGCTGTTGAAGGATTATGACATCACTATCTTATATCACCCTAAGATAAGAGAGGTTTCTCTGATGGTAAGCAACCCCCACTTCCAACCAAGAGGTTGTGAGTTCGAGTCTCCCCAAGAGCAAAGTGGGAAGTTCTTGGAAGAAAGGATGTTGGGGGTCTATTTGGAAACAGCCTCTCTACCCAAGGGTAGGGGTAAGGTCTGCGTACAGACTACCCTCCCCAAAGTTTCAAAAGGATGAAATCTAGGCGACAAGCAATAACAGGTAGCATTAAAGGGGAAACTGATAAATAATTAAGTCTCAGGTAGGCCTCCTCATTCAAATTAGCAAACTATTTAGCATGACTTGCAAATACTGCTTAGGTCCTAAATGAAACAAAGTGTAAGACATGCTAATTTATCACATATTTTCCAGACGAGGAGTCTGAATTAACCGTGACTAGATGTAGTTATCAAAACTGATACAATTAATCAATTACCTACTGGCTTGCCTAGGTGAAACTTATAGGCACGATATCTAACAATGTAGAAATATACTGATTTTAAAGAAAAGTTTACTGATTTTAGAAAAGGGATATGCTGACTTTAAGACTAGTTTAACTGTTACAAGAATCCTACAGACGTGATCTCTAAGTTAATCAATTATTATTAAGCCTAAAGGTCTTTGCCTAGTGGTGTATACATGCCGAAGTACCGAAAGACTTATAGGCATGCTCTGTAGAAGCTGAAATGCAGAGTTATAAATGTCCTATAGGCAGGTCTTCTAAGTGCAGAAATGCAGAAATTATAAAATCCTATAGGCAGGTGTTCTGAGTGCAAAAATTATAAAATTGTAAATGTCATATAGGCATATTTTCTAAATACAGAAATGTAGAATTATAAAGCATGATTTCTATATATGAAATATATGAAAAGTGTTGGAAATGGAGAAGCTGACATGATTAATGAGCATGATGTATACCCTATATGCATAACATGAGAGACCCTACCCCATTTTTACTATATATCCCATAGTTTTTACAAATTATTAAAACTTGAATGAATCAGAATGAGGGTAAAAGTGAAAGTTACATCAGAACATCCAGCTACATCTAATCACCCTAATTCCGTCTCAAAGTCCAATAATATGAGATAAACCAATTTCCAGGATCAGATTTCCAAAAGACTTTCCCATATTTGGGATGTGTCAGAGTTCCCAAGAGTTCTCAATGGAATTCAGGGCAGTGCTTACATCCCAAAACATTTTAGAATCAAGAACATAGTGCAGTGTGGGAATGCCAGCCCTAAGATGTCCAAGTTTAGAGGGAACTCAAGGTCCCAAGCAAGGCTCATAAGATAAAGGAAGAACTTAAGAGTCTAAGAATTAGTGTAAGTGCACAAGGGAAAGGGCATTAAGGAGATACATGGCAGGCTGGTGGTTATGCCCAGCAATTGGGATGTTGACATACCCCTGACGAACCTGCTACTCAAGAATTAAGAGTTAGGACCCATTGTGGATCAAGCCATGGCCTGAGCAGTAATTAGAACACTGTCAGACTAAGAGCTTAAGTCAGAACATAGAAAGGATATGGGTAGGGGATTCATAACAGAAACAAAAGCAAAGTTGGGAAATATTTAGCACAAATTACAGATATGGGAAAAAAGTCTGAAACTATAAAGTAAACACATAGGGGTGAGGCAGAAGAATTAAATAAAGGACACACCAGTTTCGCAGAAAATAAGTAAGCAAATGTAGCCTTGAAAGAGCCAAATTGCAAACAGCAGTTCCAAAAGATCTCAAGCAAAGTAGGATTAGAAAACAGTATTACAAGAAAGTGAGTTCAGTGAGTGAGTTAGTGTACTTTTGTATATGTCTGATGATTCATAAAGAGAGAGGACTAGGTCCTTATATAGTTTTTGAAAACAAGTAAGTCAGGCAAAGAGTGCACAAACATGGTAATCAATCAATTAGTATCAATTAAGACAACTAGACTCCTTTAATTAAGGAGTCTAGTTCAAACGGCTAGTCAAGATAACATAAGGAAAAAAAATCAGTTTAATAGGGTGATGAAGGTAAGAAACCCATATAATGTGTAAATAAGGTCAAATACATAGTTGGTGATTAAGGAAAGATGGAATAGTAGTGTCTTTATAAAGTGAAAATAAGGTATTAGCTTGAAAATCTATCAAAAAGGATCCCAGATCCAATTGTAATCACAGAGAATCTTAAGTAATTAAGAAAAGAGTCATACAGATATGGAAATAATTCAAACATTGGTACAGAATCACAGAAGAGATACATAAGACCATGCATTAAGGAAAACATCACAAGCATATGATTTTTACACACAAAAAGATCAAAATAAACATCCAGTAGTGTAAAAGAGATTTAATCGAAAGAAATCAGGGATGAATCACTAGCATGATTAAAGGGATTTCAAAATATATCCTTGGTTGATGAAATCTTTTAAAAAGGGGAATTTTTCTCATATATAAAACATACGTTCAAACAAAAGAAGAGTCTAACAATGAAAGTTTCAGAACCATAGGCAAGCAGGATTTGAGTTTGATTACAGGCTCAGAATGAGTCTGGAAACATAAGGTTCCACCATTTACCCAAAGAACCCCCCCACCCCCCCCCAAATTTTAGGGTTTCAAATAGAATTAGAGGTGACAAATCATTGAGAGAGGCACACATACGTGATAGCAAACATATTGATTCGAAGGTACGCTTGAGAAAAACTTTAAATTCAAACAGATCTCAGAAGTTTTAAGCAAAATAGGTAGGAACAATACTTAGCGGGAATACCAATGAAACTCAGAAAAGTGAGACAAAATCAAAGAGCACATGATTAAGCACTTATAGCAAAGAGTAAGGAACAAACAGCCTAGTTATCATGAGAACAAAAACAGAGAAGAAAAAGAAGATCTTGCAAAAAATCAGGAAAGAACAAACTTGAGCCTAATGCGAAATAAACATACGAGTATAAACACACAAAAAGAAAGAATCAAAAAGTAAGAAAAGCTTTACGGAAAACCTTTTCCGAAAACCTTAAGAATCGGATTTGAAGGGGTTTAAAAAGAAAATGTGGGAAAACCCCTTAAAACATCAAGTAAGGACCAAGCATGTCACAGATCTAAAAGAGATGAACGGGTATGGAACCATAGAAGGCTTAAAAATGGCCGAGAAGACCCTAGAATGAGACGGTGTTCAGGAAAGTCTGATCCTGAGTTAAAGAGACTCATATTGCTTTTGAACATGCCGGAAAATGACCATAGAGGCCATATATCTTGAAGATCTTAGACAGGTCTAAAGGAAACCATGGAAGTCAGGCCTCCAAACATCGAGTAACTCAAGCCAATAGTGAGGGAGATGGAGCACATGCCATCCATGGCCAGGGGTGCCATCGATTCCGGTGAAAATGAGACGAAGATCGGTGGAATGGGGTTAGGGTTTCAGAGGGCTAGAGAGGTTTTTGTGAGATGAAGGGTGTTTAGAGGCGACGTCTTTGTGCAAATGATCTAGGGTTAGAGGGGTTAGGGGATTAAAAAAGCAAAGAATGAATTAAAGCCGTTAATCAAAACTAGAGGCGACATATTTGTGCAAATGAGTTAGGGTTATAAGGGTTAGGGGAATAAAAAAGGAAAGAACGAATTACAGCTGTTGATCAAAACGATCAACGGCCAGGATTTAAAGAGAACCGAACGGGTTTAAGAAATAGGGATAAGGGGTCATGTCAAAATCAAATTGGGTCATTTAATATATGGGTGGAATTGGGTTCAATTGTAATTGGAAATGGCTATGTATTAAATAGCCACTTTCTTCTTTTTAATATTTATAAAATAATTACACTAATTTTAAAAAAAAATTAAAAATACTAAAATAATTAAAAATGTATAATCATTAATCTAAAAATATTTGAAATAATTTTATAATTGTGAAACGTTATTAATTGTAATATATGCTATAATTGCAATTTTATGCAATTTAGCTTAAACAATATCTAATAAATTTGTAATAATTTGCAAAAATCATATTAATTATATTTTGGTGTAAATATGAGTATGAAAACAAATAAAGCGGCGATATTTCAGCCATGCAAGAAAGAATAAAGTGGCGATATTTCAGCCATGCGGGATGGATACAGAGCTTAGTCTCGGAAGGAAGAAAGGTAGCTTTATGCAATGCATAGAAATGCAGGATGAAGACAAAGCTTAGTCTCGGAAGGCAGAAAGGTAGACATATGCTATGCAGAGAAATGCAAGATGGAGACAAAGCATAGTCTTGGAAGGAAAAAAGATAGACTTATGTAATGCAGAGAAATGCAGGATGGACACAATGCTTAGTCGCAGAAGGCAGAAAAGTAGCCTTATGCAACGCAGAGAAATATAGGATGGAGACAATGCTTAGTCTCGGAAGGGCAAAAAGTAGCCTTATGCAATGTATAAAAATAGACGATGGAGACAATGCTTAGTCTCGGAAGGGCAAAAAGTAGCCTTATGCAATGCATAGAAATACATGATGGAGACAATGCTTAGGTTGGGCTGCCTATGTATCCCCTCTTAAATGGGAATTAGGTCAGGCGCAGTTCAAATTATATCATAAGAGGAAAGCATAAAGTTAAACATAGTATCGTTTCATTGCATCTGAATTGATCGGCTTTGGCCAAACTTCTCCGTCCATTTCTGCAAGTACGAGTGCTCCTCCAGTTAGGACCCGATGAACCATGTAGGGACCTTGCCAATTGAGAGAGAATTTCCCTTTGGCTTCATCCTGATGCGGAAAAATCTTCTTCAACACTAGCTGGCCTGGTGTAAAATATCTCTGCTAGACTCTTTTATTGAAGGCTCTGGACATTCGGTTATGGAAGAAGTCATCAAGCAAGTCAAAGCCAAGGTTCTCCTATGAAAGGTACCTCTTTGTCAGGAAAATACATATTTAGAGGCTCGTATTCTTCGTCCATGGGATTTTTGGTACGATGATATACCAGTGCTTGTCCTTTAATTGCCTTCTGAGTCACATAAACAATGTCAAATTCACTCAGCAGAATTTTCCACTTGGCTAGCTTGCCTATGGGCATGGGCTTCTGGAAGATATTCTTCAGCGAATCCATTCTTGATATGAGATAAGTGGTATAGGCACAAAAATAATGCCTCAAATTCTGAGCTAACCAAGTTAGAGAATAGCAGGTGCGCTCTAATAGAGAATATCGAGCCTCGTAGGGGCTGAACTTCTTGCTGAGGTAATAGATGCTTTGCTCCTTTCCCCCCGTTTCGTCATGTTGTCCCAGAACACAACCGAATACTCCATCCAATACTTCAAGGTAGAGCAATAGCGGTCTACCTGGTTCGGGCAAAATCAGAACTGGCAACGTTGATAGGCATTCCTTAATTCCGTCAAAGGCTTTCAGACAATCATCAGTCCATTTGGTAGCGGCATCCTTCTTCAACATTTTAAAGATCGGTTTACAAATGACAGTTGATTGAGCTATGAACTGGCTGATATAGTTGAGTCTCCCCTAAAAACTCATCACGTCCTTCTTGTTCTTTGGCGGTGGAAGTTACTAAATGGCCTTAAACTTTGATAGATCTAGTTCTATTCCTCGGCAACTTACAATGAACCCAAGTAACTATCCAGTAGGGACCCCAAACGCACACTTGGCAGGATTCAGTTTCAGATTGTACCTTCTCAGTCTGTTGAAGAATTTCCTTAGATCTTCCATGTTGTCATTGGCTTACTTGGATTTGATGATGACACCGTCTACGTACAACTCGATCTCTTTGTATATCATGTCATGGAAAATAGTGGTCATGGCCCTCATGTAGGTGGCCCCAGCATTTTTTTACCCAAACGACATCATCTTGTAACAATACATCCCCCATGGTGTGATGAAAGCTGCTTTCTCCGCATCGTGTTCATCCATCCATTTCCTATGATACCCGTCAAAATAATCGACAAATGATTGCAGCTCATACTTGGTGTAGTTTTCAATTAGAATGTGTATGCTTAGCAAGTGGAAGTCGTCTTTGGGACTGGCCAGGTTGATATTCTGGTAGTCGACACACAATCTAACCTTCCCATCCTTCTTTGGCACCGGCACAATAGTGGCTAACCATATTGGATATTCTACTACCCTGAGAACCTTGGCTTTGACTTGCTTGGTGACTTTTTCCATGATATTCAAACTCATGTCAGGTTTGAACTTTTTGAGCTTCTGTTTTACCGAGGAACATGTTGGATCTGTTGGCAGTTTGTGAGCTACAATAGATTTAATGAGGCCAGTCATATCATCATACGAACAAGCGAATATGTCCGCATATTCCCGTAGAAATTTCGTGTGTTCTTCCTTTTCTGTCGGTGACAAATGAAAACCTATGTGCATTTCCTTGACATTCTCTGTATCCCCCAAGTTGACAACCTCAGTTTCGTCCAAATTGGACGTAAGTCTGCTTTCAAAGTCCTCAACTTCTTCAACAATCTCTTCTGGTATATCATCTTCTTCTGAATCTATATCCGTTTGTTGTGTTGCCTTGCTGCATGTCACAATCATTGGTTCATCAAGACAAGTAATAGTAACGATGTGTAAATAAAGTAAACGATAAAAGTAATAAGAGTAAGATTTGTGAGAAGTTGAAATGCTTTGATAAATTTCATAAATGTTTTGAACATTAGAGCTCTTATTTTGAAATTAAAAATGCAGAAAGGAAATCAAATAGTAAAAGAGTAAAACAAAAGAATAATGTATGATGCTTTTTTCAGGCTTGCTACCCTGAAGCTCTGCGAGCTCTGGTGGTTCTGATGGATCGATTATCGAGGCGTGCTCTTTGGCTTACAACTTGTATAGAAGGACTTTCCTCTCCTTCCTCCTCGAAAGTGACACAACAGTCCATATTGCCCTCTTCCAAGAATTCCTCATTGCCGCCAGTGCTTCCTCCTCTTCCGACCCATACATGACATCGACTGGCTAAAAAGTCTGCTCCAGGCGAGGTATCGAATGCTCCAATGGGTAGTAAGGACTACGCCATGGTGGCGACCATTCATTAAACTCTTTCCAGGTGTACTCATATCCCAAAACCAAAAGTGGTGACGTGCTTCTTCAATTTGATAGGTTTAGGAATTCTTTGGAGATTCTTGCCAAGCCCCTTGCCAGGTTAATATCCGCACCAATTCAATATGCATTCAATATTGTTATCCAACATTTATCCTTGTATACGGCATTGACTCGCTCAATATTGTTGGAAATCATGTATATCTATGATATGTGCGCTTTGGTTGTATGAGCATGATTTTCAGGTATAGGTTTTGATGAATGACAAACGATGAAGTCAAGTGTCAAACAACGATATAATATGACAATCAATCAAATAGCGAGAAGCATACTGATGACGGAATTGCATGAACGAGCCAAAGAGTTCAAGACCGAAGACCCAAGACGTTGGTCGTTTGGTAGAACCAATGTAAGGACAACGTTTAAGTTATCTTATCCTTTGGCTCAACATTAGGTCATCATAAACATGCATAAAATATTTTATTAAATCATATTTATCATAAACATGCATCGTTGTGTTAAAACAAAATTATGTTGATGGTCTTAAACATGTCTTTTAAATTTGGGCCTCAACAATCGATTATTTGAATCCTACAATCGATTGTATTAAGACAGTATGATCTGAAGTTTTTCAAAATAGCAAACAATCGATTGTCTACTTTTAACAATCGATTATTTTGAGACAGTGTGCAATCAAAGTTTTTAAACATCTAAACAATCGATTGTTTTGTCATACAATCGATTATATTCATAAACAATCGATTGTCATTTTCAGACAATCGATTATATTTTGACCGTTCCCACAGAATCAATTATATTTTGACCGTTCCCACAGAATCCTAAATTGATATTTGAACGTTGAATAAGAATCGATTATTTAGTCCATACAATCGACTGTTTAGCCTAAAATCAGGAATCTGTCTTTCGAACGTTGGTCAAACAATCGATTATCTACTCCAAACAATCGATTGTTTGAGCACAGAATCAGGGATTTTATTTGTCAATTAAGCAACGGTCAGCACCACTTTTTCACCTATAAAAAGAGGTCTTTTGAGCTGATTTTAAACACACAACTCCTCCATACATTGTTATACATATTGATCATTTTCAAGCATCATTTTAGAGCTTTTGTTGAGCCATTTGATAGACAACTTTGTGTTGTTCATAGAGCTTATTGTGTATCTCTTTATCCACTCTATTGAGAGAGTATTTGTTGTAAAAGAGAGTTGTTTGAGAAGAACATATCTTCTCATTTGTCGGGTTTGCTAAGTACCCAAAGTCCTAGTGGTTGAAGTCTTGGGGTGAGGTATCCTCAAGCAAGTGAAGTCTTAAGGTGTGGTATCTTTGAGCAACTGTAACGGTTTGTTAAGCACCCGTAAGCTTGACGAAGATAGTGGAAATCTCGAGAGAGTCTCTCGGGGACTGGACTAGCCACGGGTTGTGGTGAACCAGGATACATCGGTGCGTTCGTTCCTTATTATTTACTTATCGCACTTATTTCATTCCTGCAATTTTTAAATTCCGCAAGTTTACGCTGTTTTTTATTATAACGCTATTCACCCCCCTCTAGCGTTAAGCGTATATTCTAACAATTGGTATCAGAGCCTCACTCTCTGAAAGCCTTAACCAGTTGAGAGAACTGTATATTTTTCTGTTGAGAATATTGAACGCAAGAACGATGGATGAAGGACAGTCCACCACTTCTCCTCCACTATTTGATGGAACAAACTATACATATTGGAAAGAGCGGATGAGCATCTTCCTCAAAGCAAACAGTTTTCGTTTGTGGCAAATCATCAAAAACGGTGAACCAATGCCAACAAAGAAAGTTGGAGAGACCACGGTTCCAAAGAAGGAAGATGAATATGATGCCGAGGATATCAAGAAAGTTGAAAATAATGCAAGGGCCATCCATGTATTATATTGTGTGGTGAATCCAGATGATTATCGAAAAATCTCTTGCTGCACAACCGCCAAGGAGATGTGGGATAAGCTCGAGATCATTTATGAAGGTACGCCTCAAGTCCGAGAAGCCAAAATTGATTTTCTAACACATAAATATGAAATCTTTAAAATGGAAAAGGAACCCATTGGTGTTATGTTTGAACGATTTTTAAGAATCGTCAACGATCTCCATGCTCTCGGGAAAGTTTATACGAACAAAGATCTTGTTCGAAAAGTCCTACGGAGTCTCACTCCCGAATGGCGCTCCAAAGCCAATGCCATCCAAGAGTCGATGGAATTCACGGATATCACAATTGATGGACTAAGAGGTAACCTCGAAACTTATGATAGCACAATTCTTAATCCTTATCTTAGAAGTAATTCGAATTTCGCCTTCAAAGCCTCATCCTCTAAAAGAGAAGAGGTAAGTGATTCGGAACGGGATGATGATAATATTTCTAATGATAAAATTAAAAAGTTTTGTAAGTCTATAAAAAAAGACAAGAAAAAGAAGAAACACCATAGGCGCTTATCACGGGATTCGGACAGCTCATGCGATGAAACCGCCGCATTGTGTCTCATGGCTAACGAAGGAGAAGAGGTAAGTATATCTAACTCTCACTCGTTTGAAGAATTACAAAATGCCTATGATTAATTGTATGGTGAATTTGTTAATGCTTCCAAAACTATCATTGAATTGAAGAAAACACTTTCTTTGGAGAAAACACTTTCTTTGCAAGAAACAGATTTTCAGAAAACACTTTCTTTACAAGAAAAAGAGTTTGAAAAATCCTCTTCTTTGAAAGAAATAGATTTTGAAAAACTGACTAATGAAAATGATGTTCTTTAAAATAAAATTGAAGTTTTAGAAAAAGAAAATAATTTTTTGAAAAATGACATTGTTGATTTTAAAAATAAAATCAAGGAATTGAATGAAGCCTCTTCTATTGATAAATGTTCCAATTGTTCTTCTTGTAGTTCTTTAAAACTAGAGAACACAGAACTTAGGAAAGCACTAGAAACACGCAGTTTTGATAGTCCTAGAATTGAAGATATTAAAAAGGATGAAAGTAATGAGGTTGGACCATCTAGAAAGAATTCTAGGAACCTCACCAATGAGTCTAAGATTAATTGTTTTAGACCACCTAGAAACAACTCTAGGAATTTTGTTAATGAGTCTAGAATGAATAATTTTAGACCACCTAGACACAATTCTAGGAATTTTATAAATAAGTCTAGAATGAATAATTTTAGACCACCTAGACATGACTCTAGGAAATTCAACGCTTCTAGGGGGAACAACTTTAGATCACCTAGAACGCATTTGGCTCAACCTAGACATATGCACAATCCTAATATTATATGTCACTATTGTAATCGGGTAGGACACATTGCACCCGTTTGTTTTGCTAAACATAGAGATTTATGTGTTGATTATGACTATTGTTATCCTACCCCCCAAGGACCCAAAAGAAGTTGGGTACCAAAAACCTATTTTTAGGTTCTTTTTGCAGGTGTGCTTGAAGACTACAATATTGTAGTGGATGCACCAAGCACGAAACCTTAATGCATTAAGGGGGAACGTCGGTTAGTTATCGTATTTTGAATAAAAACGCAATGAGTTGATATGTGCAAATAATCTATATCAGTTTTGGTTGATACATGCTTTAACAAGTTTTATTTTTTTGAATAACAATTAGTATCAATTGGTTTTATAATAAATGATTGATTCATGTTTTGATGAATATTTTTAGTTTAAATAACAATTGGCATAGTTGAGAAAAGTGATCGTTATTATTAGTATGCCATTTACTAACTTTTTATATGATCTTGTCTATAACGATTGGTATCGTCAATGGTTTAAATAAATTTTGGTACACTCTTTTTGCTAATGCCAAAAGGGGGAAGAATATGGGCGATATGCATGCTTTAATTGAGGGGAAATATTCAATTAAGGGGGAATTATATTGAATTGAATTGGTTGCATAAATTGTATGTTGAGATATAGCATCTATTTAGGGGGAATTCAATATGCATATCTTCCGTTGTTTGTCATTATCAAAAAGGGGGAAATTGTTGGAAATCATGTATATCTATGATATGTGCACTTTGGTTGTATGAGCATGATTTTCAGGTATAGGTTTTGATGAATCACAAACAATGAAGTCAAGTGTCAAACAACGATATAATATGACAATCAATCAAATGGCGAGAAGCATACTGATGACGGAATTGCATGAACGAGCCAAAGAGTTCAAGACCGAAGACCCAAGACGTATGTCGTTTGGTAGAACCAATGTAAGGACAACGTTTAAGTTATCTTATCCTTTGGCTCAATATTAGGTCATCATAAACATGCATAAAATATTTTATTAAATCATATTTATCATAAACATGCATCTTTGTGTTAAAACAAAATGATGTTGAAGGTTTTAAACATGTCTTTTAAATCTGGGCCTCAACAATCGATTATTTGAATCCTACAATCGATTGTATTAAGACAGTGTGATCTGAAGTTTTTCAAAATAGCAAACAATTGATTGTCTACTTTTAACAATCGATTATTTTGAGATAGTGTGCAATCGAAGTTTTTAAACATCTAAACAATCGATTGTTTTTGTCATACAATCGATTATATTCATAAACAATCGATTGTCATTTTCATACAATCGATTATATTTTGACCGTTCCCATAGAATCAATTATATTTTGACCATTCCCACAGAATCCTAAATTGATTTTTGAACGTTGAATAACAATCGATTATTTAGTCCATACAATCGACTGTTTAGCCTAATATCAGGAATCTGTCTTTTGAACGTTGGTCAAACAATCGATTATCTACTCCAAATAATCAATTGTTTGAGCACAGAATCAGGGATTTTATTTGTCAATTAAGCAACGGTCAGCACCACTTTTTCACCTATAAAAAGAGGTCTTTTGAGCTGATTTTAAACACGCAACTCCTCCATACATTGTTATACATATTGATCATTTTCAAGCATCATTTTAGAGCTTTTGTTGAGCCATTTGATAGACAACTTTGTGTATCTCTTTATCCACTCTATTGAGAGAGTATTTGTAGTAAAAGCGAGTTGTTTGAGAAGAACATATCTTCTCATTTGTCGGGTTTGCTAAGTACCCAAAGTCCTAGTGGTTGAAGTCTTGAGGTGAGGTATCCTCAAGCAAGTGAAGTCTTAAGGTGTGGTATCCTTGAGCAACTGTAACAGTTTGTTAAGCACCCGTAAGCTTGACGAAGATAGTGGAAATCTCGAGAGAGTCTCTCGGGGACTGGAATAGCCACGGGTTGTGGTGAACCAGGATACATCGGTGCGTTCGTTCCTTATTATTTACTTATCGCACTTATCTCAATTCCTGCAATTTTTAAATTCCGCAAGTTTACGCTGTTTTTTATTATAACGCTATTCACTCCCCCTCTTGCGTTAAGAATATATTCTAACAAATATGATGGTAGGATTCCCCTTTTATCTTCCTTCTTCCTCCGATTGGTGGGATGGTCTGGCGAATATATGGGATTACTACCATCGCCATGAATAATCATCTCTTAGTGATTCCACTCGAACTTCACTGCCTGGTGTAGGGTTGACACTATAGCTCTGACGGCGTGAATCCAGGGTCATCCCAATAGCAAGTTGTAAGATGTTGGTACGCCTATTACTTGAAAATAGACGTTAAACCAAGTGTGTCCCATTTGCAGACACAAATTGATTTCCCCAATAGTAGACCTTTGGGATCCATCGAAAGCTTTGACATTGATGGTTCTATCCTTGATCTCATGGAGGCTCTTCCCCAACGTTCTGAGGGTCACCAATGGACAAATATTGAGGCTGGACCCTCCATCAATCAGAATTCTGGGGATGAAGTAATCTTTGCATTGCATAGTGATGTGCAATGATTTGTTGTTTCTTAGCCCTTCCGGTGGTAGCTCATCTTCGTGGAAAGTGATTTTGTGACTCTCCAATACTTTCCCTACCATGTTTGCCATTTCTCCCCCAGTTATGTTGCTGGGCACATATGCCTCACTTAGCACCTTCATTAAGGCATTCTTATGTGCATAAGAGCTTTGTAGTAGACCTAAGATGGAGATATGTGATGGTGTTTTGTTCAATTGGTCAATGACCGAATACTCTTTTTCTTGTAACTTTCTCTAGAGATCATTGGTCCCGATTTTGATGACAGTTGGTCGTTTAGAGGCTTGTTTATTGGACTCAGCTAGATGCTCTGGAGTATAAACCCTGCCGGTTTTGGTCATACCCTGTACTGCAATTATTTCTACTGTTTTGGCTTTACCTTTCCTCCTAGCCTCAGCTGTGTAATCCCATGGTATGGCCTTTGAGTGTAACAATGTTATATATATGACATTGCCACTGGAATGGGCAACCTTGAGGGTAAAAGAAACTTTAAATGGCGTAGGTGCTTTTGGGGTTCCAAACTCGACCTCAATCGGTCCTGGCGTCTTTGCAGGAGAAGGTGCCTCGAACTCAAGCTCTATGGACATGTTCACCTTGGTGCCTTCGGAAGGCTGTATCTGAACCACAATCGGGTTAAGGGTGACCGTTGGTTTCTTTGGCTCGTCACCTTCTGCTAGCAACCCAGTCGACCCCTTGGGGTCCCAATCATCTTCTATCTCAATCATGTGAATGCTTCCACCCTTGTGGTTAGGCAAGGGTTTGTTGCGGACATTTGGAGCAGGCTCTTTTGCCATGATGATCTTGTTGTCAATTAAAGCTTGGATCTTAACCTTCATAGAATAGCACTCGTCAATGGTATGACCTTTCATGCCAGAATGGTATGCATAAGTTTTGTTCAGGTTGACCCATTGGGAAGGATTTTCTGGAGTTGTGGAAGGAATAAGGGTGACGTAACCAGTATATTTGAGCCTCTCATGCAGCTAATCAATTGGTTCGGAGATGGCGGTATAATGCTTGAGAGTTCTGCGAACGAAATTGGTGAAGGTCTAGGAAAGTTTTGGCAAGTGGGAGGTGATTGATAATGAGAGGGATGAGCGCCATAGGCTTGGTGAACAGGTGTGGTTTGAGAGTATTTGGGTGAAGTGGGATGATATGCGAGAGGTGGATGTGATTGATAAATATGCAATGGAGTTTGGTAATAGGGCGAGGGTGTTTGGTAATTTGGATAGGTTGATATGTGAGTGGGGGTAATGGGCAGGTTTGATATTTGACTGGGGATTTAGTCCTTCGTGCAACCGTCACGACACTCACATCTCTTTTATTGGACGTGCTACCAGACTGCAGAGACTTGTTGGTAGCCTGCAATGCTTTAAAGTTAGTGACCATACAACTTTTAATACCTTCTTCGATCTCTCACCTAGCTTGATGATGTCGGAAAATTTCTGGCCCTAAATCAACATCAATCTCTCATAATATTGTTGGTCTTGAGCCTGGACAAAAACATGTTTCATTTGTTCTTCTACTAAAGCCGGTATGACCTTAGGAGCCTTTGTTCTCTAATGAGTAGCATACTCACGGAATGTCACTGTAGGTTTCTTCTTTAAGTTCTTGATATAGAATACATCTGGCGCATTCTCCATGTTGAATCTGAACCGGTCCATGAAATCGAACACCATACTCACCCAATTCGTCCACTTCTTGGGGTCGTGGCTAATGTACCAAGATAGAGCATCCCCTTTCAGACTCGTCATAAAGAGCTTCATGAGAATCTTTTCATCCTTTCCTACCCCGACCAGTTTGTTGTAGTATGTCCTCAAATGGACTCTGGGATATCTTGTGCCATCAAACATTTCAAACTTAGGAGGTTTGTATCCCTCGGAAAGTTCGACATATGGCTGAATGCAAAGGTCCTCATAATTCAGTCCATTGATACCTTTGTTTCCTTAAACACCCTGGACTCGGCCAGTCAGCTTTTTGAGTTCTGCGACCAGGTTCTTGATAATATAGTCTTTGTCATCAGACTCCAGTGTGCTTGAAATATGTTGATTATTTTGTGGTATGGTTTCTACATAGATGGAAGTGCTGTGGGGATGATCATTTGTGGAGTTTAGTGGTTTATGAATTAGTAGTTCGGTGCTGTTTGAAGTGTGGCATGTGTTGTAGTGGTTATGGGGAGCGCGTTGGTTTTGTGGTTTCAGGATGTTTTATGGAGGTGTATGGTTTTGAGTGTTGGGAAAGTTGATATCTGGGGTTGTGAGGGAGAATGATAAGTTCTCCAAGTTCCGGAGTTGGCCCAGTTCTTCTTGAAATTTCAATAACATTGGAAACCTGAATACCCTTAGTAGCCTCTACCCTTTCAACCGAGTTCTGCTTTCTGATGTTGCTCAAGTCTTCAATTTTTTCCTTATTCTTCTTTCTGATAGGACTCGGAGGAGGAGGAGGAGTAGGAGGAGGAGGAGGAGTTGGAGGGCCCTTGGATCTTGTAGAGTAAGATGATGATGCCAGAGTGCACGAACTAACGTTTTGGGGGAGAGGAATAAAATATAAGTAAAAACAAAACAAGGTGACAAGTTAGTGAGGATTATGAGAAGAAAACGTTACATAATTTAAACACATATTGCAAGAATATAAACCATGTCCTAATTTGGATTCCTAGTTGTGCCCGAGGTAGGTCTAGCGAAAAATGAATTGGAGAACTTATACTTCAAAATGCCTCTTTTTATTGATAAAAAGAAGAAGAATCCCAAAACGACACTAAAATAACGGAAAGTAAAAATGTCACTAATGTCAATTGGCCTTATTACATTTTAAAGCAAAAGGAATGATTCCTAACTACTTGGTCCCAGAAGGACCTTCCCCAGACTCGGCCTCTTTAGCTCCATCGAACAGCTTCACCAGCTCACGCAGTCCCAACATCGAATAAGATCTAGCCAAATGTCCTCCTTCGTTTCCCTCAGCATTCTGGTAGTTTTCGATCCCTTGGATGAACTTCCTTTCCAACTCTACTAAACTCCGCTCCAAATACCCCAGCTGCTTGTTGGTGCTGACAGCCATATATTTCCTTTCTTCAATTAGCTTTTGTTGGGCATCTTGAATTTCCCTGTGCTCATTCTTGCACTACGAAATCCTCTTGCGCAATTGGTGGTACTTAAACTGTAGCCATTTCATCGATGACCCTATGACCTCGAACACACCCAGGCTGACCTAATCCATTGTGATTATCCTCCAGCCAGCCTGAGTAGTATGGTGAACAACCAGCGTGATACCTATCTGGCTCAATAGAATCCTTCCTTAAGATGATTTTGTAGTGCCACATTTGCTAAGATTGTCACTTGTAAGGGCTATCGTGAGCTTTGAAATCCGCCCTGGAGTGACTCATTTTGTCGACTCTTGGTACAATATGCTTCCTCCGTGCCTCCCTCATGACTCGGAGAGGGACACAAGGATAAGTTCCTCTCAGACCGATGAGTATTAGAAATGGTGCATCCCGAGATCGTACGATGAACTCTTCAGTAGTGGAATAAACTATTCTTTCATCATTATACATATATTCTTAAGCCACAAGAGGAAGCAACAACTTCAATAAGTTTCAAGGCAAGTAATAAAAGCATGCACAAATCATGTCGAGGTCGACGGCCAGCTCCAACAGAAATGTAATTTCTGTACTGGCGAGGGTCGAATGGCGCGAACCATAGATGCATCTATTTAATCTGCCGAGGCGTTCGGCCCGCTCCATAAATAAACACATAGAGACATTCAATCAAGAAGTCCACCTGGAGCAATTATTCATAGAAAATCTAATTCTCTTTTAACAATTTGAGAAAATGAGGTTTAGATCTTTTAGAAATTCATTTACTATTTCGATGTGATTTTAGCAATCCAACTATCCATAAAATTACAAATATTCCAATTATAGCATGCTTTTGGGTCCTAGACTATCCGGATAATAGCATAATAGTAGCTATGCACGGACTCTCATCACCTCGTGCATGCGTAGCCCCCACAAATAGGAGCACATAAATAATTAACTCACCTATTGGGGCAATTCCCTCTTACAAGGTTAGAAAGGAGACTCACCTCGCTCCAAATATCCATAACCGGCATTTCACGCCTTTCCGAAGACTCAAATCGATGCATAATGCTCCAAAACTAGCAAATAATTATGTAAACCCATTAATATATGTTAAGGTACTCATTATAATCGAATTTATTACAATTCCTAACCCCGATTGAAAAGTTGACACAAATGCCGTCGGGCCCACATTCTCGGAATGTGAGATTTTTCAAAGATCAAGATTATCCATAGCATCACACGAACTCAATTATATGATTTTCTCTAAATTCCATTCTCAAGATCGTGGTCAATTTCCAAGATTACTAATTTTCTAGGTTTCCCTCAAACCCCAAATTTTCTACAATTTTCCAAGTCTAAATCCATATATAAACCTTGTATTCAACTCAAAGGTAGCATAAATTACTTACTTCATGCCGAGTGATGAAAATGGAACCTCAAAGATGCTTTCAATCGGCTCGAATAGAAGAAAATGGGTTGAATTGAACCCAACCCGGATCTTAAAAGACCTTACTGCCTTAGCAATTTCCACACTTGCGGTCCCTTGACCGCTTCTACAATACTGCATGTGCAGTTGAAATGCTGCTTCTGCGGTCCTCCCTAGGTCGCCTCTTTCCGCTTCTCTGTTCCTCCTTCCGCAGGTGCTCGTGTAAATATGACCGTATCTGTGGTCCCTACTCCCTTCACCTCCAACCGCTTCTGCGGTTAACCTACCGCAAAAGCGGTTATACCAGCAACCAGGCCCGTCAGCTATCTCCAAACTCAATGTTTCGATCCCTTAGCCACCTGGAATCCATTCGAGGCCCCTGGGACCCAGACCAATCATACCAACCAGTCCCAAAATACATTACGAACTTGCTCGAGACCTCAAATCACATAGAACAATGCTAAAATCATGAGTCAACCTCTAATCCAAGCTTTATGAACTTTAGAACTTCCAACTTCTACTTTTGATGCTTAAACAGTTCAAATCACGTCCGATTGACCTCAAATTTTGCACACAAGTCATATTTGAAATTATGGACCTACCCCAGCATTCGGAATCAGTTTCCAACCCTGATATCAGAAAGTCCACTTTCGGTCAAACATCTCAAAAACCTTCAAATTTCTATCTTTAGCCAAATGGCTCAAAAATGACTTAAGGACCTTGGAATTCACTTTCGATCACGCTCCCAATTCCAGAATCACCATACGTAGATTCTCCTATACTCGAAATCCCAAACGGACATCGATAACACTGAAATGCATTTCAATCCAAACTTATGAAAATTCATCCAAATGCTAACTTCCACAATTCGGTGCCAAAATACTTCCGAGTCATCCAAAACCCGATCTGGGCATACACTTATGTCCAAAATCATCATACAACCATGTTGGAACCTTCTCAACCCAATTCCGAGGTCATTTACTTAAAAAACCAATCTTAGTGAATTCTTTCAACTTTAAGCTTCGGAAATGAGACTTCTCTTTCCAAATCAACTCTGAACTCCTTGATATTCGATTCCGACGGCACGTACAAGTCACAATACTTGAAATGAAGCTACTCATGGCCTCAAACTTCTGAATGATATGCTAGAGCTCAAAATGACCAGTTGGGTCATTACATTCTTTCCCACTTGAACGTACGTTCATCCTCGAACGTGCTGAGGACTACACTGAAGTAGTCTAAAATAATTGTTTAACTTCTCATGTACCTTACCATGCTACCACAACTCAGTAAAGCATATCAGCTCGATCAATTTTGAAGATATTCCCTTTTATTCAAGCAACTAGGCCTTAGAGCCCAATTCGAACATCCGGAATTTTATGCTCGGCCTTTTTTCACATACGATCACCATATCAATCAGTACATGATGTACCCAAATATGACTACATACCTTAGCTGAATTCACGTCTTGTATCACTTTACTCACCGGATAACAATAATATTTTTTGATCAACTTAGTCGAAATCCTACTAATCTGATGCTCCCATTGCACCCCATGACATACACAGGTCTTATTCTAACCTTTTCAATACCGCCATGACGGAAGAGATGTGCTGAAATTCATAATCAACTGCCGAGTCAACCAATCATTGAGTCTTTTCTTCTAACAAGAAACATTACCTCATTCCGAACTAAATAATGATCTTTTCTCCTTAATATATTTTACGTAATCAAATTGCACTGATATTAAATCCAACAATCTCGTCTCACCCACTACTAACTGCTTAAGAAATAATCCACCCCTATATGTCCAAAATCTTATATGATTCCACGAAATACCAATAGGCCACCGATTAGAATGTGATATAAAAAGGAAAATGATCTCTGAGAAGGTATTTCAATTACCCCGCTTACGAATCATATGTGCGACGCGGGTGCACAACTAATATGAGTTTCCTTCTCAGAATAGGAAACAAAACTCAATAAATTAATATGGGGAACTGCATTGAACATCACACTGTTGCGGCACGCAGCCCGATCCGAGCAATGTAACCATGGCGGCATGCCACCCGATCCATATAACATAACCATGGGGCATGCAACCCAATCCAAATAACATAGCTATGGCGGCGTGCCACCCGATCCACACATGGAACTGGCACAAGGAGAAGTATATTGAGCTAAATTTCTCATTACAACAAAATACTGAGCAATATAAACACTCTGTGTATAATACCATTCCCTAGGGAGTGATACTATAATCTATAACTCTAGAACAACTGAGGTACGAACACGATTTGAATCTCAAGTGCCATCCTACTCATATAACCTCATCTCTATGCAGAAGCTCAACACATAAGAAATTCACCAAGTCGTCTCACAACTCATGCAGTGCAATACATTATTAAATGAAATAGTTGACAACAAAATAACACTGCGACAACTCTTCCATAAAGAGCGCATTGCTGATATGATCACATCTGGCCTACTTTAAAGCCTATGTTCACATTTAAATCCATCCACAGATCCCATGCATATTTCTGATTGCACCAACTAGGTTAATAACCTTTCAAAGGTCCATAGTAACTCCCCTTTTCTCATAACACATACGAACATCCATGATAACTGGAGCGAACCTCCACAGTCCATAATCCAATAAATAGAGTGCCCTCAAGGTGTAAATTCTCAAATTAATGATATTGCCACAATCCTCATACTTGGTTTAGATCTTAAAAATCAATCCAGTGACTACATGTCACACTTATACAATCTTCTTGTGGGACACGCTCCCACAACCTTTCGAAACACATAACATGTCCGTACATCCAAACCACCGGCCGCACTAGTGCTGAAAAGCCATAGAGAATCCTTAACCAGGGTGCAAAGTCCTTTTCATAAAACACCGATATCAGGTGACACTTACGACTATACCAACTTACTTTAAACATCGAAACTCCCTTCCTACTCCTTCGAGTTCGTGACATCCTGTCAACACCAAACTGCAACCTTGATCCTCACTTCAAATTCCATACTACTCATTACACCCAACATGCCAATATACGATAGAACATGATTCTTATCATAACTTTGGGACCACTAATAGGTTAACACTTCATTATATAAAAGCTTTTCACTGAACTCACTTAAGGAGAAACATAGCAACACACATGCAAATTTTTATAATTGTAGAATATGCAAAAATCTAAGTAGTGGTCTAAGGCACCTTAGCCCTTCTGAAATCCACTTCCACATAACAAGCCATAACAGTAGAATTCTTCTGAATAATATCAACTATGGCTGTTGCAAGCCTCATACGCACCGTCACAAATCACTTGCATAACTTGATCACATGGGAGGAACTGATCGCCACCATTAATATGCTAATTCAACCATGGCTAGCCAATCCATCTTCATCCAATTTATCCTTGATTTCCATCGAAACAATAATAACTCCATTCAACACTTACCACACTCTATCGACACTCACCCCGAGTGACCTTGAACCGCAAGACCATGCTGTCTCAAATCCCATAAACCATTTCATACCTTCCTTGTGCACACATTCACAACCTCAATTGATATGACCATTATGCTAATCATTCTACGAATCCGAAGTCCTTTCTCATTTTCCTCTCAAGTGCTACACTGCTAGTCAAAACATCATATAACATTCTAGGCCTCCACTCATAAGCTTCTGCAAAAAATCTTGAATCTTAAATGTACTTATATGCTCAAAATCATTATGCACCATACTTTGCTTCCTTTTTGAATCCATTAGGACCACTGTTGAGAGCCACCCGCTCTGACTTGGTCCCGGATAAAATCAACTCTATAAATCTTATAACATATGAATACCCTATTGACGAGGCACCCGGCAGAATCACTCCCCTCGAAACCCGCATCCATACATGGCATAAGCCCTGAGTCCTTCCTCAAGTCTGAACATGAACCAATAAGGCCAACCATAGTACCCTTTAACAATTCCTTAGTTCAAATCACCACTTATGTTCTTTTTCCCATAGCTGAATAGAACCCGTCATTGTGCTAATAATTGGAAACCTCACAAGTGGTTAATTATGCAACCCAATCATAAGTTGTGGGACTCTACCACTTAGCTAAAAGACACAATTACACAACTCTAGAATTCACTAGAATTCATTATCTCTTATAGACATAACCTTACGCAATCAACCGCTAACAATTCTCGGAATCTTTTGGCAATGACCCCCTTTTAATACTCTGAATCACCAACCACATTCGCATGACTGATCTCTTCGCTGCATATTAGCCCATACTTCAAACTAGATCTGTAGGCCCCAATCACCAATCACTAAAATTCCCAAATCGATCCAAACTATCCTCAAGGTGAACAGTCATGCTACCCCAAATTCCCATATGTATTTCTGCCACTCTCCCACTTTAGGCAAACTCACTTCTTTATCAACTACTTGACCTTTACTTCATAAACCTGGCCTTCTAGGAATTTTAGCCACCATCTGATAGTTTCCACACATCTTTCCTCATCCTTTGCTACTCAGTTGTTACCTTAATAAAATCTATCTACGTAGCACTTAAATCCAAAATCGCTACAAACTTTAAATTTTTGCCGGAGATCATCTCTCTCGAACTGCCAATATTATGAATGACGATTCAACCGTGAACCACCTTGCCTCGCGACATCTAAGAGTCGCTTCTTTAATACTGACCTACAATATCCTGCTCCAAAGGCAAATTGTAGAAGATAATGACTGCGGAGAATCTAGTACATTTAATAAGGATAATAACACCTCATCATAGAAGAAAACTGCCACCACGCTTGAAAATGCCGAGTTTTGTTATCCTATCAACCAAAACCTGAACATTCTCAGCCCGGTTGCCTTACTCTTTCAGGGAATAAAATATCGGATCTCCACACCATCCACTGAGTAAACCTCCCTTCAGGTCATTCACAGCCTCAACACGCAGGAAAACATCCAACCATCATAATAATACTACAGAATAATCGCTGATAAGCATCATGGCAATCTGTGCCTAGCCTCAAGGATCTCTGAAGTACTGCTACTGAGTCGAAACAGCAGAATATCCTTCCACAAGGCGACGATAATAAGTCAAATAACACCGCAAGGAGAAACACCTGAACCACATTCGTAGTGCCATTACAATTCTTTAATTCTCTATTTATAACAAGCGCTTCGCATCGCATATGATTAAGTAGGAAAGAAACCAAGTCATAAGCCTGATAGCAATCAAATCTAAGGAATCAAGAAGGCAAGTACTCCTAACAACCCTTTAGCCTCCCGAAGATAAGCACATACGTCTCTGTACCGATCCGCGAGATTCTACTAGACTTGTTCATGACTCGTGAGACCTAAGGGAACCTAGTGTTCTTATACCATGTTGTCACATCCCAAAATCCACTAAGGGTCATGGTTGCACTGGACACCGCTGTCAGGCAAGCCAACCAAAATACTTAATTACATTCCAATTTTCGTATTATCTAAAATCATTTTTCTTTATACATTAAATAACGAATAATAAAAATTATTGAAATAACCGCAAAGTTATTAACAAAAACTTAACATTTGGTAATCCGAAAATCCTCCCAGAACCCGGTGTCATAACTACATTAGCAATGTTTAAGAAATAATGTAATACATCAATCATTCGGAATACAATATTGGACATAAATAAATATAGAAAACTAAAAGAGTCTCTGCTGGCTGCGGGTCACCTCGAGAAGTAAAGCTCACCTAAGTATCTATATCAACTGTGCTGCTATGCCTAGTAGGCTACTAGAGATGCATATGCCTGTGCAAAAAAAAATGCACAGAAGTGTAGTATGAGCACGAAAACAATATGTACTCAATGATTATCTCGCCTAATCTCGAAGAAGTAGAGACGAGATGGTCAATTATGACATTTATTAATGGTCCAATAATTATTTGTCCATAATATATTAAATCGTATATTTTTATAAACATGATTATAATTCAATGGGTTGAAGGAAATAAACAATTCTTTCTTTTACAGAAAATCATTTTTTTCATCATTTATACATATATTCTTAATCCTGAAGAGGTAGTAACAACTTCAATAAGTTTCAAAGCAAGCAATACAGGCATGCGCAAATGATGCCGAGGTCGCCGGCCCGCTCCAACAGATATGTAACTGTGCAGTGCCGAGGGTCAAGCAGCGCGAACTATAGATGCATCTATTTAATCTACCGAGGGGTTCGGCCCGCTCCAAAAATGAACACATAGAGACATTCAATCAAGAAGTGAAAATGGAGCAATTATTCAAAGGAAAGCTAATTCTCTTTTAACAATTTAAGAAAATGAGGTTTAGATCTTTTTAAAAAATTCATTTACTATTTCGATGTGATTTTAGCAATTCAACTATCCATACAATTATAAATATTCCATGTATAGGATTCTTTTGGGTCCTAGACTACCTGGACAATAGCATAATAGTAGCTACGCACAGAATTTCGTCACCTCCTGCGTACGTATCCCCCACAAATAGAAGCACATATCCAATAACTCATATATGGGGACAATTCCCTCTTACAAGGTTAGAAAGAAGACTCACCTCGCTCCGAAGATCCTTAACCGGTATTCCACAGCTTTCCGAAGACTCGAATCGATGCACAACGCTCCAAAACTAGCCAATAATTATGTAAGCCCATTAATATATTCTATGATACTCATTATAATCAAATTTATAACAATTCCTAATCCCGACGAAAAGTTGACAAAATGCCTTCGTGCCCGAAATCTAAAATTTTTCAAAGAAAAAGATTATCGATAGCCTTACGAACTCAAATATATGTTTTTCTCTAAATTCCTTACTCAAGATCGTGGTAAAATTCAAAATACTAATTTTCTAGGTTTACTCTCAACCCCAAGTTTTCCACAATTTTCTAAATCTAAGTCCATATATAAACCCTGTATTTATCTCAAAGCTAGAATAAATTGCCTACATCATGACGAGTGATGAAAATGACACCTCAAAGCTACTCCCAATCGGCTCCAATGGAGGAAAAAGGGATTGAAATGAACCCAACCACGGATCTTAAAAGACCTTACTGCCTCAGCAATTTCCGCACATGCGGTCCCTTGACCGCTTCTGTGGTTCCACATGTGCGGCTGAAATACCATTTTTGCGGTCCTCCCTAGGCCGCCCTTTTCTGCTTCTGCATTCCTCCTTCCGCAGGTGCGGTCCCGCTTCTGCGGAAATATGACCGCATCTGTGGTCCAGCTCCCTTCACCTCCAACCGCTTCTACGGTTCCCTTCCTCGCTACTGTGGCACCGCTTCTGTGGTTAACCTACCGCAGAAGCGGTTATACCAGCAGCCAAACCCTTCAACTATCTCTAAATTCCAAGTTTTGATCCGTTAGCCCCTTGGAATTCACCCGAGGCCCCCGGGACCCAAACCAATCATACCAACCAGTCCCTAAACACATTACGGACTTGCTCGAGGAGTCAAATCACATCAAACAATGCTAAAATCATAAATCAACCTCCAATCCAAGCTTTATGAACTTTAGAACTTCCAACTTCTAGTTTTGATGCTTAAACCTATCAAATCATGTCCGGTTGACCTCAAACATTACACGCAAGTAATATTTGACATTGCGGACCTACTATAGCTTTCGAAATCAGATTCCAACCCCGATATCAAAAAGTCAACTTACGGTCAAATTTCTCTAAATCCTTCAAATTTCTACCTTTAGCCAAATGTCTCCAAAATGACCTACAGACCTCGAAATTCACTTCCGATCATGCTCCCAACTCTAGAATCGCCATACGGAGATGATCCTTGACTCGGAATCCCAAATGGAAATCGATAACACCAAAATGAATTTCAAGCCAAACTTATAAAATTTCTTCCAAAATGCTAACTTCCACAATGGGTGCCAAAATACTCCCGGGTCATCCAAACCCCGATCCGGGCATACGCCCAAGTCCAAAATAATCATACAAAATGTTGGAACCTTCACATCCTGATTCTGAGGTGTTCTACTTAAAAATCCAATCTTAGTGAATTCTTTCAACTTTAAGCTTCGGAAATGAGAATTCTCTTTTTAAATACACTCTGAACTTCCCGAAATTCAATTTTGACCACACGTTCAAGTCATAATACCTGAAATGAAGCTGCTTATGGCCTCTAACTGATGAGGGATGCGCTAGAGCTCGAAACGACAGGTCGGTTGGTTACATATGAGCCATAGTTGGAGCAATAAGTTACAAACCTCAAAGTGATTGGCCCCTCGTTGACAATTTTTCAGGTCTCGGTATATCTCAATAACGATCATAGGTACTATGCTAAAAGGTTGCTCGCAAATTCCTTCCATCAAAGACTTGGTTACCATGGCTAGTCTGGTATGGATCCTTGCCTTCTTCATAGGAAATACTATCATACACAAAAAGTAGAATATAAATACGAAGACCCTTCGATGGATGTTTCCCAATGAGGTTAGGGTGAATTCATCTGGGTAAGTGCGGTAGGACTCGCTATGGTCGTACCTCTTGTATAAATAGTCGAAAGGAATGTAGGAATCCTTCATGCATGTCAAGTCTGTGTTCTTCTTTAGTCCCAGAAAACCCCTACCTTTGGGATTTATGGCATAAGCAAACCCGGAGTATCCCAAGGAATACCAGATAAATCTCATATCTCTTCGAGCAAAGGAGTCATTTCAACGTCCCCGAAGCGGAACACAGATCTTTCGCCATCCCAGAACAGGGTTGTAGCCTCTATGATTTTGTTGTCGTGTTGGATTTCCAAAAGAGAAAGAAAATTTCCCAAATATTTGCTTACGAGAGTCTGATCACTGGAGTGAAAGTCTTCCCACCAGCTTAGCAACCTTGGGTGAATGTTGGTTACCATGACGAATCTGGGGACTTCGTGCCTTATTTTTCTGCAAAACAAAGTGTTAGACCCATACCCTGTCGGACTCGAATATTTAAATTAATAATTAGCGAAAACAACATTTAGTTCTCTAATAAATGCATAGAATATGGTGATGTTCGTTTGGGTTTCAAGGAAACCCGGTAGACTTTGGACAAGGCTATCTTAAAGAGTCATTATGTGGACAACATAACTGACTCGGCTAGGTTTGACCATGATGCATGCAAAGTTAAACATGGTAAAGTTTCAATGGGGTATTGGACCGGTACCCTTGAGCAGACAACTCAAGAGGGAAATGCACGGAACCGTCGACAACACCGCATATCAACTGGTTTTACCACAAATACGCCTTTGCCAAATTTAGGGGGTGATAGTATCGGAAGTGCGCAACCACTCATTACAAGCATTGCTATGGTATTTTGTTTGGTACGAGTGGAATATGATATTGAGGATGCAACTAAAAGAATAAAACAAGTTACCATGTATTTGCACGTTCATAAAGCAATGATTATAATAATTACAACACCATTGAACGAAAGCAGTAAAAGAAAGTGTTAAAGAAAAAAAACAAAGAACCAAGTCAGTTACATAGAAGAAGAAGCGATAAAGACATTAAATAAAAGCAATAAAGATGAAATAAAGTCACAAATAACATGAAATGATAGAAGCCTAAAAGAAAATTCCCAACAGAGTCGCCATGCTGTCGCGGTCCCTTTTTTTGAAGTCGAAATTGGGCTTGTGACATTTGGGAGGACAACTCATTCCCATTTGGAAATTTGTTTTTTTTTTTTGGATTTTAAGGGATTCCAACTAATAGTTAAGTGAATTAGGACACTAAGAAGAGTTTGAGTTTGAAGAACCAAAGTTTGGGTAAGGGCTATAAATTATCTCGAGGGGAAGGTGTTAGGCACCCCTCAAGATCCACTAGTGTGGTTCCCTGTCATGTTACAATTGTGACTTCAAATAAGCAAATAAGCAATTAACGGCTCAAGTGAGAAGAGGTTCACATGCAATCGTTGCAAGTAGGTCTGTATTTGAGAAAAAGGTAAAAAAGGCTGAAATTTTGTGACAAGATTTGCATAATTCTACAAAGCAAGATGAAAGCAGATAAAGGGAGGGAGGTCCTAGGTTTATGATTAATATGGATCACATCAATGCAATATCCATCAATTCATCCTCTGAAGAGGGGTCGCACGTGATATTAGTACACCGATCGTCATATCTATATCTACCCTTCCTACCCCGTTAAGGTATTAAAGCATGGAATAGTACCGTTACTTATTGCATGCTATTACCCGCCCTAATCCTATCAGTCTCGGAGGCATTGAGACTACTAATCCTAAATGGGAGGGAGTTGGGAGCTTTTCCAGAGTTTCAGAAAGATAAAATTTAGACGACAAGCAATAACATGTAGCAGTTAAAGGGGAAATGGGTAAGCCCCTCATTCAAAGAAGTAAACTATTTAGCATGACTTGCAAATAATGGTTAGGTCCATAATTAAAAAAAGTGTAAGACAAGAAGATTTATCACATATTTTCCAGATGAGGAGTCCGAATTAGCCCTGACTAGATGTAGTTATCAAAGCTGACACAATTAATCAGTTACCTACTAGCGCTAGGTGAAACTTATATGTATGATATCTAACAATGTAGAAGTATATTGATTTGAAATAAAAGTTTACTGATTTTAAAAAAGGGATATGCAGATTTTAAGACTGGTTTTAGATTCAAAACGAGGCTGATTCCGTTAATTTGATCTTATAGGCATAATTTCTAAGTGTCATTGATTTTAACAGTTACAAGAATCCTACAAACATGATCTCTAAGTTAATCAATTATTATTAAGCCTAAAGTTATTTGCCTAGTGGCGTATGCATGCAGAAGTACCGAAATATTTATAGGCATGCTCTCTAGATTTTGAAATGCAGAGTTATAAAGGTCCTATATGCAGGTCTTCTAAGTGCAGAAATGCTGAAATTATGAAATCCATAGGCAGGTTTCTAAGTGCAGAAATTATATAGTTGTAAAGGTCATATAGACATGTTTTCTAAGTGCAGAAATATAGAATTATAAAGTAGTATTTCTATCTAAAATATATGTGGAATCTAAAACGTGGATGTTATATGAGAAATGTAAATTTTAAAGCAGGATCTTTATATGAAAAGTATTGGAAATGCAGAACTTGGCATGATTTTCATAAAGTGTTGATACCTAATTTTTCCCTATGTATGTCATACTCAAAAATACTTTAAAAATAGCATATGTATGCATTTATAAGCATGACCGAAAGTTTTGATATTTTTCCTCAATTTTTTAGATTTCTTAAAATCGATTTATTGTTTGCTTTTACAGTACAAAACCAAAAATTATTCCCAAAATTATTATTTTTTTTAGTGAATATCATATTTCATTCTCATATTTACAACAAAATATAATTAACATGATTTTTGCATATTTTTATAAATTTATTTGTCATTTCTAAAGCTAAATTACATGAAATTGCAAGTATAACCTATTTTACAAGTAACCATATTTTATAATTATAAAATCCTTTATGGTATTTTTAGATTAAAATTTATATATGCGCTTTCAATTTGTTTTCAATCATTTTAAACTATTTTTATAAATAAAAAGGGAGAAATTGGCTATTTAAAATATGGCCATATTATTGCAAACATAGCCCCGAATTGAACCCAATTTTAGCCCCATTTCAGATGACCCATACACAATTAATTTAACCTGATCCAGCCTTGATTCAATCTGATCTGTTGATCAAATGAGATCAACGGTCCAGATTCATTTTCCTTAAATGAATCCTAATTACCCCCCAAACCCCTCACTTCAGAGACCGGTCTCTCTCTCTCTCTCTCTCTCTCTCTCTCTCTCTCGCTGCTAACGTTTTGCTCTCCCTTCTCTCTAGAACCTTCTGGTTCTCTCTTTCTTATCCGATGGTCTTCACCGCCTCTCCGGCTACCTCCATCATCGCTTCTCTTGACCTCTAGTCGCCATGGAACCTTGTTTCATTGATTCTATCTAAGCTTTGAAGCCGCAGAGACTTCCACCATGATAGGCGGTCCCTGAAAACCTTGCTTGGCCAATCTTCGGCCTTCTCTCCGGTGGTTTTCAGTCCGATGGTGCTTTAAACTCCATCGTTAATGAGTTTCACGGCCAGGTTCCTTACCTCACTAATTTTATTGTAAAACATAATTTTTTCCTAAGTCTCCTAATCTCTGTATTTTTTTAAAAAATAATTTTTTAATTTATTCTTTGTGTTTTACACTACTCACTACTTGATTTCTCTGGTTATTCAAGTTCTTTTCAATGTTTTGTTCTTCTTTTCAAAACCTAGGGTTCCTGAGCCCCCTTTCAAAAGTGCTATATCTTCTGTTTCTTTTGAGTATTATGAATGCATGTATTATGTGTTTTTTTTTGTGTTACGAGCCTATTTTTTTCTAAGTTCCATGTTTTAAAATTTTTTACTAGGGTTCCAACCCTCTACTGCTTCTATGATTTCTTGCATAATATTCTCTGATTTTTCACGCATAATGTGTTTATAGGTATAATTGTTATTCGAATGATTCTGTGCATGCATTTGAATCCCTGATTTTTATGTGTTTTCCTTAAGGGTTCTTACACTGATTTTTAAATTATTTTCTTACTTGTGAGATGCTCTCTATACTTGGTACTGATTCCCTCTGATTTTGGTCTTGTTCTTGATTCTTTGACTAATTTCAGAGTTAATTTATATGTTTACCATATTTGTGTACTTAAAAATATTGTTCAAATACTCAGCATATATTTTCCTTATTTGGAGTATTATGTATTTGGACTTTATTACATACTACAGGCCCAATACTTTTACTATGATAACCAGCCGTCTTATTGATCATTTCCTTTATCCGATACAGCTGTCCTCCCATTCGAATCAAGAATCCCTAATTTAAATGAATTAGGTCTTGTGATTGATTCAAATTGGTACTGTTTCTATAATTATGTACTTGTTACCCTATTCTCTATTGTTTGTCAAAATTTTATGTACTCCTCCTCTCTTCTCACTTCACACGAACAGAATTCATTATGAACTCTCTCTTACACAAAAAAAATTATTCAGTGTTCTCTCTTGTTTCTACATAACCTCTCTCACTTCTCTTGTGATTATTGGTTACTCGGCTTGTTTGAAACCCAGCCTGAGCTTTAGGCTACTTTATTGTTATATTTCTCTCTCTACGTTGCTCCTTTCTTGAGTCTGCTATTGTTGCTCACTTTACGACTACTGTTGCTCTCTCTGCATATTGCTGCTCACTCCCTTGCACATTATTTCTCACCACTTTGCATATTATAACTCACTACTGCCCTGTATTACCTAGCCTTCAACTGGTATGTCTCCTATTTGATTTACAGCGTCAAAGCAATATATTTCTATTTGTATTGCACTTCCTCTTATTTATGGTATGTTTCTACTTATGGCTTTGTTGTTCTTACTGCAATTAGCATGCCTCTGTGTTGATTAATATGCCTATCTTAATCTGGGATGCCCATTACTCCTTTTATCTGTCTCATGCATGTTTCTCCTTATCCCCTAACCCCAGTACATTATTAGCATGTATTCAGGACCTTCTTAGCTATTAAGTAACCTTAAACCTCTTCTTGATGTGTGAATCTGTTTGGTATCTATCAATCTAGTGTTGTTAAGACCCTGACCCCTTTGTGTGAAACCTTCTTGATTATTTAAGTTCTGAAGTGCTTCTCTTTGATGTTTGTGTATATGTAACTGTGTTCTCACTTGTGAGTTACTTGTCCCCCATGTCCTCCGCTCCTACTTCTGCGTGCCTAATATTGCATCTTCTGTTGCTTTTCTCTCAAAACTGTTTTCTTGTGAATCCTCTTTAACTATTTTGGATTGCTTTTCTCCTAAAACTGTTTCTCTATGGACCATCTTTCAACTATTTTTCAACTCAATCTCTTTAAAACTGTATCACAATCTCACTACTCCTAGAATTTAGGTTCTACCCCCTTAGTGTAAGCATTGCTATGGGTACCTTGAGTACCCACTGAACTTTGATGCACAAGACTGGTAATTGCACACTTGCACTGATTCAATGTTAATCTATTTGGGTGCCTGGTATTGGCCATAGGCCCCAATATGCCCTTTGGGAGCTTTGTCACACCCAAACCTTGGTAAAGGCTGTGAAACTCGAAAGAAGTGAGGTTGGAGATTTGGGCTTGGTTAAAGGCTCCCTATAGAATAACTTCTTATTTTTACTACTGTAATTAAATTATATTAGTTTGTAATTATTTTTAATGAATGATTGGGGTTTATAGTGAAATTAGAGGGGGGAGGGGCTATGCGTGCTTAGTTTAAGGGTACGGGTAGAAAACATGCTTGTAGGGCTTTTCTTATTTGTGCAATAGATATCTTGTCTAGGACATGCATCTCACATGACTAGAAATCCTGCTTTTAGGCTCTTTTCCTTTCAGCTTGTTATTTACTTTATAATCTTAATCACTTAATAACCAACAAGTTACTACTACTACATTTAGATACCATATTTTAGGACCTTTATTTGCATTAGATATCATGTACGTAGGGCTTTATTTGTAACTATTGGATGCCTCACTAATTTTGTTTAATAACATAAGTCTGGCTAACAGTCTCTCTTAAAGCTGAAAACAAATATGCAATCAGGCAATATATATATAACGCCTAGGAATTAGGACTTAGTAAATCGATTAATCATATTTCCACCTATTTTAGACTATTCAACCTTTTTTTTAACTGTCTGAACTTGTTTCTCATTTTCACTCTCTGAAGTCTGCTTGGTTTTCCTACTAAACTCCCGTCCCATTTTTTAATCATATATGTATATTTTTCTACTAAGTTACCTTTCTAGTCCAGAATTGGACTACTGTTTTTTCTAAAACTTATCAGAATACTATGTCCTTAATATCTTCTGTAGTTTTTCAAAAGTATATTTCAATACTAATATACTTACCGCTCTCTCTCTTTTTACACTTCTGAAATCCTGAATGGTTTTGCATCGGTGTTATTTGTTTTCTACCTCTCCTGTCCGAAACTATGCTATTTTTCTGCTCTTAGCAAAATGCTACATCCGTTATAACTTATTATTTTTCAAGTGTGTTTCAAAGTGTTTTCTTACTGATTCCTAAATTGTTTTACATTTTCTGCCATTTTCTCAAATTCTAAAATTTTGACAAAGCTTTCTGAAATTCTGGTTATGTTTTTTGCTCATATTGTAACCTATCTTTCGAAATTTCAACTTTTAAAGTCTCATTTCTTTAGACCTTAAATGTGTTTGAAACGTGCTAATTATATGCTTATTTATGGAGGGATATTTGAACCCTTTTACATGCCCTTTATATGATTCCTTCAAGTGAAGTCCTATTTGTTTTGTATGTCGCTTAACATTATGACCTTTAAACCTAAGGGTTCAACCTAGTTCTTACCTTATAGTAATAGTGGTCCTAAATACTCTCAAGGACCTATGGCGGGAAGGGTAATAGCACACAATGAGCACTCGTGACCAATCCATATGTTTAAATAACCTTTACAGGGCAGGAAGGGTAGGATATAAATATGATGATCGGTGCGCTAATATCTCATGCGACCCCTCTTTTGAGGAGTGATTGCTAGGTATCGCATTGATGTGATCTATATTGTATTTAAACCTAGGATCTCCTTTCTTTTTTTGTAATATTTTCCTTAAGTGCTTTCATTTCTTTGCCTCAATTCCTTTTCTAAAGACTGTCTATTCTACCTTTTCCTTTCAAAGTTTCAAGCTCACTTGTAACTATTATATGTAAACCTTACTTGCTTTCTACTCCTTTAAAGTCACAATTAAGCATGGCCGGTAACCACACAAGTGGATCCTGAGGGGTGCCTAACACCTTCCCCTCGAGATAATCTCAAGCCCTTAACCAAACTCTAGTTTTCTTTCAAAATCTTTTTCTTTTCTTTAAAGTGTCCTAATGCACTATATCATTAGGTGGAGACTCTTCAAATTCTTCAACTCAATTCCTCAAAAGGGAATAAGATTTATTTTGTCCATAATGTCGTAAACCTGATTTCTTTCTTTTTTAGAAAGGAGGAAAAAGGGGGCGTCGACAGAAAGTAGTACCTAATGAGCATGATATCTACCTTATATGCATAACATGAGAGACCTACCCTATTTTTACTATGTATACCATAGTTATTACAAATTATTACAACTTGAATGAATCAGAAAGATGGAGAAACTGAAAATTACATTAGAATATTCCAGCTACATTTAATCAGCCTAATTCAGACTCAAAGTCCAATAATATGAGATAAACCGACTTCCAAGATCATATTTCTAAACGTTTTCCCATATTTGGGGTATGATAGAGTTCCCAAGTCTCAAAGGGATTCCAGGCAGTGCTTACACCTTAAAAATTTTTAGAATTAAGAACATAGCAGTGTAGGAATGCCAGCCCTCAGTTTTCCAAGTTCAGAGGGAACTCAAGGTCCAAAAGCAAGGCTCATAAGAGAGGGGCAGAATTTAAGAGTCTAATAATAACTATAAGTTCACAGGGGAAAGGGCATTAGGGAGAGACATGGCAGGCTGGTGGTCATGCCCGAAAACTGGGCTGCTGGCACACTCCTGACAAGCATGCTAGTCAAGCATTGAGAGTTAGGACCCATTATGGATCACCCAATGGCCTGGGTGAATAATTAGAATACTGTCAAACCAAGAGATTAACTCATAACATATAAAGGATTGAGGTAGGGGATTAATAATGGAAACGGAAGAAAAGAAGGGAAATATTTAGCACAAATACAGACACGGGCGTGAAGTCAGAAACTGTAAAGTAAACACATAGAGGTGAGTCAGAAGATTTAAATAAAGGACATACTAGTTTCAAAGAAAATAAGTAAGCAAAAGTAGCCTTGAAAGATCGAAATTGCAAACAACATATCCAAAATATCTCAAGCAAACCAGGATTAGAAAAAAGTATTACAAGAAAGTGAGTTTAGTGTGTGAGTTGGTGTATTTTCGTGTATGTCTGACGATTTATAAAGAGAGAGGATTAGGTCCTTATATATTTTTTGAAAACAAGAAACGCGGGCAAAGAGTGCACAAACATGGAAACAAATCAATTAGTATCAATTAAGACAACTAGACTCCTTTAATTAAGGGGTCTAGTTCAAACGACTAGTCAAGATAGCATAAGGAAAAAAATGAGTTTAATAAGGTGATGAAGGTAAGAAACCCATATAGTGCATAAATAAGGTCAAATACATAGTTGGTAATTAAGGAAAGACGGAATAATAGTGTCTTTATAAAGTGAAAATAAGGTATTAGCTTGAAAAACAATCAAAAAGGATCCCAGATCCAATTGTAATCACAGAGAATCTCAAGTAATTAAGGAAAGAGTCATATAGATATGGATATAATTCAAACGTTGGTACAAAATCACATACTGTGTACTTAAGGAAAACATCACAAGCCTAGGATTTTTACACACAAATGGATCAAAATAATTAGACGGTAGGGTAAAAGAGATTCAATCGAAAGAAATCAGTGATGAATCACTAGCATGATTAAAGGGATTTCAAAATCAATCCTTGGTTGGTGAAATCTTTTATAAATGGGAGTTTTTTTCATATATAAAACATACAGTTCAAACAAAAGAAGAGTCTAACTCTGAAAGTTTCAAAACCACAAGCAAGTATGATTTGATTTCGATTACAGGCTCACAATGAGTCTGGAAACTTAGGGTTCCAAAGTGGAACCTTAGTGCCATATACCCAAAGAATAACCCCCAAAATTTAGGGTTTCAAATAGAATCAGAAGTGAGAAATCATTGAGAGAGGCAAATATACGTGATAGCAAACATATTGATTCAAAGGCATGCTTGAGAAAAACTTGAAATTCAAACAGATCTTATAAGTTTTAAGCAAAGAAGGAAGGAGCAGTACTTTGCAGGAACACCTATGAAACTCGTCAAAGTGAGACAAAATCAAATAGCACGGGATTAAGCACATATAGCAAAGAGTAAGGAACAAACAACATCGTTAATATATGAACAAAGAACAGAGAAAAAAAATAAGGTCTTGCAAAAAAATCAGGAAAGAACAAACTTGAGCATAATGAGAAATAAACATACCAATATAAACACACACAAAGAAAGAACCAAAAAGTCAGAAAACCTTTTCCGAAAACCTCAGAAATCGGATTTGAATGATCTTGAAAAAGAAAATTTGGAGAAAACCCTTAAAAAGTCAAGTAAGGACTAATAATGTCACATATCTAAAAGAAATGAATGAGTATAGAACCTTAGAAGACTTAAAAATGGACTAGAATAACCTAGAATGAGAAGGTCTTGAGGTAGAGTCGAAGAGACTCATATTTCTTTGAACACCCCAAAAAATGGTCGTAGAGGCCATAGATCTTGAAGATATTAGACAGGTTTAAAGAAAACCATGGAAATCAGGCCTCCAAACTTCGAATGACTCAAGCCGGTGGTGAGGGAAAGGGAGCAAAGGCTATCTATAGCCAGGGGTGCCATGGATTCCGGTGGAAATCAGACAGAGATTGGTGGAATAAGGTTAGGGTTTCAGAGGGCTATAGGGGGTTTTAGGAGATGAAGGGAGTTTAGAGGCGGCATCTTTGTGCAAATGAGTTAGGGTTAGAAAGGTTAGGGGGTTAAAAAGGAAAGAACGAATTATAGTCGTTGATAAAAACGATCAACGGCCAGGATTCAAAGAAAACCGGACGGGTTTAAGAAATATGGCTGAGTGGTCGGAACAAAATCAAAATTGGATCATTTATATTGGGGTGGAATTGGGGTCAATTGAGGGTACAATTGCAATTGGAAATGGCTATGTGTTAAATAACCAATTTCTTAATTTTTAGTTTTGATAAAATAATTAAACTAATTTTAAAAACTAATTAAAAAAACTAAAATAATTAATAATATATAATCATTAATCTAAAAATACTGAGAATAATTTTATAATAGTAAAACGTTATTAATCATAATATTGGTTGTAATTGCAATTTTATGCAATTTAGCTTAAAAATATCGAATAAATTTTTAAAATATGAAAAAATCACCTTAATTATATTTTGTGTAAATATGAGGATAAAAATAAATTATTCACCGAAAAGATATTCTGTAAATAATTAGTAGATTTTGTATTGCTAAAATAGACAATAAATTGATTTTAATTTTTTTTTAAAAAATAGAAAAAATACCAAAACTCTTAGGCATGCTTATATATGCATACACATTCTATTTTGAGTATAAAAATACATAGGAAAATATTGGATATCAACACCTGTGCGAACACAATGAGTATTTTCCCCCATTTATTTTAAAAAACCCCAAAACAGAACCCTTAGGAAATTTTTACAAATTTTCTAAAGTTCCTTCTTTTCCAAAATTCTAGGGCGACATTTGAAGCATCCTTCCCCCATTAACTTATGGGTTAGTAATCTTTAAGTTGTTTCCTTTATTTTTCATCAACATCGATTGAAGTCCTAGGCCTAAATCATGTAATTAAGGGCAGAAATTAGGGAATTGGGTAGAGTTAGGGCTTTTTAATTTTTCTTGATTTAGACTTCCTTTTCGGGTCGAATTTGAAAAAAAATTAAATTTTCGGGGTTGTGGGTGAATGTGTGATTTGATTTTGGTTCGAACCTTGTGTTTTGACCAAGCGGGCCCGGATTCTATTTTTGGGATTTTTGGGAAGAATGCTTGAAAAGCTATAATCAAGCATTGGGTTTGCATTGTTTAGAATTATTGGTGTATTGAAGAAATTATTTTATAGATACAATCCATTTTGGGTCAAATTTGAGAGGAAAAGCGGTGATTGAGGATTGATTTGACCGTGAAAGTTTAAGGTAAGTGCTCGGTCTAACCTTATCTTGAGGAATTAGGAGTTGAGTCATATTTGCTACTTGTTTTTTGTTGTGTACGACGTATAGGTATGGTGACGAGTATCTATATGTTGGTGTCGAGCATAAACGTGGGTCCTAAAATGCTAACTGTTGTATACTCAATTGATCCTATGATAGCTTTGATTGATGATTCTTGATACTGAGCAATGATTTAGTTCATTTCCGTGGAATTTATTATGACCGAGTTTTGGTATTAATTGTGTCTAGTAGAAGTTGAATAAGACCAGTTACAGATGACTCTCCCTTGCCGGGATATTTGATTTGATATTTTTGTTCCCTTGCGGGGAAGTTTCTATATTGCCCTGTTCCCTTGCCGGAAAGTTATTATATTGTTTTGTTCCCTTGCCTGGAAGTTTTTATATTTCTTTGTTCCCTTCCCGGGAAGCAGTTATATTATTTTGTTTCCTTGCCGGGATTGTATTGTGATATTGTGTTGGATTGAAATGGGAGCCGGTAGTACGCCTACCACAAGTTATTGATGAAATGAGAGCGAAAAGTACGCATACCACATGTTATTGATAAAATGGAAGTGGGTGGTATGCCTACCAAAAGATACGATAAAATTGGAGCGGGTGGTACGCCTACCACCGATACGATAAATGGGACCGGGTTGCACGCCTGCAACAAGATGAAACTGAAAATGAAAGTTGTCTTTATTCTTTATTCTGTTTTAGAAGTTAAATTGTAGTTTCCCCTTATTATTCCTGATATTCTGTTTTTATCTGCTACCTCCGAAGCATGTTCCCCCACCCAACATAAATTGTTTATTCCTGCTATTTTTCCATTGTATTTTCATATATATATATATATATATGTGTGTGTGTGTGTGTGTGTGTGTGTATGTGTGTGTGTGTCTACAGAAGTTTATCTGGAGTCTGGTTCTAGTCTCGTCACTACCTCGCCGGGGTTAGGCCAGACACTTACTTGCACATGTGGTCGGTTACGTTGATGCTACACTTTGTGGTGTTTTTCACGGATCTAGGTGTCAGAGCAGCTTACGGTGCAAATCAGTAGTCAGGGATCCGACCTTCAGTCAACGAGACTCCGAGATAGCCTTGCTACTATCCGTAGGCCCGATCTCTCTTCGATCAGTTTTTTTCATGTTCTGTTGTCATTTGTATTCGAGACATAGTATGTCCTTATTTCGAACCCTTATTTATAGTAATCCTAGATAGTCTGTGTGTTGTTGTGACACCAGGTGCTGGGTAGAGATTTGTATTGGTCTTCTAGATGCTGTTTCTATATTTGGTTAAGACTTCCGCTAAATTTCACCTTTGTTGTCATTTAATTGCTTATTCATTGATAATTTAAATGTTTAATCATGTGTAAAACGAGATGGGTAATATTTGCAAAGGTTCTTGGCTTGCCTAGCTTCCATGAGTAGGCACCATCGCGACTCCCGATGGTGGGGATTCCGGGTCGTGACAAGTTGGTAAGGCTTGTAATGTGGTTGCCAAAGAAACATGATTATAGGCTCAAAGGGTTTAACTATGATACACAACAATTAGGCGGGTAAAATATATCTATGCCTCAACAAAGAAACGCCTATATCACTTTCAAGACATAACAAAACTACTATTCCGCTTTGCAAACACACAGGGCAAGTTCTAAACATCGAATGCAATGCATATAATAACACAAAATCTTACACACACATGGCACATAACTGACTTAGTATTAGACTCATCAAGACACTCTACTCAAAGACGTTAAGCAAAGTTATGATCATACAATTTAAGGTACTTATACAAGAGTAAAAAATTGAGTCTAAGCGTCACAACCAAAGTACTCACTTTTCTCAAGGCATAACAAAATTAAAAGATATTGCTTCAATTCAATCCTCAGCACAAGTTTTCCTAGTTCAAAAAAATAAAAACTAACTATACCAGGTTCAAACAAAACCTTTGAAAAAGTATCATAGAGAAAAACCAAGGGGAATTGCTAAACTAGCTACAAAGAAATTTGTATTGTACTTTTCCTTTTGACTTAAGTCCCTCAAGAAAACTTTCTAGGAGATCTATCGTCAGAAAAATATAATATTCTATATTAATTTTTTTTTACAAAAACTCCTACACTAAGAACAAGTACTACAACTAAGCTAAACTAGCACAGAAAATCACACAGACAATCTCATCACCCCACACTTACAATTGTATAATGTCCTCAAATGAGCACTATCAATAACAGGCGGGTAAAAGATACTCCCTGGTAGGCCAAGTGATGAAGTATTAGTAACTCATGGGATACTCAGACTTCTCCTAGGTATGATTCTTTGTACGGGTACCTCACACTCAGTTTCAAATATATGCTCGCTTTTGCACTCGCCTATTGGATTTGACTCTATGCTCCTACTCTTACAAAATTGCCTTATTTTTGACATCCTCAACAAAATTGACTCCACGCTCCAAGAATGAGGTACAATACGCTCCAACTCAAAAATTGCTTTATTTTTGACATCCTCAATTTTGCACTCTTTGTTAACCTTGGTATCATGAATAATATTTTGGTCGAATAATTGGAATTCCTCTTTCCGCTTAACAAGATGGCCAGTATCCAGAAAAATCGGTTGTAGGGCATCAGACGCCTCAACTTTTTTATTCAATTTAGCCTACAGGTCATGGATATCTGAGCCAAATTAGTCTATCTCTTGCCTGAGCTCAGTTCTTCCTTCTATCAGTTGTTCTATCATATTTGGAAGACTGTCACGGAGAAACTAATTAGATTTTATCAGTTGCGCTTGTTACTCTAGCCAATATTGGCTCACTTTTTTTTGAAACCCCTCCCAAATTAGGAGGATCTATAGTGCTTCCACACTTTCACTCCCTGGTGACTCGAACCCAGGACCTAACGGTCGTAGGTGGAGGTGGAGGTGCTTTACCAACTGAGCAAGCCTCACTTGTCAGATTGGCTCAGTATATTTGCTTCTTCAAAATTATTTTCTGGTGGGAACTCGCTCTCTTCAGCCACTTCCTCTACCTTAGCCTTCTTTCTCATGATTGTTGCACTAATTCTTTGTATAGCCTTTCAATTTTCATCTTGTTTCTTGGCTACTTGCCTCATCACGTCTATAATACGAGCCACACTTTCCATATCCTCCACTCCATTGCTCCTATCAACTCATAAATAATTATTAAAAATATTAAAATAAGAACTATGAGAACGGTAATAAGAATTAGGAAAACCATCCTAATGGCCACCTTGACCACCCCGCACATTACAAAAATTTCACACATCACATTGAGATGCACCATTTTTCCCTAAGTGTGGTCCTCCAGAATATGGAAAAGGATCACCATAATAAGAATAACCAATATTCGACCAATTACCATTCCAAGATGCCATGTCAACAAAGATAATAAAATATTAAACTAAGATAAAAATAGAAAAATAAAAACTCGAATAGGAAAAAAGTAAAAATTCAATCTAGTAAAATAGTTAATTTCTAAGTCCCCGACAACGGTGCCAAAAACTTATTGCTCCCAAATGCACACGCAAGTATACATGGTCGGCAAATAATATAGGATTGTAAGTCCATATTTCATACCCACAGGGACTTGTGATTAGCTATCAACTAAATTGAACCAAAAATTTAATCTATTCAAGCCAATCCTAACAAATGAATATTTAACTAAATTAATCTAGAGTAACAAATTAAGAGATTAAAGAAAACAACGACAAACTTGAAGTCGAATTCAATGTGAGTGAATATTCTAGAGATGTGGGTTAGCTAAAAATCTCGTTGAGTTTTTTTCACGACCCAAAAACTAACCATGGTCATGATTGCGCCTATCGTGTTACAAGGCAAGCCTACTTCCAAAAATATTACTACTAAACTGATTATACGAAATTAATAAAACATTCCCAATAATTAAATTCCTGATAAACTAAACAAACTCTAAATATAAACAATATAAAATATGAAAACGAGTCCCAAACATCGGGGTGTCACTATGTCATGAGCGTCTAAAACTATGAACTAAAATATATATAACAATCTAAAAGAAGAAACGACAAAATGAGTAACAAGGTCCTACGAACACTAGCAGCTGCCTTACAATCTCCACAGATAGCCGGCCTGAACTCAATTATCGTTGTGCTCTAACTCACCTGAATCTGCACATAAAGTGCAGGGTGTAGTATGAGTACAACCACCTCAGTAGTAACAGAAATAACTAATGAACTGAGCAGTAGTGGCGAGCTAAGTAAAACAATCCAATCATTTATTTTCAAAACTGTAAAAAAATAAACAGAAATAAATAGGTAAATTCCATAATTCAGTAAATACCACAAAGAAGTTTAACAGATAAATGCAACAACAACAAAAGTAAATGCAACTTCACAGCAATGTCACTCCATCACTCAACACTCGCATTCAGCACTCAACACTCAACACTCAACACTCTGCACTCACGGGGGTGTATACAGACTCTGGAGGGGCTCCAAAAGCCCAAGCGCTAAGCACAGACAACATACGTGCTACCATATCAATACCTTGATATATACGGTCAACTCACATGCTACGCGGATAACTCACATGCTATGGAATCAATACATGGACACGCACTATCAACTCATGTGCTACGCGAATAACTCACGCGCTATGGTATTAATATCCTCACGACCAAGCCCTCGACCTCCTTCAATCATTTTCCTTACTAGCCTTACCATCATCAACAAAAAAAGGGACACAACCCCAATCAAGTATCATAGCTTATTAGCAAATAATAAAGACTGAGTTAAACTTGTACAATAAATTCTATGACTGAGTACAAATAATGTGAGCCTGAATAAAGCCTAAGCATGATCTCTAACGTGAAGGTAGACAAGTTCAACAACAAGTAACTACGTAAACACATATGATGGCCAAGAGGCCTCACGGGATGAACCAAGTCTCCATCCCTCAAGGTATACACCCACACGCCCATCACCTAGCTTGGGTATCACCTCCAAATAGTTACACGATATCAAATTCTCCGGATTTATACCCTCAAAGCAAGAGTTAAAACTGTTACTTACCTCAACCGTATAAAATCATACTCCGGGATGACCTCGTCATTCTACTCGGTCTCTAAAACCTCTGAATCTAACCATAATCAGATTAATACCATCACCATATGCTAAAGAATCTAATTCCACAAAAACATCTACAAGATATGCCAAAATCTGAAATCGGCCAAAATTCGGCCCCCGATCCCGCATCTCGAAATCAGTTAAAAATGGCAGAATCAAAAAACTCGTTCTCTCTTGAGTCTAACATATAAAATTTAACAAAATCGGACTCCGCTTGGTCCCTCAAATCCTCACTTAAAACTCTCCAAAACCCAAACCATAACTCCCTCAATTTCACTTCGAAATCATCTATCAAATCCCAAATACGATGATGGATTCATGTAATATAATCAAAACCGAGTAGAGAATACATACCCCAATACATATGGTAAAAATCATCTTTAAAATCGCCCAGATTTGAGCTCCCCAACTCAAATATGACAGTATGAACAAACCCTAATTTTATATATTTTTCTCCCAACTATTCTGCCTCATTTCTTATGCCAAACGATCTGAAAACTCGTATTTTATGCCTCCAGTAGATTCCTTGTGAAATTCTAGTCAAGTTAGGATTTTGAATTTCTCAATTTGACCTTATGATAAATGAGATATGTAGGTTTTAATATTTTCAAATAGTACAGATTTTTAAACACGCTGCTAGCGAATTTCGTATTTAATCTGAAAAATCTAGCAACGTAATTCTTAGTAAAAATGATCCTAAAATCCTCATACGATGTACAAATTCGATCATTCTTTTTGTTACGGTTCCATAATTATGATATCAATCTAATGCTTCAATCAAAAGAAGAAATCAGAGCTCATTTGTTTAATATGATATCATTTATGCTTGAGGAAACGACGTCAAAACATAAGAAAAACGAATGCAACACAACCCAAACTTATCCAAAACTCACCTGAGGTCCTTGGGACCTCAACCAATAATTTTAACAAGACATATATCACTATCTGAACTTAGTCCAACCTCCAGAACACCCAAAACAACACCAAAATACCAAATCAACCTTGAATTCAAGCATAAGAATTTCTAAACTTTCAACTTTTGTCAATTCAAGCCAAATTCTACCACGACCTCCAAATTATATTTCGGACACATTCCTAAGAATAAAATCACCCAACGAATCTAATCAAAGCATAAAAATTAAAATCTAAATTCGTTTACTCATAAGTCAACTTCTGATTGACTTTTCTAGCTTAGCTTTCTAACTAAGAGACTGTGTTCATTTCACTCCAAAACTACTCCGAACCCAAACCTACCAACTCGATGCAGCTCAACACAGATGAAAAATATATAAAGAAGCATAGATAGGGGCAATGTGGCTATAACTCTCAAAACGATAGGCCGGGTCGTTACAGTTTTCCACTTAAATCGACTAATTAATTTATCTAGTTTATTGGTTGACATAGTTAATAATGCTCGTAGCCTTCTCCCAAAGTACAACTCGCTTATTCAAGCTAATCTAACGCCTATATTCCTATGGAATTAGAATGAACAAGAACGCATTAATAATTCCTATATAGTAACCAAGCAAGGCGATTAGGTATGTTCCTATCCTAACCGCAAATCTGCCCCTCCCTCGTAGTTAAGATCTTGCTCTACTCAATCTTATATGCAATTTAAAATTTTCTCTCCCGAATTCAATCCTAGATTTGTAGATAGTATTCAATTGGTGATCAAGCAGTCAAATAATTAAGCGCAAGATTTAATAAACAAATAATAAGAACAATTCAAGCTTCAAACTACACTGTTCATGTAGCACCCAAAACTGCAGAACATAAATTATGAAACTAATAGAAGAAAAGAAAAGAAAAACTAGTTATAAGCCTCCTCCAAAACGTGGTTTGTATTCCTCCACGTCTAAAATATGTCCCTAGGTCTAAAATGTGTTTAAAAAACACAAAAATAACGTTTTTCCATGTATATATATATATATATATATATATATATATATACCAAGTACGGTCGGGCCCAGATGTAAACACCTTCTCCCACGCGAAATAGGACAATTACTCTATAAAGTTGCACCACCATGCCGCACCCTGCGGCACACTAATGGAGATTATCAGCAGCCTTGCATTTTTCTTGTCACGCCAGATTTTACACTACAGCACCCCATGCAGCGTAGTTTGAGAATTTGCGAAAATGCAAAACATGAAAGATGTAGCTCTTTAAAATAGCTTTCCAACGATATATTTTGGATCCTAAACGGAGTTCTGAGCGAAAATATATGTGTATTTTACTAGACAATGTGCAGTATGCCCGATCGATTCTTCATTTCGTTCTTAACTATCGTTCGTTGATCCCCGAACACGATTCCGGCTTAATTCATTAGGATTTTACTCATACTTCAAATATTCAAATCACTTGAATTCATTTTGTAATATCTAAATAGCTCGGAATCACTTCTACGAGGCATAAAATATACAATTTAGTGCAAAATAATAGTAATTAAATCTCAAACTCAATTAAAGTACAGTAAGTTAAAGTGTAATAAGCGACTAAAACACGCAAATTATTGCCTATCATCACTTTTCATCTCGATAAAGCCAGAAGGAAAGATAAACCGTGGGTCTTATCTTAAGTCTTAAGGTGGCAAACAAGGTATATAAGCTATTGTTTTTTAAATGACAAAATTAAAAAACCAGTATTAAGGAAGGCTATTTGTGCAATTTACTCAGCCATCAGGAAATCCGACTATAGAAGAAATGAGAAAAATGAGTGGACTGTGGATATTCTCTTCCCTTTAGAATGCTTTTTATTTAGGGAGTTATTCTTATGTTATACTATAATAGAAACTTATTTACTTTTTTTTTGTTTGTTAGTTTTTAATAAGTATTTAAATTCTATTTTACAAATTGAATATACTCTCCCTTAAAAAACACTCGCCCCATTATTAGTTCCTTCAATTAAGAGATTTAACTATATCATTTCCATTTTTCTTTCGTCTCATCTCTCCTTTTTCCCTTTTCCTATTTTTTCAGTTTGTTTGCCTAATGCATTCAACCACAAATTGGTCAATTCGAAGACCAAAAAATGCATATGATTCTCGAGCATATTTACATACAATTTTGAGTTTTAAGATCTTGTGATTTGGTTGGATTGAATGTTCTTGCAAGAAATTGAGAATATACTTTGAAATTTATATTTTAATTTTGAAGGAGATTGGTTAAGTATAGAGTTGGTTTTAGATATAAATTTAGATTGACGACAAAGAAGAAGTTGTATGATAATTGTATCAAAATTATATCTGATACATAAATACCTAAAACACAATTGTATCATACTTGTATAACAATTTTATCTATGTATAACAATTTTATCTAACCTGTATTTGATATATTAATATCTAAAATACTTTATACGATACTAACACAATTCACATACAATTATGGTACAAATTGTGACATATTTCTGAAAAATTATGATACAATTGTGATCTTCATCTTCTTTAAATTTTGAATCACAATTCTAAGCTTAAACCCTGATATAATATTGTATTGTAAGTGAATCGCATATTATTTTATGTGTTAATGTATCAAATATAAGTAACATACAATTTTAATATAAATGTGACACAATTCTAAAATAATAATGATATATTTATCGTACAATTCCTGCAACTTCGTAGTCTTCGATTTTTAACCTAAAATTTTATGTAAAATCAACTCTAAACCTGATCAGCTTTTTTCAAAATTGAGATATAAATTATATGGAATATTCTCTATAGTTTGCAAAACACCCAACCCAAACAAATCATAAATTTATAAACTATTAATATTGAATTCAATTTTTTGAAGATTTTAATGATATCTATGGAGAACCTTTTTGCTACTACAAATGCAGAGATAAATTTTCTCCATTTCATTTGCATTGTCAGAGAAGTACCGATTTTAGATGATAAGTATGAAGCAGAGAGAATGGCATGTGAAATCTTTTGAAAAATAGATGAAATTTAAATTTTTAGGACGGGATTGGTGAATGAGAGAAAATGAGATGCTAAATTTAAGAAATCATCTATTTTTTTCTTTTTATGGTTTTGTATATGTAACGACCTGACCAATCGTTTTTAGAATTTACGCCCCGTTCCCCTATTCAGTGCTTCCCCTGAGTTCATTTATGCTATTTTGGTTTGCCGGAACATTCGACATTAGGACTCAGAGTTTTTTGGGATAATTAGTCCTAAATGAGAGCTTAAGTATTGAAAAGTGGTCCGTAATTGAAATAGTGTGAAGACAGCCCCAGAATAGAAATATGATGGTTCTGTTAGCTCCATTAGGTGATTTCGGGGTTGGAAGCGTGTCCGGAATGTGTTTTGGGAGTCTGTAGCTCATTTAGGTTAGAAATGCTGAAAGTTAGAATTTTAAAGTTTTCGTTCCGATAGTCAATTAATGATCCGAGGATCTGAATGGGATTCCAAAAGCTGTTGTAGCACCTTATGTCATCTGGAAAGTGCGTGCAAAATTTCAAGTCAATCGGACATGGTTTGGTTAGGTTTTCGATTGAAGGTGAGTTTGGTTGATTTTGAAGTTCTTAGGTTCAAATCTTTGGTTAATTCGAGTTTCCGGCTCTGTTTTAGGTGGTTTAAGGATTGGAACAAATTTGAATGATGTTATAGGATATGTCTCTAAGTTTGGTTGAGGTCCCAGGGGCCTCAGGTGTGTTTCGGATGCTCAACGGAGCATTTTTGGGACTTGAAGTGTTGCAGAAAATCCTTTTTGCTGTTGCATATAATTCCTTCTCTGCGATCACATAGTGCAATTTCTGAGGGGGCCAAATTCCTTCAATGCGATCGCATGAACATGTCCGCAATCGCGTCCGTAATCGCATAGCTTGCCTTTCCCCTTCTTCACAATTGCATTCCTTATCCGTGTTCGCATTGAGTAAACTAGGCCAGTATCATAGGGCCCAATTTCTTCTATGCGATCGCAGAGCCTCTATTGCAATCGTATAGGTCCACTACCTTCTCTTCTGCGATCGCAGGCCCATCCCTGGGTTTGCATAGGCCAATTACTAGGTCTTCATATTTATACTCTACGCGATCGCATCCCTGTTCATGCGACTACATTGAACAAACACATGGGCAGTATTAAGCATTTCAAAATCTGAGAGTTAGCCATTTTTAGCAAAATTCAAAGTTGAGAGCTCGGATTGGGGAGCCAATTTGAGGGTTTTTTCAAAAGGCAATCACTGGGTAAATATTCTCTATCCTTCTATGACTAAAATCCACTAATCTAATATCAAATTCAACCTTTTATTTCGGATTTTGGAATGAAATTGGAGAAAACTTCTTAGACCTTGTTATGGGGTATTAAGGGGGGCATTTGGCCTCCGATTTGGGAGATTTTTATATCGTTAGACTCGTGAGAGTACGAGGGTTTTGAAAATGTAAAAATTATTCGATTCCGAGACGTTGGCCTGAGGGGCTTTTTGGTTATTTTACCTATTTTTGCTCTTTATCTTTAATTTTAATAATGAAATCAATTGCTTGCGATGTTATTTACGTTATGTAATTGAATTAAATTAATTTGGGCATTTGGAGTCGGATACTCGTGGCAAGGGCATGGTTTCTTAGTTGATTTTATACTGGTTCGAGGTAAGTGGCTTGTCTAACTTTGTGTGGGGGACCTTCTCCCCTTAGGACTTGTTAATTGATGATTGAGTTCCTTGTACGTGAGATTACAAGCACGTACTTGTGCTAATTATTGAGCACCCGATTTTAACTTAAAATGATCAAGCTGTTATTTCTTCCTTATTTACTTTGTTTACATTCCATAAAGCCTGCGATAGCCTAGAAAAGGATGTTTAGCAGTATTAATTGATTTAGTTGTTTAATTTTCCTTGTTGCATTACGTGAAGCATGTTAGGCTAGATTCTATGTTACCTTGGTGTTTAATTTCGTTTCTGATTATTCTCTAGCTGTTATTGTGTATTTATCTTGGGATTATGGATGTGGGATTCCGGTAGCTCCCCACCCCCCTCCCTTGTTTTTTTACTTTGGGACTGCGGGTTTGATTCCTGATAGATCTCCCGATACATTTACTTTGGGACTACGGGTTAGATTTTCGGTAGATCCCCCTCCACATTGATAATCGGACTACGGGACGGTATCCCGGGAGATCCTTAGGACACACTTATATTATGGACTACGGGACGGTATCCCGAGAGATCCTTCGGACACACTTATATGATGGACTACGAGACGATATCCCGGAGATCTACTGGACAATTGAGAAGGGACTACAGGATGGTATCTTGGGAGATCCTCATAGCATCATTGATATTGAGCTGTATTTCTCCGAGTTTATTATTTGTGACGATTATATGTTGTTGAGTCATAGATTTTGTCTTATTTTACTACTGTTTCTAGTTTTTTACCTGTTTTCATACTGCACCTTATTATTATTGTTTATCTCAGTAAGGCCATGGCCTTGCCCGTCACTTCCTGACGAGGTTAGGCATGTCACTTACTGAGTACCATTATGTTGTAATCATGCCTCTTCTGCGCATGTTTTTCATGTGCAGACCCAGGTACTTCCTTCCAGGCGTATCATCTTCGTAGTGGAGAGCATTAGTGGAGACTTGAGGTATATCTGCAACGTCCGTAAACTCAAAGTCTCTATCCCATTCCAGCTTTAGTAGATAGCCCCCCTCCCCCCCCCTCCCCCCCCCCCCGTTTTTCCCTTCTTTCATGTTGTTCTAGATACTCCGGTGTAGAGCATAATGTGAAACTCTTTTACACTATGTTGCCCGTGAGATTTTGGAGTTTGGGATTGTTTCAGAATTCTAGTGTTAATGTGTATGTGCCAGGCGACAAACTATATACATTTCCTCATGTTGTTTAGTAGTTAAATTTTTTTTATTTTAGTTTTTGTAAAGGTTGTAAATTCCGCAATGTGTTAGGCTTACCTAGTCGTGAAGACTAGATGCTGTCATGATATGTTCACAATCAGTGAACTAGGATCGTGACAAGTTAGTATCAGAGCTCTAGGTTCATAGGAGTCACGGGACACGGGCAGATTTATTAGAGTCTCGCTGATCGGTACGGAGACGTCTGTACTTATCTACGAGAGGCTATGTAACTGTTTAGCAATAATCTTCACTTCATTGAATTCCTTGTCGTGCTATATTTTGACATCGACTCTAACACTTTTGTCTTCTATTATCTCATAGATGGTGAGGACACGTGCTCATCGAGATGATCAGGCACCCTCGCCCCCTGATACAGCCGTCAAAGGCCGTGGACGCGCACGTGGTGCAGCTAGAGCACCTACGCGAGCTGCCACTTAGGAACTGCCAGCTGATCCAGTCGGAGTTCAAGCACCCAACCAGCCTACCGCTACTACTACTCCAGCCCTTCACGAGACCTTAGCTCAGTTCATGTCTATGTACACCACCTTGGCTCAGGTGGGGTTGCTTCCCGTCACTGCAGCCATATCCCAAGCCTGGGAGAGGCCCAGACTCCCGCAGCCCGCACTCCTGAGCAGAGAGTTTATATGGAGTAGGTTCCAAAGATCATTCATGTGCTGCCTGTAGTATTAGTTTAGCCCGAGGGTGGGTCAGCTGTATCATAGGAGAGCAGCTGAGGCTTGAGATGTTTAAGAAATATAAGCCTCCTGTGTCCAACGGTTTAGCATTAGAGGATGCCTTGGAGTTTCTCTAGGAGTGTCATCGTATTCTTCAAACTATGGGTATAGTAGAGTCCATCGGGGTTTGCTTTACTACCTTTCCGCTTTACGGAGCTACCTATAATTGGTGGCCTACTTATGAGATAAATAGTTCGGGGAGCTACCCAGTTTTCAGATATGCTTCTGAGAGAGTTTGTTCCCTAGAGCCTTAAGGAAGCATGGCGTACATAGTTTGAGCACTTGCGCCAGGGTACTATGACAGTTTCAGAGTATGTCATTTGTTACTGTGGTTGTCCAAACATGCACCGGCTTTGGTTGCTACAGTCTGTGAGAGAGTTTGCAGGTTCTTTAAGTGCCTTGTCCAACCCATTAGATCTAGCATGGCTCGATAGTTGGAGATGAACATCCTTATCAGCATGTAGTGAGAATTTCTAGGAGGATTGAGGTATACTCGCCAGGGAGCGAGGGGGGAGAGAGGCCAAGAGGTCTTGAGAGTCCAGCCACTATTCTGGTGTCCGTACTCCAGCAGCAGGTTGATATGGTAGGGGTTTTGTGGGTCTTCCCGTACATTCAGCTCTTCTAGCTGCCAGCAGTGCTCCAGCTCCACCAATACCTCAAGAGCCTTATTATGCGCCTCTAGTTTCTAGCATACCTCCTATGCAGGGTACTTCAGGGGTCAGTCCAGCAGACCTGGTCCTACGCAGTCACAGTTGTCGCGTCCATCCAGAGCTTGTTTTGAGTGTGTCGATTGCCTTCATATGGTTAGGGACTTCCCTAGACTTGGTATGGGTGCATCTTCAGAGTCTGCTCAGCCACAACGTGCTTCTCAGAGTTCTCAGACCATTATCACAGCTCCAGCTGCCACCCCATTTTCCTAGCCAGCCAGGGGCAGAGATTGGGAGGATAGAGGTCGCCCTCGAGGGAGGGGACGAGCTAGATATTATGCTATTCCTGCTCACACTGAGGTTGTTGCCTCCGATTCTGACATTACAGGTATTATATTAGTTAGTCACAGAGAGGCATCAACTCTATTCGATCCAGGCTCTACCTATTCTTATGCGTCTTCTTAATTTGCTCCGCATTTGGGTATAGCCCGAGAGTCATTCGGCTCTCCTGTTTATATTTCTACTCCCTTGAGAGATCCTGTTATTGTGGACCGTGTTTATCAGTCATGTTTGTTTACAATTTGATATTATTTTGGGCATGGACTGGTTGTCACCCCATCATGTTATTCTTTATTGTTACGCCAAGACCATGAGCTGGCTATGCCAGGTATTCCGCGTATTGAGTGGAGTGGTACTTTTGATCACACTCCCAGTAGAGTTATCTCTTTTATTAAAGCTTAGCGTATGGTTGAGAAGGGGTGCACCACATATTTAGCTTATGTGAGAGATGTGAGTGCTGACATCCCTTTTGTTAATTAATTCCCAGTGGTACGGGATTAACCCGATGTGTTTCCAGCTGATCTTCCAGGTATGCCACCGGATAGAGACATTGATTTTGCTATTGATTTGTTGTCGGTCACTAAGCGCATTTCCATTCCCCTATACCGTATGGCTCCTCCTTAGTTGAAGGAGTTGAAGGATTAGTTACAAGAATTGTATGATAAGGGTTTTATTCGACCTAGTGTTTCACCGTAGGGTGCTCATGCCTTGTTTGTAAAGAAAATGGATGGTTCTATGCGCATGTGTATCGATTATCATTAGTTGAACAAGGTTACAGTGAAGAACTGATATCCTTTTCCTCGTATTGATGATCTATGGGAAAACTTTCAGGGCGCAAGGTGTTTTCTAAGAATGATTTACGCTCAAGGTATCACCAGTTGAAGATTCGGGAATCGGATATCCCAAAGACTACTTTCAGAACTCGGTATGGTCATTATGAGTTCCTTGTTATGTCATTTCGGCTAACCAACGCCCCAACAACTTTTATGCATTTGATGCACAATGTATTCAGGCCCTATCTCGACTCGTTCCTCATTGTTTTCATAGATGATATTTTCGTATACTCCAGAAGTCAGAAAGATCACGAGCAGCACCTGAGGATAGTGCTTCATACCCTGAGAGAGAAGAAATTATATGCAAAGTTCTCAAAATGTAAGTTTTGGTTGAGTTCTGTGGCATTCCTAGGCGATGTAGTATCGAGTGAGGGCATTCGGGTAGATTCGAAGAAGTTGGAGGCCATGCAGAGTTGGCCCAGACCCTCCTTAGCTATAGAGATCCACAGTTTCCTTGGCGTAGCGGGTTATTACCGTCATTTTATGGAGGGGTTTTCATCGATTGTAGCCCCTATGACTAGATTGACCCAGAATGGTGCTCCTTTTCAGTGGACAGATGAATGTGAGGCGAGCTTTCAGAAGCTCAAGATGGCTTTGACTTCAGCCCCTATTCTGATATTACCTACTGGTTCAGGGTCCTATACAGTCTATTGTGATGCCTCACGGGTCGGACTTGGAGCGGCATTAATGCAAGACAGTAGGGTAAATGCCTACGTGTCCAGACAACTGAAGATTAATAAGAAGAACTAGGATGTCCATGACCTTGAGTTAGTTGCTATTGTTCATTCCTTGAAGATTTGGCGTCATTATTTGTAAGGCGTGCCCTCTGAGATTTATACGGATCATCGGAGTTTACAACACTTGTTAAAGCAAAAAGATCTGAACTTGGGCCAGAGGATATGGTTGGAGTTACATAAGGATTATGATATTACTATACTTTATCATCCAGGCAAGGACAATGTGGTAGCCGATGCCTTGAGTCTCCGAGCGGAGAGATTGGAGAGTCCGAGTGCACCATTCAGATTCTTGAGGATATACTTCGTGCGTGCGTGATTGAGTTTAGAGGCTCTTGGGATTAGTTCTCGCCAATGACGGAGTTTGCCTACAACAATAATTATCAGTCCAACATTTAGATGGAGCTGTATGAGGCGTTATATGGTAGGAGATGCAGATCCCCGGTGGGTTGGTTTGAGCCGGGTGAGGCCATGCTATTGGGCACTGATTTGGTCCAGGATGTGGTAGAGAAGGTTAAGGTAATTCAAGACAGACTCCGTACAGCCTAGTCCAAACAGAAGAGTTACACGGACCGGAAGGTTTATGATATTTACTTTATGGTTGGTGAGCGGGTTATGCTTCAGGTCTCTCTTATGAAAGGCATCATGAGGCTTGGGAAGAAAGGGAAGTTGAGTCCAAGGTTCATTGACCCTTTTGAGATTTTGAAACGAGTTGGAGAGATGGCTAATTAGCTTGCTTTACCTCCCAGTTTGGCTGGGGTTCATCCGATATTTCATGTCTCGATGCTTTAAAGGTATCATGGTGATCCGTCTTATATGTTGGAGTTCACTTCAATCCAATTGGACAAGGATCTGTCCTAAGTTGAGGAGCCAGTGGCGATATTGGACAGGCAGGTCCGAAAGCTCAGGTAAAAGGAAATAGCTTCAGTAAAGGTTCAGTGGCGGGATCAGTCGGCCAAGGAGGCGATTTGGGAGACCGAGCGGGATATGCGCAGCCGATACCCTCATCTTTTCACTACTTCAAGTATGTTCTCTATGCTCGTTCGAGGACGAACAAATGTTTAAGTGTAGGAGTATTTAATGACCCGGCCGGTTATTTTAGAATTTACACCTCGTTACCCTATTAACTGCATTCCCTAAGTTCATTTTTGCTATTTTGGTTTTCCGGGACGTTCGGCATTAGGACTTGGAGTGTTTTGGGATACATAGTCCCTAAATGAGAGCTTAAGTGTTGGAAAGTGGTCCGCGATCGAAAAAGTGTGAAGATGGCCCCAAAATGGAAATTCGATGGTTCCATTAGCTCCTTTAGGTGATTTCGTGGTTGGTAGCATGCTCGAAATGTGTTTTGGAAGTCCGTAGCTCATTTAGGATAGAAATGCCAAAAGTTAGAATTTTAATGTTTTCGGTCAGATAGTGAATTTTTGATCTGAGTGTCGGAACGAGATTTCAGAAGTCGATGTAGTACCGTCATGTCATTTGGGACGTGCGTGCAAAATTTCAGGTCAATCAGACGTGGTTTAGTTAGGTTTTTTTATCGAAAGCGAGTTTGGTTGAGTTTTGAAGTTCTTTGATTCAAATCTCTGGTTAATTCGAGTTTTCGGCGGTTTTTTAGGTGGTTTAAGGATTGGTACAAGTTTAAATGATATGTGGGATATGTTCGTAAGTTTGATTGAGATCTTGGGGCCTCGGGTGTGTTTTGGATGCTCAACGAAGCATTTTCGGGACTTGAAGTGTTGCAGAAAATCCTTTCTGTTATTGCAGACAATTCCTTCTCTGTGATCGTATTCTTCCCCATGCGCTTGCGTAGAGCAATTTTTTAGGGGACCAAATTCCTTCAATGCAATCGTATGAACATGTCCGCGATCGCATAGCTTGCCTTTAACCTTCTTCGTGATCGCATTCCCTATCCGCGTTCTCATTGAGTAAACTACGCCAGTATCTCAGGGCCCAATTTCTTCTACGTGATCGCAGAGCCTCTATTGTGATCATATAGGTCCACTTCCTTTTCTTGTGAAATCGCAGGCCCATCCTTGCATTCTTTTAGGCCAATTTCTGGGTCTTCGCATTTTTACTCTACGTGATCGCATTCCTGTTCATGTGATTGCATTGAACAAATACTTGGGCAATATTAAACATTTCAAAATCCGAGAGTTAGCCATTTTTAACAAAACTCAAGGTTGGGAGCTCGGATTGGGGAGCGAATTCAAGGGGTTTTCAAAGTCAATCACTAGGTAATGATTCTATACCCTTCTATGACTATAACCCACTAATCTGATCTCGAATTCAACTTTTAATTTCGGATTTTGGAATGAAATTGGGGAAAACTTCTTAGATATGGTTATGGGATTTTGAGAGGGCATTTGACCTCCGATTTGGGAGATTTTTTTATGGTTGGACTCGTGAGAGTACGAGGGTTCTGAATATGTAAAAATTGTTTGACTCTGAGACGTTGGCCTTAGGGGCATTTTGGTCATTTTACCTATTTTCGCGCCTTAGCTTTAATTTTAATAATGCAATTAGTTGATTGCAATGTTATTTACGTTATGTAATTGAATTGAATAGATTTTGGCCATTCAGAGTCGGAGACTCGTCGCAAGGGCGTGGTTTCTTAGTTGATTTTTTACCGGTTCGAGGTAAGTAGCTTGTTTAACTTTGTGTGGCCTTCTCCCCTTAGGACTTATTAATTGATGATTGAGTGCCTTGTACGTGAGGTGACGAGCGCATACTTGTGCTAATTTTTGAGCACCCTATTTTTACTTAAAATGATCAAGTTGCTATTTCTTCCTTATTACTTTGTTTACTTGCTATAAAGCCTGTGATAGCCTAGAAAAGCATGTTTAGCTTTCTTAATTGATTTAGTTGTTTAATTTTCCTTGTTGCATTACGTGAAGCGTGTTAGGCTAGGTTCCCTATTGGGTTGGTGTTTAATTGCGTTTCCAATTATTCTCTGGCTATTGTTGTGTATTTTCCTTGGGACTACGGATGTGGGATTCCGGTAGGTCCCCCCCCCCCCCCCTTGTTTGTTTACTTTGGGACTGCGGGTTCGGTTTCCGATAGAACCCCTTGTACATTTACGTTGGGACTATGGGTTAGATTCCTGGTAGATCCCCCCTGCACATTGATAATTGGATTACGGGACGGTATCCCGGGAGATCCTTCGGACACACTTATATAATGGACTACAGGTCGGTATCCCGCGAGATCCACTTGACAGTTGAGAAGGTACTACATGACGGTATCTTGGGAGGTCATCATAGCATTACTAATATTGAGTTGTATTTCTCTGTGTTTATTTCTTGTTTCGATTATTTATTGTTGACTCGTATATTCTGTCTTATTTTACTGATGTTTCTATTATTTTACTTGTTTTCATACTGCACCTTATTACTATTATTGTTTATCTCAGTAGGGCCCTGACCTTCCTCGTCACTAACCGACCGAGGTTAGGTTTGGCACTTACTGAGTACCGTTGTGGTGTACTCACACCTTTTCGGCGCATTTTTTTCATGTGCAGACCCAGGTACTGCCTTCCAGGCGTATCACCTAGCAGTGGAGAGCATTTGTGGACATTTGAGGTATATCTGCTACGTCCGCAGACTCGAAGTGTCTATTCCATTCTAGTTGTAGTAGATAGCCCCTCCCCCCTTTTTTATGTTGTTCTAGATACTCCGGGTAGAGCTTAATGTGAAACTCTTTTAGCCTATGTTGCCCGTGAGATTCCGAATTTTGGGATTGTTTCAGAATTATAGTGTTAAAGTGTATGTGCCAAGCGGCAAACTATATACATTTCCTCATGTTATTTAGTTGTTATATTTTTATTTTATTTTATTTTTCGTAAAAGTTATAAATTCCACAATGCATTAGGCTTACCTAGTCATGAGATCAGGTGCCGTCATGACATGTTCACAATCGGTGAACTAGGGTCGTGACAGTAAATGAATGATAAATATTAATATTAAATGTAATTAAGTACAAACCTAAATAAATTTGGTAGATAAATTTTTATTAAAGTATAGGTAGGTAAATTATTATATTGTGCTCCAATATCTAGCCTTTATAGCACATTGGCCCATTATGACTCATCGTCATATGCCCATTTTTAAAAATTCTTTTAATTTGTACCTAATTTTTAAATAACTTTAGCCTCATTCCTTCTCCTTCTCCGTTTTCTATGCTGACAATCCCAAGTCTTGATACCAAAATCAGTAGGGGAAGCAGGACTTTGAACTTTAGGCTTTGCTCCAAACAGAACCATTTCCTCGCTCAAAAGAAGTGCAAGTACCTTCTGATTCCAACTTATCATCTACTAAAAAAGTTGACTGCTTTCTGTCCATATAAGTGATTGGATTTTCGCAGTTTCGATCATAGCCTTTTTCTCAAAAGGGTTGCCAAAAGTGAACATTTGTTTGCCGTCAAGAATGGATTTTGGGCTATTAATTCCAGCTTCAACTACATCAGATAAGCTTCTGATGAGAAATACATTGAAAATTCTTGGAGAAATGGGTCGGTTTGTATGATTTTTTGTGGGAGATATTGGAAATTTAATGAAGTAGTGTTGTTAGCCATAAGACCTTGTTGTTTGCTGCTCACTGCTCTTTTTGAATTGTTCCTTAATACTTAACAGCTCTTTCTCAGAAAAACAAGAAGCTTAAAAGAAGATGGATAAGCTACAAAAACAAAAACTTTAGCTCTACAACTGATGTTCGTGAGTTACAAAAATAAAAATTTCAGCTCTAGAGCTGAAGTTTATCAGTTACAAAATAAAAACTTAAGCTCTAGACCTGAAGTTCGCCAATTACAAAAACAAAAACTTCTGCTTTAGAGTTGAAGTTTGCTAGTTACAAACAAAAAGCTGAAGTTCGCCAGTTACAAAATAAAAACTTTAGTTCTAGAGCTGAAGTTCATCAGTTACAAAACAAAAACGTCAGTACAAAAAAAAAATTCAGCAAATAGAGAACAAAACTTCAGTTACTATGCTTAAGTTCAACAATTACAAATAAAAATTTCAGCAAACTTGCTACTTCAGTCCCGTACTAGAATGTTAAAGTTTTGCATGATTACCTTTGCTACTTCACTCCAGTATGCTGAAGTTACGGGAAAAAGTAGGTACGCTTGTAATTTTTTTTGTTCAACATGTACAAGTTAAACGAATATAGTATGAATGCACATGGACGACTTCTACGTACTGTAGTGTTGACAACAAGTCAAAGCGGGCTCATCCATACAGCACACATATGATATCATAATGATTGGTAATAGTAGTAATTTTACTGTTCCAAAAAATGATAGGAACTTATATTTTAGTAATTATGTAAAAGGTTGTGTATATTGCAATTTTATATTTAAAAAAGTACTGAAGATTTTAAGAAGATCAATTAACTTGTGATGCCAAACAGATTGAAACAAATGAAGTAGTTAGATTTAATAGGGTATTTTCACAGCCGCCCCAAAATAATTTGAGAGTCTAAATAGGCTCATTAATTGGGCCGCTAATCTGCTTAGGTCCATTGATTTACACAAATATGGCAAGTTAGTTACAAAGAAAAATGAAAAGGAAGAATATGCTATCATAGTGAGATATATATATACACTGAGAAACTTATTACTTATAGTTTTTTTACCGATTATTTACAAGTCTTTTTTCAATCAAAGGGAAGCATGCAGAGAAAAGAAAGGAAAATGCATGGTGATAAGTAAGGCTTTACTTTGCATGTAACCTATTGATATTTTTGACTTGTGAGGTAGGATGAGAGGCAAACCCTAAAGTGAGATATTTATTTACTGTGCCTCCATTCCATAGGGTCTTTTGCTGTCACTCACATCACATGGGGCTTACTTGTTGTCTCCACTGCAAAAACCATCAATTCACTTATAGGCATATTCATTCTCTGCTTGTTTGTATGCTAATTTTGTGGTTATTTTAATTTGTGCGTACGATATATATGACACTTGTGCAATTTTCTTTCATTCATATGTTATATATAAACACAATCTACCCATCTTTGGATAGAAAAAAAAATGTGTTTTATTTATCTTTCTGGTTTGGTATTGACCTTTTAGGCAATGATACCCATGTCATATCATCTATCTACTTTGGGAGAAAGTTTCTACGGTATGCAGAAGGAATTTGTCCTTTTAAACTAAAAGTATATATATATTCAATTGATTTCCTAAATTAAATATAGAGTATTGATCAAAATTACTAGCTAGGTTCGATCGAACCTCGTAATATACACAGCAACTCCAACGCTCACTGCATGTGCAATTCCAATGGTGTGTGGATTTTGTTGGGTTTAGCAATTTGGGTCCAGCCATCAGATCGGCTTCTTGTGGTGTTGTTTGTAAGAGTCAAAATTTGTCTGGAAGTTGAGGCTTTTGAGGAGGATTGTATGACATTTACCCTTAAATTATTTGTAAAATATGGACCTAAATTCACTATACCATAAATGGGGTACATTGGCACATGTTATAATATTATTGAAATTGTCGAAATCTTCACATAATGCTTTATATGATACTAGGAATTAAGAGCCTTTTTCTGTATTTATTTGATTGTGCGTTAGGAGAAGATTTAGTCTTTCCGGCTTAAATTCACAAGTTTTAAGTGAAAATAAAATTATTTTACTTAAGAAATGTCTCAGCTTTAATTTACCACTTAGTAAAGCCAATCGATCAATTCTTGAAAGTTAGTATTTTGTATGACCAAACTTTTCAGAGGTTAAAAGTATTTATTTTTCAAAAAGCACTGGTCGGTCATAGAGGCCGATGATATATTCGATCGATGCTAATTCCTTTCGATATACTAACTTTATTATTTATAAATAGCCAAATTGATCAATGAACCAAAATTAGTTCGGTTAAATTAAGCTTTTTCGTACTCGCCAATAAAATTCATTGAATAAAATTAGAAAGAACGGGAAGTAAAATGCCAAAAAGAGTATAAAAATGTGCCATCTATCAAATAAATTAGTGAAAAAAAATGAACACTTCCATAATCTTTTTGTTTGATTAAATAATATACCTTTTTTTATATTTTCATTTCTATGGGCTAAATTTTTGTGTAACCTTATTACTGTTAGGAATTTGCTATAATTTTCTTATCATATTTAATTTTTCTATTTGTTAAAGGAAAGGACAATATAATTACTTTAATTGGATTTTCCTTCTTGTAGAAGGAAATTACAAATCTCTCATATTTGACTAGTCTTTTTTCTTGTAGGAAAATGTTTGGAGTTCTATAAATGAAGGATCTTTCCTTCTCATTCAGTAGCATCCACAATGTAGCCATATAGGATTTGAGAGTCGTGTTTAGGGGGAGAACTTTACGGGACAAGTGTTAGTGTGTCACTTGTGTTTACCTCTTCGTGAGGTTGCTCTCTCGATATTTTGTGCTCTCTTTTTATATAGTGGATAGTTCATCTCCGTTGTGGACGTAGGTCAGTTGCCCGAACCACGTAAAATGTTTGTATCTCTTTTGGTTGATTTCTCTTTTCCTGTGTGGTTTATCATCGTTCAATGTTTGTTTTGCTAGTTTCAGCATGACACCTGATTTTTCGATTCCAACAATTACGTGTATTAAGAAAATTAAGTACTGATCCAAAGACAAATGAATAATAAATTTTACTTATAAATTTTAATTTATTTCCGAATAAAATTTTATATCTAAAACACAAAATCACGTATATTCATAAGCGAATTGAGGATTCAATTTTATGGTTTTGTATTTACTATCAAACTCATAACTCTTCTTAATTATTGCATTTGAAATAATATATCTATATATATCTAATAAATTTTCTAATAGAAATATAATATTTAAACTAATACTATTGAAATTTATCCGACCCTACATAATACTCTCTCTCTCTGCACCCTCATTAAACCTCAGTTCCAAATATTTCTAATTTCTGCTTCAAGTAACTATTATCTAAAACGCACTGCATCAGGTAAATTGTCTAAATTATATGCTTGACGTGCGATTTTTCTTCGGATCCTAACGTAGATACTTTATACGCCTAGTTATTTTTAAGAGAAAAACCTCAACTTGATCCTAAACTTTTTACGAGGCATCAACGTGAACTTCCTTAGATATATACAACACATCACCTTCAACTAGGGGTGTACAAATTGAAATGAAAAACTGCATCAAACCGAAAAATCTAATCAAATCAATTAAAAAACTAGATCAAATTTGGTTTGATTTGATTTGGTATTAAGTAACAAAATCCGAAACAACCCGATATATAATATATGATTCTTATATATGCTTTTAAGATTTTATACAGAATTTTCTTAAAAAATCTAGAAATATTTGAAAAACTCTTGTGGGATATAATATTTAATAGTACATGAAGTGATCCATATTTATTAACCTTAAATAGTAGATTGTATGATCACTTTCTCATTAAGTATTACTGAAATGTGTCAGTCTCTTTGTTCTTCCATATTCATATCGTGTGTTAAGATCTATTAAATTCTTATATCTTTTTCGAATGTAAAAATGATTATTATTATTTAGGTATCATATTGATTTTTATATTTAATTACTGAATTTGGTTAAACTTGAAAGTATATATCAATGAAAAATTATTGTCCAACATAAAAAAATGACTATTACTCCATCTGTTCCAATTTATGTGAACATGTTTGACTAAGTATGTAGTTTAAGAAAAAATGAAGATTTTTAAAATTTATGGTCCTAAACAAATCAACAAGGAGGCCAAAATATTTGTGTACTTATAAAAGCTTCTCATTAAGGGTAGAATAGTAAGTTTAAGCTACATTGTTACCAAATTTAGAAAGGAGGTCATTCTTTTTTAAACGGACAAAAAAGAAAATAGCTTCATATAAACTGGAACGGAAGGAGTATGTGTTACTAAGAAAATTTTCCCATTTAAAATATTTTATTAGATAAAATATTTGTCAATTTTTTATATTATTACTAAATATATATTTACTTATCAAAAAATTTAATAAAGTAAGATTGAAATAATATTTAAGTAACAAAAAATATCCAAAAACCCTGAAAAATCCGACATAATCTAACCAATCTAAATCGATATAATTGATTTGGTTTGATTTAGCCGATCTATATAAACCCCTATCTTCAACTTCTAACACGTTTCTCTTTTGTTATGATAGTACTACAGCATAGCTGTTTGATTATTTCAGTAAATTCTTATGGCTCCCCACTCCCCTATAACTACAAGGTTGGCTAGAGTCAGATTTTTTAGGGAGTTGGTTGAGAAAAGGGGCTATAGGAGGTGTTTGTGATAAATCTATGCTACTACTACAAAATTTCTCCATTTACAAATTAAATCATACGAAATTCAAATTTAAGAAGTTTGAGAATGTGAGAATTAATTGCACAGACCTGATAACTATTGGAGGAAATGTTGGATCAAATAAGACTGGAAGAAAACAACTATATAATAAACTAACACTTCATTCAAAGATTATTCTCAAGAGAATTCAATATAAAAGATAAAACCGTGAAGTACAGTAATATATTGAACAGCTCCTTTGCCTTTTCAAACAAGAAGTTTTTATTATTTTCAAGTAATCCAAGCTAGTGTTTGGACATAGATTATTTGATTGAAATTTGAAAAGAAGATTTTTTAAATATATTAAAAAATAATTTTTGAAAGTTGAAGTTGTGTTTGGACATATATTTTATTTGAAGAAAAATTAAAGTTATGCGAGTGAAAGGAATATTTTTGAATTTTTGCCCCCCAAAACTTAATCATATTTCATAAATAAACAATGTTTTCAAATAAATGAAGCCAAAATGTTTCGCCAAACAGGAGTCAAGTGCTCTCTTTCCAAAATCGAGATTCTTTGAATATATCTTGCGTCAATGCCAAAGGAGACTATGGTTAAATAGAGAAAGTATGTCTGTGTCTCGTATCTCATTTAAGAATAGAAGAAGTGATAGGAGTCAGAAATTTGAGTAAATAGATTCAAGTAAACTAAAAATGTCATACCTAAAATATGCATGGACCGATGATAAGGGAATTTAATATTTTATATATTCATATTAAAAAATTCATTTAGTTCCTTTTATGCGGTATAATTTTTCAAAGAAAATGGTTCAATTTAGCCCTCTTCACAGAAGGTAGCTACGTACATGCAAAGAAATAAGTGTCAAAGTTTTAAAGAATACGTGTCTTACTATTTTTTACAGAAATTTTTGTAAAGCACTATTTTTTAGTTGTAATTAGTCATCTATATATACTATTTATTATATTACAGATTATAGATATTTTTTATGTAGTTATAAAATGTATTTGATGTATTTAAGCTATTGTATTCATGAATACAGTAGCAAAAATAGGTATGAATTAGGGAAGTCCAGCTAATCAGTTGTTATATTCGAGTGTATTCGACTGTATCCATGGAGTAAAATATGGAATTACAGCTGGATAGATTATTGTATTCTAATGTATTCACGGCATGAAATAAGGGATTACACTGTTTTTAAAACGGAAAGTGAATCAATTAACATAATAGAATCCTAATATAACTCAACAAACTCAATTATAACATACAAATTTAATATTTTCAGCTATAAAAAAGATTCTCAATCAAAAAATACCCCAAAAATATAGCAATCTTAAGAGAAATTATATAATACATCTAATACATCTAAATATATAAATTATATTAATTAAAAAAGCTTATGAATACATTCATAGCATATAGCGCAGTGAATATAATAAAATATATGGAATACAACGGGATATATTGAAATACAATGACAAAAAAGACAGTGTATACAATAAAATACATGGAATATAACGAGATACATTGGCTTACAATGAGAAAAAAGACAATGAATACAATGAAATACATAAAAATAAATTGAAATATATTAACAGAAAATTAAGTTGTTCAGCCCCAAACTCCATCGTCCTTGTTTAATAACAAACTCTAATTTCCGACGAATCTGTCGTTCACCAAAAGCCGGTAGTGAAAACGCACCACCTTCGTAGAAATTTTACTCTGAGTTATTTGGCTAGATGACTTCTTTCAATTTTGGTGAGATTATGCTTAACGAACTGGTGCTATATTTAATTGCACAAGCAAACAATTAAGGAGAAATTACATGGCTCTTTTTCGTTTATCAATTCTATGTCAGTTGGTATAAAGAATCAGTGCATCAATTATATGTCGGCGGCTGCTGTTGGTTGTAAGAAACCAACCGCATCAAATGTTCCTTTGCTATATGAGATAAAAATCTCTATTTTTTAAGAGAAAACCAATAAGCAAGTGTTCTTAGCCCAAGCAATAGTTCAAATATTTCGGAGGCCAGTCTTCCTTTTAAGTGTATAGGAAGTTACAGTGATTACATACTAGCCAAATAAATTATTTTTAGTATTTTTGTAAGTCTTTTATGCATATTCAAATAATTCTTATATGGTGTGACTATAGGAATCTTGCCAAAGCTGGCCATGACCATTATCTGATAATTAATTGATTTTGATCAACATTTGATCGATAATCTGTACAATTTATTTGTCAACTCTGTGACATATATATTTTTCACTAATCAATTCACTCTTTAATTGATGAATTAATAAAATGATAAGTAGAAAATTTGTTTCTTATCGTGACATTTCACTGATCTAAATGTCGTAGCAATATGTCAAGACTTAATAACGTTGGACATTGTGAATATATATACTAAATTTCTTCTATAAGAATTTTGCATGTGTATTGGAAAAAATTAAATTTACATTATAGGTGACGTGGCATGGCGCGTGGACTGGTCAATTGGTAAGACGTGATAATTAGTTAAGAGGCACGAGTGACAACAAATACGGGGAAAGGATAGCTAAATAGGCACGATAAGCAATTCGAATAGTACAAGCTTCGTACATATTTAACACCAGCGGATCAGAAGCATTGAAGACATGGATCTGCTGACGAAAATAAGTCTAAATTCAGTATTAAATACCGAATAAGAGTTAGAGAATTGATATTAAATAGGAATGATTGTGTAACGTCTTATTTAATGTCATTTATTGCTCATAATTGTCTCATTAAGACTAAGGTATTACTTATTTATCTAGAATCAACTATAAAAGAAGGATGTCTCATCATTTGTAAGACAATATCATCGATATTACATTAGAATGCAAACTCTTTTAATGTTTTATTTGTTATTCACAAAAAGTCTATTACATATTTTTTGTTTCGAGATTATTAGTAACCCGAATTTCTATTTATCTTGAGCTTTGACCAAAGAATCATATTTTCTATTAAACGGTATGTAATTCAGTTTCTCATGTTGTGCATTTCTGTATGAGCTTCAATCCCAACTTTTATCACTATGTACTCTAAATAAATCTTATATCTTGTAAAACGAAATTAACCTTATTTCAAACCGAAAAGAAGAGAGGTTAATATAACATTCCAATTTGTGTTTAAGCAGATTCACACTTCAACCGACACAATTTAGGGCCCATTTTGCCACACAAATATTTTCACTCTTTTTGGAAAAAAATCTCTTTTTTCAGAATCAACATTTGACAATAAAAAATGCAAATATCACTCGAAATTAAATTTCAAAACTTTTCGAAATTTGAAAACTTCAAAAAAATATTTTTAAATTTTTTTATTTCAAATTACTCACAAATTTCAAAAGCAGTTCCAAATTACATTCATGTTCAAATATAATTCTAATTTTTAAATATTATTTTCTTTTCGGTATTTAGATTTCTTACGTCGGCACCGTATATGAAAATATAACTTACATTTGACCTGGTGCTTCTTTTTCTCTCTCTAACCTCGCCGGCGTCTGTTAGCAGGAAGCTAACGTGCATCTGCCATGGCAAAGACGAAGAAGAAGCAAGTCAGTATTCCAGAATCAATTTGCGAAGAACACACGCAAGTCACACCATCAGTAAACAAACAAAATCGATGGTTAACAGGAATGGGATCGGCTCCTACAATATACCACAATCCTGATGTAGCCGGAAAAAATGGTGCAATCGTCACCCCGGAATCCGGAATCCAGCAGCAATTGAGTCCGCTAACACTTGGAAGCTTTATGCCTCAACAATTCCAACCGATTAGAGACGAAATTGCTGACAGTAAAGACATCCCTCACCAGCGGGATGACCTTTCACAGGCCACCCGGAGATTGGAGTTCTCGGCGCATGCAGCTAAAGAACAAAGAAATCCACTTGCAGCAAAACAAAAAGAACTTGGAAAACAACCAGTTTCTAACAGAAATCTTCAAAGAGGTAACGCCCTAACTTATATACCCCCTGCTCAAAGGGATGGGAGATTTGTAGTACAATTGACGAAGCAGATACCAAAGAATTAGTGAATTATTAGAGTAATGCGTTGATAGGGTATGTTCTTGGTGAAACCCCTTATGAAAAGACTATGGAACACTTTATTGCAAAACAGTGGGATTTTGTTGATCAGCCTCAAACACTGTATCATGATGACGGATACTATATATTTAGATTCGACAATGGGGAGGATATGAATCGAGTGTTGCAGGCAGGTCCCTACACATTTCGAAACAAGCCAATGATATTGCAAAAATGGCAAGCTGACTACAAATTTGATCCTGCAAATGTTACAGTCATTCCTTTGTGGATAAATTTCCCAGCTTTACCATTGGAATTATGGTCCAATGCAGTCCTAAGTAAGCTAGCAAGTGCGGTAGGAATACCTCTGTATACTGACAAATACACTGCTGATTTGGAGAAGATATCATATGCCAGAGTGCTGATTGACACTGATATCTCTAAACCAATGCCAGACAGTCTGGAACTGTAGACCAACAGAGGGCTCATTGTGCAAAATATTGAATATGAATGGAAACCAAAATTCTGTGAAAACTGCATCAGATTTGGACACAACTAAACTGACTGTTGGTATAAGGAAGAGAGCACCAAGAAGGATAGTAACAAGCCTAACCCTGTCCAGCTGAAACAGAAAGGCAGAATAGCTAAGAGGTCGACTCCAAAGAAAAAATTGACTACTCATCAGGTTCCTGAAACTGAGGAATTGAATGAAACAGTGGTAACAAACTGTTCACAAACAGTAGGAACTGGGAAACAGAAGGAGAAGCCTGATCAGCAATCAGCAACATGCACTTTGAATTCAAGCAACAGATTAGGGGTGTTCAAAACTGATCCGAAACTGAAAATCGATCCGAAACATAAGCTTAATGGCTTAGTGGTAACGGCTTAACGGACGGGGAACAGATTAAAATTTTTTATTAATGGCTTATCGGATTGGGGGCGGATTATTCAATTTTCTTAACGGGTTATCCGTTAACCCATTAAGAATATATATATAATTTATTTTTATTTATATAATTATATATATTAAATATAAAAAACTAAAAACCTTAAAAATGAATAAGTATAAGTGTATAATAAAATACCAAATTATAAAAATAATTAAACAAACACCCCCACTCGGCCACCCCCCCCCCCCCCCCCCCCGTATGTTCTGTACAGTGTATCACTGTATTGTCTCCACTCGACCACAAACAAAACTAATTATCTAATATTCTAAATTTCTAATTCCTAATTACCTATTCCTCATTCTAGAGAAAGACAGAAAGTGAGACTGAGAAGTGAGAAGTGAGAACAGAGAACTGAAAGTCTGAAACCCTAACACTTAAGCAGCAGCCAGTACCCAGTAGCCACCAATCCTTTCCGCCTCCGCTGGTCGTCGTCTGCTTCCACCAGTCGTCGGTCTCCCTCCTCTCGCCATCTCGTCTCTCCACTTCTCAAGGTACTCTTCTTATCCTCGTCTAAATGATTTAGAGATGGATGACAGGATGAGATATGTCGGTCGTCGGAAATGTCAAGGTACTTTCTCGAAATAATTTTTTCACCTGATAATCATTATAAGAAATAAATGTGAAGGCAAATAATATCAAGTTAAACATCAGACATCGGATGGAAAATTAAAAAAATACCGAGATAATTTAGGTTCAATGTAGATTTTAACTTTTTTGAGATACAAATAAGTTATTTCAAGGAGTTGGGGACTTTAGTGCTAATACATTATAAGGTAAATTTTTTTCTGCAATAACTTTAATTTTTATGAAAAATGCGAAAAAATGACAATATTTGTTGTAATATAAACCTCAATAACCTTGAGGCTAGATAAATCTCTCCAACACTTTGACATTTTTCTGTCTTTACTTGCTTTAATTTATTGATATCTATACTAATTTTTGAATTATCCAAGCTCTCATTCGATATGTCCAATAGCCATTTCAGCTCCTTGTGTGTGTGTTCCACCTGTCTTTAATAACCAATGTCTTTATTCGCATTCCTTTTCTTTTGTTGTTGCAGTAATTCATACATGGCTGAAAATATACAAAGTGATAAGCTGATGATGGGTGAAAGTGGGGCTTCTAATTCAAATGCAACAAGTGAAGCTCAATCAAATATATCCAAAAAGAGAAGAAAAAGGTCTATTGTGTTGGATCATTTTACAGAATTTATTACTTCTCAAGGGAATGCAAAAGCAAAATGTGACTATTGCTTTACTGAGTATGTATTTAAGACCAAAGATGGTACGTCGACACTTCTTTCTCATATGCTTATGTGTCCTAAGCGCCCTGATATTGTTGATAAAAAACAATCAAATTTAGTCTTTCAATCTGCCCCGGGGGGTAGTCAGGGTGACGTAGCTGTTGTTACTTGGAAATTTGAACAAGAAGAATGTAGGAAGGCATTATGTCGTATGGTAATAGTTGATGAGCTTCCTTTTAGCTTTGTTGAGAAAGAAGGTTTTAGAGACTTTATGAAAGTGGCGCAACCTTATTTTCGGGTCCCTTGCCGTAGTACTATAACTAGGGATTGTTTTGATCTTTTTAATGAAGAAAAGCAAAAGTTAAAGAGGGTTTTTATAGAAACAAAACAAAGAGTATGTATTACCACTGATACCTGGACTTCTATACAAAGAATCAATTACATGTGTATCACTGCCCATTTGATTGATAGTGAATGGAATATGCGTAAGAGAATAATTAATTTTTGTCCTATTGTTAGTCATAAAGGCGAAGATATGGCAAGTGGTATTGGTAGGTGCTTACGTGAGTGGGGGATAAGGATGGGTTATTGGGTGTAGAGAAACCATGTCCACCTGAACTGATTCTTTCTATCCTGAAGTCTTCAGCAGGCATTGCCCTCAAACTCTTTCACAAGTCTCTTGTTTTACTTTTCGTATTTATTTTGTTATCAATTATGATTTTGAATGAATCTGTAGTTCAAATACGGACCTGCTGTGAGTAGCTGGCTCTTCTATGTTAATCAAAGATATGTTATTTTATTTAAAGCTCTCACTTCTAGTCTTTAATGATGTTTAGAGATTCTGTGTCATGCTTTTCTGTGTTCCAATTGTCTTTCTTGATATTGAATTTTGATATTCATAATGACTTTCAATTTCATATTCAGGGATGAAGAGCTGTAATCCATTTTGAGTGTTTTTTGCAACTAGCTAATTAGTAGTTTTGCAACCTTTAGCGGTTGAGGCATGTAGCAGACAGTTCAGGTTAGCGCTTGTAAAGCTGCTGCTCCAAAAAGTTCAGGTTCTTCTGCTTCTGCCTTCTGGTTCTGGGACAAAGCCAGTCACACCAGCTGCAAAAGATAAAAATGGAGTGAGCAGGATCGCTTGTAAATCATTGATTTTGTCTTCTAATATTGGAGAAATCTTGATGAATTTCTTTATATCGGTATTATTTAGAGAATAGGCAGATTGCACTCCAAGCCTTTAACTCTTGTATAAGTTTTGCATCTTGTTGTCTGCTGAGGTACTAAATTGATGTATGAGCTAATTAATTGTTTTACTATTTGCATACGTTGTGTATAAAAAAGAAACTGGACAGTGAGCTACTGAGCTTGCATTATAAATTGAATGTAGTGTGCGGACAGAATACATTTGAGCCCTTAGGTATTAAACCGATAAACCGCCCAGTAACCGCCCGATAAGAGCTAACCCGATACCAATTCGCCCGATATCTAATCGGGTAGCTAACGGATGAATACATTTAAAAGCCGATAACCGTTAAGCCAAACCGTTAGAGTAAAAAGCCGCCCAATCCGCTCAATGAACACCCCTACAACAGATACAACCTTCTACTGATGTTAGACTATCCTGGGGACGCTGGCCCTTCCAGCTTCACCCCTAAATGATGCTCTGTACTTGGAGTGTCAGGGGCCTGAACAAGGCTCCAAAGGAGAAAGATATGAACATCTTTCTGAGGAAGCATAAGGTGGAGGTCATATGGGTTCTAGAAACTAGAGTAAAGGTTGGCAAAGCAAGGAAAATTTTAAACACTGTCTATGGAGGATGGAATAGTAGCTGCAACTACGATGAACATCCTAATGGCAGAATATGGCTACTATGGAAACCAAAGCTGTTAAGTGACAATTTTGTTGACTGATGAACATTTCATACACTTTGAAGTGAAGAAAACAGACTCAACCTTTAAAATATTACTCACAGTGGTGTATGCAAGTAATGACATCCAAAAATGACAGCAGCATTGGGATAGATTGACACACTTGGGATCTTCTATACAGGATTGCTGGTTGATCAGTGGTGACTTCAACAATGTACTTCATACAGATGATAGAACTGGTTCACCAGTGACACAAAATGATATCAGAGGTTTCAAGGAAGCTATAAACACCCTTCAGCTTACTCAGTTGAGAAGTATGGGCAGTTATTTTTCCTGGTGCAACAAGCAGCAACCAAGCACAAGGGTTTATAGCAGAATAGATTGGACTTTTGGAAAAGTGGCATGGATGCAACAGTGTTGCCACATTGAAACTGACTACCAGACTCCAGGGACTTCAGATCACTCTCCTATACTAATCAAATGCAAAACTGGAAGCCAGAGAACAAGTCTACATCCTAAACCTTTCAAACTTTACTTAACTGTAATGGAACATAAAGACTTCACTGATATAATAGGGAAAGATTGGAAGCAGAAAGGACAGATTGAATCTGGTAGCATGCACACAGTATGGACAAAGCTAAAGGATGTGAAAAGGGAGCTGAAGGATTTGAACAATCACATAGCAGCATATAAAACACACCTCACTGCAGCTAGGCATAAACTGGAAGTAATACAGTTTGGCTTGAGAAGCAACAATATAAACCAACAACTCATAGAACAGGAAAGGTCAGCCTTGGCTGAAATACAGAAATGGAGCAACATAGAGAAACAGGTTCCGTATCAGAAATCAAGAGCAAATTGGATCACCTGTGGGATTCTGATTCCAAATATTTCCATGCACAACTGAAGCAGAGAACAAACATGAACACAATTACTTCCATATACACTGCTGCAGGTGATAGACTTTTTGATCCTCAACAAGTAGAAGAAGAATTCCAAGACAAATTCTACAAGATTCTGGGAGAGGGGAAAGCTATCTCTAAATGCCCAAACACTGTTATCATTCAACAGGGACAATGTTTAGACAACCAGCAGAAACAACAACTGATTAAACCAGTAACAAAGGAGGAAATATACCAGGCAATCACAAAGATGCCACATGACAAAGCTCCAAGAGTGGATGGATTCCTAGTTGGATTCTTCACTCGACATTGGGATATGGTTGCTGATGATGTTTATGCAGCAGTGAAAGAGTTCTTTACAACAGGCAAGATGCACAAAGGTGTAAGCAGCAGAGCAGTTTCATTGATTCCTAAAACACAAAATCCTACCACTGTCAAAGATTATAGACCAATCGTTTGTTGCACAACACTTTATAAAATAATCACCAAAGTGATCACGGCAAGAATAAAAACAGTCATTGGTGGATTGCTTGGTCATTCACAATCAGCCTTCATTGAAGGTAGGAGCATTACAGACAACATACTCTTTACTCAGGAACCGTTTAAAGGATACTCCAGGAAAGGAATATCCCCGCGATGTGTATTAAAAGTTGACCTGAGAAAGGCATATGACACAGTGGAATGGTGCTTTATAGAACGACTGCTGCTGGACATGGGATTTCCATACAAATTCACAAAATGAATAATGGAATGCATCTCTTCTGTCACATACTCATTAAGCCTAAATGGTGGACTGACACCTCCGTTTAAAGGCAATAGGGGTATACGACAAGGCGATCCAATGTCCCCCTATCTATTTGTGATTGTCATGGAATATTTGAATAGGGAACTCAATTCTATGATGAGGAGAAAGGATTTCAAATTTCATCCTCGATGCAAGAAACTAGGAGTAGCACATATTTGTTTTGTGGATGATCTGTTACTATTCTGCAAGGCGGATGCCCAATCTGTAAGACTTATACAACAAACGCTCCTAAACTTTGCGAAAACATCGGGGTTGGAAGCAAATGCAGACAATAGTGCTATATACATAGCGGGGTTTTCAACTGTACAAAGGAGGAGATCATGAAAGAACTGAACTTCCCTGAAGGCTCTCTCCCTTTCAAGTATCTCGGGGTTCCAATGGATTCCAAGAAATTATCAGTAATGCAATGTTGGCCAATAGTGGAGAAGATAACACAGAAAATAAGTTGATGGACATCATGACTCCTGTCTTATGCTGGTAGGCTACAGTTGATTAGGACAGTTCTATTTGGAATGCAATCGTACTGGTCCCAAATTTTCCTACTTCCTAAAAAAGTAATGAAGATGATTGAAGCAATTTGCAGATCCTTTTTATGGACGGGAGAGGCAAACGTGTCCAAAAAGGCATTAGTTTCGTGGGAGACTATATGTTTACCATACAGTGCAGGGGGCCTAAATATTTTAAACCTACAAATCTGGAACAAGGCAGCAGTGGCAGAGCATCTGTGGGCAGTAACAATGAAGAAAGACAGCCAGTGGATCAAATGGATGCACACGTACTACATTAAGAACAGAGCCGTAGAGGATGTACCTACCCTTAAAACAGCAACATGGGCTGTGAGGAAGATCTTTGAAACCAGATTCATTATATCAAATACCAAAGGTATCCAGGGGGACCTGAATAGTAGACTGATCCAACTACAGAAGGGAGAGCGATTCAATATAAACAAACTCTACAGACTCCAATTCCCCCAAGCCCCAAAAGTATAATGGAAAAGCATAGTACTGTTGCCAAAACTACGCCCGAGATTCAAATTTATCGTGTGGCTAGCTCTGCGCAGAAGACTGGCAACGGCGGAGAGACTAAAATCTTTGGGATACAGATTCCTCAACAATGTGTTTTCTGCAAGCAAGTAGATGAATCCTTTGACCATCTTTTCTTTGCTTGCCCGGTCTCTCGGGAAACATGGGATAGAATGCTCGTATGGCTACAGTACAAGAGAACCATATGTGATTGGAATAGCGAAGTTGACTGGATTAGCAACATTGCAAAAAGGAAAAACGGGCGTGCTGAAATAACGACCAGTGTGTTTGGAATGTTAGTGTACTGTCTGTGGCGGGAAAGGAATAAGATTAGATTCCAAGACAGGATTTCGGCTGTAAAGGATACATGTAAAGAGATAGCGATTCATGTGCACATTCACGGGAATTCGCTTAAGCACTGGAAGGAAGCTTTGCGAAGACTGGATCATTTCCCGTAGAAGTAAGAAGACAAACTCAACATGCTTATTGTGATTAATGTATTAGAACATAAAAGAGTTTTTCCTTTTAGTTTGTGACAGTAGCTAGTCAAACGGTTATTGAAAATTCTGTAATTTTGATCTATAAATGAAATAGAAATTTTATTTTAAAAAAAATAAAAAAATAGATTTCTTACGTCCAAACGCCCATTTAAGTAATGTAAATGACAAGTAAGCTTTCGTTGTCGAGTTGAAAAAGAAGCGTGGAATTCCATAAGGTGGAATATAATCTGGATAGTACAAGTGTGTAATTACTCTCTAAAGGACAAAGATTATCCACGTAATTAATTCTACATGTACGCATAGTGGCTAAGAGGGAGAAAGCATAAAATAAGTAGAGAAATAAGATCTGTCAAAAAATCGTTCCAAGAATATGGGCCTCACAAGTTTGTGGAAATTAGTAGCAGACACTGACAGCGATAATGACTGTCGGCAAATGGATATCGCGCCACGTGTTATCTGTGTCCCTCTTTATCATACACATTTAATTTAATGGATATTTAACTTGTGTTATTTACTACTCCCTCCATTTCATATTATTTGAGATAGTTTAACTCGATACGAAGTTTAGAAAAAAGGCTTTTAAAAATTGTGGTCATAAAAGATTAAAGGGTAAAATATTTGTGGGGTCATATTATTTGTGTGGCTATAAAATGTTCTCACTAAGGACAAAAAAATGTAAAATGAATAGTTTAAAGTTGAATTATTTCTAAATTCAGAAATGTGTCATTTATTTTGGAACAGACTAAAAAGGAAAGTATCTCAAACATATGAAACTGAGGGAGTACATTCAATTTACTACTCTCTCCCTTCATTTTTACTTGGTATATTTTGACTTTTTACGTTTCTTAAAATTAATAAATAATGTGTATAATTTATCATGATACACATATTAAATGATGCATATTTTATTTTATTTGAGATAATAATTTGAATAAGTAATGAATATTGTGTGTATAATAAAAAAAATTTATTTTCTCTTAATACATGTAAAGTGATAAGTCAAAATAAAAATATATGTTTAATATATATACCAAGTAAAAATGAATGTAGGGAGTATAATCTCTATTTTCTTAAAGAAACCTTAACAATGATATTTATACCTTTAGTCATAGGACTGTTAGAATTTTACATCTCTTAGATATCCTATTTAATTAATAATTCACTAATTAATTTAAACAGTAAGGATATATTTTAAAAAGTAATGAATAAGTAACTTTTGACTCGTTAAATACGTCAAATATTTTAATACAAATTTAATTTACTGAAACGACTAGCGTTTATTACGGATGAAGTAGATTTCAAAAATTTCTTTCTAAAACAAAATAATTTTACATTCTAGGGATATAAATGTTTAGGTTTAACTTGTAAGATATATGGACTTATATCTACATACATATGAACAATATATGGATATATTATATGTTATGTGCTATTTTTTGGTTTGGCCTAATTTTGTGGTCTTATGGACATTATGTTAAGGGGGTCAATGTGTTGTCATATAAAGTGTAGGACTAATGTGTAGATACCCAAAAGGGTAACCTTAGTTAATGATGGGCTAACTAAGGTTACATATATGTAACCATGGTTACAAGCTTGTGACTCTTGAGTTATGTAACTCTTGTGACTCTTGGGTTATGTAACTCTTTTGTTATAAAGTGGGGGTTATGGTTCCCACATTATTGCAAGACAAGACTCTTCTTCCTCCCATTGAATCAAGAGCAAAAACACCATTGTTGTCTTGCAAATAATGTGGAAAATCATACACCAACCTTTGATCATTGTCATAATATTATTGTGGTGATACTACTCACATATCGTTTAAGTCTTGTAAAGAATTGTTGTGGATACATACATTTCAAGACACTCTCAAAAGGAAGGATCAAGGAGCATTCTTCAAAAGGACAATTAGGCAATCATCAAAGGAGGCTCAACAATTTCCACATATGGATTCAGGTTAGCTTCCGCTCATGTAGTTTAATTCCGAATTGTTCAATATGAAGGTTATTGTCTTTAGTAGGAATCATAATCCTAACAATTGGTATCAGAGCCACCTTCATATTTGGATAATTTCGATGTTCATAAGATTCATGTTATGTTAGGATTCATGTTCTAGTTTTGTTAGAATTTTTATGAAATTCATGTACCATGAAATAGCATGTTTCTTATGAATGTTGTATTTTGATTAAATTTGATGTTTTAATATCATGTTAATCAATACATGAATCAAAACATTGTATTATGCATGATTTTAGTTGGTAGACAACATGTTTTCTTGTTTAAGATTCTTGTTGAAAATCATGTTAAAACAGTAAGGTTCACTGGTCCAAGATAATCGATTATTTTGGACAGATAATCGATTAACTTAGTCCAGTGAGTTTGAAACGTTTTTATAAATACCAGAATAATCGATTATCTGGTTTAGATAATCGATTTTCTGGTCCAGTAACTTAAAATTTTTTTTTTCCGTATACCAGATAATCGATTATCTATTTCAGATAATCGATTATCTTGGTCCAGTAACTTAAAATTTTTTCTTAAAACCAGAATAATCGATTATCTGGTTTAGATAATCGATTATTTTGGTCCAGTAGCTGAAAATTTTTTTATGCCAAAGATAATCGATTATCTCAAGCAGATAATCGATTATTTTTGTCCAGTGAGGTTAAAAACGTTTCAAATCTTGTAAGTTTCAGATTTTAATTGACATATTATTTATTGTTCAATTATAATATTTAAGTTATGAATATTAATTGTTTAAAGTCCATCAATTTTAATATTTTTGGAATTGTCCTCTCAAAATAAAACAATTAATATTCAAGTGTTACATGTCAAAACATGTAACTTATTAAGTTAAAGATTCATAATATGGCTTAAGGAACTAAAGTTTATAGCATCTAATATTTTAATTAGTCAATTGAAGCATTATGTTGCCAAAGTAACCTCTATTGTGTAGATTGATTAATCTTAAAATATAAGATGACTGTGGATGTTAGTCTTCCATGCGTTTAACACCGGCCCAAAGGAAGGTTGTTATTTGGCAGGAATTCGAACATGCTTGTGGTGATAAATATGAGACAATTATTTGGTTTTCCATGTGAATATTAAATCGGCCCAAAGGAAGGTTTGATATTTGACAGGAGTTTAATGTCTATGTTTGATCACTACACCGAGAGTATCACTTACAAGTTGTTTTTCTGTCCAAAGACTAAAATCAATGTTGTTCTAGGTATCTTGTAATGGGATATGCCTATTTTGAATCTATAAAGTAAGGTTAAAGTTCAAGTAATTGTAAGCATGTATTCAGTAATCCTTTTGTTCTATTTTCAGTTAATTCTTCTGCTTCTACGATCTCTGCCAACATCAATAGCATCCATGTGCTTAACGGCACAAACTTTAAGGAATGGAAAGAGAACGTCATGATCGTTCTCGGTTGCATGGATCTTGACCTTGCTCTTCGAACCGAGCAACCTACTCCTCTTGAGGATACATCCTCTCCTGATGAAAGGAGGGTGATGGAGAAGTGGGAACACTCGAATCGCATGAGTCTAATGATAATGAAACGGGCAATTCCAGAATCATTCAGGGGCACTATGAATGATGAACCTAATGCCAAAGTTTTTCTTGGAAACCTTGAACAGCGTTTTTTGCAAAACGAAAAGGCGGAAACAAGTACACTATTGAGTAAACTTGTTTCCATGAGGTATAAGGGAAAGGGAAGCATTAGGGAGTACATTATGGAAATGTCTCATCTTGCTTCGAAACTAAAGTCACTCAAGCTGGATTTACCTGAGGAACTGCTTGTGTACTTTGTTTTGATATCTCTTCCTGCACACTTTAATCAGTTTAAGGTCAGTTATAACTGCCTGAAGGAGAAATGGACTCTTAATGAGCTCATTTCATATTGTGTGCAAGAAGAGGAAAGGATAAAGCTAGATAAGATAGAAAGTGCTCATTTGGCATCCTCTTCTAAGGAAACTAAGAAGAGGAAAGGTAAGGAAGTTGCGGTTGCAAAGCCCAAGATTAAGCAACATAAGGAACCTAAGGTTGAAATTACTACATTAGGTTGCTTCTTCTGCAAGGGGACTAATCATGTAAAGAAAGATTGTACCAAGTACCATGCCTGGCGTGCGAAAAAAGGTACATTTCTTTCTCTTGTTTGTTCTGAAGTTAATTTAATTTCGGTACCTAAGGATACTTGGTGGGTAGATTCTGCTGCTACTACTCACATAAGTATATCAATGCAGGGTTGCCTGAACTGCCGAAAACCAAATGATGGTGAAAGATACATCTATGTGGGTGACGGCAAGAAGGTGCCAGTTGAAGCTATTGGCAAATTTAGGCTGTTGTTTAAGACCGGTTTTCATTTAGATTTGGATGAGACTTTTATTGTACGGTCTTTTAGACGGAAGTTAATTACTGTTCCCCAATTGGACATATCCGGTTATACATGTTCTTTTGGTGACAATAAAGTTAGTCACTTTCAGAATTCAAATCTTATTGGTACTGGTGTTTTATCAACATTTGATAGCTTATATTTGGTTGATACAATAACTTCAAATAAAGAAACTTTGCATACAAGTTTAAGTGGTACTAAAAGAAAATTAACTAATGAGAATTCTATATCACTCTGGCATAAACGTTTGGGTCACATATCCATTCAAAGAATTCAGAAACTCGTGTCAGATGGAATTCTTGATTCTCTTGATACCTCAAATTTGGAAATTTGTATTGAGTGTATCAAGGGAAAACAAACAAACAAGACTAGATTAGGTGCTAAGAGAGCTTCGGACGTCTTAGAATTGATACATACGGATATTTGTGGGCCATTTCCTACTCCTTGTCGGAATGGTCAACAATACTTTATCACATTCATAGACGATTACTCTCGTTATGGGTACCTATATCTTATTCATGAAAAGTCCCAATCCATAGACGTGTTCAAATCATTTAAGACTGAAGTTGAAAATCCGTTAGATCTGACCGTGGTGGTGAATACTATGGTCGATATGATGGTTCCGGTGAACAACGTCCAGGGCCTTTTGCTAAATTCTAGATGAGTGTGGGATCGTCCCTCAGTATACTATGCCAGGCAGTCCTACGATGAATGGTGTAGCTGAGAGACGAAATCGGACCCTTAAGGATATGGTAAGAAGTATAATTTCTCGTACTACTTTGCCAGACTCACTCTGGGGTGAAGCATTAAAAACCGCAGCTTATATTCTTAATAGAGTTCCAACTAAAGCTACAATCAAAACCCCATATGAACTCTAGACTGGGCATAAACCCAGTATTCGGCATTTACACATTTGGGGTTGTCCAGCTGAGGCAAGGCCTTATAGGCCGAATGAAAAGAAACTGGATGCTAAGACGGTTAGTAGCTATTTTGTTGGATACTCTGAAAAATCCAGGGGTTTTAAGTTTTATGATCCCACTTCTAGAACTATTTTGGAGACGGGTAATGCTAGGTTCTTTGAGGATATTGAGTTTGGGGGGTGGGGAGATAAAGTTGTTAGAGATTTTGTCTTTGAGGAAGAACATGTGTCTTTCCCTCAAGTTGTTGATCTTGGTCTTCATGACACGGATCACACAATTCAAGACAATCTCGAAAATCTTCCCCATCAGGACCCTGATATAACTAATGAAAATCAAACTCAACAACCTCAAGAAACTGAAATGCCATCAAGGAGATCCACTAGAGAGAGGAGAAATGCAATTTCGGATGATTATGTAGTATTTCTCCAAGAACAAGAAAGTAATATTGGACTTGAGGAAGATGATCCAATCAACTTCCGTCAAGTCATTAAGTGTTCTAACTCTCAAAAGTGGATTGATGCCATGAATGATGAGATGAAGTCTATGAGCGATAATGGCGTTTGGGAGCTTGTTACATTGCCCGAAGGTATTAAACCTATTGGTTGTAAATGGATTTTTAAAACCAAAAGGGATTCAGGGGGCAATGTTATTAAGTATAAAGCTCGTCTTGTCGCAAAAGGCTACACTCAGAAGGAAGGCATTGATTATAAAGAGACTTTCTCTCCAGTTTCATCGAAAGACTCTTTCAGGACTATAATAGCATTAGTAGCACATTTTGATCTTGAGCTTCATCAAATGGATGTTAAGACAGCATTTCTCAATGGTGACATTGAGCAAACAATTTATATGGTGCAACCTGAAAACTTTGTTTCGGATGAATCAGAAAAGAAGGTTTGCAAATTAAAGAAATCCATCTATGGGCTCAAGCAAGCTTCTCGTCAATGGTATTACAAGTTTCATGCAGTCATTACATCTTTTGGTTTCGAACCGAATATTGCTGATGACTGTATATACCATAAGTTCAGTGGGAGTAAGTATATTTTTCTGGTTTTATATGTCGATGACATACTGCTTGCCTGTAACGATATAGCATTATTACTTGAAACTAAGAAATTTCTTATCAAAGAAATTTGAAATGAAAGATCTTGGTGAAGCTTCTTTTGTATTAGGAATTCAGATACAACGAGATCGCTCTAAAGGTGTTCTCGGTCAATCACAAAAGGGCTATATCGATAAGGTTTTGAAAAGATTTGGCATGCAGGATTGTAAATCAGGCAACACCGCTGTTGCTAAGGGAGACAAATTTAGTCTCAGACAGTGCCCAAATAATAATTATGAAATTTCGGAAATGCAGAAGACGCCTTATGCTTCGGCGGTAGGTAGTCTGATGTATGCTCAGGTATGTACACGACCTGATATAGCATACATTGTTGGGATGTTAGGCAGATATCTAAGCAATCCGGGAATGGACCATTGGAAGGCAGCCAAACAGGTCATGAGGTACTTACAGAGAACAAAGGATTACATGCTTACATACCGGAAATCGGACCAGCTTGAGATCATTGGGTATACCGATTCCGATTTTGCTGGATGTCAGGATAGTTTGAAGTCCACTTCAGGCTATATTTACATGCTTGCGGGCGGTGCTATCTCTTGGAGAAGCATCAAGCAAACTCTTACAGCCACTTCCACCATGGAAGCGGAGTTTATGGCATGTTATGAAGCATCTAATGAGGCATTATGGCTGCGGAATTTTGTTGGTGGACTGCGAATTGTTGATAGCATCAAAAAGCCGCTTAGGCTATTTTGTGATAACAGATCGGCAGTCCTTTATGCTAATAACAACAGTAGTTTGACGAAAGCAAAACATATGGACGTCAAATTTCGGGTTGTTAAAGAAAGAGTACAAAATGGACAATTGTGCATTGAGTACATTAGTACAAACTCCATGCTTGTGGATCCGCTCACTAAGGGATTGACACCAAAAGTATTTCATGAGCATATTGCTTGTATGGGTGTCAAATCAGATAAGGATTATCTATTTTAGTGGGAGTTTTGTATTGTACATTTATGTATTGTTCATTATATTCAGAAATTCAGTTATATCTGCAGATATTCAGTTTTAAAGTTTTTGTACTCTTACAGTTTATGATTGATCTCAATAAAGAGAACCAGTTGGAAATAGACATTCTATTGACCACACTTTATGTTATTTCCATGCTACATACCTACACTTGATCCATGTCGTTGGTTATATTGATATACGTGATCTATATTGGTTCTAGTTACGAATGAGTAACGAAGAGCTCTTAGTTCCTATGTTGGTATGATTGATGGACCGGATTGTACATGACAATTTTATTGTGATAGCAATTTTGCGCACCTAAGGTTATTTTGTAACATATAATGCTAAGGTTTGTACATATGTTTGTGTATCTCGTCCAAGTGGGAGATTGTAAGATATATGGACTTATATCTACATACATATGAACAATATATGGATATATTATATGTTATGTGCTATCTTTTGGTTTGGCCTAATTTTGTGGTCTTATGGACATTATGTTAAGGGGGCCAATGTGTTGTCATATAAAGTGTAGGACTAATGTGTAGATACCCAAAAGGGTAACCTTAGTTAATGATGGGCTAACTAAGGTTACATATATGTAACCATGGTTACAAGCTTGTGACTCTTGAGTTATGTAACTCTTGTGACTCTTGGGTTATGTAACTCTTTTGTTATAAAGTGGGGGTTATGGTTCCCACATTATTGCAAGACAAGACTCTTCTTCCTCCCATTGAATCAAGAGCAAAAACACCATTGTTGTCTTGCAAATAATTGTGGAAAATCATACACCAACCTTTGATCATTGTCATAATATTATTGTGGTGATACTACTCACATATTGTTTAAGTCTTGTAAAGAATTGTTGTGGATACATACATTTCAAGACACATTCAAAAGGAAGGATCAAGGAGCATTCTTCAAAAGGACAATTAGGCAATCATCAAAGGAGGCTCAACAATTTCCACATATGGATTCAGGTTAGCTTCCGCTCATGTAGTTTAATTCCGAATTGTTCAATATGAAGGTAATTGTCTTTAGTAGGAATCATAATCCTAACATAACTGGCCGTTACAAAATGTGTGCTAAATAAAAAATGGAAGATTTTTCTAGACTGTTTTACCAAAATTTAAAAATCAGATTATTTGAAAAATGAGTGTTATAATTTCAAAATCAGATTATTTGAAAAATGAGTGTTTATTTGCAAAACCTTCTAAAAATAACTGGAAGTTTCTTCAAATTCTTAAAAGATATTTACTTAGTTAAGTTGATTTAACATCAAAACATTTTATCACCAATGTGATCATTTGAACATTTCTAAAATCTCTGACTCATTTTACAGAAGTTCATGGGCCGGCAATTGTAATTTTTGGTCGAGTTGATAAAAGTTTTATTTATTTTTTAGTCTTCTTGTTTCTGTAATATGGCCGTTGAGTCCATAAATACAATTATAATAGCAAAGTTTTATTATAACTTATAATAATTATACTCCAAAAGGGACAAAATAGTAATACGTTACAAGTTTAGCCAATAGATACGGGATTTTTTTCCTCTTTATAAACATAGTAAAAAGAAAGAAGAAAAAACACTTTTCCTTCTGCTTCTCGGTTGGATTTTACCTTATTAACTGCTGGTTTTATGCCCTTAATTTATATTAAGAGCTAGTTGAATTATGTGATTCTTAGGACGTCAAGCTCTAAGTGTAGAAGGGCAGTTATTGTGGCTGTCTAGTAATAGGAAGATTAATAAGTCCATTTCGATCGTAACTAGATAGCCCCCTTGATTCAATAATTACGACAAAAAAATAATTTCTGACTCAATTAATAAAGTCCTAGAACCTACAAAATAACAATAAGTAAATATAATTAGAGCAGTTAAATACACTTTTGGTCCCGCCCCCAACCATAAAAACAAAGTGTATTAATTATAAGCTAAATTCTCTTCTTCTATTCTGAATAAAAAAAAATATAAGAGAATGTTTGAAGTGGTGCAACATTGACTTTGTAGCAACGCAAGAGTAGATAAACAAAGAAAATGAGTTGTTTTTCCAATGGCTTATGTTTGAAGAAAACACAAAATTGAAACCCTAGAAAGAAGAATTTAATAATACATGTCTACCTTTTCTGAGACTGGATAACAATTGTCACCATCATTTAATTAAGAAAAAAACCCTAAGTTCAGGTGCCACAAGTATGAAATCTTGTATCAAGATTAATATCCTTTTTTCAATATTTTCGGCTAAAGTATAATCTATTATTTCCATCACAAAATCTTACCTAAATTTCTTCTTGTTTTCTTGTTACCGACTGTTTAGACAAGAATACCTTTTTTCACTTTTCAGTTTTGGAGACTGCTGATAAATCTTTGATTTCTTTCTGTAATTAATAACGGTCTGTAGGAGCAGTTGCTCAAACTGGTTTTACCAGGTATAGGGGCTGTTTGATGAATGATGTGGCATATATTTTAGTTAAAACAAAACAATCAATAAGAAACATGGTAATTCATTAATGGTAACGTGACCTAACTCAAAATAGTTTACCTAAGATTTTACGACTAAAAGGTCATTATTTCGTTGGAATTTATATTACAGAATTTATTGGGATCAAAATAACTAGTGCATACTCAAATTAACAATGCAAAGATCGATGGACCATAAATCATTCAACAAAAAAGATATATACTAAAGAAGCATATTATATTGGTATGTTGTGGTTAAGTGACCTACATATATCTACTATTTAAAAAAATTTATTTAGAGAATAAATTATCCCCTGACATAACTCTGCGAAAGACTACATTGTGGATTGTTGTTGATGTCATGAGAAACAAAAATCCTCAATTTATAGATGACGAAAACTTTTCCATCGAGAAAAGGAGAGTAAATTTCATGGGTAATCATTCAATTTTGTGTTCATTACCCAAAAGTTAATTTTCTTTCATTTATTACGTAAAAGTTATTTAAATTTGTGTTTATTATCCAAAAATCACTTTTTTTTCTTTTGCTATACAAAAATTATTTTACTATGTTCTAGTTATCACAATAATCACTTTGACCATATTTTACAAATCTTTCACATGAAAATTCTAGTATGCCCTTGACATTATAAATCCTACCATTTATGTAAAGTATTCGTACATTTGATTTTTTCTTAATATTAATTTTCAAGATATATAAGTAGCACTATTAAATTTGTCAGTAATATTACTGTGAGCAAATCTCGAGTCCACGTTCTTAATCATGCTTAATGAAAATTTAAAAAATTAAAGCTCATTGATTTATCAACTAAGCCATACCAATTAATTTTATTAAATAAAATACCCACGTTTAGCAAAATGACGCATCAGAATAGTACTTTTAATAATCAGCTTTAAGAAATCTAATATTAAACACAAATATCTTTGAAACTTTTTATTAAAATTTTTATTGACTATAAAACTATCATTTGTTAAGAAAATCTGTTTTATTATTTTAAATAAATATTTTTTTACCATTTATATGTTTAAAATATATTCATTTTTGAATATGATTAAACAAATTGAGATTCATGAAAAAATTAAATGTATGAATATGTTATAATATAATAAATAAAATAATTTAAAATTATTTTAATTATAATTAAAATACCGAGAAAAAATATATTATATAGTATATAATATAGAAAGTATGACATAAATGAGAGGATTAATGTCAATAACATAATAGATTTTTCAAGTAAATGTATTAAAAAATCAGGCCAAGGTAGCTTCTATGATGATAAATAAAGCAAAGTAAAATTATTTCTACTCTATGATTATTGAAAATTATACTAAATTCCACAATCTTTAAGTCATGTTTAAGGTGTTTGTATTAGATTGTTCGTGTTCACAATCTATAATTCGTAAAATTCTAACATCTTGTTGTATTAAAACATCCAACGGTTTCATTTGAATAATTTGTTATGAAATGAAGAAAGTTCAACTCCAAAAAAGAGGAATGGAAAATATCTGTTCACTTACATCACTAAAAAATAATCTTTGTTTTATTATGAGTTACCATTCAACGCTACAATTATTTGAGTTCCACGAATAATTACGTAGTCGCAGCAGCTTCATGAAAAGGGGAGCCTCATAAAAGGAGACAATTTTCCATTGAATAAATAATCATTGAGACATTTTCTTATTATTTTTCAGTTTACAGCATGTGTGACATCGCTTTCCTTCTTTCTTTTTTTTCCCCAACCTGCAACAATGAAGATGCTGACTTCAGAAACTAATAAAATTTAATTAAAAACAATTTATGGAGACGATGCCGACTTAAATGACTAACTTTATAACTATTTTTCCATTATTAATTATTAAACATAACGCTACAGTAGCTTGTAATGCGTTTGCCATTTATTTATGCGAGTGTACAATAATAACATAAAACAATTGATGTACTAGCCTACTAGGTCAACAATTGAAAATTTTTAGGCTACGATCTCGCCCAATTATGTCTTATAAATAAGGACACTGCAATAAATAACAACAATAATTATTCAGTATAGTCCCAAAGGGTGAGGTCTGGGGAGGGTAATATGTACGCAGGCCTTACCCCCATCCGAAAGGATGGGGAAGCTGTTTCCAATCGACCCTCGGCTTAGAAAAAGAAAAGGAGATATAAAAAAATAAAACAAAAATAAAAACAAAAGAGCATTAGTACCTCCAGCAGAAATCACGATACATAATTATGTAAACATAGACCATAAGTAACATGACATGCAAAAGGGAGAGGTAACCAAAAACAGAAGTAAAAGGGCACTGCGGACGTTGCAAATATAATCTGAGCATTACGCCCAGGGTCAAATTAACATAGAGTTAACCTATCAATCACAATCTTTAGACCCGTTAAACTCTATTCATTGGTTCTTGCTTTTTCAAATCAGTTCACCTTTCTCCTTATTTTATTGATTCCACTCAAAAGCCAAATCAACCACTCCACACTTTAACCTTTAGAAAGTTCATAAAATCAAGTGCTCATGAGAGGTTACTATGATTCAAATTGATGGTTAATTCAAACAAATGGGTAATGCTTGTAATTTGGTTCCCAAAGAAACTAGATTACAGGCTCAAAGGGGTTAACTACGATACATAGCAATTAGGCGGGTAAAATATACATATCTGGCTCAACAAAGAAATGCCTATATCACTTCCAAAACTGAACAAAATTACTATTTCGCTTTGCAAACACACAGGGAAAGTTCTAGACATCAACTGCAATGCATAGAATACAACAAACCTCATACACGCATGACACATAACTCACTCAGGATTGGATTCATCAAGACACTTTAGTCAAAGCAGTTGGGCAAAGTTATGATAATACAATTTAAGGTACTTCTACAAGAGTAAAAAACTGAGCCTAAGCGTCACAACCAAAGTACTCACTATTCTCAAGGCAAAACAAAGTCAAGAGATATTGCTTCACTTCATACACCACACAATGGCTCTTACTCCAAAAAAAAAAAACTAACTACACTCGGTTCAAATAAAACCCTTGGAAAAGAACCGTGGTTTAAAGAAAAACCAAGGGGGAATTACTACACTACCTAAAAAGAACAATAAACTAAAACAAAAAAAAACTACATGGACTATTTCCCTCAAGAGTACTGTCCAAGTGGTCCGTCCTCAATAAAAGTCCTCTACCTTTGTTTTTTTTTTAGATCCGACTTTGACCCTCAAGAGACCCGTCGACAAGCGTCCGTCGTTGGGCCAAGTCAGTTACTCCTAATGTGAGTACAGTCAACTATATACAATAACACATATACAATATTACAACATGTTCCATGTCTATGTACACTATAATACAGTATCAAGGCAAGTCTCCCACCGACACTTAAAATTGTGCATTGTTTCCAATGCACACCATACTAATAAGAGGGTAAAAGATACTCCCTGGTAGGCGAAAGGCCGAAGCACTAGCAACTCATGGGATACTCAGACTTCTCCAAATCTCGGTCCTTCGTGCGGGTACCTTACACTTAGTTCTAACCAATGGTTTGTTGTTACATCCTTCCAATGGCTTTGTGTTCCATGTTCCTAAAAATAAAAAATCTACACTACAAGAATAATACAATTAAAATTAAAAAAAAAGAAAAATAAAATAAGGTTGCCTCCCAACAAGCGCTTGATTTAAAGTCGCGGCATGACGCAAATAATTTTACCACTTTTCTTGCCACTTGGACGATATGAACTATGCACCTAGCTTGGAATCAAGCTTGTGACCACGAGTGATAGGGGGTGGTAAGTTGATTATTGAGCCGAGCCTTAAATTCTTCATTTTGCACTTCTTGGCTCTCATGTGTGAAATGTCAGTTTGGTTTTTTGTTTCCTCAAATTGTAAAATGTATGATTGTTGCCTTTCCTCCCTGCAGTCTCTCATGGACTCATATAGTTCAATTTTTATATCACTACACAATTCCAATGTTGAAAAATGCTTGGAATGTGACTTCAAACCTTCATTTTGTATTTTTTCTATTTTGACATCCTCTTCTTCCCCCGCACTAGAGTCATTCTCAACCAGATTTTTATTTACACTGGTTGATTCTAAGTCCATGTTTTTCTCGGCATCATTGGTACCCATGGGGTCGGTTGGCGGTGGTTCAATTCTTGACTCTTCAAATTTTAGCTCACATTCTTCCTCATTTTCAAGAATGGTCTCCAACATGAGCATTATTTTCTCATTTTGGGCATTTGAGAGTTCTTGGTCTTGATTAAGTGCCAAGGAATTTTGGAGACTATTTTCCAAAAGCTCCTCCAAGGCACTTTGTTCTTTGTTTCCTCCTTCAAGTAAGCACTCCAACATGAACTTGAACTCTCCCTTTCGGTCATGCTCAACTTCTTCCAATTCGTTAGCCCTATCATTTTCATAAAAAATAATAGAATCATCATAGGGGGGGGCTTGAGGTAGTGAAGGACCAATCAACACAATCATCCCAATGATCATTTCGAAAGCTAGGCTTATCACGAATACTCCACTCATGGGTTTGATCTCGCCCAACTATGATTTATGAACAAGGACACAACGGACGTTGCAAATATAACCTGAGTATTACACCCAGGGTCGAATCCACAGATAATTAACCTATCAATCACAATCTTTAGACCCACTAAACACTTCAGAACCAATTTCCCAAATGTTTTAATCGCAGTTGATGGTTTCTTTAGTAACTAAGATTGCAAGTAAATTAAATAGTTGTAAACTAAAATGCTAAGGTTGTAAACAATGATGAGAAAAAGCTAAGGTAAAGATTTCCTCTATTGATGGAATCCCTTCTGTTTATGCTTCATACAAATTTACCAACAAACCTCTATCAATCATGAACACTCATCTTACTGTAAATCTCACTCGAGTAATCACAGTAATATACTATTACATTCTCCCGAGATACACTAGCTAGCTTTAATTAACACAGTTCACTTAAGATTGCACCCAAGGCTTCGTTATCCCTAATCCCGCCATTAAACCCGCAGTAATAGATTCCTCTTATACTTTAGGAGTGGTGTTATTCAACAATAACCTAAATATTCACTCTCTTCCAAGTTGTGCACACTTAATAGGCACAGCTAATTGAGGATCTTGTCAATTAACTACAACAAGAACATAGTTGAATGAATGAAGATTGAAGCTAGCAATTTGTATTCACATAAACAAGAAGTTCACCCCCCAATAGGTTCCATCAAAACCTTTTCACCCCCAATAGGTTCTATCAAAACCTTACACAAGGGATTTAGCTACTCATGACTATGGGTAAACAAGCTAAAATAATATCATCATAAAATCTAGCAATAAAAATCAAAGAAAAAAATAAAGATGTTTTGGGTGATCTCTCACAATGGTTTTCCTTGCTAAGAAACTCTAAAAATCAATACATGCCTCCTTTGGGTGAAGTCTAATGTTTAAAATAGGGTTTTGGGCTAAAACCTCGTATTTTGCACTTTAATCTCTGAAATTTCCGCCTCCTTCCGCGGTTGTACCGCGATCGCGGTCAAACCGCAGCTAAACATGAACTCTGATTCTTCAATTGCTACGTCTGCACTCTGCGCTGTTCTGCCACGGTCGCAATAAAACTGCAATATTTCACCCTATTCCGTTTGGAATTTAGAAAAATGCAAAACACGAAAGTTGTAGCCCTTTGAGTTAGTTTTTCAACTATATATTATAGAGCCAAAATGAAGTTCTAAGTAAAAAGTTATGTACATTTTACTATACACTACGCAATATGCCTCATCGAGTCTTCGTTTGTTCTCAACTATCAAATTTGACCCTGAACACGATACCGATTTTATTCCTTGAGCTTTTACTCATACTTCAAAGCTTCAAATCATTTAAATTCATTTCATAAAATCTATATAGCTCGGACACACCTACAAGGCATAAAACACACAATTAATGCAAAATACTAGCGATTAAAGCACAAATTTAATTAAAGTGCAATAAATTAAAGTGTAATAATCGACTAAAACACGTAATTATAGCATATCATCTATAAGACTTTTAAAAGATGGTGTACCTCGGGCGAATTTCACATTATCTCGAAGATAAGAAAAAAAATCTTAAGCTACATATATATAATAAAGAATCAATAGGTTCACATGTTGGTTGCATTTTTAGATTTAAGTGTAAAGTAGCTCAAGTTCATGAATCCTACTACGAATGTGAGAAGTCTTTCATATACAAACTCCTTCAGTATGATCAGTGGCGGAGGTAGAGTATTGAGACCCTGGTTCGGCTGAACCCAATAATTTTGATTCGAATTTTATATTTGTCTTCTAAAATTCATTAAATATGTATAAATGGTTAATTTAAAATTCCGTAATTTTTAATGATTAAAACTCGAACTCATAAGCTCGAAATCCTAACTCCACCTCTGAGCACGATGGAGGGGCAAATATCAGTTTGGACATTGACTCTCTAAAGGAGTATATTTACGCCAATGACAGTTGAATATACTCAACCTAGAAACTAATAAGGGAGACAAATATAGACGCTTATGACGGATGACAGGCTGATTACAGTGGGCAAACATAGGCCTATTGAAATCTTGATAAAGGTAAATGTGACGCCTTAAAGTAATTCCAAAATAGAAAAAAGAGAGAAAATTTATGAGTTATGTATAACCAAAAGAAAATATTAATTCACATGAGGGTCAATTACTCAAATAGTCACTCTATTTTCTCAAATTATCTTTAAAAGTTATTTTTCTTTTGTTTGTAACAATAAAGTTACTGAATTGTGCCTATTGCACTCAGAAGGTCACTCAATTAATTTTTTTTAAATTTTGTATTACCAAATACCTATTTTACCCTCTAAATTATAAATATTTATCCTCTTTTATTTTTTTTAACTTTTTAGTATTATGATTTTTCCTTTTTAATTTATATTATGGACTTTCATATAGAATAAATAAATATTATTTATAAATTAAAAAAAATAAAAAGTATTTAAGCATTTATAATATTGGAATAAAAAAATAATGAGAATAGTAAAAAATTAATTAGAATAATTTTTCGTAATAAGAATTTTATGTTTTAACAATAAAATTCAAAAAATTTATTTACATTAAATGAAAAAAATAAAGGTTGTAAAATATATATTCCATGCATATAATATAAAAATAATTATTTAAATAAAATTGTTTTTATAATATACATATATATTCTTTAATATTATGCTCAATTATATTATGCATATTCCATGCACGACTTAACATATTATATTTTACCCTATATAGATAGTCCCCATACTTTCCGGTGACATAACATTGTATCGTCAGAAAGTTGATTGAAATATAATAATATAATTAAGCATAATTTTCAATATATAATGTATATTATAAAAATATCTTTATTTAAATAATTATTTTTGTATTACGTGCATGGGATATATATTTTACAACCTTTATTTCTTTCATTCTAAATTGTATAAATAAATTTTGAAGCTTTGTTTTTAATACTAAAATTATTATTACTAATAAATTATTTTAATTAACTTTTTTTACTATGCTCGTTATTTTATTATTCCAGCATTATACATGCTTAAATACTTTTTATTTTTTAATTTATAAATAATATTTATTTATTCTGTATTTGGCAATCCAAAATTTGAAAATCAAGTTGAGTAACCTTCTGAGTGCAATAGGCATAGCTCAGTGATTTTGTTGTTCAAAACGAAAGTAAAATGACATTAAAAAATACCTTGGGATAGTTGACTGAGCATTTAAGTAATGCACTCATTCACATGATACACGACCTTTTTATAGTTTAATTTAGCATCGTGAGATTGATGGGTAAAAGAGTGCAATACGTTCAAAGTTTGTGTTGTGACATAATTAATCTAAACCAAGTGGTTCTAATAATGAGAAAGACGACTCAAAATTGGACTTTGAGAGTAGTTAATGTAAAATGAAAGGAACCAAGAAATAATGTCAAACAACTATGATTCACAAGCCGAATAGATCAGACGCTGAAGATATATATATGTGGGTCTGCATGATTAATGAACTTGTATGTTTCAATTCATAACATCCTTTTTAAAAATATTATCAAGCTTTGCAAGTTTCAATTTTTATAATTTTAACTTTTAAGTTTAAATTATTTGAGTAATACTTTTTGCAAGCTCATTGTGTTTGACCAATTTTTTAAAAAAGTACTTTTATGTATCAAATTACGTAAAAGGATAGTAAATGTCCAATTTTTTTTAGATAACTAAATTTTTGTATTAATCACCTTTGAAACTTTACAAAACTATAACTAACCATATCACAATTAGTTATCTCAAAAGAAATATCTCAACCTATACCTCCTCCCTATTACTATATACATGAAAGCCTAATCTTAACTAATTTCCTTATCATCTAAAAAAGAAAATTTTCCAGTAATTCTTGTCCTCTACTACCAGCTCTCACATGGCAAATATAGATAATTTCTCGAGCAACTGCTTCCCATCTCCTGCACTTCTTTTCAAAGACTCTATTGTTCCTTTCAATCCATATAGCATAGTCACATTCTGCATATACCAGTTTGAAAAGTTGAGCTTTTATAGATTTCCCTTTAGCTCTTTTGATAGCCCAAGTAGCATACTGATTCTATTCATCTGGTACTTGTTGTCATTTTAGCCAGTTCTGCATTTTCCTCCATATAGCCTTAGCATAGTCACAATCCACAAACAAATGGTTTCTAGATTCCAGTTCAATTTGACACAAAGAGCTTGTACTATCAACTGTTATACCCCATCGCATTAGCCTATCTGCTGTGGCCAGCTTCCCTATAATACTAACCACATTGTAAAACTTGCCTTTGTTCTTGCATCATTCTTGAACATAAGGCATTTTGATTCTACCGATCTCATCTCAGGAAGCATTTTGTAATAGATAGCATTTGTCAAGCTCCTTGAGCTTGAGTGTAGGGACCAGATGTAGTTCATTCCTCAGTTCCAACAGCTTTGTAGAAATCCAGCTGGCTTGTTTTGGAATTGTTATTTTCAGAAGTGGCTTCTCTTTGATATAGTAAGTGTGGATCCATCTAATCCACAACTTACCTTGCTTGTGAGCAATATCCCAGCATGTCTTGATTTCAACTGCTTTGTTCCATAGTTTCAGGTTAATGAGATCTATGCCACCCATAAACTTCGGTAGACACACTCTATCCCATGCTATCAAGGCTTTTTTACCGATTGAGTTGTTGTTTGACCACACATAGCTTCTGTAATAGCCTTCTATAATCTTCAAAACTTTAGCAGGAATACGAAATAGTTGGGCCCAATATGCTTGCATCCCAAATAGAACTGATTTCACTAATTGTGCTCTCCCTGCATATGATAACATTTTTGTTGTCCAAGACGTAATTCTGGCTACTATTTTCTCTATCAAAGGCTGCCACTGCATCAAAGTAATATTCTTAGTAGATGGTGGCACTCCCAAGTATTTAAAAGGTAGATTGCCATAAAGAAATCCCAAGTGATTCAGAATGTTATCCTATTCTTCCTTCTTGACCCACCAAAGTATACATTGCTCTTCCCAAGATTAGCTTGTAGTCCCTACGCTGTAAAGAATGTTTTGAAATAATCATAACGTGCAGAAATAGAGATCAAATTTCCTTTGGAAAATAACAGTAGATCATCTGCAAAACTTAGATGTGTCACACCTAGTTTTTCACATTTAGGATGGAATTGATAACTCTTTGCAAGCTTCAGATCATTGAGCAACTACTCAAGTACTCAATGGCTATTGCAAATAAGAAGGGAGATATTGGATCTTCTTGTCTCAATCCCTTAGCTGCATTAAAGGGTTTACTTTGCTCTCCATTGATCACCACAGTTTAATTCACAGTTTGCACACATTTCATTATCCATAACACAAATTGATTAGGAAATCCAAGTTCAACTAACACCTGTCTCACTAATGGCCATTCAACAGAATCATATGCTTTTTGTAAGTCAATTTTGATCATGCACCTAGCTGACAAATTCTTTCTTGTATTGTCTTTAACTAACTCATGAGCAAAGTATATGGTGTCAGTTATTTTCCTCCCCGGGATAAATCCAGCTTGAGCAACACTTATAATATCTGGCATCACAACCTGCATTCTAGAAGCAAGAACCTTGGCAATAATTTTAAATAGAACTGTATAGCATGCAATAGGCCTATACTCTTTCACAATATTAGGTTTGGATGTTTTTTGGACTAGAGTGATAGAATTACAATTGATTACCCTGTACAGTTTCCCAATTTTGAAAAAACTCTTTAACAACAGCAATAACTTCTTTTTTCACAAGGGGCTATACCTTTTTGAAAAGGTAGGCATTGTATCCATCAACCCCAAGGGATTTATCATTTCTTATTGAGCACAACCCATCATATATCTCTTTCTCTGTTACTTCTACACATAATCTTCTCCTTTATTGATGATTAAGGACTGGCCCTTTCCTCATTATTTGCTTATTTACTATTGGTAGGATGCGAGCTGCAGAACCCATCAAGATTTTATAGAACTTGATTATTTCATCCATAATTTTCTATGGATCTTCTAGCTTCCTGTTATCAAGAGATGTTAGTTCATTAATTTGCTTCCTCTGTGTCCTTTCTTTTATCAATGTGGAGAAGTATTTATTATTTGAGTCTCCAAGTTTGATTCATATAGCTTTAGCTTTTTGTTGTAAGGAACATTCTTCCATCATTGACCATTTCTCCAGCTCCTGCAATACCTTCCTCTCTTCTGCAAGTAAGTCTGTATTGTCCCTTAAGTGCACTAGTTCCTGAGTGCTTTTGAGATCGTGCCTTGCCTTCTCTATTTTGTTCCTGATAAACTTGAACTCCTCATTGTTAAGTCTCCTCAAGTTTGTTCTCAGATTCTTCAATTTCTTCCATATATTCTCCATACTATTTGTGGACAGATTGTTCTGCCATATGCCATCAACTATCTTCATGAAATCTTTGTGCTCAACCCATACATTGAAGAATTCTAAGGACACTTTATTTTTATATCTACCAACTGCCATTGTTAGTAATATAGGAGCATAATATGAGATATAAGGATCATTATATTGCATCACCACGTGTCCCCAGTCCATCATCCATTCATGATTGCCAAAAGTTGTCTATTCTATTATATATTCTTTCTGTACTTCGCTGCTTGTTGGACCATGTGTAGTAATCCCCAGTCCACTGAACTTCTGATAATACCAGGCAATGTATGCTTTCAGAGCATTCTAGGATTTCTGTAAAAGTAATTGGATTACCAAAAAGTCTATCCTCTTGTGTCAACACTGCATTGAAATCTCCAGCAACAAGCCATGGTTTTTTTTATCCCTAAAGCCACTTCTTTCAGTTGTCCCCATAGTGATCTCATGTGTTGTATTGTATTAAAGCCATAAACAATGGTAAGGAAATAATTGATATCTCCTACCCTACTTTTAACTTCACAGTGCAAAATTTGTGTTCCAGCTCTCACCATGTTCACTTCACACAATTGTGAGTCCCAAATAAATCATAATCTCCCATTAATGGCAGCCTGATAGTTATCATATGGATGCCAAGTTGCAACAATATTCCCCCGATATTCTTTGAGTTGTGTTCTTTTACTCTAATCTCTATAAGTCCAGCTAATCTAATTTGTTTTGTTTTTAAATAATTTCCCAGTTCCTTTTGTTTATACCTTTTATTTATTCCCCTAATATTCCATATTAGCCAATTCATTTTTGTCCCACCTCCTTTGTCAAGAGGTGTGCTTTGACCTTCACTATCTCCTCCCTATAGTACTCCAAATCCATTTTCTGTAGAAATAGAACATAGGACTGGAAAACTTTTAAGATTTAACTTAGGATTTTGTACAAATTTCCCCTTGTTCTTCTCTGATTGTACTTCTATTCTATCCTCAGGATAGACTTTCATCTATGTGCTCACCTGCTGTATCTATTGTGGAACTTCCTTTGGCTACTCCATTTGTTGTTCAACTAGTGCAGTGTGTTGTATAGGACCTTTACATCTTGATTCCTGCGTGACAGTCTTAATTCTCCTTCTTCTATGTTGAATATCTCTTTGATCTTATCCACCCCCTTTTCTCTGCATTTGTGTCCAACTATTTGACAAATTCCACAAAGTTTTGGCCTCCAGTCATATGTCACTTATTGTTGGAAGTATTTCCCTTTTAGATCAATCACAGTAATTTCATCAGGTAGTGGCTGACTGACATTTATTTCCACAAGCATTCTAGCCTAAGATATCCTAGATTGCTTTGTGGTGCATTCATCAGCAAACACAGGAGTTCCCAGCATATTAGGAATTCTGCTTAGAGACTTACTACCCCAGCAGCTCATAGGCAAATTAGGGAATATAACCCACGATGGTATTTCAGTAGGAAATTCTCTACTGAAGTCAAAGTCTGATGTCCATGGTTTCAAAATTATGGGTCGATTGCTGATAGTATATGGTCCGTTATAGTACACAGCATGAATATCAGTTATAGAGTTAAATCGGATCACATAGTACCCCTCCTTATGGAAGTATACTTCTGGAGTATCTATATTAGTCCAATTTTGACTAATATACCTGTTCATGACATTATACCCAGGTGTTTCCCCAATGATATATGCAATTAAAGCACACTTCCATTTTTCTTCTTCTGGTTCAACTTCTTCCGCTTCCAATTGCACCAACATTTTCCCATCAACAATTTGTGGATGAATATAAGTAATAGCCATACCATTAGTTGCATATCTGGTTCCTTTGAATAAACTCGTCCATGTTCCCGTCAGATTTACTACTTCAGCTGCTCGATCCACTGTTACATTGGTCTGCTTCTAAATTACTATTCCATTACTCTGAGCTTTCCCTAGATCCTTTTGCATGATTCCCTTTGTAATTGTCCCCTTAGTATCAGTTTTCTCCAGCTCCTTTGGTATCTTCTTAGTGTTCCAACTAGATCCTTATTCCACAGATCTAATTTTTCCAGCTAGGTGCACCGGAGATGCCATTGAAGTATTTGTTTGGTGTAACTTTCCTTGAATCTGAGCTCCAACTCAGGTCCCAAAAGCTACAATAGGTATTTTCCTAGGTCGTCCACGCCCCTTTCCTCGTCCCCAGCCTCTCGCCCATGCCATTTCCACGCCAGCGTATGCTTAGCTAACATGCGCCGAGAGCAAAGGCGAGGTAGAGAGAGAAAGTGTTTTTTTAAAGGTTCAATTTGGGATTAGTATTATTTAGAAAAAAATTAAACATTTATTAGAAAAAAATAAATTAAAATATAAAACCTAAATTGAAAATATAAATTAAAAATTCTAACTAATATAAAATATAGTTATTCCAAAGAATAATATTGAGTGATTGGTATTACTTATTATTTACATGATAATTTAAATATATCAAAATACATCATTCAATATAAATTTAAAATCTAGTCTTAGGATTAGGAGAATGAGAATAAAAATATGATGAAATTAAAAAAGAGGATAAACGTATAGCAGAGATAAAAAGAAAAGGAAAAGAAAATTTAAATTAACGGTAATTTGAAAAATATAAATTTATTGAAGGTTATTTTTGTCTAGAATAAATTAACTTTCTGCTTCTGCTTCTGCTTTTTGGAAGAATCTAGAATCTGTAGCTTCTCCCCAGAAGCAGAAAAACTGTTTTTGCTGTTGCTGAGAAGTACTTTTTCATTTTCACCAAACAACTTAATTTTTTCAAAAAGTACTTTTTTGACAAAAAAAATACTTTTGGCCTCCTAGAAACTTGGCCAAACATGTTTTAACATAACTAGATTAGTTGAATGTGTTATCCACAAATATGATTAAATAAAAAATTTATAATTACCATCCAATATACTAAATAAAACGACCTAAAGGGAGAAATTCAAAAATAGCCAGATTTATAATGGTCATTCAAAAATAGCCACAGTTTCAAAAGTAATCGAAATTTAGCCACTTATCATGTAAAATATCTGAATAAAAACACTATTCAAAATTCGGAAAATACTTCAAAAAAATATATTAAAATTCCAGTATAATATAATGAAACTCTCCAATATAATATATTGGACTCCCATCATAATATACTGGAGTTCCAGTATAATATACTAGTCCAGTATAATATGCTACAAGTTCATACACATGTGCTCCAATCTCAATGGATATTAGATTTTCGATCGAATACAACTTAGTTATATCTTAGTGAGAGAACCTTCCACTTATCTTTAGAATCCTTAGAGAAAGCATCAGCCCCACCCTTTCTCAAATCACCTACAACTTCCGCACCAATACCGCAATAAGCAAAGCCATACACCATCCACGCTCGATCAAAGAGCCCAGATTTACAATACAATGCCATCAAAACATCGCCCTCCTATATGACTGACACTGAGATGGAACATCTCGAAGTAGAAGAAACAAAACAGCAGATCCTCCACCAAAACATGAACTTCCATATAACAGGAGACCAACAAAAAACCCTAGAACAAAAAAAATGAACAATAAGAAAAAAAATATCTTTTCTAAACACACTACAAGAAAACCTCCAAAACATCCAAACTCGAAACCAAATAGTAATTTAAAAATCTATCATAGGCTTCGACATATCGGTTGAAACTGAAAATTATTTCGACTCGGACAATTTCATTCCTATAACATCGGGAGACATAGAAAGAATCTACAAAAACATGGAAAACTCCTTGATAATTAAAATCTTTGGCAGAAGAGTAACCTACCAATTCCTCCAACAAAAAATAAATGCAATCTGAAGACTTTCTGAACATCTAACACTGATAGACCTTGGCCATTACTGCTACCTCATAAAGTTCTCCAAACCAAAATATTAGGACAAAGCACTACATGGGGGACCTTAGTTTATTGGAAACAAATTCCTCACTGTAAGGAAATGGAAACCTAGATTCATAGCTTCAGAGGCATCCCTAACCAATTCAACTGTCTGGGCTAGGGTACCAGAGCTCCCAACGGAATTTCATAACTATGAGATCCTTCAAAAAATAGGAAACAAATTAGACAATTTACCCTGAATCGATGTATGCACATCCTCAACCATATGAGGGAAATATGCAAAGGTATGCATCCTAACAACATATAAAAGCCCCTAAAAACACATATTATCATCGGAAACTATTACCAAAAAATAGCCTATGAAGGCTTCAATATACTGTGTGAATCATGTGGAAGGATTTTACATGCTCTAAGGAATTTCCCTAACGTGATACCTACAGTGTAAACTAGAACCACCAGAAAAAATGGAAAAACTAATGAAATCGATTCCCAAACCAAAGAGATTGACCAATGGACACATAACACAAAATCTAAAAAATTCCAAGAGCATGCAAATGATAACCATAGGGATCACTAGGACAACCAAGGCAAGAAATATGTCTCAATGAAAAGGCAACGATGAACAACATCCATAGACCAGTGGAACCAAAACTACGCTTATTCCATAAGTAAGAATTTAGGCGTAAGATCACTAATCAAAACTTGGTTAACACGGAGGGTAATACCCAAACCCCTATTCACAATATTGGTGCAGAACAAACCAAGGAGACCTAGTAAACATTAGCCAACAAACAAAACAAAACAAATAAACCAACAAAAACCTGTTGGATAATAACCCAATCCCATAAGTGACAACCCAAAATATGAAGCATTTAATGACCAAATTCAATAACCAAGAACCTAGACCTGTTAAGAATAGTAATGATGCTGCCACTACCCAAAACACTAGTGGACCTTCCACAGTAAACCTAGAGGCAAAAGGAAAACCTATTGACTATATCACTAAACCAACCAGAAGTTGCAGCACCATGGAAATCGACCCTCCATACCCTAGGCAATGTCCTAACAACATTAAATGGTGGAAATAATACTCCCAAATCAAAGTACACTTTTCCTAAAAAAAAACATCGAATCAGCTGACTATATGTCAAAACGCATCCCAACCAAAACCCTAGAAAGCCATCATCTCAACCCCTCAAGTTGACCAAGACCTAGTCATATCACACATGAACACATACCTCTATACCACCCTTTGAACACCTTTACAAAAGACCTAAATGAGCTTTCTTCACACAAGTGTAAAACCACAAACCAGCTATGCAAGAAAGAACAACACAATGACCAGATTCCCATCAAATAACTACCATGTGAGACACCATAAGAGCAGGAGAAACATTTGGATGAGGGAACAACAAAGAACAAACAATGATGCACCATAACCACCCATGAATCCACCCCAGCCAATAATCTACACCACACCTCCATTGCCAATGAACCATATTCCTCAATCATGGTTAGACACGGGCGGACATACTTCTCTCTGAACATGAGCCTGTAACTAAATGAGCTGGACATCACAATCTAACTAAAGGATTAGAGTTACCTAGCTCAGATAGTGACAGAGGGACTGAGAATAGGGTTGGACAACATAGGAAACCACATATGGTTGGCCATGTTCAAGAACCAGATGACCACGCCCATTCGCCACCCAACAACCTAGTGTTAGGTTCAAACCTAACACAAGCGATGGCTAGCCTGACCTCAGCTGTAGCAACAGCAACAGACAATGTACTTTCACCAGCTAAGCCACATATGGAAGAGGGGAAAGAAGAGGAAGGATCATCAACAACAAGACGAGTGGAGTATGGCATAATAAGGGAGCGAAAGACGCTGGTGTTCAAGGAAAAATAGAGAAAAAGGTACATCTTGCACTGCCCACAAGACTTGAGGAAATTCTCGATCAATATACGAGGAATACTAAGTCCTCCGAAAATTTACAAGTACGGGATAGTGATAGCCCCTACACTGTATGCACATCACTGGACGAACTAAGACAACAGGGCAGGGGAGAGATCATCTCAAAAAATCCCAGGGCAGGAACAAGCAAAGATACCCCAAACCCTAAATAGATCAATATATGTCATTGTTTGGAAAAATAGAGGCATGGGAAATAAAGAGTTCAGAAGAATTTTTATATCAATGCTAGACTATAACAGACATTTTCTAGTAGCCCTACTAGAAACAAAGCTAGCAGATCATCAAGCTATGGTTGATGACTTTGGATTCATAAAAATGACCCATGTCGTAGATCAATGCAACTCCGGAGGCATGGTTATGATGTGGAATGAAGCAGAGGTGATGGTTGACCAGGTTTCAAGTACTGCTATGTAAATACACGCTATGGTGAAGATAAAAGATTCTCCCCATCAATCTTTTAACAGTTACTTATGCTAGTTGCTTAATAGAAGAGAAAAATATTCTTTGGAATAACCTAAAGAGAATAGCAATATCTTTCATCGGTACTTGGTTAGTCACTGAAGACTTTAACGAAGTAACGAGGGCAAATGAAAAATTCAACGCCCTACTAGAGTCTCTAAATGTATAGACTATATAGACTATATTGGACTCCTTGACCAAGGTTTCAAGGGTGCTAAGAGTTGATACCCAATTTTTTCCTACGGGGAACTTTGGTATTTTTCTTTAATTTTTGAGATCTTTTAAAATCAATTTACTGCTTATCTTTTATAGTACGAAGGCCAAAATTATTTTCCAAATTATTAATTTTAGTGAATAATGTTCTTTATCCCATATTTATAACAAAATATAATTTAAGGAATTTTTTGCAAATTTTTTTATTTGGAATTTTTAAGGCTAATTGCACAAAATTACAATTATAGCCAATTTCGTAATTAACTGTGTTTCATAGTTATAAAATTATTTCTAGTATTTTTATATTAATATTTATATGTTATTAATTAGTTCCATATTTTTAATTTTGCTTATTAGACTATTTTAGCTATTTTTAAAAATTAATTGGTGAAATTTGCTATTTAACGTATAGCCATATTTATTTAAAATATAGCCCAATTCAACCCTCCTATTTCAGCCCAATATTGACCCAATTACAATAACCCATATCCATTAATTTTGCTCGACCCACCTCTGATTTAATCTGAGCCGTTGATCGAATAAGATCAACGGCCCAGATCTTATTACCTTAATTAAACCTAATATACCCCTCCCCCAACCCTTCATTCTCACAATCCCATCTCTCTATCTCTCTAACAGATTCTCTCCCTTCTCTCTAGAACCTTCAGGTTCCTTCTTCTCCGATGAAATCCATCGCCTCTCCGGCCCTACTTCCCCCTCACTTCTCTCGACCTCTAGCAACCATGGAATCCTTGTATCGTTGTTTTCTCTCTAAAGCTTGAAGCCTAGCCTCTTCCGCCATGAAAGACGGTAACTAAAGCTTCATTTGGGTCTGTTTCTGGCTATTTCCGGTGGTTTTTGTCTGATGATGCCTTCTATGGCATTATATACGCGTTGCACGGCCAGGTTTCTCATTTTCCTAATTTATTTTTCAAACCCTAATTTTTTGCCTAAATCTCTTTGGTTTATGTATTTTAAATGATTTTCTATTGGTTTTGCATTTCATAATTTATCTTGTATGCTTTTACTTATGGTTTTGTTGCTCTTTTTGTCACTAGCATGTTGCTTACTAGTCTATTTGGTTCAGTTTAACATGCTCCCTACCCCCTTTTCCTTGTTTCAATATATGTTTTCCTCTTCCATGTGCACTACTGCTTGACTACTTAACAACCCCGAAACCTCTCCTTGAGGTTGATTATATTTAGGGTTTGGTACAGTAAAAACTAAACCCTTGTTTTACAACCATGTTTGATTACTTTCCCCCAATATGTTGTCCGCACACTTTACTTATTTGCTCTCTTGCCCCTTCCCCTGTCTCAATGAATGTTTACTTTTTCCTTGTGTGCTACTACCATGTATCCATGTCTTCTTGGCTACTTGGTTAACCTAAAACCCCTGTTTGAGGCTAAGTGTGTTAGAATTTGGTATAGTAAGAGCTGAACTCTTGTTTGCAACCATGTCTGGTTACTTTCAATAAGTTGCATGTGTAAATAGTTTACTTTGCTCCCTTTCCTTTTGCCCTTATTTGTGTGATGCTCTATTATTCTAAAACTGGTTAGTCTAAATGATCTCAGAAGAAATTTTCAAACTCCTTCAAATATTTTTTTAAACTATCTCAAATTTCTCCAACTCTTTCAACTATTTTCTTAAACTGTCTCAACTTTTTTAACTCTTTCAATTGCTGTCTCAAACTATCTTTCAACTCTCTCAATTCTAATCACAATATCATTCTTAGAACCTTAGGGTTTGCCCCCTTACTGTATGCATTGCCTTGGGAGCCTTGAGTACATATTGAACTTTTATGCACAAGGCTGGAACTTCTACACTTGCACCTCTACACTTGCACCTGTCCAATTGGGATAGTTTGGGTGCTTGGTATTGGCCAGGGGTTCAAACGAATCCTTAGGGAACTTTGCCGCACCCAAGCCATGGTAATGGCTGTGAAACTTGAAAGAACTGAGGTTAGAGATCTTGGGCGTGGCTGTAAGCTCCCTATAGAATAGTTTCTTCTCTTTTTATCACTGTTGTATTTTTAAATTACTTGGTCTGTAATAACTTGTAAAAATAATGGGGATTATAGTGAAATTAGGGAGGGTTATGCATGATTATTAAGGATATGGGTAGAAAACATGTTTATAGGGTTTTACTTATCTATTTGTGCAATAGAAACCATATATAGGACATACATCATCACACATAGAAATCCTGTTCTTAGGTCTTTTACTTTCAGTTTGTTATTTTTATTACCACAATCAGTTAATAATCAAATTACTTCCATTGCATTTAGATACCATGTTTTAGGCCTTTATATGCATTAGATATCATGCACTTAAGGTCATTCTTTTTTGCAACTGTTGAATGCCTCACTAATTTTGTTAAATAGACATAAGACTGGTTAACAAGTTCTTCTTTTAAAACAGGAAATAAACACGCATGTTCACTTTCTCTTATGGTTAGAACAACGCCTAGGCAAACCTTAGGTTGGATAAAATTGATTAATAGCCTTAAGTCATGCTCAAACTATTTTGTCTCTCTGAAGTCCACTGATTTTTTATTCTAACTTCCGCCTTATTTTCAGTCACTTTTGTGCAAATATTTTTACTAAGTTACTCTTCTCCCTGGTCCAGAACTGGATTACCATTTTCTAAAACTTATTTGAATACTATATGTCTTGCAATTTTCAAAAAACTATAGTTCAAAACTAATGTACTTACACGTTCTTTTACACCTCTGAATAGTTTCACATCTGTTTTCTACCTCTCCTGTGCCAAAACTAGTTTATCATGTGTTATGTATCTTCAAGTGTGTTTAAAAGGTCTCCCCCCCGATTTCTAAAACTGTCACATATCCATTGCTTTTCTCAAGTCCCATCAAACTCTTTTTTACGAATTCTGTTTTAAAACTGTTTCAGCTACTGTTTTAAGTATTTTTGGTGACACTTCAGCTTTTAGAACTCTCTCTTCCTTATAACTTACATGTGTTCGATACGTGCTAATTACGTGTTCTCTTATAGAGGGTTATTTGAGCCTCTTATAAGTTTTTATACGATTCTTTTATATGCAAGTCCTATTTGTTTTTGTATGTCGCCTAGTATTTTAACCTTTAAACTTAAGAGTTCCATCTAGTTCCTACCTCATAGGAATAGTGATCCTAAATGCCCTCTAGAATCTATAGGATGTGACGGGTAATAGCACGCTATAAGTATTCGTGACCAATTTGCACGCTTAAATAACCTCTAAAGGGTGGGAAGGGCAGAATATGGAGATGATGACGATGCGATAATATCATAAAGCGACCCCTCTTTGAGAATATGTGCGGGATATTGCATCTAATGATCCATATTGTAGTTAATCCTAGGACCCTTCTCTCTTTTGTTTGCTTTATTTAAATGTTCTTGTATAGCAATGCTTTCCAAATCAACCCTCTTTTTCATTTTAAATTTGTGTCCTCCTCTCCTCTTTAAAGCTTTTCAAGTTGTATGAATGCTATATTTGTGAACCTTACTTGTTTAATTGTTTCATCCTTTTTATAAAGTCACAATTAACACGGCCAGGAACCACACTAGTGGATCTTGAGGGGTGCCTAACCACTTCCATTCGAGATAATCTCAAGCCCTTACCCGAACTCTGGTTTTCTTTTCAAAAAGACTCTCTTCTTAAAGTGTCCTAATGCACTATAATCATTAGGTGGCGACTCTTCAAATTCCATAACCCAAATCCCAAACGGGAAATAGAGTTGTTTTGCCCATAATGTCATAAAATCCGATTTCGATTTTTTTAGGGGGAAAAAGGGGGCGTCGACAGCATGGCGAATCTGCTGGGGAGTTCTTTTTAGGCTTTTACAATTACGTGTTTCATGGTTTATTTCTTTATTTATTACCTTTATTGCTTTAATCATTTCTCCACAGTTACTAACTTGTTTCTTCATGTCTTTCTTTTTCTTTAACTGTTTTGCTGCTTTATTACCTCACTTTATTTCAATTTCGTCTTAAATTTCGAGCATTTATTGTAATCATTATTGTACGAACGTGAAAATACATGTATTTATTCCATTTTTGTAATTGCATCCTTCAACATCATTTTCCACTCGTGCCAAACAAATGCTATTGCAACACTTATAATGAGTGGTTGCTCTCTTCCATTAGTACAAACCCCCTAAACTTGGCAAAGGCATATTTGCGGTAAAACTAGTCGATCAATGATGTAGTCGACGGTTCCGTGCCTTTCCCTCTTGAATTGTCCGCTCAATGGTACCTTGTCTAGAACTTCAAAAATAGAAACTTTACTCTGTTTAACTGTTCATGCATCATGGTCAATCTTAGCCTAGTCACTTATGTCGTCCGCATAATGACTCGTTAGGATATCGTAAACCAAAAGTCCATCGGGTTTCCTCGAAACCCAAACGGACATTCACGTTATGTGCATTGATTTTGAGAACTAAATGCCTTGTGCTAATTATTGATTTAAATAGTCGAGTCCAGTGGGGGTTAAGGGCCTAACTCTCTATCTTGCAGAAAATGAGGCACGAGGTCCCCAAATTCGGTATGGTATCAAACATTCATCCAAAGTTGCTAAGCTGGTGGGATGATTTGCATGGTAGTGATCGGGAAGCACTTAGGAAATCTTCCTTCACTCGTGGAAGTCAAGCCAGATAACAAGATAATGGAAGCTGCTACTATATTTTTGGGATAGTGAACGGTCCGTCTTCCGCGTTGGGGGTATTGAAATGACGCCGCTATTGGAAGAAATTGGGGGTCTAGCCCAAATTCCTTTGGATAGCCCGGGGTTGCTTATGCCGGAAAACCGCAAAGGTAGAGGGTTCTTGAAAATCATGGAGCTCAAAAAGAATCCTAATCTGACCAGTCTGAAGGACTCCTAAATATCCTTTGACTTCATGTATGAAAGGTTCAGACATAGCAAATCATACCGCACTCACATGGACGAGTTTTCCCTCACCTCTTTGGGGCACATACATACGAGGGCCTTTGTATTCATGTTCTTATTCCTGTACATGATTTTTTTTCCGATGAAGAAGGCTATATTCACACGACACTAGCCATGGTAACCAAAGCCGTAATGGAGGGTATCGACTGGCAGACATTCAGCATAGCACCCATGGTCCTCGCCGAACTGTACCAAGCATTAGAAAAATGTACACAAGGGGAAACACACTTTGAAGGGTGCAATTTGCTACTACAACTCTGGCTCATTGAACATATTCAGAAAGGAGACTATAGACAGGAAATAATACGTCGAGATTGGGATGACCATATTGCTTTATATCATCCAAAGCGAATGCACTTCATGCTGGATATGTTTGCTCAACCGGAAGACGCCAGTGGATGGGTAGAACTATTAGAGAATGTGAGAGAAGAGCAGGTACAATGGATGTACGAGTGGTTTCCAACTGTAGAGTTTATCATTCGGTCTAGGGATGCGCCATTCCTTGTACTCATCGGCTTAAAAGGAACTTACCCTTATGTCCCTCTCCGAGTCATGAGGTAAGCGGGAAGGAAGCAGATTATACGAAGGATGGAAAAGATGAGTCACTACAGGGCTGACTTCCAAGATTACAATAGCCCACACAGGTGCCGGGCTCATCATATGTGGCACTCCAAACTAATTTTGGAAAGGGAATCTATGGATCCAGACAGGTATCAGGCGGGGCATGCTCTGCTTTATCCGGTGTGGTTAGAAGATGATCATATTGGCTTAGGGAAATGGGTTTCGTCCATGGTCACAGGGTTATTGATGAGGAAGCTACCGCAAAGGTCAAGTATAATCAGCTACGCAAAAGGATGCGAGAATGTGAAAGTGAACATCGGGAAATACTAGAGGCCCAAGAAAAGGTAATCCATGAGTAGAAAGACATGGTTGTCTGTGCAAAATAATCGTTTAGGGTACTTGGAGCGGGGTCTAGTGGAGTTGGAAGGAAAGTTTCTGAAAAGGATCAACGACTGTCAGGAAGTTGAAGGTAACGAAGGTGGGCACTTGGCTCGAGCTTACTTATTGCTGGGACTGTGCGAGCTGATGAAACTGTACGAGGGAGGCAAAGATGCCGAATCTGGGGAAGGTCCTTCTGGGACCAAGTAGTTAGAGTTTTAGTGCTTTCTTGATGTAATAAGGCCCTTGGCCATTAGTGACAATTTCTCTTTATTTCAGTTTGTTTGACTCGTTCTATTTTCTGTCAATAAAATGAGGCACTTGGTGTTATAAATTCTCCAAATTGTATTTGTCACTAGGCCTACATCGGGCACAACAAGGCACCCAAATAGGAAACGACTTATATTCTTGCAACAATGTGTTTAAATACCGCAATGTTTTCTTTCTCAGAATCCGCACTAACTTGTTACCTTTTTGTTTTCTTTTATTTTTATTCCCCTCCCCAAAGGTTAGTTCGTGCATTCTGGCACCATCAGCATACTCAACAAGATCTAAGGGTCCTCCTCCCCCCTCCTCCGCAATGCATGCTCCAAATCACCAAGATACCCCTATCTTTGTGGATACTATGCCATACTATACACAACCCATGTCAAATGTGTCAGAATCAGACTCACTCATTCAGAACTTGGCTACCGAACTTAAGACACTCACTAGCAGGGTTCAAGGCGTGGAAGGTAATAAAGGTGTAGAGGGCCTATATTATGAAGACCTTTGTGTTCAACCTAATTCCGAACTCCCAAAGGGTTTTAAAGATGTTTGATGGTACGGGTAATCCATGGGTTCACCTCAGGATATATTATGACAAGTTAGTGTCAGTTGGTAGAGATGAAAATATCCGCATGAAACTATTCATGAGGAGCTTGAAAGGTGATGCTTTATCTTGGTATATCAGCCAAGATGTGAAGAAGCGGACTAGTTGGGTAAACATGGCGTCCCATTTCATGGACCATTTCATATTCAACACTGAGAACGCACCGGACGTGTTCTATATCCAGAATTTAAAGAAGAAGCCCACCGAAAGCTTTCAAGAGTATGCTACTCGTTGGACGTTGGAAGCAGCCAAGGTTAGACCAGCTTTGGAAGAAGAACAAATGAACAGATTTTTCGTCCATGCTCAGAACCCACAATATTATGATAGATTGATATTGATATAGGAGCAGAAGTTCGCTAATATCATCAAACTGGGAGAAAGGATTGAAGAGGGGATAAAAACTGGTATGGTTACTAACCTTGAGGCACTGCAGGCCACCAACAAGGCCTTGCAATCTGGTGGTACGTCGAAGAAGAATGATGTAAACTCCGTAATGGCTTCGCAAAGAAACCAGTCTCCCATGACATATCAACCCTATCCTCCAACTCCACTCACATATCAACCCTCTCTAAATTACCAAGTACCTTCACCTACCTAGCAAAACCCACATCCCGTCTACCAAACATCTCCATCACCAACATATCAGCCCACCTCGCTAAGATATTCCCAACCCACACCATAAACCAAGCTTACAACTCCCAACCTCCTCACTATCCATTACCACCTACCCGCCAAAACGTACCACGACCAAGACCAAACTTTGACCGCAAACTGCCCAAATTGTACACTGCTATTGCTGAACCAATTGACCAACTGTATGAGAAGCTCAAAGTCGCTGGATATGTTACACCCATCCCAGCCATAACCCCAGAAAACCCCTCCCAATGGATCAGCCCAAATAAAACCTGCACATACCATTCGGGGATGAAGGGCCATACCATCGACGAGTGTCGCTCGTTGAAGGACAAAATTCAGACCTTAATTGACAACAAGGTCATCAAAGCTAAGGAGCCTGCTCCTAATGTTCGTAGCAACCCTCTACCAGACCACAAAGGTGGTGGCATCCAAATGATTTAGGTTGAGGACGATTGGGATCCCGAAGGTCAATCGGTTTGATATCTAAAGAATATGAGCCCAAGAAACCAACGGTCACTCTTAATCCTATTGTTGTGCAAATTTAGCCATATGAGGCAAACGTGGTGAATATATCTATACCATTTGATTTCGAGGCACCTCATGCAAAAGTGCCAAAACCAATTGAGGTGGAGTTCGGGACTTCAATGGCGCCCGCACCAATTGAAGTTGCTATATTTCCCCCAAGGGTGCCCATTCCGGTCACCATATCAGACATAACCCCATATTAGAAGAAAAGGAAAAGAACGCGCGGTGAAGCAATCACCACTTAAGGTATGACTAGACAGGCAAGGTATACACACCAGAGCACCTGGCTGAGTCCAGCAAGCAGGCCTCAGGACGTCCCAATGAAACTGGACCTGATGATCCCTGGAGAAAGATACAGGCTAAGTAATATTCAGTTGTTGAACAGCTAAACAAGTCTCCAGTGCAGATTTCCATCTTAGCATTGCTGCAGAGTTTCGAAGCGAATAAGAACGCCTTGACGAAGATATTGAGTGAGGCTTATGTCCCGGGCAACATAACAGGTGGAGAGATGGCGAACATGATAGGACAGGTATTGGAAAGTCACAAAATCACTTTCCAAGAGGATGAGTTGACACCTGAAGGACTCAGTCATAACAAAGCATTGCACATCACTGTGCAATGTGAGGATCATTTCATCACCAAGATCTTAGTCGACAGAGGTTCTAGTCTCAACATCTGTCCATTGATCACCCTCAAGAAGTTAGGCAAAGTATTGCACGAGATAAAGGATGGGGCTATTAACGTTAAGGCTTTTGATGGTTCTCAAAGATCCACTCTCGGGGAGATTATCCCGTGTTTGAAAATGGGGCCCACTTGGTTTGATGTTGATTTCCAAGTTATCGACGTACCGACATCTTACAACTTACTACTGGGATGACCCTGGATCCATGCCGCTGGTGCTGTGGCATTGACCTTGCATCGAGACGTGAAATTTGAATGCAACCACCAGGAAGTAATCATCCATGGCGATGGTAGAAACCCCATATACAGTCTCCAGACCATTCCAATGATCGGAGGAAGAAGAAGAATAGGCGGAGAAACATATCATCATATTGAGCGGGCTACGCAGTAGACAAGGACAAATGGTGGAGCAACAAGGTCGAGAGCATTCTAAATTGGAGTGGGTATGAACCAGGGAAACGACTTGGTAAGAATATTCAAGGTATCACCAAACCAATCCAGTTGAAGAAACATGGTACTACCTTTAGAATGGTACGAATACACTTGACAGGAATTCAAAAACTGGTCACCACCATGGCGAGGCCCATATTACCCATTGGAATGCCCCATACCTCAGTTGGAGCAGACATTTCAGCCAACCGACACTCTCTACGGGACAGAAGAAGAAGAGGCTCTTGCGGCGATGAAAAACCTGTTTCTGGAGGACATGGACTATTGTGTGATTCTTGAAGGGGAAGGGGAGGAAGGCCCTTCCATTTAGGCCATGAACCTAGGGGAGTGCCTCACCAATTGGTCAATCAAGACCACCATCATCCTGAAACTTTCGGGGTAGCAAGGTTGAACAAGCATCATGCATCTTTGTTTTAGTTGTTTTCTTTATTTTCGGAATTTGTCTATACTTCCCAAAAGAGCTTCGATGTTTTGAACATTTATGAATTTAATCAAAAGCATTTTCATTTTATCAAATATCTCGCTATTCATTACTTTCTCTGCTATTTTCTTTATTTTCACACATCATTACTACTACGTATCTTGATGATGAACCAACAACTGTAACTTGCAACAAGACTATGCAACAAATGGACATAGACCCAGAGGAGGATGATATACCATAAGAGGTTGTCTGAGAGGTCGAGATATTTGAGAATAGACTTAAGTCCAAATTGGATGAAATCGAGATCGTCAATTTGGGAGATACAGAAAATGTCAAAGAAACGTGCATCAGTGTGCACTTATCACAAACAAAGAAAGAGAAATATACAGAGTTCTTAAGGGAATATGAGGATATCTTTGCATGGTCTTACGATGATATGACTGGTCTCAGCACATCCATCGTCACCCACAAGTTGCCGACAGATCCTGCATGTCCGCCAGTAAAGCAGAAGCTCAGAAAATTCAAGCCAGATATGAGTTTATAAATCAAAGAAGAGGTTACCAAGTAGGACAAAGCCAGAGTTCTTCAAGTGGTAGAGTATCCAACTTGGTTAGCTAACATTTTGCCAGTACTGAATAAGGATGAGAAAGTTAGATTCTATGTCGACTACCGGTATCTCAACCGGGCCAGTCCCAAAGACGATTTTACCTTGCCAATCATACATATTCTGATCGATAACTGTGCCAAGCATGAGTTGCTGTCATTCGTCGATTGCTTTGCGGGGTACCATCAGATATGGATGGACAAAGAATATGTAGGGAAAACAGCGTTTATCACGCCTTGGGGAATGTATTGCTAGAGAATGATGCGTTCGGAGTGAAAAATGCGGGAGCTACTTACATGAGGTCCATGACTACCCTCTTTCATGACATGATACATAAGGAGATTGAGGTATATGTGGACGATGTCACCATTAAGTCCCAGAAGGATGCAGATCACATAGAGGACCTCCAAAAAATTTTCAACAAACTAAGAAGTTATAACTTGAAACTGAATCCCTCAAGGTGTGCATTTGGGGTCCTTGCGCGAAAGTTATTGGGTTTTATCGCAAGTCACCGAAGAATAGAGCTCGATCCATCAAAGGTCAAATCTATTCAGGACTTCCCACCGCCGAAGAGCAAGAAAGAGGTAATGAGTTTCCTGGGGAGACTCAACTATATCAGCCGATTCATTTCTCAGTATACCGTCATCTGCGAACCTATCTTCAAGATGGTGAAAAAGGATGCCGCCGCCAAATGGACCGATAAGTGTCAAAAGGCTTTTGACAGGAATAAGGAATATATTTCTACGCCTCCAGTCCTAGTTCCACCTGAGCCTGAGAGGGCCTCATTGCCCTATCTCGCAGTTTTGGACGGAGCATTTGGTTGTGTCTTGGGATAACATGATGATACGAGAAGAAAGGAGCAAGCTATTTACTACCTCAGCAAGAAATTTACCCCGAACGAGGCTCGGTATTCCTTGCTAGAACGCACATGTTGTGCTTTGACTTGGATAGCTCATAAGTTGAGACATTATTTTTGTGCTTACACTACCTACCTTATATCAAGAATGGATTCGCTAAAGTATATTTTTCAGAAACCCATGCCCACCGGCAAGCTCGCCAAGTGGAAAATTTTGTTGTGTGAATTCGACATTGTCTTTGTCACCCAGAAGGCAGTTAAAGGACAGTCTTTGGAAGATCATCTCGCATAAAACCCTGTAGGAGAGTAGTATGAACCACTGAAGACACATTTTTATCGATGAGGATATAGCTTTCATAGGAGAGGATATTGCAGAATCCTATGACGGTTGGAGGATGTTTAACGATGAATCCGCGAATTTCAAAGGAGTTGGTATAGGAGCAGTCCTTGTATAAGAAATCGGTCAGCAATACCCGGTATCCGCCAAGCTCAGGTTCTCGAGAACCAATAATATGGACGGGTTTGAAGCTTGCATCTTGGGGTTTAAACTGGCCATTGACATGGACATGCAGGAGATGCTTGTGATCGGAGACTCAAACCTACTCATACACCAGGTCTGAGAAGAATTGGTAACCAAGAATTCCAAAACACTCCCTTATCTGCACCACATACAGGAGTTGAGGAAGAGGTTCAGAATAACGGAATTCCAGCATGTTCCAAGAACATAGAATGAGTTCGCAGATGCACTTGCCACTTTATCATCCATGATTCAGCATCCAGATAAAAATTTCATCGACCCAATCCAGGTCAAAATTCATGACCAACCGGCATATTGTGCACATGTTGAGGAAGAAGCCGACGTAAAACCCTGGTACAACGACATCAAAGAGTACCTGAAAATAGGCGAATATACAGAGCTTGCTAATGCTACTCAGAAGTGCACTCTTCGAAGGTTGTCTAACAATTTATTTCACAATTAAGGAATCCTCTGACAACGGAGGCGGTAATTCCCGCCGAGGTAGAAATTCCGTCCTTGAGAATCATACAAGAAGCTGAGCTAGATGACGAAGAATGAGTCAAGGTTCAATACGAGCAGTTAGCCCTCATAGACGGAAAGAGAATAAACGATTTCAGTCAAGGTCACTATATCAGAACAGAATGGCCAGAGTCTTCACAAAAAGAGTTTGACCAAGGAAGTTTACACAAGGGCAGCTAGTGTTGAAGAAGACATTTCCACATCAAGATGAAGCCAAAGGGAAGTTCTCTCCCAACTGGCAGGGTCCGAACATGTTTCATCTGGTTCTAACTGGAGGAGCCCTTATTCTTGCAGAAATAGATGGGGAAATTTAGGCAAAACCGATCAACTCAGATGTAGCGAACAGATATTACATTTAATCAGTGTGTTTTTCTTTATGATGTAATTTGAACTATGCCTGACCCAATTCCCGTTTAAGATGGGATATGTAGGCGGCCCTATGGGTTTGGTCACATCTTTAATAAAATTCCATTTTCCCTCGCATTTGGAGCTGGAACAGAATTTCGAGGAGGACCCTCAAAATTTCAAAGTCGGTTTATTAGTTCCCACAGCAGCATTGACCCAGTAAACTGGGGCAGAATTTTGAGGAGGACCCTCAAAATTCTAAGGTCAAATCGCTTTCAGTCACTCAACACCGCCATCAATAGCGCCAGTCTAGTAAACTAGGGCAGAATTTTGAGGAGGACCCTCAAAATTCCGGAACCAGCAAGGTTGCCATGCCTTGAACCACATTGCAGTTGTGGTTCATCATAAAACAAAAACTATCTTTTGCTTTACTTATATATATACATTTGCACCATACTTGTCAAATTTTGCATAAAATCATTTGGATCGCTATCATTCAGCAACGCTACCCCAAACAGTACAAAACGCCACGAGTCGAGGGATGCGAACTAACCTCCCCCTTACAGAACTCACAATCTTTCTTTGGATGCAGGAATCCAGGGTACAAATAGGTGATGCAGGAGCTTTACAAAACCGAAGTTCCCGAAATCACTACTTGGCTCACTATCTACATTCAACGCTTCCCAATCAGTCATTGATAGCGCAATCACTTACCAGCTAAGAAATCACCATCATCCTCTGCTTTATATTTCTGTATTTTTTGAGACTAATCCCAGTCTCCATCTCCAGTTTTTCATTGTATAAGACTATTCTCGGCCTTCCGAGGCTAAGCCCTGCCTCCCTCTTGCATCTTGCATAAGGCTATTATCTTCCTTCCGAGGTTAAGCTCTACCTCCATTTTTGCATAAGGCTATCTTCTACCTTTCGAGACTAATCTTTGTCTCCATCTACATTTTTGCATTGCATAAGTCTGCTCTCCGCCTTCCGAGGCTAAGCTCTGCCTCCATCGTGCATAAGGCTATATTTTCCCTTTCGAGACTAAGCTCTGTTTCCATCTGCATTTTTGCATTGCATAAGGCTATTATCTGCCTTCCGAGGTTAAGCTCTACCTCCATTTTGCATAAGGCTATTATCTGCCTTCCGAGGTTAAGCTCTACCTCCATTTTTGCATAAGGCTATCTTCCGCCTTTCGAGACTAAGCTCTGTCTCCATCTGCTTCTTTTGCATTGCATAAGGCTATTCTCCGCCTTCCGAGGCTAAGCTCTGCCTTCATCTTCCATCTTGCATAAGGCTATTATCTGCCTTCCGAGGTTAAGCACTACCTCCATTTTTGCATAAGGATATCTTCTGCCTTTCGAGACTAAGCTTTGTCTCCATCTGCATTTTTTGCATTGCTTAAGGAAATTCTCCGCCTTCCGAGCCTAAGCTTTGCCTCCATCTTGTATTTTGCATAAGGCTATTCTCTACCTTCCGAGGCTAAACTCTACCTCCATATTTGCATAAGGCTATCTTCTGCCTTTCGAGACTAAGCTCTGTCTCCATCTCGCATTTTGCAGAAGGCTATCTTCTGCCTTCCGAGGTTAAGCTCTACCTCCATCCTGCATGGGTCTATCTTCCGCCTTCCAAGACTAAGCTCTGTCTCCATCCTGCATTGCATCAGGCTATTCTCTGCCTTTCGAGGTTAAGCCCTACCTCCTTTATTTCGCATTTGGTGGAAAAATTGCCACCCTTTTTCATTTGGCTAAAATATTGCCGCCCTGCATTTCAAATTCTCTCTTTGGTTGAAATATCACCACCCTCGCATTCATTCGACTAAAATATTGCCACCTTCTCATAGGCTGAAATATCGCCAACTTATTCAAAGGCATCATAGTTCAGAGGCACCATCCACATAGCCCGAGAACACCATTTCATGGCCTGTGAACTTTACTTTTATGCTCTTCATAGCCTGGGACTTCATAGTCTGAGGATGCCATCTTAATCGTGCGAAGACAGCATTCACGGTCCAATGGGAGCTTGCATAATATTTAAATTATGCCATATATACGCACACCGTTCATTTGCAGGTACACCGGACGACACTGCCACTTCAGTAGGAGCGATCCCTCTCCAGTTTTTTTGCAGCCACCCGACCTCCGGACCCTTGTCAAATCTAAAACCCCGTTGCACCCGTCTTTTCCAAACTTCCATGGGCATATCCCATCAATGGTTTCTGAACTACATATGGCCTGATTCCTGTAAAACCAGGGATATGTAGGTAGCTTAGAAGCCATAGCGCGGTCAAAATCCTTTTACAATTGCCAATCCCGGCAAAATTGGTTATCTTATCTTTACCCGACAACTCTTTCATCCTCCTCGGGTAAAGAGGGGCAGTTGTTGATAGCCGATTTTTTCCTATATATTTTTCACTCAAAATACTTTCAAAATAGTATATGTATGCAAATATAAGCATGCCGCGGAACTTTGGTATTTTTCTTTAATTTTGGAGATCTTTTAAAATTAATTTACTGCTTATTTTTTACAGTACGAATGACAAAATTATTTTCCAGATTATTATTTTTAGTGAATAATGTGCTTCAATCCCATATTTACAACAAGATATAATTTATGGAATTTTTGCACATTTTTACAAATTTAGTTGGAATTTTTAAGGCTAATTGCACAAAATTGCAATTATAGCCAATTTCATAATTAACGGTGTTTCATAGTTATAAAATTATATCTAGTATATTTGGATTAATATTTATATGTTATTAATTAGTTCCATATTTCTAATTTTGCTTTTAAAACCATTTTAGCTTTTTTATAAAATTAATTTGGGAAAATTGGCTATTTAAACAATAGCCAGATTTATTTAAAATATAGCCCAATTCAACCCTCCTATTTCAGCCCAATTTTGACCCAATTACAATAACCCATACCCATTAATTTTTCTCGACCCGCCTCTGATTTAATCTGAGTCGTTGATTGAATAAGACAAATGGCCCAGATCTTATTACCTTTATTAAACCTACTATACCCCTCCCCCAACCCTTCATTCTCACAAACCCGTCTCTCTATATCTCTAGCAGATGCTCTCCCTTCTCTCTAGAACCTTCTGATTCCTTCTTCTCTGATGAAGTCCATCGCCTCTCCGGCCCTACTTCCCCTCCATTTCTCTCGACCTCTAACAACCATGGAATCCTTGTATTGCTATTTTCTCTCTAAAGCTTGAAGCCCAGCCGCTTCCGCCATGAAAGACGGTCACTGAAGCTTCATTTGGGTTTGTTTCCGGCTGTTCGTTGGTAGTTTTTGTCCGATGGTGCCTTCTATGGCATTATATACGAGTTTCACGGCCAGGTTTCTCATTTTCCTAATTTATTTTGCAAACCCTAATTTTTTGCCTAAATCTCTTTGGTTTCTGTCTTTTAAATGATTTTCTTTTGGTTTAGCCTTTGTCTTCTACATTTCATATTAGTTGATATCTTTGATTATTCGAGTTCTAAACGTTTTGGTTCCTTTTATGAACTTAGGGTTTCTTAACCCCTTTCGAAAACACTTTACTTTTCTGATTTTTGAGTACTAATCTATAACTCTCAGTACTACTTCTAAACATTTTTGTTTAAAGTCTTATGAAAACCCTAGCTCTATATGTTTGTATTTGTATTATTTGCTTATTTGCGTATTCCTCCGGGTTCTTCTTTGAGTTCCGTGCTCTTTGCCTTAATTTTTGTTGCTATTGTTTCATTCCCATACCATGATGTGTTCTTCTCTTAAGGTTTTTCTGTATGTTTACACGCCGATTCTATATTGATTCTTAAAAGCTCTCTTTAAGACGGTGATTACTGGCCTTAACTTGTGATTTTGTGTATTCTCCTTATAGTTTGGTAGTGATTTCGAATTTCTTCCTCAATCAGTGGGATACATTCCTCAATTAATAACTGATCTTCTAGGTTTTCAATCTCGTTCATTAATTCGAAAATTATTTTCCAGAATTAAAGTGGTATTTTTCCTATTTGTGTGCACAAATATGCTGATTTATTTGCTTAACATATTTCCCTGGTTAAGTATCATGCACCTAGTCCTCATTGTATACCTTATACTATTTATTTTCTTATGTGACCATACCATACTTTGAAATTCCTTTCCTTTTAAAATGACTGCTTATTACCGTTTGACTATGATTCCTTAATTAAAGGGGAGTCCATATGCTTATTTGATTATGATTGATACTCAGTTCCTTAAATATAGATTGATACCTTATTTGTTTACTCGTTTTAAGTACTATAAATACTCCTCAGCTTTTTCTTTGAACACACGAACACACACTGCATATTTCTCATAACTTCAAATTCCCTGAGTTCTCTCTTTCTCTGCTATACTCTCTCATTCTCTCATTTGAACCCTCAATCGGCTAAAAGCCAAGATTGAGCAGCCTGGGTTGATTGCTTCTACACTACTGGGTTCTACTGTTTGTTTACTTGGGTCTGTTGCTGCTACTATTCTCACATTGCTGTTGCTATTCTCATACTGCTGATTATTCTCTTTGCTTCTTACACTGTCTACTCACCTTGTTCCTCTGTGCATTATTGTTATTGTGGTCTATCACTTGCAACTGGTATGTCACCCCTTTAAGATACAGTTTCCACAACAACATGTTTCTATTGGTTTTGCATTTCATAATTTTTCTTGTATGCTTTTACTTATGGTTTTCTTGCTCTTTTTGTCACTAGCATGTTGCTTACTAGTCTATTTGGTTCAGCTTAGCTAATATACTTACACGTTTTTTTACACCTCTGGATAATTTCACATCTGTTTTCTACCTCTCCTGTGCGAAAATTGGTTTATCATGTGTTATGTATCTTCAAGTGTGTTTAAAAGGTCTTCCCTCCGATTTGTAAAACTGTCACATATCCATTGCCTTTCTCAAGTACCATCAAACTCTTTTCTACGAGTTCTGTTTTAAAAATGTTTCAGCTGCTGTTTTAAGTATTTTTGTTGACACTTCAGCTTTTAGAACTATCTCTTCCTTAGACCTTATATGTGTTTGAGACGTGCTAATTATGTGTTCTCTTATAGAGGGTTATTCGAGCCTTTTATATGTTTTTATATGATCCTTTTATATGCAAGTCCTATTTATTTTTGTATGTCGCCTAGTATTATAACCTTAAACTTAAAGGTTCCACCTAGTTCCTACCTCATAGGAATAGCGATCCTAAATGCCTTCTAGGATCTATAGGATGGGACGAGTAATAGCATGCAATAAATATTCGTGGCAAGTCGCACGCTTAAATAACCTCTAAGGGGTGGGAAAGGTATAATATGGAGATGATGACGATACGATAATATCATAAAGCGTCCCTCTTTGGGAATATGTATGGATATTGCATCGAATGATCCATATTGTAGTTAAACCTAGGACCCTTATCTCTTTTTGCTTTATTTAAATGTTCTTATATAGCAATGTTTTTCCAAATCAACCCTCTCTTTAATTTTAAATTTGCGTCCTTCTCTACTCTTTAAAGCTTTTCAAGTTGTATGAATGCTATATTTGTGAACCTTACTTGTTTAATTGTTTCATCTTTTTTTTATAAAGTCACGATTAGCACGGCCGGGAACCACACTAGTGGATCTTGAGGAGTGCCTAACACCTTCCCCTCGAGATAATCTCAAGCCCTTACCTGAAATCTGGTTTTCTTCTCAAAACACTCTCTTCTTATAATGTCCTAATGCATTATAATCATTAGGTGACGACTCTTCAAATTCCATAACCCAACTCCCAAACGGAAAATAGAGTTTTTTTGCCCATAATATCGTAAAAACCGATTATGCTTTTTTTTAGGGGAAAAGGGGGGCGTCGACACTAAGTTCACTTGGTGAAATAAGAGAAAAAATCAAAAACTATAATAATGGAATGGCTGGACAAATTTATAGCCAACTCAAATTGGATAAACTTGTACCTAGAAGCATATGTCACCCACCTAAATAGGGTATACTCGAACTATTGTCCGATTAAGCTAGATTTAAAGAAAAGTATGTTCCACAATAGTAAATTGTTTAGAATAGAATAAATGTGGCTATCCCACCCTTCCTTTAAACATCTAGAAGAGGAAACTTGGAACAACTATGGCAACTTATTATAAGCTATTGATAATTTCATGGAAGATGCACAAAAATGGAATTTCAATACCTTTGAGGATATTTTCCACAAAAAAATATTATCCTATCTAGGCTCAATAGAATCCAAAACTCCCACAAGTACACTACTAGCCGATTCCTAATGGACCTTGAATCTACTATACTAGAATACTTTAACGGGCTCTTAAAACTAAAAGAAGAATTTTGGAAACTTAAATCAGTAAATTCATTGGCTAAATGAGGGAGACGCCAATACAAATTTTTTCCAAATTACTACCATACAACATACACGAAAGAATAGAATCTTTGCCTTAGAGACGAAGGAGGGAACTGGTATTATGAACAAAAAGAGATTATTCTGTTAATAACAGAATTATTTAGAAAACTATTTACCACCGGTACATAGCTTTCATGTTTTAAACACACTCAAATGTCCTATTATTCTACTCTTGATAGCACTGACCAGTGTGACTTAAGCGTAGAGCCCACTATTCATGAAATTAAACAAGCTATTTTCTTATTCAAACCTTATAAAACTCCAGGACCAGATGGTTTTCACCCCTTCTTTTATTAATTTTTTTTGAATGAAACAAAAATCTCCTTAATTGATTTCTGCAAGGATACCTTTAGGAGTAAAAAAATTGATTGAAGAAATGAATAAAACTATATTTGTTTATTCCCAAAATTCCAAAATACAGATACTATAAAGCAATTTAAACCCATTAATCTCTGTAACATTGCATATAAGACTGTCACAAAAATCATTGTTAATAGAATCAAACGCCTCCTCCGAAAAATCATACACCCCACTTTAAACAAGCTTCTTGAAAGGGAGAAGGGCATCAGATAATGCCATCATTGTCAATAAAGAACTAAGGGGAAAAAAGAAAAAATGATGATCAAAATACACCTCGAAAAGCTTTCGATAACATAGAATGGTCCTTCGTTAGATTTTCACTAACCTTCTTAAACTTCCCCAATGATCTCATAAATCTAATCATGTATTGTATCTCTACCACATCAACCTCTATCCAGATAAATAGATCTAGTACAAAATTCTTCAGACCCACAAGAGGAATTATTCAAGGGGTCCCCCTATGCCCCTACCTCTTTATAATCTACATCGAAATGCTGTCTAGGCTTATCCATCATGAAATTGATTGTTGTAATTAGAACCCTATTAAAATATCAAACAAATCTTACTAGCAGAGACCAATAAAAAAAGTTATAACTCAATAATATACACGCTCAATAAAATTTACAACTATTCGGGTCAAACCATTAACTTTCAAAAATCAAAAGTTATCTTCTCCAATAATATCCCCCCTCCCCTCTGAAAAAAAAGGAATGCATTAGTCCATTCCTATCCATGAGATCCTCTAATGAAGTAGGGAAACATCTAGGATTCCCATTTTTTTATTCAAACCCATCCAAAAGAGACTTCCAATATATCATTGATCGACTCAGCACTAGACTAAAGGGATAAGAAATAAATCACCTGAATATAACAGATAGAACTACCCTAATAAAAGCCATTCTAGCAACCATACCTAACCATGTTATGCAGATTTTCAGCCTTCCAAAATCCACCCTAAAAAACATTGACGCTATACAAAGGAACTTCTTATGGGGAAGCACATCTGGGAAAAAAAAGGCCACCTGCTAAATTGGAACACTATAACTAGGGGAAAAAAGAGGGATGACTTGGGCTACACTAATCTAAATGAAAAAATCACTCTTTTAATTCGGTCCTAGCATGGAGGTATGCAAAGGAAAAAGACTCACTTTAGGAAAAAAAAAGTATCCCACATCTGGTAGAACATATGTGCTGGGAGAAAATTTGTTAAAACGACATTCAATGGAAAGTGGATAATGGGGAATGTATCAACCTTTGGCAAGATTCCTGGATAAATGACTCATGCCCTCTAAGGTCCCTCATCCATGGGCCCCTTCCCCCCAATGAATAAAACCTCCGCCTAAATAACAACATCGAAAGTGACTCATTTAATCTTGACAACCTTTCCTTCGAGCTCCCTGAAAACTTTTGCAAAAAAAAAACTTTAGTAACTATATAATATATATTGAGCCAGCAATTGACACGTTCAAATGGGTGGAAGGATCCAACGGGGATTTCTCCATAAAAGCTGCCTATCAAATCATTGCGAATCAGAGTAGAAGAAAATCCAGCAGATTACTCTTGGTTATGGAAACTAGCTAGCTCAAAAAATTAAAACATTCCTCTGGACGGTAGTCCATAACAGACTCCCAACATCAAACATGCTTTTTATTATGAAAATTATTGCCTCTAGCCTTTATAATATTTGTAAGTCCAAAGAAGAAGAAATGGAGCATATGTTCTTTAACTGTCTTTATTCGAAACTAATATGGGATCAATTGAGAAGCTCTTACAAATACCCACACTAATCCCACAGTGACCTCACTATGCAGAACTGGGTTAAACTACCAAAATCCAAATTAAGCATTCTTATAAACAAGGTAGACATACTGCCTTTTTCCCTTTGGAACATTTAGATACACAAAAATAATTATATCCTCAACAATAAAATAATACACCCTTGTTAGAAAATATAATCAATTGCACAATTGATTTTAGCCAATAACGTCTTCAAATAAGAAGACATGCGAAGGGCAACTATCTACATAAAATGGAAGCCACAATATACGGGAACCTTCAAATTAAATGTTGATGGCCCGAGGTATCTTTCGAAGCAGCGACAGTAACTGGATCCTGGGGTTCAACATGTCCATTCCCCATGCAACTAATATATATATATATATATATATATATATATATATATATATATATATATATATACACCCTTATGCATGGTTTAAAAATAGCCCTGCAACAACATATCATGCCATTAGAAATTGAATAGACTGCAACATTCTAATCAACATGCTTACTAAGAATAATTATCTATTCCAAAACTTGATTAATGATTGCAGATGGATGCTTACTAGAGGGGGGAGCCTATGGTGACTCACGTCTTCAGGGAAGCAAATGGAGTCTCTTACCTTTTGGAACAACATGGAAGCAACTCAAAACGCTTTTGCAAATCCTATGTTGTACTTCACCTCGCCACTTTCTTGTTGTCTCTACTTTTGAACTAGACAAGATAGGAACCTTGTGCCCTAGACTAGTCCCATCTTGTAATAACTTTTAAATATGGCGGAATAAATGTCTTTATTACCAAAAATAAAAAGGTGCTCCAATCTCTAGTATATTATGCTGAAACTTCCGTGTGTTGGATTTCATCATAATATGCTGGAAGTTCATACACAGGTGCTCCAATTTTCAATATATTATGCTAGAATTTTTCGTGCTTCAGCAATATATTGGATATTTTTCAATGACTTTGCAAACGTTGGATATTTTCCGATGTTCAGTCCGAAAACTGGCTAGCCCGTACTATTTTTACCTAAGTTAAAAATCTATTAGAAGTCTTGTTCGATGAGGAGTCAGACCTAAACCCGGCCTAGTTTGGATAGGCTTTAACAACACTAAAGGGTCCGTTTGGTAGGGTGTATAATAATAGTACTGAATAAAGCGTATTAGTAATTCTGAAATTAGTTATGTTAGAATTAGTTATGCTGAAATTACTTCTTATCGAGTGTTTGGTTTGGTGTATTTTGTCACGACCCAAAACCGAACCCATCGTGATGGTGCCTATCGTGAAACTAGGCCAGCTGACACAACTCCCGAATCAATTATTTTCAAATAAAAGTTGTTTTTATACTATTTATAAACAAATCATAATGAAATTTAAAACAAAAGTGTGGAACAATAATACAAGCTCGCCATCGGGTTGTCACTAGTCATGAGCATCTACCAAGGTCTGAAAGAGTCTAGAAAGGTACTAAATACAATAATGAAAATGAGAGGAAGGAAAGAAGTGTTGCGAACATCATGCAGCCACATTGCTAATCCGACACGCTACTGGGTTCAGAAATACTTGAATCTGCACATGAGCTGCAGAGAGTCATGTTAGTACTCCAACCTAGAAAGTAATAAGAGTTAATAAAGACTCAGCAGTAAGAAAATAGGTCAACCACGTCATAACATCACAATGATTGCAACATGTTCCCAAATCAAGATACCATTCAAATCATTCAAGTGTTAAACTCCCAACTACAGAAAAATCCTTTAAAATTTACCTTTCTAGCATTTTCTATATATATATATATATATATATATATATATATATATATATATATATCATAATCGGCCCCTCGGGAAAAATATAGTTCGTATACAACTCCTCGGCAAAAACAAAAATTCTTACCTATTTCATAACTTAAAAACTCCAATTTAAATGAAAGTCGTTTAAAGCATTTGTTCAACATTTTCAATAGAGGCTCGCTCTAAATATGAGAGAAAACAGTAGTTAAATCAACATATTTGATAGAAACTCACTTTAAGGAGGAGCGAAAACAGTAAGTTCATAAACAGGCCCCTCAGGTAAAGCATCACTCGTGTACATGTATACCTATAGCCCCTCGGGCAAGCCTCTCAGGCACGCATGACTTAACTCTTACTGGTAAGCACTCACACTCATTAGATACCACATAGTAACCACTGCGGCGCGCAGGCCGATCCATATATCGCTGCGGCATACAGCTCGATCCATATATCTCGTCGACGACACTCACTAGGGGTGTGCACACTCCGAAGGGGCTCCTACAGCCGAAGCGCTATATCGTTGCGGCGTGCAGCCCGATCCAACATATCGTTGCAGCGTGCAGCCCAATCAATGCACGCACACAAACAAACTCTCACACACACACACACACACACACACACACACACACACACACACACACACACACACACACACACATATATATATATATATATATATATATATTGTAATGCGGCGTGCAGCCCGTTCCATATATATGTAATCCTCACAACGAGGCCCTCGGCCTCTCTCAGTCATTAACCTCACAATCATACTCTTGGTCTATCTCAGTCATCAGCCTCATAATCAAACCCTCGGTCTATCTCAATCATCAACCTTACAATCACTTGGGCCATCAGTAAATTAGGAAACTCAGCCCAAACAATTTTTACATTTTAAGAAGTAAAGTGATAAAACCATATTTAAACCATAACAGGTAAAATAAGTCTGAGGATATACGTTCATAACAAATAGAGAAAAATAGTGAAAATACCCATAAGGGTCTCAACATGTCGACACAAGGCCCCAAACATGGCATACAACCCAAAATATAACATCAATCTCTAATATATGGAATATCATAAGATTTCAAATCAAATACGCGACTTAAAGTCGTACGGGGCGGACCAAGTCACAATCCTCAACGATGCACGACACCACGCTCGTCATCTAGCGTGTGTGTCACCTCAAAGTAGCACAACAATGTGAAATCTCAGGAAAGTATTTACAGTCATTACTTATCTCGATCCGATCCAAACTCTAGTCCGCGATGTCTTTTCTCTCAGGAATCGACCTTTGAATGATCCAAGTCTAGCCACAATCAGTAAATAACCATTAGAATATGCTAAGGGAACGAAGGCCACTCGAAAATATTCAATTTACATCAAAATTTCAAAAATTTCTCAAATTCGGCCCCCGATCCCACGTCTCGAAATCCAATAAAAATTCCATCAATAGAATCCTAATCCACCCACGAGTCTATACATATCAAGAACATCAAACTCGGACCTCAAATAACCCCTCAAATCCCCACTCAAAGGTCTCCAAATCATAAACCCAAATTCCCCAATTTTAGGTTTAAATCACACTAATTGCCGATTTAACTACTTAGAAATCAATACAGAATAAAGTATTGAGTCCAAAAATTTTATCTCCAAGTGTTTCCCCTTTGATTCCCTCTTTAATCTCTCACAAAAACTTCAAATCTTTCCAAGAATGGTGGGAAAATGGCTAGAAGTCGCGAAGATGGCCTTTTTAAACTTTTTGCCCAGCCCTTTAATTAACTTAATCACGATCGCGGAAAAACCATCGCGATCGCGAAGCATAAATTTCGCTGGTCCAAAATTTCCCTCTACGTATATACCCACGCGAATGCGATGCTCATAGTCTTACACCTACACGATCGCGAGTGAGCCCACGTGATCGCAATACACAGAAACATAGACTTACGTGATCGCAACCCTTTCTATCCTAATGCGAAGAATAACCTAGATGCTCCCCTGAGACAGCATTACGCGATCGCGATGAAAAAAAAATCTGCAACAGAACTGAAGCTAAAACCTGGAACTTTTTAACATACAATTTGATCCGTTTAACCACCTGAAACTCACTCGAGGCCCTAAGGACCTCAACCAAATATGTCAACACATCCTACAACATCATTCAAACTTGCTCCAACCTTTGGAACGCTCAGAACAACGTTAACACACCAAATTTGCATCGAATTCAAGCCTAAGAATTTCAAAATCTTCTGAATTACACTTTTGATAAAAAACTCAACAAAACCATATCCGAATGACTTGAAACTTTGCATACACACATATTATTTACTATATATAATGTTTTAAAAATTAGATTTTGTTAAATAGACATAAATTATACATTAAATATATAACACGTATATGTCTAGAATTATATAGTATTGTTGAATATTTATATATCAAATATATAATATATGAGGTATATGTTATTTATTATTCAATATACATTAATTGTATAAATAGTAACACATTTACTATATATATACTTATGTATACCATTGTTATTCCTTATGTATAAATATACGGTAAAAAATATAAAATTTATTATGTATTATGTAATATACCAATGTTATTCCTTATATATAAATATAGGTATATAAATAAAAAGATATGCATGTATTATGTATTTTTGTTTGAGAAAATAAAGGAAATGTGATTTTAAGAGCAACTATTTATTTGAAGAAAAAATTCATCGCAAATTGTAAGTTTAGAAAGTTCAAAATTAATGATGAGAGATAGTTGTGGATATATTAATATGGCTCAAAACTAATCCCTTAAATTGTGGGTTAGTGTAAATGTTTATGTATAAGAAACTGACGGGGGGCCATTAATTATGGTAAGGAATCTTTAAAAATGCTATAACTGGAAACTGAATGTGTTTTTTTTTTTAATAAAGCAATAGTAGTATTATTTGTACAAATATTTTTTATAAGAGTCCTACCATGTAAAAATCTCAAAAATAAAAATAAAAGTAATACTAAACGGATCACATATAAAGCGCTGAAATAGAGAAAAAAATCACCACGATAATATATTTAAATTGCTTTCCTATTCAAATAATTTTCTTTTATTATTAATTTTTTCGTGTAATATAACCCAATTATTAATAAACAACTAAGAAACTTATTAATAAGTGTGTGAGAAAAGAAAAAAAAATATTGGTAAGAGCCAATATCGCTAATGATTTTGCAAACATAAAATGATATGCGGAATGCCATAAATCTTTTACTCTTCATGGTGGATAAAATTATAATCATGGCTAATTATTCAAACATGAGATGAACTATTATTAAGAATCTAAATCAACGATAAATAAATTATATTTTATGTTAAAATAAAATAATTAATTCTTTCAACTAATTATTTAGCAAGAAAATTCAATTAAATTATTTTTTAAATTCATCGTATAAGTAAAATTAATTTTCAAGTTGAAAAATTATAATATTAAGAAGGCCATATAAGTGTTTGAGGAAGCACAATCAAAGCTAAATCATGAACACGAATAAGCTTTCAAGACTATATTATAAAAAAATGATCCTGGAATAGCGGGATTATCCTTTTAGATGCCTCCGACGGAATCGAAATAATATTCATATGCCATGCATTACTTACAGATGTGAGATCAAGAAGCATGATATTGTTAGCAATACGAACAAATGGTGTAAACAATTTTATTGTTAGGTCATATAATTCATTTAGATTTGATATACCCCTTCAAATAACTGAAATAACCATCGCTAATATATCAAATCAGATCAATAGTACGAACTTATAAGGAAAGCAAAAATGATAATATAGGATGATGTGCTTTTGGCTAAGCGTCAACGATCGAAATAATTGCCCAAAGTTTTAGAGATATATTAGATATCAAGGAACTATTTGGTAGAAAAGTAAAAGTTTGGGAGGTGATTTCTGTCAAGTATGATCATTAGTTCCGAAATTGATCAAAGAAAAAACTATAAAAGCTAGCTTGCCAAAATTATATTAATGACCCCAAATGAAAAATATTAAATAACAAGAATATAAAAGTAAGAACACATCCAACATTTAGTGACTTCTTGCTTTGCGTCGGAAATGAAGATCATCCAATTAAAGATGATTTGGTTCTTCTAGAATACTTGGTTATCAACCCCATTGGTAATAGTAGTACATTTAATAAGGAAAATATTTTTATCATTAGATTAAAATACAATTTATGCAAATTACATGATTGAAATTAAAGAGCTATCTTAGCTAGCAGAAATAAATATGTTGATCAACTAAATAAAAGGTTGATTGCTAAGTTTTATGGTAAAAAATAAAAGAATTTTTAGTTTTGACTCAACAAAAGATGATACCAACAATAACTAACAAGATGAATACTTAAATACTTTAATACCAATTGGCCTTCTACTATACACATTTATTGTCAAGTTAATTATTTCTTATATATATTAGTTTCACTATATGTTAATAGACTAAGTTAAAGTTAATCTTCTATTGCATGTAGGTTTGGTTTTCGGTTTTGAATTTTAAAAATCAAACCAAATCGAAAACCAAATCAAACCGACCAAAAAAAGTGTATCATCTAAACTGAAATAGAGGGAATAATATATATTAATTAACTGAGATAATTTTAATATACTGACATATCATGTTATATTTTTGTTTGGTAAAAACTTGGGAGTAAATTTTTATCCGATCCCACTCTTGCTCAATGTTTTCTCATCTTTAACCAGCCATCTTTATTTCTTTTTGCTTTATTTTTCTTTCCTTTTTTGGTTCGACTACTAGTGGGACCCTGGGTGAAAAATCCAAGTCAAACACTCTAGTGGTCCTCAAAATGGCACGCAGTCTACATTCTCTTCTTCATTAATTAATAAGAACTCAAATCTTCTCAATGATATAAGAAGGATTATCGTCAAGATTCATCACTATAATTTACGTTAAAAAATGACCCTATTTGTAGTAATCAATTATTTGGCCTCACCAGCATTAGCTTTATTACTGTTATTTATATAGGGAGGTAGCATAAAGCTAGCTCATTTCTTATCATTCTTTGTTGTCTTTTTCTTTCCCTTTCCTAAAAATTAATCATTTAAGCTTCCACTAGGTTGATAAATTAAGAACAAAAAGAATTAATAAAACTTAACATAGTAGTAGTAGTTTTTAGAATCTAGAAACATGCAAAAATAATTAGAGACAAAGAGAAGTTTACTTTTTAAGAAAATGCCAAGTTTCTGTTATTTAATAACAGGAATAATTCCTTAAATAGCAGAAATAATTCCTCTCTTGGGGTGGTAGGACTCATATATAAATATATATTTAATATGGTATGTGTCCGTGGACGTCAAAACAACGAATGGTTATTCGGAGACAAGATGCCTAAGTTTGGAGTAATTAAGTCATTGAATCATTTTAAATCTGTTTTGCAGTTGGTTCACTGAAAAGAAAAATACAGGCTGAAGAAAAAAGTACAAAAAATTAAGTTTAGCTTATTTTGTACAAGAGATGATAAAATCACATCCCCCCCCCCCCCCACCCCCAATATATCGAATAGTAAGAATACTGCTTCTTCTAGTTTAACTTAGATGACATATTTCGCTAATCGAGAACTAATTTGATTAAATTTTGAAGCTAAATTAAATTAGTTAAAAATTAAAATTTAGATATACAAAAACTAAACTAAAAGTATTATAAGTTATAATTTTTTTCATGTCAATATGATAAAATATATATTTTAAAATGTTAATCAAACTTTATGCGGTTTGACTCTTAATAAAACTATTGAAACGAATGGAGTATAATGTAGGACTCTCTAGTGGAACCATGTGGATCTTGTCTTATCAGCCATAAGTGTTTTCATAAACAAGGTTTAATATTTTCAGAAAATTATGCATCTCTTATACTTTTTTTCGAATGAGACGTAGAAGATGATTAGTTTGCATTTTATTTTGTATATTATGATGTAAGCATTTTATGAACCATAACATATTATAAGATGCGAGCAATGAATTCTCTGTCCCTATCTGGATTGTAGATCAACATTATATAGTACTTATTAGGCAATTATGATAGTTTCAGAAACTACTTCAATAAATCTCTTTAACTGGATAGAAACAATCAATAAGGCATTGCCACAACTCTTCCGGTTCCCCCCTCCCAGAAGAAAACCTAAAATAAAGTACATTTATCATGAGCAAATTTTTTTTCCAACTAGAAAAAAGTATGAGCATATTTAGTCTACAAGCATGAGGCTAGTCTGATAGGATTAGCATATTTAGTCTACCAGCATGAGGCTAGTCTGATAGGATTAGTCTTAGACTGTTAGTAATCAATATTGTGCTTACATTGCTCGTCCGTTTTCATAATGTCGGGTCGAGCCTTATTTGCTGGTTATTATTTCCGCTTTCCATTTATTTATTGGTTCTTGTGATGTTATTATTTTTATGTTTTTTGTTGATGGTACCGCTCTTTTCGTCTTCTTGAGCCGAGGATCTATCGGAAACAGCATCTCTACCTCCTCGTGATAGTGATACATACTTGTAGGATTTTACTGGATCGTTTTTTATGTTGATGTTGTTTATAAAAAAGTATGAATTTTATAAAATTCATAAATGGTATAACATGACATGTCACTGACTAGAATTATTAAAACATTTTCAAGACTTTTAGAGCATGAAAAATAAATATTGGGTCATAGGTCGACAGGTTCTGATAAACCAATTGAAGTTTCTTTAATTGCAAAAGGTTGTAAGCAGGGGCGGATTTGGCATTATTTAAATGTATTCATTTGAAATTATAAGTATTAGCCTACTAGACCCAAATTTATCTCTATAAGATTCACAAAAATTGCTAAAAACTTTACAACTACTATCCAAAATTATGTATTCAATAATTAAAATCTGAATTCTGAATCTATAAAATTAAAATCTTTAAATAATGATGCCTCAAGTTGCATCAGCCACCAAACTCATAAGGCCAGAAAACATTGAAGTCGATCCACCTTCTAAATTATTGTTAATGGCTTCTCTGTTTGGTAAATCTAAGGTCCCTACAACTCACGTAAGCCCATTCATTTAAGGGCAAGTCCCAGGCTTCCTTTATGAATATCATCTTTTGTTTTACTAATTATGAATTACAGCCAATTTTGTTGCCTGGATTTTACACATAATTAATACTCCTAAGAGAATTTAAATAATTGAACAGCAGTGACCCGAATGTCGCTGGAACTTTCAATCACCAATAAAAGTTTTCCACAATCAAGTTCCTCCTTTTTTTTAAAAATATTTTTAATTTTGAAAATTTAGTAAACTCATCACAAAAATCTGCTAGTTGCAATTTCTTTAATATTGTAAACGGGTATAACCGGGCCCGCTGTATGACTTGTCGTCCCGGTGAAGCAGAGCAGCAATATGACCATAATGTATCGGAGTCAGAACAAACAACCCCTCGTATTAGGGCTCGCACAAGGCACCTGCCCTTCGGGATATCGGGGCCATATCCTCGAGGGCCAATCTGAAGATTGAAGACTTCAGAGAACATTGCCAGACAGCTGCGCATAACTAACAAAGGGCCATGATGTCCGTGCCTAACTGAATATTACGGTGTGAATCTCGGCTCGTATTAGTGATCGGTGAAACAGAAGATTTTTACCTTTTTTAGAATTGTACTTAGGATAGAACTCTCATGCTCTATAAAGGGGAAAGATTATTATTCATGGACATACATTGTTACACACATATCTAGGCAATATACTCTTATTTTCTCTATTATTAAAAGTTCTTACTTTTGTTCATCAGTTCTTCATTCATGTGAGCCCGAGATCAAACACAGGCATTTCACTAGGACGTTATTAAGTCTGGGATCACTCTCCTTATTGGTTTGACAATTATTACGTCCTTTATCCATTTAATCTAACGCCATTTATCATTTATATTGAATTAATCCACATATCCGTAAAATCACATATAGATTTAATTGTTATCCATTTTAAGAGGTAAAAAAATATATTTAACTGTTTTTCCCCATACATTAGTGATAATTTTTTCCATACATTTATGATCACATAAGCCAGAGTAGGATTGTGCATTTTGTGTGAGAACAATGAAATTATAAGGGGATTCTGTTTGTATTAGATCGTAAGGCACTCAAAGTATATTTAGGTCAAAGGGATAATATATATTAAATAGTTAAAACGACTATGTTACACTACTCTGGCAGTTACTGGGTATCTTATGGCCCCCAAAGATGCAAAGTTTTGCAAAATTGTGCTTAAGTTACAACCCACAAAGATCTAGGTAGTTCAGTTTCTAGGATGTCCGTCCAAAATACATCATTGGCAAATACCGGAGGAACTGCTAGAGAAGCTGATTTGTTCAAAAAAAATTCCTTTGTTGCCTCCTTCGCAGCACATAAGCTACCCTGTTTTTCTCCCGATATGTGTGCCTCACCACTACACTGCCCATCCTATGGATCAACGATCTGCATTCATAAATTAGAGGGTCAAATATTAGATTTTCATTTAACAACATATTGATTGTCTCTGAAGAATCAGTGTCTATTTCTAGCGGAACAAGGTTGTTTAGTTCCGCTAGTTGTAGACCTCTGAAAAGGACTTTGATTTCTGCCCATATGTTTGTTTTTTGTAGTATGTTTTCCATGTATCCCAAAATCTAGTTTCCATTATGGTTTCTGAAAATTCCCCCAGCCCCCCCCCCCCCCATTCCTGGGTTTTCCTTTGCTGCTCCATTGATATTAAGTTTATAGGAACCTCTTGGTGGCGGAATCCATTTTAGCATGATTTGGTGGTTGTACTTGTTTTGTTTGTTATTATTAAACATATGAAACTCAGTTGCCTTAGGAATTGTGTTATTTTCATTGATGGGGTCTTTTTTGTTGTTGAACACATTATTATTCCTTGACAACCAAATGTGCCAGAGACGGTATGGAAGGAGACTGTCCCAGATAAGGCAGTTATTGTACTAAACACCTGTAATAGTTTGCAAAACTCATTTCCAAAGATGGCCATTGAGAACTAGATTGGAGAGTGGTGGTGCAGAAGATTTTGACTGGATTGCATTCCAAAACTGAATAGAATTGGGACATTAGAAGAAGATGTGATCAATGTCCTCTTCTTCAGAAGTGGCATTGAGAGGGGGAGTTCAGTCCAATAGAGTGTAGGAAAATCCTAGTGGGTAGCTTCTATGAGTTAGAAGCCAGATATATTGCTTTATTTTTTTTTATGTTTACTACCCATCTGCCTGCTTTGCTACCGGTTTTCCAGCCCTTTAGCAAACCATTCCAAATTGGTGATGAATGGTTCCCAGGGTGTCTCAAAACTTATGTAGGCCTGGACATGTTGCAGTGTTTTTGGATAAGGATTTTAGCCCAAAGGCTATTGGTATTCTTGTAAGCTCTCCATGCTAGGTTAATTAGAGTATCTTTATTTTTAAAGCTAGGTTTTTTCATGCCTAGCCGTCCCTCTTATTTTGTTTTAGTGACTACATCCCACTTAGTCAGACGAAGCTTTTTCTTTTCAGGGGTGGTGCCCCAGAGGAAGTTCATCTGAAATCTACAAATTTGGTTAGTTACTTTGGTGGGAAGGGTGATGTATTACATTACATGGCTTGGGATACTACTCAGGGTGGTCTTTTTCTGGACTGTTCTCCCAGCCATGTTGAGTTAGTTAGTTTTTCAGCCAGACAACTTAGTTTGCATATTTCCAACGATGAATTAAAAGTCTGAGGCTGACTGTTGTTTGTGAAAAATGGGAAAACCACAATATTTTCTAAAGGACTCTGGATTTGGTTAGATTTATTTTTTGTCCTGACTGATTGTTGAAGCTATGTAATATAGATAGGATGGAATTGCAGTTCTTGATGTTACCTTTAGCAAAGAGGGTGAGGTCATCTGCAAAGAAAAAATGGGAAAAGTTTGGCCCAGGCCTACTTATGCTTATGGGATGCCAAAGGTTTTGCATGGTTGTTTTGTCAATGGATCTGGAGAGGCTTTTCATACACAGTATGAATAGGTAGGGTGACATGAGGTCCCCCTGTCTGATGCCTCTTGATGGGTTGGAAGGTTCAGTTTTAGCCCCATTGACAAGGATAGAGATGAAGGAGGTAATTATGTAAGACATGATGAGTTTGGATAGGTCCTTGGGGAAGTTGAAGGCATCTAGAATGTCTCTAATGAAAGACCATTCGAGTCTATCAAATTCCTTCTCTAAGTCTATTTTAAAGATCATGTTTCCACTTTTTCTTTTCATTTTCCTGAAATGGTTGATGTATTCTTGGGCAATAATGGCATTGTCACATGTCCTTCTGTTGGTTAAGAAGCTTGCTTGGTTTGGTCCTATGATGTGGGGCAGGATAGGTTTTATCCTGTTCATAATGATTTTAGTGACATTTTTGTAGATTGTATTGCAAAGGCCCATGGGTCCGTAGTTTTTCAGCATTGAGGCTTGTGGGCATTTAGGGATTAGGCACAAAAGCGCTTGATTCATGGTGTTATCCATGGAGCATGTACTGAAACATTTCTTGCAGAATTCTGAGACGGAGTCCCCAACAATATCCCAGTATTTTTGATAGAAGAAGGGATGGAGACCATCAGGTCCAAGGGATTTGAATAGTTTGCTGGAGAAGACAACCTTTTTTATTTTAATCATGTCCATGAAAACCTTGTGGCATGGTGCAGTGTTGGTTCCATGGTGGAGTGGTTAGTGGTTGGCCAAGGGACTTCAGAGTGGGAGGTTGTGTAGACCTTAGTAAAGAATTCAACAATGGTGGACTGGATCTCTTTCTGGTCATTGATCTAGTTGGCATTGTCTTCTTTGAGGGATATGATCATGTTTCTCCTCTTTCTATTTAGGGTAGAAGTGTGGAAGAAATTGGTACTGGAATCATCTTCATTTAGCCATCTGATCCTGGACTTCAGTTTCCACAAGTCTTCGTCATTCTTGAGAATGAGGTTTAGCTCACCATTGAGATCTAATTCAATGTTTTGGAGGAAGCTACTGAATTGGTAGATAGGTGACCTTTGGATGCCAATGATTCTGGCCAAGTGTCTATTCTTTTGGTAGAAGATGTTTCCAAAGGCTTCTTGGTTCCATTTTGTTTCCAGAGTTTTGAATTTATCAGTGGATTGGAGGAGTGTGGGACGGCCAGAGAAAGCTTGATTGATAATGTTGTGGAAGGAATGGTGGCTAGCCTATATTATTTCATATCTGAAGGGCCTGGATGGTTTATTACTTGGGGGCCCTTCCATTTGAATTTTTAAGGGACAGTGGTCCGAGTGGGTTCTAGGGAGGTGTAGGACACTTGCCTCAGTGTACTGTTTAATCTAACCCACATTCGCAAATGACCTATCAATTCTTTCTAGTATTAAGGCATTACTGTTGGAGTTTCTTTTGTTAGTCCAGGTGTATTTTCTTCCTTTGTACCCTAGGTCAATTAGTTTACACTTATTTATGCATTACCAACATAGGTTACTGCGACTCAGGTTTATAGGGTTGTGTGACGAATCGAAGGGGCCATCACCTGCCTAATCGAATTATGTGTCTCCGAGACCTTGAAAACCTCACTTAGAGTTGAATCGATTTGCATGCACAGTTCGGTGTGTAGCTGGAAAATTTAACTGTGAAAGTTTTTATGAAAAGAATTATTAAGTTTTGTCTTTACAATAAACAAATTTGACTTTGGTCAATATTTTGGGTAAATAGACCCGGACTCGGACCCGTGATTTTATTGTGCCGGAGGGTCCGTGAAAAAAAATATGGGACTTGGATGTATGTTCGAAATTGAACTCCAAGGTCCCAAGCCCAGGTTATGAATTTTAAAGTGAAATTATTTTTCTGAAATGCTTAAAGGAAATTGAAATGAAATTTGATGTGAAAGTGGTGGTATCGGGTTTGTATTTTGGTTCCAGCGCCAGGTACAAGTATGCTATAAATTTTCAATCATCCTGTAAAGTTGGGTTATAAACGGACGTCGTTTGACGTGATCCAGACTCTAATTGGAAAATTGATGTTTAAAAAGGAAATCTGAGAAATTTCATTGATCTTGAGGATTTATTCGATGTTCATGATTTTATATTGGTAATTTGATCACACAGATATGTTTGTAGAGTGTTTTTGAGGTAGAGTTCATACTTGGTTTAGAGAATCGAGGTCTCGGGTGATTTCGAGTAGGTTCCGGAATGCCTTAGGCTTAAAATATCAGGTGTTCTAGGTTCAGGTATTATTTCAAATCTCTGAACCCTCCAGCTTGGCCCGTGAGAAATTGAGTGCGGTCGCTGAAGGACCAGCGCGGCTGCGGTCGCCTTTGAGTGGACCGTGGTGGGTGTTGTTCGGACGCGGTCGGCTTGTTGCGGTCCGCACTGGGCAATGATCCGTAAGTCTTCAGACAACTGTGCGGTCGCGGTCCGCACAGGGAACTTCAGAGGTGCATAAATACACGTGAATTTCAGTTATATTACACTTTTCGAAAACCCAAAACATAAGAGGCGGTTTTCCAAACAACTCTTCTTCTCTAAAACGATTGGTAAGTAATTTCTAACCTATTTTCTTCATTCCCTTACATTTTTAACCTAATTTCAATTTCAAATCAAATGTTTTCATGGGTAATAGGGGGTTTTGAGTAGAACCTAGATTTTCTAAAAATTGGGGAGTTAGACCTCAATTTGAGGTCCAATTTCAAATTAAATCATATATTTGGGTTCTTTCAAACCTTGAGTTTCGACCATGTGGGCCCGAGGGCATTTTTGAATTTTTGGGTAAAACCTTATAAAACTTATTTTCATACACTTGGGTTGATTCATTTAGCATCTATTAATGTAATTAAGCAATTTATGATTAGATTTGAGCGGTTTGGTGGAGGAATCAAGATGTAAAGTTGTACTTGAGACTTGAGTGGTGTTCAAGGCATCGAGGTAAGGGTCTATTCTAACCTTAGCTTGAGGGAATAGGAGTTGAGTCTTACTTGATACTTGCTAATTGTCGAGTACAATGTATAGGCATGGTGACGAGTATCTATACATTTGTGTCTAGCATGACCATGAGTACTTATATTGCAAATATTTGATTTTTTTGTATCTATCATTCTTACTTGATGACTTATATATGATATAAAGAGCATATGAAAGAAATCGTGATCTAAGAATTTCGTGAAGCGTTGGCTCGAGTTGAATTACAAATTGTGATAGTATATGAGATATTTAAATCTTTGGAGCATTGGCTCAAGTGATAATGTAAACTATGAGATGAAAGTGAAAGAAAGGGAAAGAGTTATTGGTTTATTCCTTTCCCGGAACATTTAGTTGTATTGCAGATATTGTTCCCTTGCGAGCATTTAACTGTTTAATTGCAATCCCTTGCCAGGATTCCTACCATTATTTTACTTTCTTTCCCCTTATTTATGACTGTTGTTTTGGTGAGGAAGAGTGATAAAGCACGAAGGGTGATGCCGTGCAATGTATGATATTTGTGGATCGGGTTGCACGCCGCAATAATGATATTTTATCATCAGGTTACACGCTGCAACAGTGTTGTAATATATTGGGATCGGGTTGCATAGGGCAACAATGATATTTATGGATCAGATTGCACGCCGCAATAATGCTAAATGATATAGATTGGGTTGCATGCCACAACAGTGTTGTTATATATTGGGATTGGGTTGTACACTGCAACAATGATATTTATGGATCAGGTTGCACGCCGCAACAATGTTAAATGATTTGGATCGTGTTGCACGCTACAACAGTGTTGTTATATATTGGGATTAGGTTGCGCGCCACAATAATTACCGATATAAGTGTGTTATTTTGGATATTAGATTTTTTGTTCGCTGCAAATTCTAAGCTGCCCTTAGACTGATACTCTGGATTTACTGTTAATACTGGTATACCCCCACATCATGTTCCCCCCCATCTTTACTTGTTTATTCCTTCTTTACTTTCCGCTATATATTATGTAATTGCACAGGTTTATTTGCTGGCCTGGTCCTTACCTCGTCGCTACTTCGCGGAGGTTAGACTAAACACTTACCATCACATGGGGTGGGATATACTGATACTACATTCTGCACTATGTGCAGATCCTGGAGCAGCTATCGGACATTAGTCGGAGGGCTTCCTTTCATCCACTCGGAGACCCAAGGTAGACCTGCAAGCGTCTGCAGGTCCTGGCGTCCCCCTATCTCATTTCCTCTTTTCTTAATTTGTCCAGAAACAGATTATGTATTTTTTCAAACTTCGTATTTAGTGACTCTTAGACGGCCTGTGATACTATGACACCAGGTTTTGGGTTGTTAAGTTTTTAAGTTCTAATAGACGTAGATGGATTATATTATTGATGACTTCCGCTTAGTTCTTAACATTTCACATTTATTTTCATCATTTTTCCGTGTTGGTTAAAAGAAGTGATATAGAATGGTTAATAATTAGCTAAGGTTAGGCTTGCCTAGCTCGCATTAGTAGGCTCCATCACGACTCTCGAGGGTGAGAAATTTAGGTTGTGACAAGTTGGTATTAGAGCTCTAGGTCACATGGGTCTCATAGTTCACAGACAAACTTAGTAGAGTCCGAGGGATCGGTACAAAGACGTCTGTATTTACCGCCAGAAGCTACAGAGTTAGGAAACTTCACATTTGTTCTTTCTTGTCGTACGGTTCCGTTTCTCAACACTGATTTCCTTTCTACACTGTTCTTTCGCAGATGACGAGAACATGGGCTCCCTCATCTACCTCTCAGCAGCCCGAGCCCCCAGCAGCAGCTCCTGCAAGGGGCATAGGGCGAGGCCGAAGCCGAACTAGAGGTCGAGTTAGGTGCAGAGCTCATCCCCGAGAACCAATAGTGGAGCCTTAGGTTGATTTCGAGGAGGTAGTTCCAGCCTCAGCAGTTCCAGTGGGCCCATCTCAGGTCCCAAAGGGGTTCATTACCACCCTAGTCCTTCAGGACACTCTAGTGCGATTTGTAGGACTCATGGAGAGTGTTAACCGAGAAGGTTTGTTTCCAGTAGCACCAACCACTTCTAAAGCTAGATGAGGGCCTCAGACTCCTGCTACACGTACTCTAGAGCAGGTAGCTCCCTAGGTTCAGGTTCTAGTGGTTCAACCAGCTATAGCAGTTCAGCCGGGTGTAGTGACTTAAATCGGCGATGGAGCGGCTATGTCCGCAGATGCTTTGTGGATGCCGGATAGATTCACCAAGCTCTTCACATCTACATTCAATGGCGATTCCTCTGAGGATCCCTAAGATTTCTTATATAGCTGCCATAAGGTTCTTCATAACATGGGCATTGGTGAGACAAATGAGGTCGATTTTGTTGCATTTTGCCTATCTGGATCCGCCAAGACTTGGTGGAAGGATTACTGTTTAGCCAGGCTATCAGGGTCGCCATCTTTGACATGGGAGCAATTTTCAGAGTTGTTTCTAGAGAAGATTCTTCCCGTTACTCAGCGAGAGGCCTTTCGGAGGTAGTTTGAGTGTGTCCAGCAGGTTCCATGACGGTCACTCAGTATGAGACCAGGTTCATTGATCTATCTCGCCATGCTCTTGTCATGCTTCCCACACAGAGAGAGAGATAGGGTGAGGAGATTTATTGATGGTCTTATTCAGCTGATTCGTCTTCAGATGGCAAAGGAGGCCAGGAGTGAGATTATTTTTCAGGAGGCGGATAATGTGGCCCCAGAGTTGAGATGGTTCTATCACATGGAGATGGTCATGGGTCAGGCAAAAGACTGTCATTCAGGCCGATTCAGTGGTACCTCGTCTAGAGGTAGAGTTTCTTATGGTAGAGGCCATCCTCATAGGCCCTTTCAGTTGGCTCTCCAGGTTTCTCACTATGCTTAAGGCAGCCATGGTCCCCAGATACAGTACTTCAATCAGCATTTCTTTAATGCACCATCGCTTTAGAGTTTCTAAGGTGGTCACTCAGGTTGCAGGTTCAACCTCAGTTTCATCATCTACAACATTCGGGTGGATGTTATGAGTGTGGCAAATATGGTCGTATCAGGAGGGCTTGCCCGAGGTTGCGGGGTGCTAATCCACAGCAGAAGGGTCCCCGTTTATGATTCAGGTACCAGATGTTCCATTGGCCGCCCAGCCAACTAGAGGTAGGGGTAGAGGTGATAGAGGTGGAGGTAGAGGACATAGATGTGGAGCTTAGGCTGCTAGAGGTGGAGGCCAGCTAGCAATCGGTGGTCCCAGGAATGTGGTTCAGGGTGGTAGGGCCTTGCCCCAATGTTATCTCTTCCGGCTAGGCCAGAGGCTGAGTCGTCAGATACAGTTATTGCAGGTACAATTCGGGTTTGTGATAGAGATACTTCAGTGTTGTTTGACCCTGGGTCTATGTATTTGTATGTGTTACCTTATTTTTAACTGTACCTGGTAATGCCTAGTAATTCATTGAGTATTTCTATTTATGTGTCTACACCGGTGGGTGATTCAATTGTGGTCGACCGAGTTCATCATTCTTGTATTGTAGTGTTTGGGGATCTTGAGACCCGTGTTAATTTGTTGCTTCTAGACATGGTCGACTTCGACGTTATATGGTTATGGATTGGTTGTCCCCGTACCACCGCTATATTAGATTGCCATTCCAAGACCGTAACCCTATTCTTACCAGATTTTCCTCGTTTAGAGTGGAGAAGGACTCCTTGCCATTCTACCCGCAGTGTTACTTATTATGTGAAGGCTCGACGCATGGTCAAGAAGGGGTGTTTGGCTTATTTCGCGTACGTTTTTAATTCCAGCGCAGAGGTCCCTTCAATTAATTCTGTACCCATGTTTTGGGAGTTTCTTGAGGTTTTCCCTTCATACCTGCCGGGTATGCCACCCGATAGGGATAACGACTTTTGCATTGATCTGGCTCTAAGCACCTAGTGCATTTCTATCCCACCGAGTCTTTTGGCCCCGCCAGAGCTGAAAGAGTTAAAGGATCAGTTGCAGGATTTGCTTGAGAAGGGTTTCATTAGACCCAGTATTTCGCCTTGGGGTGCACAAGTGTTATTTGTAAAGAAAAAGGATGGATCGACAAGGATGTGCATTGATCTCCGGTGATTGAACAAAGTTACAATTAAAAATAAGTATTCATTGCCGAGTATTAACTATTTGTTCGACTAGCTTTAGGGTGCCAAGGTGATTTCAAAGATAGACTTTAGATATGGCTACCATCAGTTGAATATTAGAGCATGCGAACTGATTATGCCCCAGCACCTTTTATGGGCTTGATGAACTGATTATTCAGGCCTTATTTGGACTCGATCGTGATAGTCTTCCTTGATGATATATTGATATACTCCCACAGCCAGGAGGAACACGAGCATAATCTTAGAGTGGTTCTTCAAACTCTAAAAGATGGCCAGGTTTATGCAAAAATTTTGAAGTGTGAGTTTTGGTTGAGTTCAGTTGCATTCCTGGGTCATGATGTATCAACAGAAGGTAATTAGGTTGACCCAAAGAAGATTGAGGCGGCCAAGAACCGGCCTCGACCAGCATCAGCTACAGAGATTCGGAGTTGGTTGGGGTTGGAAAGCTACATTTATCGGTTTGTGGAATGGTTCTCATCTATTGCAGCCCCGATGACGAGGTTAACCTAGAAAGGTTCCTAGTTCAAATGGTCGAATGAGTGTGAGATGATCTTTCAGAGGCTCAAGACAGTTCTGACTACAGCACCGGTATTGGTTTTGCCCAGATGTTTAGGGACTTATACAGTCTATTTTGATACTTCCCGTATTCGGCTTGGTGCAGTATTGATGCAGGATAGCAAGGTCATTGCCTATGCTTCGAGGATGTTGAAGATCCACGAGAAGAATTATCTGGTTTATGATCTAGAGTTGGAATCCATTGTTCATGCATTGAAGATTTGGAGGCATTATCTATATGGTGTGACGTGTGAGGTGTACACTGATCACAAGAGTCTTCAGTATCTGTTCAAGCAAAAGGAGTTGAATTTTAGGTAGGGAAGGTGGTTGGAGTTGTTGAAAAATTATGATGTTACTATCTTATATCATCCGAGGAAGGCCAATGTGGTGGACGATGCCTTGAGTAGGAAGTCAGCCACCATGGGCAGTCTAGCTTATATTCCGGTCAGCTAGAGACCACTTGATTTGGATGTTTAGGCCTTGGCCAATCTCTTTGTGAGGTTGGATATTTCTGAGCCTAGTCGGTTTTTAGCATACATGGTCACTCATTCTTCATTATTGGAGCACATCCGTGATCGGAAGTTTGATGATCCCTATTTGTGTGTCCTTAAACACACAGTGCAACGTGGAGGTGCCAAGAAGGTGACCTTAGGTGATGATGGTGTTTTGAGATTGCAGGGGCGAGTTTGTGTGCCCAAAGTTGATGGGACTCGAGAGTTCGGAGGCCAATAGCTCCTGGTATTTTATTCATCCGGGCGCCATGAAGATGTATCAGGATTTGTGGCACATTATTGGTGGCGTAGAATGAAGAAGCATATTTTTGCATATGTGGCTCGATGTTTGAACTCTCAGCGGGTTAACTATGTGCATCAGAGGCCTGGTGGATTGTTTCAGAGGATTGAGCTTCCTGAGTGTAAGTGGGAGAGGATCATCATAGATTTTGTTACTGGTCTTTCGTTGACTCGGAAGAAGTTTGACGCGGTTTGGGTCATTGTTGATAGTCTAACCAAGTCAGCGCATTTCTTACCTATGGCAGTATCCTATTCATCCGAGAGGTTAATTGAGATCTATATCCGGGAGATTATTCACCTTCAAGGTGTGCTAGTATCTATCATTTCGGACCGGGGTACGCAGTTTACCTCGCACTTCTGGGGGCAGTTCAGCGAGAGTTAGCCACCCAGGTGGAGTTGAGTACAACATTTCATCCTCAGACAAATGGGCACGTCCTAGCGGACTATTCAGATACTGGAGGATATGCTCCGAGATTGTGTTATTGACTTTTGAGGTTCATGGGATCCGTTCTTGCTTTTAGCAGAGTTTGACTACAACAACAGCTACCAGTCGAGCATCCAGATGGATCCTTATGAGGATTTATATGGTAGGCGGTGTCGATCTCCGGGAGAGGCTTGGTTGTTGGGTTCAGATTTTGGTTCATGAGGGCTTGGACAAGGTCAGGATTAATCAGGATAGGCTTTGTACAGCTTAATCTAGGCAAAAGAGCTATGCATATCATAATGTTCGAGATGTAGCTTTCATGGTTGTTGAGCGGGTATTACTTCGAGTGTTCCCTAATGAAGGGCGTGATGAGATTTGGGAAGAAGGGAAAGCTTAGCCCTAGGTTTATTGGCTCGTTTGAGATTCTTGATCGAGTGGAAGATGTGGCCTATAGACTGGCATTTCCGCCTACCTTATAAGCCGTGCATCTAGTATTTCATGTGTCCAAGCTTCGGAAGTATCACGACGATCCATCCCACATGTTAGATTTCAGCACTGTCCAATTGGACAAGGATTTGCCCTATAAGGGTCGGTGGCTATTCTAGACCGGTAGGTTTAACAGTTAAGGTCAAAGAGTTTTCCTTCGATTCGTGTTCATTGGAGAGGTTGTCCTCTTGAGGCATCGACCTAGGAGTTCGAGTTTGATATGCGGGACCATTATCCTCATCTTTTCCCCGACTTAGGTACTTTCTTCTTCTGTCCATTCGAGGACGAACGATTGTTTTAGAGGTGGAGAATGTGACGACCCGAAGGGGTCATCACTTAATTGAATTCTATGTCTCTGAGACCTTGAAAACCTCGCTTACAGTTACATAAATTTGCGTGCGCAGTCTAGGTGCGTAGCTGGATAGTTTAAATGTGAAAATTTTTGTGAAGCAAATTGTTAAGTTTTGGCTTTAGAATAAACAAATTTGACTTTGGTCAATATTTTGGGTAAACGGACCTGAACCCATGATTTAACGGTTGCAGAGGGTCTGTAGGAAAATATGTGACTTGGGCGTATGCCCGGAATCGTATTCGGAGGTCCCAAGCCCGAGATATGAATTTTTAAGTGAATTGTTTTTTGAAAATGCTTAAAGGAAATTAAAATGAAATTTGATGTGAAAGTAGTGGTATCGGGCCCGTATTTTGGTTCCGACTTCTGGTACAAGTCTTATACACAATTTGAATCACTCCTGTAAAGTTTGGTTATAAATGGATGTTGTTTGACATGAAACAAACTCTAATTGGGAAATTAATGTTTAAAAAGGAAATCTGAGAAATTTCATTGATTGTAAGGCTTAATTTGATGTTCATGATATTATATTGGTGATTTGATCACACGAATATGTTTGTAGGGTGTATTTCAGGTAGAGTGCATACTTGGTTTAGGGTTTCGAGGCCTCGGGTGAGTATCGAGTAGGTTCCGGGATGCCTAAGGCTTAAAAGGTCGGGTGTTGCAGGTTCAGATATTATTATAGGTCTCTGAACCCTCCAACATAGCACACGAGAAATCGAGTGCGGTCACGGAGTGACGAGCGAGGCTGCGTCCGCCTTTGAGCGATCTGCAGTGGGTGTTGTGCGGTCGGCTTGGTGCTGTGTGATAACTATGATTTTTACATGCTTTATACCCACCCCTGCCTAAGCTTTGCACGTGAATTGCCATAAATTAGTCCCAAAATGCTTACAAGTTGCGTTTGATTGCATGTTTGAGCGACAAGACGACAAATGTCAAAGATCGGCTCAAAAAGAGTGACATTTGCTAAGTGTCAAAAGACAGCTGAAGTAGGGGAACAATGCCAACCTGCGCGGTCTACACTGCTTTTCCATGCGGCCGTGCAGAAGTGTTCAGAGGCCGAGTCATCTCAATGCCAACCTACGTGGTCCGCATTGCTTTGCCACGTGGCCGCGCAAAAAAGTTCAGAGACCATGTAAAAGCCATGTCAACTTACGTGGTCCACGCTCACATCTACGCGGTCCGCGTAAAGAGAGTTCACAGACCAAGGAATTAAAGGAAAAAGGCACGCGGCTGCACACCAAATTAGTGCGGTCCGTGTGGATGAGGTTCAGAGAGTGTGGACTTGTACCAAAACACCTACGTGGCCGCACCCCATTTCTATGCGGTCCGCGCCCATCATCCATCGCGGTCGTGCGTCACATTTGTGTGGTCCACATCCCCAGTTCAGAAGAGAGATATGAAGACCAATGATCCCTATGCGGGGTCATTTCTGCGCGGTCCGTGCCACACCTATAGTGGTATTTTTGTCCAGTTTTTACTGTGTAGTATAAATAGAACATTTTACTTTTTTAGGTTAAGTTTGCTGTATCAGATAGCAGTTGAGCTCGTGACTTCAAAGTTTTTAGCCTTTTTTGGGCAATTTCATCTTGTATTAACGTGGATTTAAGTAGATTAACATCATAGTTAATTATTATGTCAATTTTATCTACTATTTCTTCAATTTCTATTTCTATTATGTCTAGCTAAACCCATTAGCTAGGGTTGTGGCTCAACCCTAGTGTTGGTAATTAATAGGTGTGATTGTTTAGTGCATGAATGATGTTGGGTATTTGTTACTTGGGTTAATATTATGTTTTCATTAAGATTTGGTCGTTGAAAACACTAAGTCTAGCTTAGTGGGTCTTGACTCTTCTTGAGAAAGAGAGTCTATGACCTCATGATTAATTCCAACAAGGAATTGGGATGGACTCATGAGAATGGTAGTCCCCATTAACGGTTTAAACCTCAAGAGAGTAATTACCCAACTTGAACCCTAAATTGCTTGGGCAAATTAGCCTACCCAATTGGTCTCGAGAGAGTCACTTGGGCAAAATCACTCTCTCAATCGAGAGGTGTGAAATGGGTGCAAAGTGCAACGGTTATAGCATAAGTCCCATGATCATCGTTCTTGCACTAGGAATCTCTACCTGTTTGTTGACCACCTAGGTAAATGCCACGACCCAAGTGCCTTTCTCTATATTGCATACAACCTAGAATTAATATCTTATTATAATTTAGTTTTAAGTTTGTATTTGATAAATTGTAGTTGATAACCAAAAGAAAACCAAAAATGTTAGAAGATCAATAAGGAGCTAAAACACAGTCCTAGACCATACAAACACTCAACTCCAAGTTGAAGCTCCCTGTGGAAAATTGACCCCGATACCACTATTCGGTAAAAGTATTAGCACTCGCTCTTCCATAGGTTGAGTCCGTTGTGATCACGGTCCGCACTGGGCAATGATCTGCAGTTCTTCAAATAACTTGTGCAGCCATGGTCCTTTTTGTGTGGTCCGCACAGGGAACTTCAGAGGGGTATAAATATACGTGAATATCAGTTATTTTACACTTTTCAAAAATCCAAAACATAAGAGGCGATTTTCCAAACAACTCTTCTTCTCCAAAATGATTGGTAAGTGATTTCTAACCTATTTTCTTCACTCCCTAACATCTTTTAACTTGATTTCAAATTCAAATAAAATATTTTCATGGGAGTATTTGGGGTTTCTAGTATAACCTAGGTTTTCTAAAAATTGGGGAGTAGGACCTCAATTTGATGTCCGATTTCAAAATAAATCATATATGTGGGTTCATGGGGGAATGAATAATCGGGTTTTGGTCTAAACCTCGAGTTTCGATCACGTGGGCCTAGAGGCATTTTAGACCTTTTGGATAAAACCTTGTAAAACTTATTTTCATACATTGGGGTTGATTCATTTAGCATCTATTAATGTAATTAAGAAACTTGTGATTTGATTTGAGCGGTTTGGTGGTGGAATCAAGAGGTAAAGTTGTACTTGAGACTTGAGTGGTGTTCAAGGCATCGAGGTAAGTGTTTGGTCTAATCTTAACTAGGGGAATAGGAGTTGAGACTTATGTGCTACTTGCTAATTGTCGAGTACGATGTATAAGCATGGTAACGAGTATGTATACATTGGTGTGTAACATGATCATGAGTCCTTATATTGCGAATATTTGATTTTGTTGTATCTCCATGCTTAATTGATGACTTCTATATGATATAAAGAGGATGTCAAAGAAATTATGATCTAATAACTCCGTGAACCGTTGGCTCGAGTTGAAATACAAATTGTGATGGTATATGAGATATTTAAATCTTTGGAGCATTGGCTCAAGTGATCATGTGAACTATGAGATGAAAGGGAAATAAAGAGAAAGAGTTATTGGTTTATTCCCTTGACGGGACGTTTTGTTGTATTCACTACTAAAAAACCAAGGTTTAGCAATGAAAATAGAAAAATCTGTCCCTAATCTCATTTAGCAACGGATTATCAAAAGATTCTGCTAGCAATGAGCATTTAGTGATAGATTAGAAACGATGTTCATAGCTAATTCCAGTTTCTTTTGTAGTGATTGTGGACATTGTTCCCTTGCCGGGATTTAACTGTTTAATTGCATTCCCTTGTGGGGATTCATATCATTATTTATTTACTTTCTTGCCCCTTATTTGTGATTGTTGCTTGGGTGAGTAAGAGTAATAAAGCACGAAGGGTGATGCTGTGCAGTGTATGATATTTGTGGATCGGGTTGCACGTCGCAAAAATGCTAAATGATATGGATCGGGTTGCATGCCGCAACAATGATATTTATGGATCGGGTTGCATGCCGCAATAGTATTGTTATATATTGGAATTGGGTTGCACGCCACAACAATGATATTTATGGATCGGGTTGCACACTGCAGCAATGCTAGATGATATGGATCGGGTTGCACGCCGCAACAGTGTTTTTATATATTTGGATTGGGTTGCATGCCGCAACACTGATATTTATGGATCGGGTTGCATGCTACAACAATTTTGTCAAATATTGGGATCGGATTGAGCGCCTCAACAATTACCGATATAAGTGTGTTATTTTGGATATTAGATTCTTTGTTCGCTGTAAATTCTAAGTTACCCTTAGACTGATACTCTGGATTTACTGTTAGTACTGGTATAACCCCGCAACATGTTTCTCCCTCCCATCTTTACTTGTTTATTCCTGCTTTACTTTCCGTTATATATTCTATAACTGAACAGGTTTATTTGCTGGTCTGGCCCTAGCCTCGTCACTACTTCGCCGAGGTTAGTCTAGACACTTACCAGCACATGGGGTCGGTTGTACTGATACTACACTATGCACTGTGTGCAGATCCTGGAGCAGCTATTAAACATTAGTTCGAGGTCTTCCTTCGGTCCACTCAGAGACCGGAGGTAGACCTGCAGGCGTCTGTAGGCCCTGGCGTCCGCCTCCTCTATCTCATTTTATGTTTCCTTAATTTGGAAAGAAAAAGTTTGTGCATTTCTTAAGACGCTTGTATTTAGTGACTCTTAGATGGTATATGATACTCTGACACCAGGTTTTGGGTTGTCAAGTTTTTAAGTTGTAATAGACATAGCTAGATTATATCATTAATGACTTCCACTTAGTTCTTAACATTTCGCCTTTATTTACATCGTTGCTTCGTGCTGGTTAAGAGAAGTAATATAAAAAGGTTAATAATTAGTTAAGGTTTGGCTTGCCTAGCTTGCATTAGTAGGCACCATCACGACTCCCAAAGGTAGGAAATCCGGACCGTGATAGGTTGCCCCCAAACTTGTCCCTGGCCTTAAAGACTTCATTGAAGTCTCCACCTATAAACTAGTTCTCTATGATGTTATTAGAGACGTAATTATCTGCTCTCATAGGAGTTTTCTTTCTACTAAAGCGTTACTGGCATAAATAGTTGAAAACAACCAAGGAGGGTGCTCAGTTCTTACCTTCACCATTGCGTGGATAACTTGGGGTTAGTGGCCACTTTTTCCACAACTACAAGGTCCTCCTTCCACATGAACATGATTCCCCCGGATGGACCCAGCGCTGTAGATTGAATGATCATATCAAAATCCAAGTTTTTGGCCAAGGTCTGATGGTTAGCCATCTTGGTTTCCAGCAGGATTAGTATTGCCGATTTGTGCATTTTAACCATCTCTAAACAGTGACTTTTGAATTCAACACTATTTCCACCCCTAACATTCCATATGATTTAGTTCATCATTAGGATATGGGTGATTGGGGAGGTCCTCTCTTGAGGGCTCGATGGACCTGGCAATTGAGGGGGAGGAGACTTTCTCTTCAGACTCAGAATAGGAGCTAGATTTAATAGTGGTTTTAGTGGTCCATATGTTTGGGCTAAGACTAGGCTCATTCCATACTTGGACATGGCTTTGGGGCACATAACTACTACTATTTTTCTCGCTTCTATGCTGAAGTCGATCGACCTTATCAAGTTTAGGAGAATTGAGTCCATTCTTGGTGTTAGCTAGGTCTGTTCCAGCTCCTCCGTGGCATCTTTCTTCATATGAATCTCCACTGCTGTGGAGATTCCTTGTTGAATGTTTTGAAGGGGTGGTGAGGAGTTCATTCTCTTTGGAGTGTAAGATGAGGGTTTTATTGGCAAGTTGAGCGGAGTGAAGCCTGCCACCGCCGCTGGGTCTTCTCTCATCAGATAAAGGAAGAAGGGGAGAGATTGAAGATTTTACAGGATGTGGTTGTTGAGGTCTTGTAGGTCTGTTATCGGTGATGGGATGTCTCCATTGGCCATCGATTGCTATATGAGAGGGCCAAATTCCATTAAGGCTTTGTTGAGGGCTTCCACTGTCACTCTGGCTAGGTGTTCAAGATTTTGCACTATCAGCGTGACTTTCCTGTTGTCTAGTGTGAAGTTGTATGAGAAGCCTTGCCCCTGCAAGGCAACCTCTAACCAGGAGGCCGGTTGGTGGTCCGATGGCAGTGGGTGGGTGATCTTCCATCACAAACCCTTCTAATATCACATCTTGGATTGTAGAAAGGTTGTCGGGTATTGGGATTAGGGTTTTTAGTTGTTCATTAATTGGAGTCGTAATGGAGGTAACAGTTGAGGTCTTTTAGAATGGAGAGAGAGAAGAGTGCAGATAGGGCACTCGATGACCATGTCTATCGCTTGGGTTTTCTTCATTAGAGGGAGATTCAGTAGCTTTGGTAGGGGAAACGAAGGCTTTGGAGATTGGGTGTGGAGTTAAGTTATCAGTGGTACCTATGGTTGAGTATTCTTTTGATGGAAAGGGAACGTCCCCATTAGGCAACTTACTCATAGATGATTGAAGCATCGGAGTTTGGGCTGGATCCCGCTTGGAATGGACTGCTTTTTTGGTTTAGTCGAGTCGTCAGAAGTTGGCCCCAATTTTTATTTCGCTCCCTTGTTGGGCTGGTCCCTTGGGCGTGGATTAGGCACGTGCCTGGGCGTGTGCTGGTCACCGGTGGGTTTGATTAGTAGGCCTTGTGGCCTAGTTTTGTTTTTTCGAGTGTTGTGTACTTGTTTTTTTAAATTGTAGTTAAACGTTTTTGTTTGTAGGGATTTACCCGAAATGGCGTCAAACATGTTTACATGTACCTTTTCTGCTTATGAAGTATGTTGTGGCTTCGGCACATTACCTTCAACGAGGATAGTTGCTTTTTGTTGTCCCTGCTTGCGTCTTTGTGGGAGGGTGACAATCTTCCATTTATTTTCTTCTAGGTAGGGTCCGGTTGGTGAAATTCTTGTGTTCCATTGACTGTTGTGGAGGAGTGTGGTTTTTAGTTTCACTCTGAGGCCGTGTGACCTATCCTACCATAGTTGGTGCATAGGGTTCCTTCACCTTCATAGATCACTGACTGTTTGTGATCTCCTATGATTACAGATGTTTCCGCTGGAGTTTCTAGTGGCACTTGGATACAAATGCGTGCATATCTCCCCCCCTTAGGGCAGAAGATGTACATTGATCTACTTTTAGTAGTATACCTAATTTTCTCCCAACTCTTTCCAAGATGACCTTGTCATAGAACTCCGTTGGCAGTTGAGGAAACTTTATCCAAATGGTAGTGGAAGTAAGGGTAGCTTCCTGAGGAAAAAATTTTGGCTCCCACTTTCGAACAGATAGAAAATGTCCAAAAACAAACCATGGCCTTAGGTGTAATGCTTTTACCATGCTTTCCTCTAAACTAAATTTCACTACGAAGAAGTCCCTTCCTAGGTCAATCAAGTTTAACTGTTCGGATGACTTCCATAGGTCGATAAGTTTTGAACGAAACATGTAATGAGGCATCATTCTTTTGAAAATTTTGATGATGACTGAGAACTTCCATGGCATATAGAGGCGTTCCTTCTCTTCTGGTGAGAGGGGGATGGAGCCTTCAATGTGTTTTCCTTTAGTCACCTCTGAGGTTGACTGGTGTTCCATGTCATAGTAGTTGGTTTGGTTACAATCTTGCTTATCAAAGAGCATTTTCTTGTAGGAGTGTTGAGGTGTTTCTACATTCATTTGGATTTGTTTATCCAGAGGTTCCGGTGGGAGGGATGGTCTGATCAAGGAGGTTCCATGGTGTCGAGTTCGTCTATTTTGAGAGAGAGAGAAAGAACTATATGTGGAGCTTTTGTTGAGGTTACCTGTTTAAGACACTCCAAGTTGATCATTGCTGGAGAATGTATGTCTTAATAATTAACTTCTTGGAAATATAGGTATTTTTGGCTTTGAAACATATGTCATTGTCCCATTTAACAAACATTTCATATTAATTAATTAATACAAACTCCTTGGTATTACTGTAGCTAATTAGTGTCACGATTCAAAATATCGGGTCTTTGTGACTGCACCCAAGAATCCCCTTATCGAGCAAACTAACCTAAATTTCATTAATGAAATAAACAAAAACAGGAATAAATCCAACAAAAGACAACTAGAGAGATAATCAAAAGGCAACATATGCTATAGTATATATAGGGACAGAAAAGGACGAGGGGGTGAGTATGGGAGTACTCTGCAAATATTATCTATTGTCCCCAACGAGAACATGGCAAGAATCATGGTACGAAAATAAGCTTTTACTAAAATTGATCCAAATCAACTCGAAATAATGCCAATAATTTCTAATGGTTAGAGTAAATCAAATTTAAAAAACAATAACAAAAACCACTTATTTTAAGATAATCAAGCTCGAGAAAAACAAAAAAAAAAAGGTAATACTGTTTTTGAAGTATCTTCAACCAAATCAACCATAAATAAACAATGAGTTCACATATGGAGAAAATGGAGAAGAAGGATAACAAAGGAGGATAAGAAAAGAGAAGGAAAAAAGGAAGAGCACAGTTCTTGCGAATATCTATATTTATTAAAAAAATAAAAAATATTAACAATATGTTCATTCTTATGTGATAACATCCTTCCCTAATTCTGAAACTACAACTTCTCCCGACCAGAGTAAAAGCTTAATATTTTTTTTAGCAACTAAGCTTTTTTTAAGTACTAGCTAATTAATTAATTAAACTCTTAATAACTTTGTTCTTATTATTCACCATGCAAGAAAACAAACTATCTTTTCAGGGGGACAGAATGTCACATCTCAGAAGACATGTGCTTTTGATTAACTTAAACTAATTCTACTTCTTAATGATACTTAAGAATAAAATATGATTATCTTTTGTCGTAACCAATAAGGATTTATCAAAATTGATTTATCCCAAAATCAAAGTGGGCCAACAATTGATTATGATTTTCCCCACTTTTTGAAATACTAATAGTTTCTAAAAGGGAAAGATTAGTTGATTGATTTGATTTGACCTTATAAATAAATCTTGCTTTCATACTATCATTAGTAAGTCTGCTTTGATGAAACTCGCCAATTAGCAAACCATTCCCTACTTAGTTACGTGATTAGCATAGAGAAGAAACTCCTGAATCCTTATAGTATCTTTTAGGAAGGAGTGAATTAACTCATCTCCTGAAACTAAATGGAATCCTACAATTTAATTTGTTCGAATAATTGTATAGAGCAAGTTTGATCAAAATGTCATCATAGTGATACATGCATAACTATGGAATTTACTGTCGTAGTCACCAAGGGCGAATGCATCTCACTGTCATCGGGTTCATCCGAACCGATTAGTTCTGGTGCATATCATAAATTTATGCCTAAATCACAAAAATACGATAAATAATAGATATAAATCCATAACTTTATAAATATTTGCTCAAAAGTTATCATGCACCTTATGAGTATAAAACAATATAAATAAGTCACAGAAAAATCACAGCAATCCGCAATAATTCATTGGACCAGGTGAAGGAAACGAAAATAAGTACTCAGAGTTAAAAGGAGAAACATTAAAAGTCTTTATTGATAGTGTTGATTTGGTTTGCCTCTCCATGAAGAGGTTCATAGCCTTACAATTCCCTTTCCCATCGTATGAGTGTTATTGTGTCTTTTTTCTCTCTTGTGGATAGTGGCGAAGAAGAAGCCCCCTTCTAGGGTTCCCTCTCTTGGTATGTATAGTTGTGAGCTTCATATGCTGTCAATAAGTGATCGTGACCACGTCGGGAGTTTGCCCTCATGATGTCGGATAGGTCGTAACCTTGTTGATCGAATCGGATAATGGATAAATACCAATGATTCGAAGCGGTCGTACCGCTTATCAATCATGAATTAGCTTAAGACGGGATTAACTTCGTTAATTATTGTGGGGTCGGATTTTGACCGATGCAGTTAGTCCCTCCGCTCATTGAGGTCGTGCCTTGGCCGAGCTCGATGAGTGGATTTCATTGATTGTAGTTTGAGAAACTCGGATAGGGAGGTCAATTGTCGCTTCGGTCGAGGCCAGATTCTCTTTAATGATGGCCCTTAGCCTTAATACTGTCGACGGCCTTAGCCATGTACGTAACTTCGGCTGCCGTCGAATTATTTTACTTGTTGTAGTCGAGCTGGGTCGAATTATTGGCGATAATGGCCTTAGCCATTTACACACTGGAGATGGCCTTAGCCATTTACACACTAGAGATGTCCATAGCCATTTACATGAAATGGCCTTAACCGTGTAGAGTGTTAGTATTTTGTAATTGTGTTATCTAGTCATTTTTCGATAAAGGTCGAGCTCTCCTCTTTGGCGAAGGCACTTAGCCCTTTTAAATTAATTTGAGTGAGGTCGAGCATTATTGTGCTCTGATCCTTATGTTTGCTTGGGAGTGTAATCATCGACCACGGCGGACGGGTCGTATGCAGTGCGGACGAGGGGAGTAAGGGCACGTTTGATACGCGTTTGGCGAGGACCAAAATTTTGAAGGTGCACGGAACACCCCCTCATCGTTCATTGGTCGTTATGACCGTCTCGATGGCGGAACGCCGGTTGGTGACTAAAAAGCCGCTTCATGGAACTTGTCATAATGATGCACGTTTCTATAGAACTAAACTGTTTTGCGGTTGGTCATGTAGTTAATGATGGCTATTCGGGTTCGTGAAAGCCACTTCTGTTTCCTATAAATAAAAGGTTGAGACATTTGTTTCTCATATTTTCATTGTTGGTCTGAGAGAGATTCTGAAGAAACTTTTCTTCCTGCTAATTCATCTTCATCTCTGTTCTTCGATTGTTAAAACCTCTATCTTGCCCATCAAACCTTTTTTCTTTCCTGTTAGTGAATCAGCAATGGCAGCCAGTTCTTCCCAAAATGTTCTTCCGACGGATTTTTCGGTTAACTTTCCGGTGGCCGGGGGCCATCTCCAGTAATAGGAGGTGCAGAATGGGTGGATATCAATGAAGTTCCATCGGTTGACGAGATAGTATCTCTGCCTAGAGGCCTGATGACTGACTTCACTATTGATGGTGGAGAGAATAGGATAGATGAAGCCCTATTAATGGGGGAAGTTGGGATGGCCCAACTATGGGAACAGTGAGGCATCCCGAGCTATGCCAACATTGCTCTTGTTAGGAGCGAACAGAGGGTACACACTGACTATGGGGGATACTGCGTCTTTTATGCCTATCCCTTCAAGTTGGGAATTAAGCTCCCGCTCCCCATATTGGTGCTTGATTTTGTCGTTATTATAGGGTATGCCCGGGCAGCTTGCTCCTTCTCTTTACAAATTGTCGGTGATGCTTATCAAGTATGCGGAATTGGCCGGTATGGAGGTCACACTGCAGCATGTGCTTAGTCTCTATGCTCCCTAGAGAGTCAGCGGTACCATGATTCAAGCACGCCCTCGTGGGTTGAGGGGCCTGACCATAGAACAGGATGATGAGGTTGGGCTTTGCCCTTTTGAGCACTTCTTTTACATCAGGACTAATCATTTAGTAGCATCCCTCCTTGGGTTCCTAGAGGGTTGAAACCATGCATGTAAGTTCGTTAATCGTCTAATTCTTTTTTCTACCCCTCCTTATGTCTTGTGCTCGTAAGCATTAACTTGTGTCAATTTTGTAGCTAAAAAGTTGCCTCCAACTCTGTTAGCTGGAATACATAAGTGGTAGAGGCGCTGCTTCCCCATACGGTGGGGATAAGCACGTGGGCGTCTTTCTGGGGATATTGCGTCTTTCTGTTGTAGGCCTGTGACAGTTAAAAAGTTGATTTCTTCTTCTGTCCCGCTTTGTTTCAACTCTTTTATCAACTTTGTTTTTTCTGATCAAGGAGGGCTCGCCGTGTCAGGGCCCCTCTGTTGGCCTTCCTCCATCGGGGTGTGATTCCTCAGCTCACTTCCGTACCGATGCTACTACTAGTACCGAGGGCAGCGCTACTTGAATCTTCAATGGATCCTTCTCCAGCACCGGCTGCACTTTGGGATGAGGGTCCATCAGGGGTTGTGCGCCCTAGAGCGTAATCGCCCTCAAATGAGGAAGAGGAGGAGAGGTCATTGGTAAGGCAGAGGGTCGCATTCACTCCGGCTCCACCCGTGGTAATTAATTTCGACTCTCCCCCAGGGGATACGGAGAGGAGTGCGGCTGCGGCGCCTGTCCTTGACAACGTACAAACAAAAGGGGTTTCCCCGGTTGGCTTAATCCACGATGATACCGTCGCTTCGATGACTCAATTTGTGGTTCCAGTCGCTAATACGGGAGGCAGTTCCGCAGTGGCTGCTATTGTTGGTGAATCAAGCGCTCGTTCGGCGGCTACGGCGGGTGGTTCTACCTTATTTTCGGCAGAGGGAGGATGGAATTTCGTAGGAGATAAGTACGAGTCCAAATCCGACTTGGACCCAAACGACGTCCGTACGTTCCAAGAAGGCTTCAGCAATTCAACGGTGTGCAAAGGGGCGATCTCGCTTTATTGAGGTTCCCACAGAGTTGAACTGATTGCCCTAAGGGAATACCTTGGTGCCGCTATTTGACGTGATATGCTCCGAGGATGAGAACTCATCGTTGAGGGACGTCACAGATATCAGACTGATGAATGAAGTGGCCGTGATAGGCCTAAGGGTACATATTATAACTTCAATCCATTTTTCCTTGCCTTAGTTTATTCTTTATCTTAATCGTTGTCTTTCTTAGCAGTCTTATTTGTTGGAGGTGGAGAGCGTCCGTCGAGCCCACATCTGCTCAGGGATCATTTTATGGGCATTGGGGAAGTACCCCTACTACCGAGATCGGTGCCGAGAGATGTGTGAGCGCTTGAGGGCCGACCCCCGTAGTCGGGCCTTGGTCGAGGAACTGGCGAGGCGGGAGCTTCAGCTGTAGCAAACACTTGGTAGAAAGCGCGCCTCAAGGAGCAGCTTCGTCAGAAGGACGAGGAACTCGAGGCGGCAATGAGGGTTGCAGCTGAGTATGAGCGCCAGGGCCACGCTAAGGAGGTGGTTGCAGCTGAGTATGAGCGCCAGGGCCACGCTGAGTATGAGCGCCAGGACCGTAGTTGAGTTTGAAAAATTTGATGGCGAAGGCGCGTAACCTGAGTCCCAGTTCAACTGTTGTTGAACTTAGACGATTTTGATGGCGAAGGAGAATAGCCTGAGTCCCAGTTAAACTGTTATTAAACTTTGATAAATTTGATAGCGAAGGCGCATAGCATGAGTCCCAGTTCAACTGTTGTTGAACTTTATCGATTTTCATGGCGAAGGCGCATAGCTTGAATCTTGGTTCAAACATAGTTGAACTTACTGGTGAAGGCACATATCCTCGATTTAATGGCGAAGGCGCATAGCCTAAGTCCCAGTTCAACTGTTGTTGAACTTTGTAGATTTTGATGGCGAAGGCACATAGCCTGAGTTCTAGTTCAATTGTAGTTGAACTTTGATAAATTTGATGGTGAAGGCCCATAGCCTGAGTCCCAGTTCAACTATTGTTGAACTTTGTCGATTTTAATGGTGAAGGCGCATAGCCTAAGTCTTGTTGTCGATTTTTATACCAAAGGCGCATAGCCTGAGTCTCAGTTTGACCGTAGTTGGACTTTGATAAATTTGATGGCGAAGGCGCATAACCTAAGTCCCAATTCAACTGTTGTTGAACTTTGTTGATTTTGATGGCGAAGGCACATAGACTGAGTCTTGGTTCAACCGCAGTTGAACTTACCGGCGAAGGCACATAGCCTTGATTTAATGGCGAAGGCACATAGCCTGAGTCCCAGTTCAACTGTGGTTGAACTTGTCGATTTTGATGCTGAAGGCGCATAGATTGAGTCTCGGTTCGACCATAGTTGAACTTTGATAAATTTGATGGCAAAGGTGCACAACCTTAGTCTCAGTTTGACCGTTGCTGAACTTTGATAAATTTCATGGCGAAGGCGCATAGCTTGAGTTCCAGTTCAACTGTAGTAACTTTGTCAATTTTGATGGCGAAGGCGCATAGCGTGAATCATAGTTAACTGCTGTTGAACTTTGTCGATTTTGATGGCGAAGGTGCATAGCCTAAGTCTCAGTTCGACCGTAGTTGAACTTTGACAAATTTGATGGCGAAGGCGCATAGCCTGAGTCCTAGTTCAATTGTTGTTGAACTTTGTTGATTTTGATGGCTAAGGAACATAGCCTAAGTCTCAGTTCGACCGTAGTTGAACTTTGATAAATTTGACGGCGAATGCGCATAGCCTGAGTCCCAGTTCAACTATTGTTTACCTTTGTCGATTTTGATGGCGAAGGCGCACATCCTGAGTCTTGATTCAACCATAGTTGAACTTACAGGCGAAGGCACATAGCCTTGATTTAATGGTGAAGGCGCATAGCCAGGGTCTCACTTTGTGGGTGTTTGAGAGCTGAAGCTCGATTTTGATTCGAGATCTTTAGCAGCTTAAACGTTATCTTCCCAGTCGGGGTATGTAGGATGTCTTGAGGCAACTCTCGGTTCGAGATATCTTCAAGCCGATTTTTGGCTGGGGCCCATATCGGGGATAAGGGAGATGCCTTACAAAGATCCTCCCTTAGGGAGGAATTCTTCATCTTGTTTGCACTATCCGAGATTAGAGAGACAGAGGAGTTGGATCTTGTTCGAGATCTTCGAGTTCCCCTTGTCCGATATGCCTCTTTGGCTTGTTTGAGCTGGGTTGTTTGTTTAAAGTTTCTTTCCTTTTGGTCCAGGGAAGAACTATGCGATTTTTCTATGAAATTCCCACAGACGGCGCCAAATTGTTTTCTCAAAAGTTATTATGCACCTTATAAGTGTAAAACAATATAAATAATTCATGGGAAAATTATAGCAAACCGTAATAATCCATTGGATCAAATGAAGGAAACGAAAATAAGAACTCAAAGTTAAGAGGAGAAACATTAAAAGTCTTTATTGATAGTATTGATTCGGTCCTCCTCGCCATGAATAGGTTCAGAGCCTTACAATGGTATTTTCCTTTCCCATCATACGGGTGTTATTGTGTCTTTTTTTCTCTCTTGTGGATAGTGGTGAAGAAGAATTCCCCTTCTAAGGTTCCCTCTCTTGGTATTTATAGTTGTGAGCTTCATAAGCTGTCAATAAGTGGTCGTGGCCACGTCGGGGGTTCACCCTCATGATGACGGATAGGCCATGGCCTTGTGGATCAAATCATATAAGGGATAAATACTATTGATTCGGAGCTGTTGTACCACTTATCAATCATGAATTAGCTTAAGACGGGATTAACTTCATTAATTATCGAGGGGCGGATTCCGACTCATACAACAAATATAATGAGTTCAATAGTAAAAATTTTAAAGATTAAACCTATAAAATAAAAATTCTGAATACGCATCTGGCAGTCACTATTACTGTTGTTGTTGCTCGTATTGGAGCCAAAGTTGATGAAAGTCAAACTCCTATTCGAATAACTATTTTTCTTAAGTTTAATCTTAAAAGTAAAATTCTTCGTAAAATCAGGAAGTATATCAAAACTTTGTGAAGAATATAATCTCATTGAAGGTTCACAATCTTTAACTTTCGGAATCTCTTTCTGGCACTCACTTTGGAGGTAAAATAACAAAAGTGATTTTGGACTTTTTGTTCAAAATTTGTTACACTATTTCTCTTGTCGCATTTTTTGAAAAACAAGGGGAAGGGGATAATATAAGAAGACAAAAAGGGAAAGGAAAATAAATGGGACCTAAATAACATGAGGTTGAAATTAGTCTCCAAAAGCCACACAGCTAAGTAATGGGGTCTCTTTTTGGTGATTTGATTTCTCGTACGGTTGAATCTCCATAGATTGGGACTATGTCCAATAATAGAACAATGGTGATATGGGCATTAGGATTTTGGTGTCTAATTGTCATACATTTGCATATCTGGATTTAGTGGGCGGTTCTTGAACGGATCGGATATATATCATGAGAAATGTCTTAAATGTAACATTTCAATTGGCAAATTTTTCCTTGAGCTTTCTTCTCTCAATTATTTGGAGCATCCAAAAGTTGAAATTGTATGCGTAGAATGGCTAGCTACTCTCGAAATGGTGGGGCATTCAACTTTTGTAAGAGGATGAGATGTGTGTACGTATAAAATAGTTCACGTCTCCCTATTGTAAGTGACAAGTTCATAGTCTTTCCTATAGGATTGGCTTTACGTACTCACTCCATTTTAATTGGATCTTTCAATTATAATTGATAATATTCTTATATCGGAAGTTAAAAATTTAAGTTATTTTTATTTTTATAACCATATGGTATTAGGTAATAGGTACCTACTAGGCTGACAAAACAAGATTCAAGCACACGATGTCTGATTAAGAGTGGGAAATCTCATCAATCTCATCATATTCTTGGATAAGATAAGTTGTTTAAACATATGCATAGAAATATGTAAGGTCATATTTTAACTTTTGAGTTAGGGAAAAATTGTAGAAGAAAACTGTAGTGAGAAGAGTTAGAGTGGATCTAAAATTTTGTGTTCCTAAAATACAAATAACAGCCAACGTTTATTAGCTAATATAGTATTGAGAGTCTTCCACTTGTGAGTTTGATTTTAACTCTCTCCTTTCTCCATTCCTATTCTCCCCTTATCTGTAATAGGAAAAACCTATAGATATTGTAGGAGAACTTAAAAAGAAAATAAAGGGAATTTTTTTTGTGTGTGTGACGAAAGAGGTATATATGTGTCCATACCATATTTAATAATAGGTGTAAAAGATATTGCAATAGTTTCTTTCCTCAAGAAAATATTTGTATTCTTTATTAAAAGTGGAATTTGTCTTTAAGAAGAGGATTTTAAAAGACCCACCATTTTTTTATTTATGAGGCACCTTTGGAAAAGTTGACTTCGTTTGATATGGTAGTTTTTCTAGTGGTTGGCCACTTTCGTTGGACACTATTTATTTATTTCCTTTAGGCAATAAGCCAAGAACGTATCTATACTCTATAGCACCTAAAAAAGGCTAATTGTTGGCCTATAGACGAGTAAGTCTGTCCTATTTCAGAAACAAAACAATACAAGAGGTTCAAATATAGTAACTCTCTAAAATATGACATAAAGTTTTTGATAGTTTTGTTGTCAATGAAAAAAAAAAGAGAAAGAAAAATTAGACAATGTTATAAATAGAATTATATTTAAGGTGAATATCTATGTTATAGAGAGACTTTAGGATTTGTTATTTTGTAGTTAAGTCACTTTTCCCTATAAATAGAGGGATTCTATTCCATTGTAATTCATTCCAAATCAATAAGAATTATATTTCTCTATTTTTCTATGTAATACTCTTCTTCTTCTTTTATTATTTTACAATTTTGTTATCGTCACGAGATTCTAGCTAACTGAGTAGAGGCGGTTATTTTAATTTGTAGATATACTATTAATTAGTTGTCTAAATATATAAAACCATAAATAGCAATTTGTATAGGGATGTTATATGAATGTATTTACATTCCTATACTAGGCATCTGCTTTGGTCACCGGGCTTTGGGATACGTGCATGATGCTCAACTTGTACATATGTATTGAGCAAAATAATTGTCAAACGGTCCATGAACTTCCTTTAGGGATAAATTTTGGATTTACGGTAAGTTTTTACCCCATTTTTTTCTTTAAATTATTGGAATTCTATAACTTGATTTTAAATAAAAGCAAAGACAATAAATTTAATTATAACTCTGATGAAGTTTATAAGAAATTATAACCAACCGAAGTAGTAAATTTTTTATGTCTTGCCATGATCAAATTCATGTATATTTATAAACACAAGAAGTGAAAACCCGTACTATTCGAGTTACTTCATTCTTGTTCCTTTAAGAAAATGCGGTAGCAATATGTAATTAGTCTGAAAGAAGATAAATTATTACCGTGAAGGTGTTAATGGATGTTGACATGACAATAGAAGAAATTATAATCGTCATCATTGGGGTAATGAGAATAATAAGGATTCTCAAAATAATCCTTCACTATGTGAAATTAATGTTTGTCATTGATTTGACATGAAAATTTATAAAGCACATGGATATGATTATGGTCCATTCAAGATGTGAATGTGACAACATGTGATTTACGAATACATATTCATTCTTAAAAAAAATATAAACATACTAGTGGTAGTGAATATGCCACACTCACCTCTAGAAAGAGGTTTGAAAGGAAATATGAAGATAATATTATTATTATGGCATGAGTGATTATTGGTCATGTACAGTTGTATGCCAAAATATTTTGGCAATGTGATTATTAAAGGACAACAGTAATGTAAGAAACAGATCTTGGACATAATTTTAGTGATGACCATAATGATATAATTATCTTCTTTTAGAGAGATATTTACCATATGGATATTGATGAATATATGGTAGTATAAAATTAATTGAAAGATCTAAAAGAGAAAATTATACTATTTTGGAGAAATAAATTAATTATCAATAAGGTACTATGTCGTAGAAAGTTCAGGTGAAGTTTTGAAGAATGACAAATGAACTCAGTCATGGACCAGGTGCATCATGTGAGACACAGTGCTTATCAACCCATACATGTGAGATGTACGTGAAAGAGATAAGTCTCAATAATGAAGCAACAAAATCTCCTTAACTGATCGAATAAGTTGCATATTGGATAAGGAAAGGAAGTCTTCTTATGGGAAGAGAACACAATCCGAATCAAGGGTAGAGTTGGAGTTTATATCAATCAAGGACTCAACTTTGATGGAAGATCAGCAATTAAGTCTCAATCAAACTCTGATTACCAACTCATCAAATAACTGTGGTTGTTCTCTTCTACATGTATTGCACATATGCCGAAGTTAAACTAAATTGAGAGCAAAAGAGCAAGGCAATTTTGCAAGCAATTTATGTGAGATTTAAGTTTGCACTCCAGAAGCTACTTGAACGAGATAGAATAACCAGTTTCATTGTGTTAATTCTTATTCTAGTTCAGTTGTAGTAGGTAGTTTAAAGTTGTACCTTTCCAGCTTACATAGAAGCAATTGTATTAAGTACTTTGAGTCTCAAGTTGGAGTTAACTTGAAGGTGTCGCAAAGTTGAGGCTGCGTGCCGCACTAGGATTAGAGTTAATCTGTAGGTTTACAAGAGTTTGTAAATGCTATTTTGGCTCAGTGATTTTAGTGGATGTTTGGGAATATTCTATTGAGTAGTAGGTCATGGTTTTTTCACATTTTTAGCCAGGTGTTTTCCACGTAAAAATCTATGCGCTCTTTATTTTCTGTACTTTTAAGTCCGCGACAATAGTATTTAGAACACCTAGAAGAATCGGGTTCTTCCAGATCAAAAATTGGGCACCACGCAAATCACCCCCTCCTTGTGTGGTATTGACGTCTGGAACATCAGTTATATTGAGTATATAAATAAAGAGAAGATTTAATATCATCTACTACTACAACTCGTAGCGGGGTAATATGTATGTGAAAAGCTACCTGCTTTATTCTCTATTTTGTACGATACAAATAAAAGCATGCAACAATAAAGTAGAAGTTTATTGATATAAAAACCTATATCATAATAAACTTGGAGTTTATTGATAATTGCACACGTCATGGTGTAAGTCTGAAGTTTATCAATATAGATAATTTACTCAATTGGCATAAATTATTTAGCCATATCAATTTGAGTATGATGTTCAAAATAAAAGAGAATTCATATGGGTAACTGTTAAAGAACTAAAATGTTCTTTATGAATTCTCTTATGTTGCTTGTTCTCATTAATTAAACCAACTAAATAGGGATTAAATCCCATAAATTCTGGAAATATCAAAGGTGAATATGGGCTCATTCATCTGCCATGTATACTACATAAGATGAAACTATGAGATGGTTACATGTGCTATTATTATTATTAACCCGCAACCTGGTATTTGCGAGTTAAGTTGCTTAATAATTTTGTTTAGAGCATAATTTATAAATTTTCAATTTAAGAAGTTCATGTTGATAAGTTAGTTTACATCACAATTGGTTCAACAAATTAAAATAATTTATTGAATGCTTCTAATTAATAGCTAAACTATTGCGTACAAGAACAGAGCTAAGTTGAGGAACAAAATCACCACAAATGGTAAAAAGAAGTTGTTAACTCTAGTAAGAGATATAGAGCCACTTTATTTTCTTGTTTTTTCTTTTACAAACTAAGACCAAGAGTTCTCCGTAAATAGAACAAGCAAAATTAAAGTTGTGTTCGTTAAACAACTAATCATATATCTTAAAAGATCTTTCTCTCTTCCCTTTCTCTCTCGATGCAGTTTCGCGCGCCTTGCTAAAGTGCACTCACTGGAAAGAGGAGAGAACGAGGATGACCATCAAAAGCTTCGAAACACCTAGACGAGAAAGGAAATGGCTCCATGGAAGGACAGAACTCAGGGATTGTCAAAATTGCTACACCAAAAGCTATTGTGATTGGAGAAAATACTATTGTTCCAACGGCCAAATATGGTAGCAACACTGATGAGAGGAAATCGGCGGAGGAAACAATGATTAACAAAGGAAAATTACATGAAACAACAGATCTAGCTTCATGGCCAACACTATCAAGTCAGAGTGGAGGAAACAAAATACAGGAGGTGAAATGGACAACTCCGGTCAGTACTCAACAGGATCTAAGCTCAAAAGGAGGGGTCCAAAAGCAAGTACAAAGCAAAGAACAGGAAGTAATACAGATATAGGAAGGAAGCACCAAAGGCACAGGAACTCAGAATGCAGGAGCTCAAAGGAATTTACAGCTAGAAACGGATCATAAGTCAGGAAGAAATTGGTCAATGCTATTTGAGGAGAACAAGTTGGTAAAAAAAGGCATGGATCTGAGTTATATACCACCTACAGTATTTGAGGAAGAAATAATTGTTGAATTGATCCAAAAGGATATCGAGACTGAAGTAGACAAATGAAAATATGCAGTTATCATATATGTTATTGGTGGAACACTAACGGTTAGGGCTAATGAAAGGTTTATAGCTGGGGAGGGGAGCTTCTTTGTTAAACCTAAGGTATACTACCACAATGAAGGGTACTTTGTGGTGAATTTTGCAAACCTAGAGGAAAGGAATATGGTGTGTACTCTGGACCTCACATGCTGAATAACAAACCTATAGTAATTAAGCAATTGGATGATAATTTTGACTTTGATGAAGAAGACTTAAAGACAATACCAATTTGGGTGAAGTTGCTAAATCTGCCATTGAGCTGCTGGAGTGCAAAAGCATTGAGCAAAATTGGAAGTGGTCTAGGCCAACCCATTTATTCTATTTCTTGCACTTCAAACATTGACATAATTTCCTATGCAACAATATTTGTGGAGGTAGATGTCACTAAGGAGCTACCAAAGAGTATCAAAGTTAAAGACCCTAAAGGGAGAGTAATAGTGCAAGAAGTGTGGTATGAATGGAAGCCCAGCTATTATGCACAATGTATGAGGATAGGACATAACTGCCAAGAACAGCAACAATTCAAATAGCACTAGACAAAAAGACAGGGCAACAACAACACAGAGCACCAGTTAAACAAAGGACTTAATGGAAGCCAATTAACACAGGAGCAAGAAACCAAGGCCAATACCAGCAGGAAGTAAATGCAAGAGTAAATGTGCAGGGGAAAGAAAGTGACAAAGGTGAAGCAACTGATGGACAACAGAAACAAGCTAGAAGCAAGTCAGCAGCTAAAGGACAAAAAGTATATGTTCATGAGCATCAAATACAAGTGGTGATTGGCTTTAGCAATTTAATATACACAACCCAGAAGTAAGATATTGAGTAGAATGAAGAATGCATCACAAGTAGAGGAGGGGTGGTAGAGGAGGTACACAAAAATAGGATAGTTGCTTAATGTTAGTAACATGGAATGTTAGAGGATTTAATAAAGTGTTTAAGCACAACGAAATAAAGGAGTTTATGAAGACTAATAAAGTAGAGATTATTGCAGTATATGAACATAGAGTAAGTGATGCAAAATCTGATAATATAGTTACAAAAATACTACCTGGATGGAAATGGTGCCATAATGTATCCAATACTTGTAAAGGGAGAATTTGGGTGATATGGAATCCAAATGTACAGCAGTTCACATTGATAGGAAGTTATGCACAACTGATACATGGGATTGTAAAGAACATTAAATTAAGACTGAATTTCAATTTTCAACAATATATGGTTTACATAATATAAATGATATGAGGGAATTGTGGGACATGATAAGGACCATTGAGAAACGAGTTAAGGAGTTATGGTTACTGATGGGAAATTTCAACTCTATCTTGGGAGCTGAGGAGAGAATGCAAGGCAAGGATGTACATGATAGTGAAACAAAAGATTTCGAAGAAGTAGCTGAGGAACGCAACCTAGATGAACTACCGACAATAGGCAAATCATATACATGAACAAATAGCCATGTTTTTAGCAAAATTTGTAGAGCCTTGACAAGTAAATGTCATGAATCCTTTTTTTCTCAGATCATTCCCCCTTGTGTATTAAAATAAATTTGGAAAGTGAACATAAGAGAAGGCCTTTCAAGTTTTATAACTGTATGGCAGATCACCCGGACTTTGGGCAGATTGTGGAATCTAATTGAAAATGGAAAGCATGTACAATGGAAGACATATGGCAAAATTGAAGTGTGTTAAAGCAGCTTTAAAGCAGTTAAATAACAAAGAGTTCATGAATGTCAAGTGGAAAATAAAGAGTATAAGAGAGGAGCTGCAAGAAATACAAGGAAAAATGAAAGATCATGACAAGTAGGCTGAGGAGGGTCATGAACACACTAGTAGATGAAAGCCAGGCAGCATTTGTACGTCGGAGAGGATTGATGGACAATATATTGCTCAGTCATGAATTGATAAAAAGATATGGCAGGAAGGGAGTCTCATCTAGATGCATGATCAAGATAGACATGCAGAAGGCATGTGACTCACTGGAATATATTTATATGGAATAGGTGCTTGATGGGTTGTGTTTTCCTAAAAAGTTTGTAGGTTGGATTATGAAATGCATTAAAATAGTGTCCTACTCTATTAATATAAGTGGCAGTCCTATTGTTCTATTTGATGCTAAAAAGAGGGGTGAGACAGGGACACCCTATATCTCAATTGCTATTTGTCTTAGTTATGGAATACGGGAAGGAGTTTGAAGAACTTAAAGGATCAACCTAACTTTAACTACCACCCAAGATGTGAGAAACTGGGGATTATCCAGCTTAATTTTGCTGATGACCTGCTGTTTTTCTGCCGGGGAAATAGGGTGTCTGTGCAACTACTATATGAGTGCTTCAACAACTTTTCACAAGTTTCAGGCTTAGTGGTAAATCAGAATAAGAGCAACATCTATTTTGGAGGTGTCTCAACTGTAAAACAACATGAGATTACTCAAATCACTGGGTTTAGCATTGGTGAATTGCCTTTTCGATATTTAGATATACCATTAAGTACAAAAAGGTTATCAATAACCCAATGCTAACCATTGCTAGACAAAATGTTGGGGAGAATTAAACAGTGAATAGTGAAGTTTTTTAGCTGTGCAAGAAGTTTACAACTAATCAAGAGTGTTCGTATTGTTATAGAATCTTTCTGGTCACAAATATTTCCCTTTCCAAAGATGATCATTCAGCAGGTGGAAAAAAAATGTAGAAAATTCCTATGGATTGGTGACACTAACTCAAGCAAGAAGGCTTTAATGACATGGGACTAGCTGTGCAGACCTAAAACTATGGGAGGACTGAATGCCACAAACCTCAATACATGAAATAGAGAAGCTTTATCGAAATATCTGTGGAACTTGGGTAAGAAAAAAGATAAACTATGGATCAAATGAGTGCATGCATACTACATAAAGGGAAGGGAACCATGAGAAGTTGATGCAAAACAAGCTTCTTAGATTATAAGGAAGATACTACAAGCTGGGAAATACTTGACTGAAGTAGGGTTGGACACAGGAAGGGTAATGCAAGCTGATTCATTCTCCATTAGAGGACTGTATAAGCAACTAAGAGGTGGATTCCTGAAAGTGAGGTGGAGTCGAATGTTGTGCAATAACAGAAGCTGTCCAAAATGGAAATTTATCTTGTATCTAGCAGTACAGGGAAAGTTATACACAAAATATAGACTGATAGGATGGGCAATGCAAGTAAGCCCATAATGTCCATTATGTGAACATGAGATGGAAAATCATAGCCATGTATTCTTTACTTGCAGTTTCTCAAAAGACGTTTGGAGAAGATTACTAAAATGGATGGCTATTAATAGAGAACCAAAAGGATGGGATGAGGAGATCAAGTGAGCAACATAACAGGTGAAAGGCAATGGATTCAGAATCATGTTGTACAGGATGTGTATGATAGGAGCAGTATATCACATATGGTTGGAAAGGAACAGGAGACTCTTTCAGAAGATTAAGAGAAGCAGTGAAGACATTATTAGACAAATATTTAGAGACATACATTGTAAAGGCTATAGTCATAGTAGATTGAAGAATAGTTTTCAAAAGCACAATTATTATCCTTCGAGTAGACATTGAGGAAGAGATGTTACTAAATTTGGGGATGCATGTCCGAACTTAGGAGTTATACATGTATATATTTACTGGGTAATAAAAAAGTTAATTACCAAAAAAAAATTGTGTTCGTTATAAATTCACTTGCAGAGGTGGATGTCCACTTGCAATGGTGAATATCTTGTCATATCTAGATTTTTCTTGCTATGTTTAAATATTAGATTTGGATTGGTTTTGAGATTGAAAACCAGATTTAGAAAGTTCTCTAACAATGCAATACTAACTATGTTATCATTTCCTTCTTATGTTAAGTTCTAGTTAATCATGCCATATTTTCTTTGTTTTATAATAATGTTATATTTTTTATTTTTTTCATATATAATTGGCTTAAACAGTTTGGAAAATATTTTTGTTACAAACTCATTTTTCTCTAATTTTCGGAAAACAACTTCAACGTTAATCTTTTCTCTAAAACTCGCCGACCATCAACCCACCATGCTCCTCGACCCTTCATCCCCCCACACACCAATTACCCTCGCCTCGCCTCGCCTCGCCTCGCCCCGCACAAACGCCCACCTAGCCCGGCACCCGCCCTCCACCCACCACTTCCCCTACCCCCTCCCCCACCATGCGCTAATACTCACTATGCGACTGACCCAATCGGCCCCCTCCCCACACCACAACACCACCCTGCCGTCGATCCCGAGCTCCCATAAACTCCATACGCCCACTCTTATGATAATATTTTATGCTCATTAATTAAACATAAAAAAATTATGTAAGATGATCATTTTTTTATTTCTAAAAAATACTTTCGGTGGATGACATTTTCATTCATACCAAACACAGCCTAAAATCCAAAAAGAAAAAATGAGTAAAAAGAAATAGGATTACACGGAGAAAGTCTAAGAAAAACCTTTCATACATTTTGCAAGAGTTATAAAGGAGTTTGGGAGATTTTCTTTATTCTCTTTTACAACTTAATTGAAAAGTTCTGCCCCAAATTTACGAAAAAGCTGAAAACATAACTTCTCACTTCATTTTATTAGTTTCCACTTTCCACATGCACTCTTTTGCTGAGATCTGCAGTACCATTATAATGATGGTCTGATTCCCTTTCTAAGCCTTCAGATAATGAATACTGCTGATATGCTCATATCTCCCATTTTATTCAAATGGAGGAAGAGTCCAAACATGAAACTGACTGTTAAAACCTGCAACTCTTATGCTTGATTTTCCTTCGCCTTTTCTTTATTCTTTTTATTTATTTCCACTTAACATAAATAGCAAGGTATGGGTTGAACCCGAGATGGATACTGTTGCTATATTGGGAAATAAAAACAATTACCCCATTAATATATCTTTTTCTGAAAATTAAAATAAAAAAGTAATTGTCAGCATCACATGTTTAAACAAACACCATTACTCATCACTTTCTCCTACTGCCACTTGACCCAAGAAAGCACAGCGATCTTTTTTCCTTTCACAGTCAAAAGGGTAACATAAATAGTGTAGGGTTTTGATCAGCTCATTTCTGCATCAAATATTTCGATACTTTAATTATTTCTTCAGAATCAAAAATTTTCCTCTCTCTACTCAGAAAACCTGGAGGTTTTAGGCCTCCATGGCTTTTTAACATGTTTAAATTTAAAAATTATTTTTTTAAAAACAATTCTTATTAGTAAAAGACAGATGTCTTATGTGCATAAACAAATCTTCCATGTATATAAAACAAATGGGGTCATAAAATTAAAACAAACAGTAACGGGGCCACAAAACCATTTGAACCGAAAACCTTATGACTACTGGTTTTATCATGAGAATTCATGATAATTTCTAGAAAGATATTCATAAAATTTTAACTAATAAAGTTAAAAGTCTAATTTTTTTCCTCTCTAATTGTCTATTTGGGCTTTGTGGGGGCAAATATGAAAATGAAACTGTAAATTGTCTGTGCTTATGAGATTATATTGAACGTAAAAGAATAAATTGTTCCTCAACATGTGGAAGAAATTAGTGAGCAGTTGTCGGATGAATAATCCAAATTTTATTAGGATTAGGACTCGACAGAGACGAAATGTCAAGAAAATTTTGTCTCATATTTGTGAAACGTATACCTAGTCAAGAACAAATCTCTTGAACTTACGATTAATCTGTTATAGTTTGATAAATGAGAGTTAAGCATTAGCTTAACAGTTAACATCACTCATTTAAAGAGAGAAGAAACACACAAATGCAGCAGACCAACAAATATTGACAAGGCATTTATGACCTTTTAATTCTTCCCTTCCTAACACTGTACAGTTAGATTTATTGAAGACCAAAACTTACAACTTACAACTTACACAAGGGAAGAAGAAAGGAAATGGCAAGGAAAAGTCTATTTAGCCCCTCTACAGAAAAATTGAAGAAAAGGCTAAAACTTTTTTTTATACAAACACCAACAAAAAAAAAGATGAAGAAGAAAATCCATAGTCCACACAAATTTGAAGGGTTTCATCATTAGCACACAGTACTTAAAAATTAGTAATTCCACAACAAAGAAGGCTCAAAACAGCTTGAATAAATCATTCCTCCATCATCAGGATATAACCAACCTTCCACTGCCGAATGATCACTATACACAAGATCATTCTTCAACTCATCATCAAAATAACTGGTGCCTAGTCTTGGCAGCTCAATAATTTGCGTCAATTCTTCGGATGTTGCCAAATCAATTGCTGATACCAACGATGATAGTGAAGAAGAAGTTGACATATTTGAAGAAGATGAAGTAGAATTATTAGGTGATGAATCATCAGAAGAAGTAGTACTGTTTACATTATTGTTATCAAATTTGTCCATTGCTGCTGCTTTAGCTGCTGCTGCTTGAATATCACGAGGGCTAAGTGTAACTGGTCTAGGGAGTGAAGCAGCCAGTTCAGGGAAATTGAGAATTGCTGAATTACCTTTTATGCTTAAAGCTGCCACGTCATGAGCTCTAGCTGCCATTTCTGGATTTGGGAAAGTTCCTAACCAAATACGTGATTTTTTACGTGGCTCACGAATTTCTGATACCCATTTCCCCCAATTCCTCATTCGTACTCCTCTGTAAACTGGATGTTTACTGCTGTCTCGGTTTCTCTTTATCTTCTTGCCGTCTAAGTCTTGTGGCTTATCCATTGTACGAATTTATATTACGTACGTTTTGTACAGTGATTTTGCAGAGAAAATTTAAAGGGGTTGGGTAGAAAAGAAGGAAGAAGAATCAAGAAAGTTATAGGAGTTAAAAGAGTAGAGAATGCATCCAAGAATACAACTTTTCTTCTTTTTGCATTATGTCCCAAATATATAGTCACCCACAACACTTATAAAGGAAGAAAAAAGAGGGGTAGGGGGTAGGGGGTAGGGTGTAAGGGTGGAAGGGTTAAGGGGGGTGTGTAAGGGTGGGGGACCCACGGATGAAATGGGTCATCCCGGATAAAACCCCTAAGGGTACGACAGGGTCCCCTTCACCAGTAGGAAGCAACCAACCATAGAATTCAATATTTCTCTAACTCGTTGTTTGTGAATAGTAGGAATATATCTTTTCTGGTTTTTTCACCTATGTTTTCACTGTTAGTTTCTCCCCCCTTCTCCTTCATCATCCACCCACCGCCTTTGTCCATTCTACATGTGCCCCTAACAGTCATGACCGATTGCACGTACATTTAATTTATTGTTATATGCCTTTGACAGTGAATGTATTGTTTACTTTATTTTGCTCAGTTTTAGTAGAGTGGGGTGGAAGGGAGGGTAAGGAGTGTGGTGTCTATTTCTAAAAATCAAATAGAATTTATATCGGGTAGCTTTGCTACGGAATCTATCCATCTTATTAGGAGGTTAGTGAAATAGTACATAAATAGAAAGAGGGATTTGCGGGTGTTTATTGACCTAGAGAAGACATATGACAAGATCCCTAAGGACGTTCTTTGGAGATACCTGGAGGTGAAAGAGGTGTCGACAACTTACATTAGAGTGATAAAGGACATATATGATGGAGCCAAGACTCGGGTTAGGACTGCAGAGGTGACTTAGAGCTTTTTTCGGTGGTTATGGGATTGCACTAAGGATCTGCACTCAGCCCGTTCTTATTTGCCCTGGAAATGGACGCCCTAACACACCATATTCAAGGGGAGGTACTATGGTGTATGTTGTTCGCTAATAATATAATTCTGATTGATGAGACGCGGAGCGGCATTAATGAGATATTAGATGTATGGAGGCATGTTCTGGAGTCCAAAGGTTTCAAGTTGAGTAGGACAATAACGGAATATCAGGAGTGTAAGTAATTCATTAGTGTGACAGAGGAAGGGGGCATGGAAGTGAGGCCCGACTATCCAGAAAGATAGAGAGTTTGATGAGGATGCCACGCACCGAATTGGGGGTGGGGTGGATGAAATGGCAGTTAGCGTCTAGAGTCTTGTCAATAGAGCGTTAGTTAATCCGGTCATGTTATATGGAGTTGAGTGTTGGCCAATCATGAATTCACATAATCGGATTATGAAAGTAGACAAAATAAGGATGTTGAGATGGATTTGAGGGCATACTAAGATGGATAAGATTAGGAATGATGATAATCGGGAGAGGGTGGACGTTCCTCCCATGGACGACAAGATGCGGGAACTGAAGCTTAGATGGTTCGGGCACGTGCAGAGGAAAAACGTAGATGTCTCAGTTAGGTGTTGTGAGTGGTTGGCTTTGGAAGGTACGAGAAGAGATAGAGGGAGACCTAAGAAGCATTGGGCTAAGTGATCAGGCAGGATATGATGCAGCTTCAAATTTTCGAGAATATGGTTCTTGATAGGAATTTGTGAAGGTCGAGCATTAGGGTTCTAGGCTAGAGGATAGTTGATTGTTTTTTCCTCTTTGTACCGGATTGTTTGATGGAGTTTTATCTAGGACTGCTAGCAGCTTATGTTATGTTCACACTAATATTTTTTTTATTTTGCATAGTACTGTTTTGTTGCCCTTCCACTTAGTTGTTGTCTCTTACGTTGTTACTATTTTTCTTGTTTCTTTTGTTGTTACGGATCTATTTTTTTGTTCTTTTCCGATATTGTTGTCTCTTTTGTTGAGCCGAGGGTCTTTCGAAAATAACATTTCTATCTTTTCGGGTAGAGATAGTGTTTGTGTATACTTTATCCTCTCAAGATCTCCCGTTAGTAAATTTTTACTGGGTTATATTGTTGTTGTTGATCTGTTTTACTATGTTACTTGGAGTATCTTTTATCAAAGAGTATCAATATGCACTAATTAATAAAGTTAAATAAAATTACTTTTAAAATTTTGACTATTAAACTATTTTTTACGTTGCATAAAACTTAAACTCAATTTCCTATTGAGAGTTGATCTAATTAAAAATGGCTCTGTCGTTTATTAATAATTTCAAGGTAATGTTTCTATTAAAGACACAAGTACTAAAAACGCGAGTTTAATGGATGAAGAAGTGTTCGTACATTTTTACGTTGTGTGTGTTGTTGTTTTTAGTTACACTCCAAATAACAATAACCGCAGTTTCTGTATTTTTTTTGTGTTTACAAACAAGTATTCCTTACAGCTGAGAATTAATTAAATAGAAAAAAATATAGTGTAGTTGATTGGAATTTTTTTAATGCAAAACACTTTTTGCCGTCCTTATATTATAATAAAATATAGAAAAAACTGCAACTTGTCAATTCTTTTTGTATAATAGACTGTATTTATAAGACAAGCTTTTTATGAGTGTACCCAAAAAAATTTAATAGAATCAAGATCACAAAATACTGACCTAGCTTTACTGGTTTGAATACATCTGATATTCCTCTGATCTCTAAGTTTTCTTTTGTTTTATCTTTATCCAAATTTGGATGGGATACATTATTGGAATAAATCCGACTATAACACTTTAGCCTTCATATCGAATTATTTGGAACTAAAACATAAGCGGAAGCGTACCTGAATCCATTGGTGGAAGCTCCTTAATCCGGCTTGAAGATCACCTTGATCCGGCTTGGAGATTGTCCGGGTTTGACTTTCCACTTGATGTGCAAGACAAAGGATTTGCTCTCTAATTTCAATGGGAAGAAGAAGAGAATTAGTCTTGCATCAAATGGGAACCATAACCCCCTATTTATAAGCGTGTAACCATAGTTACATGTATGTAACCTTAGTTAGCCCATCATTAACTAAGGTTACTCTATATGGGTATCTACACATAAATTAGTCTTACACTTTATATGACAATGTATTGGCCTCCTTAATAATAATGTCCATAAGACCACTAATTTAGGCCAAACCAAAAGATAGCACATAACATATAATTAATCCATGTATTGTCCATATATATATAGTACAAGTCCAAATGTCTAACATACATCTCTTATTCCTCAAGTCTTATACTCCTTAATTTTCTCATTTGTTTTACCTGTCCAAGCTACTCTTTCTTGATGATCCAATACTGTTGATTTGGCATGAATGTCATGATGACGGGATTGATAAGGATTCTGCCTTATTTGTATTCCATAATCTGTACTTACTCTTTCCTTGTTTTGCGATTCAGTTGAATATTTCCTATTTTGCAAAAGTTCTTTTTTCGAAGACTTCTTATTCTCCTATAAAAGGAGAGCTTCTTTATAATTTATGATGTGGAAAGAAGAGAGGAAGAATGTGAGACAAACAAAACCAAGAACGAGTAAAAATCACATTCGGCTTTTGAGAGTTGGGAGGAAAAATTGTAGACTGTGTCAATCACTATATATATTTTCTTATTTTATTTGGTCTATCGTAATTTGTAGTATGATTTTTCGCATAAAATTTATAACAGAATTTTAGGTTGAGATTAACAATCAGGGATTTTACATATGGCGTCAACTTCAATGAAATAGAAAATAAAAAATTCCAAGTTTTGACGGTGTATAATGTTCAACTTGAGGAAGATTAATGAAATCTTACTAGTACTACAAGTAATATGCAAAGCAATTAATGTGTATTTAATTTCCAAAAATAAGAAAAATGACAAAGCAAATCTACAAAAGAGAACCTTGAGTGGAATTTTCATTTGCATTATTTCTGAGAAGGTTAATTCTAGGGTAGATTGGTGGTGATAAAACAACAAGTGTATCGTGGAAAAGCTCAATATATGATGAATTTAATTTCATATATCATCATGGACGTGAAGAATGTATAAAGATGTTGAAACTCGAAGATAATTTTCAAGTTTTAAATATTGTATTATGTTCGTGTTTAATCTAAAAACTGATTACTAGATTATGTTAACCAAATGAATGTATAAAAATGAGGCATCGAATGAACTGATCCTTGTAAGTCAGAAATTAACAAATTGACCAGATAATAGTAAGAGAAAATACTATGATAGCAAGAGAGGGAAAGATCTTGTTTGGTGCTTTTCGGTACACTAAGTTCTCGCTATATACGATGTCCGGAGGATCGGACTATAATTGTATATTGTACACAACCTAATCTTATATTTTTACGGCTTAAATTCATAACCTTCCGATCACATAACAATATCTTTACAAATTACGTCATGACTCTTTTTTTAGTACTTCGATGTATACAAAAGATAGTAGTTTAATGACTTCTGTTAGTGTTTTGATTGATAACTAATATTCCAGGAAATGGCGCCTGACTGCTTTAGGACTTTTATTGATAATTATTCCAGGAATGTTTGGGGGAAGGGTGTATATATTCTAAGCCCAAATATAAGGCTGACATTTCTACATTTCTGTCTAGTCTAGTCAAAATATTATGGTATAGTTAGTTTTTGTACTGATCAATCAAAAATAGCCAACGTTTATTAAGTCAATACAAAATAGTTATTATTTTGTTACAATAGGGATCAGTCATGTATAATATACGGGAGTTCTGGTGCATTTGTATATGAACTCCATCATATTATGTTGGACCATGGCATACTTTACTAACTCTTGTATAATATACGGGAGACTGGAGCACCAGTATATTATACTGGACATTTTATGCTTGAATTCCCGTAAAATTTACGGAAGTTCCAGCATAGTTATCCTAGAACTCTCGTAAAATATGCGAGAGTTCAAGCATACTTATGCTGTAACTCTCGTAAAATTTGCGGACGTATGTTTTGAATTTTGAACAGTATTTTCGCTCAGATTTATCTTTATATAAAAGTGGCTAAATTTCGATGACTTTTGAAATTTGACTATTTTTCAACGACCAATACTAAATCTGGCTATTTTAAAATTTCTCATTTTAGTGTACGGTAATTGAGAAGTAGGCTAGAAAGAAGGTTATTCGTCTTACAACTCACAATGGATTGGATTTTTGCAATCTTGCGGTATACTAATTTCTACTAGGGTATATATAGGTCGGGTTGGTTCTGATTTTACAATTACAAAATCAAATCAATTGTGTCGGGTTATTAAATTTATAGACCAAACCAATAAACTCGAGTTTTTCAATCTCGGATTTTCTCGGATTTTTGGGTTTTGAGTTTTTTTTCGATTTTTTCCCAGTAAAATCTCATAGCACAAAACATATAACTTGTGCTCAAAATATTTTTTTAATCCTAGTAAGATACAACTATATAAGGTATTTTTCAAGAAAATAATACAAAATATTATATGTGTCATGGCATTATCCTAAAATATTCAACAATAAAGACAATAAAATTATAGAAATATTCCTAATTAAAATGTCATAATAAAAATAAACATAATCGAAAAGTACTAAGTCATGCTAAAATAAGTAGACTAATAAGGGAGTATTAATTACATGACTAAATACTAAAGAAAAAATAAAAATAGATTATGCATTTTTATCTAAATTATTGCAAAACGAAAAATAGATATTCAATACATTGACGTTCGTAGTATTGAATTTAATGACTTTTGTTAGCATTAGTATTAATTTGATTTTGGTTTCGGCTTTTGTCAGCATTATTTAAGTACTAATATTAATGGCTATAAATGTTATTGGAACATCTAAAAGTGCTAATTCCAACCTTGAAATAATACTTTAAAAGATAAAATTATGAAAAATTTTAAGAAATATTTATAAATTACATCACAATAAGTATATTTATATGTTAAATATATCTAAAATTCCTATATATGTAACATCAGATTGATTTGGTTTTGGTTTGACTTTATTTAGTTAAAACCTAACCAAACCAATTATGGTCGAGTTATTTTTCCAAATCAAACCAAACCATAATCATATTTTTTTTCTGAATTTAACTCGGATTATCGAGTTGATTCGATTTGTGGAGGCAGGACAGAAACGAGCATTAAAAAGAGACTTGATAAAATATGACGTGCACAATCTTGTTTTTCCTTTTTCCTTCCCCTTCTTTTCGAGAACGAAGCATTAAACATAGAATTTTCAGTTTTAATTTTTCTTCCTTTCTTTAGGGAGGAATAAATATGCAGGTAATTTATTAGTTAGTAGCAACAAAATAAATTATTAGCAGAAATATTACAAGTAATACTATTTCAAATGTAAGACAAACTAAAAATTTGCTCAAATAATAGAGAACAAAATACAAAAAATTGAAATTATATTGGTTAATGAAAAGGTATGTCTCACAAGTAATTGCTAGTGTTGAGTTGGTCCCAATACATATATAGAAAACAATTTGAAGATTTCAGCGTAGGGGCCTATTACATTATATGCATTCGTCTGTTTATATGCCAAATACAAATAAATACATGTAGGTCATTCGATATGATTTTTGAGAGATAACATACAATAAAAATGTTAAGTGACAGGATCTTTTTGTCTTGTTATTCCACCAAGTTCTAACAAAGAACAAATTCACGAAACCGAAAGTAGAATTTTCTTTTCTTTTCATGAAAGCAAATATTTATGACTTTCGAGAGTTATACGTATTATATATTATATCGGAAATGTTTTATTTTTTAATGTTAAGTCGGGTATTAAGAAAATAAATTAAAGCAGAGAGAGGAGAGTTCCCGATTATTTTACTGTACAGATAAATGCTTCATAAGCAAAATTATAAAAAGAAACATTTCCCACATTCAAGAAAATAAGACATCTCCATAGGTATATCTTAATTTTAAATTGGCAGGAAATAAAAACATTATGGAGTAAAAGTTATCGATTTTTTTTTCATTCAGTATTTTAATGCACAACAATTCCGTATGTTTAGTCTTGTCAAGGTATAAATTCAAAAAGAAATACCAGTGGGTGACTGAATGTTAACAAAAAGAAAATAAAATAACTAAGGGAGATCAAACTAGGCCAAAAATTCCAGCGGAAATACAGTTTAAGAGATATGTAGAGCCCAACCTTCGATCAGAAGTCTGGTCAAAGTATCAACTTTCAAAAATTAAAAATCTTTTTTTTGCAAAATACTTCTCCTTCATACAACTTTGTCCTTTTGTTTTTTAAAATAAAGGAAGGTATCATCTTTGGCAAATATTTGTGATTTCTCTTATTTGTAAGCGACACACAAACGACTTTCAATACATACTTGATAACTCTAAAACAAGATTATCAAGGTGAAAATCACAATTTTTATCCATGGCAGGTCACACTATATTAATTAATTCTACACTAAACACCTTACCAAATCATGTAATGTAATACATTAAAATTTCATGAGAAGTCATATACAGAATGAACCATTACCAACGAAATTTTCTCTAGGGTAGTACTGAACACAAAAAACGAATCCACTTGGTAAAATGGGAAGTAGTTCAAACACCCAAAAAGCAAGGAGGGCTAGGCATTCAAAATTTAACTACTAAGAATAATGCATTATTATGAAATCTAGCTTGGCGGCTTTTTAACCATACTAATTCCCTATGGGCATCCATACTGCTTAACATTTATATACATAGAAAAACAAAAGCTCATGGTTCCCTCACCTGGAAAAATATTTTATTGGAATGGAACAAATACAAAACCGGCCTCGTTTGGCATATTGCATGGGGAACTAATATAAATGTGTGGCACGAACCATTAATAGGACCTAATGTAACTCTTCAACAATTAATCCATGGATTCCTCCAACTCCAAGGGGCTCAAGCCGCCCTTAGCAACTATATCTCCCATAACGCAATTAATACACCCCCCTTAACTTTCTCTCTGCCAGACAACATCACTTCCCTAATAACACAAATATTTATACCTACATTAACAACCCGATAAGCAATTGATAAAATCATCTGGGGGACTTACTCCAAATGGCAAGTTTACAGTCAAATCTCTATACATAGCTCTCCAAGAACAAGCTCCACCCTATGATCATCATTGGCTCTGGAAACTTATTCTACCTCTAAAAATAATCCACTTTCTTTGATTAGTTTCACATCAACGCTTACCTACTGCCTCATACCTTTACCATCTAAAGGTTCTCTTATCAAATAATTGTACTCTATGCTACCAACACATTGAAACTATTCACCATCTATTTCTCAACTGCCTATACACAAATGTCGTATGGGCTCAACTAGGGTTGGCACCTTACATCCAATACTGTAACACACATCTCTTAACACCTATTTAATCAATCCAGTACATAATCCAACATTCAAAAGATTTACCATACAATTTACCCCCAGCTACTCTCATTCCTCACATAGTGTGGTACATCTGGAAGTTAAGACTACCTCCCTCCACCAAGAAATTAATCTTCCAAACATTGGAATTACATTACCTTATTCATCAAAACACAAAAGATCAAATGACAACACATAGGTACTCCAATGTATATTAAATGGAACCCCCTAGTGGTACGCACTATTAAGCTTAACACTGACGGAGCGGCAAAAGCAAACCCTACTATCAATGGTCTTGTGGGAATTTTCCGTAATTCAGAAGGTCAATGATTAATGGGATTCATGGGTTCATCTTCAACAGGCAATTCCACAAGCATGGAATTAAAATCCTTGCTACAAACTTTACAACTTGTACGACAATATGAACTCACACCGCTGGAAGTAAATGTGAATTCTACTGAGGTAATAACAATGTACTACTCATCCTCTCTAATGGAATGCAGGTACTTACTCCAGCAGTTGGGTAATCCTCCCATCACTCACACATACAGGGAGCATAACAATGTAGCACATTATTTAGCTCAACAAGGCATAATTACTCAAGCTCAGAACAACATGTGATGACTCAAAGGGTCATCACCATAATTCTCCCTTTATCCGCTCTTCTGAGGCCTTAAAACCTCGCTTTTAGTTGCCTCGATTTGCATGCACAATCCGGATGCGAAGACGGAAAGTTTTTATGTTAAAATAAGTGAATTTTGTGAAAAATTTGAAGAATTTTGATATTAATATTGTTATAGTTGACTTTGATCAACACTTTGGGTAAATGGATCCGGACCCGTGATGTGACGATTCCGAGAGGTCCATAGGAAAATATGGGACTCGGGTGTATTCCTGAAATCGAAATCAAAAGTCCCAAGACCGAGTACAGAATTTTTGAGAGAAATTATTTTCCTGAAAATGATATGAAATTTTGAAAAGAAAATAAATTAGAAAGTATAGGTATCGGGCTCGTATTTTAGTTTCGATCCCCAGTACAGGTCTTATGAGCGTTAAGCGCATTTGTGAAATTTGATCGAGATCGGACATCGTTTGGCGTGTTTCGGACCTAAATATCTAATGTTAGAAGCTTATGAAGTTTGAAATAAAAATGATAATTTTGGGATTAATTCATTGAATTTGATGTATATTTTGGCGATTTGATCGCTCGACTAAGTTCGTAGGATGCTATTGAGTTAGTGTGTATGTTTGGTTTGGAGCCCCAAGGCTCGGGAGTGATTTCGGGGGTGGTTCGGGATGTTTTTGCACTTGGAAATGCATCAAATTTTCATTTCCTGTTGCAGATCATTATTACCCTTCGCGTTCGCATAGCTTAGCCAGACCCTCCTTCGTGTTCGCGTCCAAGGCCACACGTTCGAAAAGCTTCACCTGGTTCTCTTCATCGCGTTCGTGGATAGTACCCCGAGTTCGTGTAGTATAGATTTTTCCTTCACCGCGTTTGCGTAAAGCAATTAGGTTCCTTCTTCGCGTTCGCATAGTCTCAGTTGCGAATGCGATTGCATCCCAGACCTCCTTCATCGCGAACACGACCCAGGTGTTGTGAACGCGTAAACAAAAAATGCTTCAGTGAATTAATTAAAAACATAACAGTCCACTTCGTGATTCCTCGTAAACTTTCACATGGACCCCTCTCCTTCACCCTCCATAGACGAGTTCCAAGCTTCATTTCCTCCATAACTCCTTGGATAAGTATTATTAACTTTATTTCCTCTTAATTCCTTTATCTAATTACTAAGTTTCTAGCCCTAAATCATGAAAACAAAGTAGAAATTGGGAAATTTCGGTAAAACTAGGGTTTTTTGGGATTCTGGGCGATTCAACCCCAATTTGGGGTCGAATCTTAAAAAGAATTGCATATTTGAACTCGTGGTGTTATGGGTGATTGGATTTTTTTCCGAGCCTCGAGTTTGGACGATGTGGGCCCGGGGTCGAATTTTGGTTTTTTGGAAGAATGATAGGAAATCCATTTCTAGGCTATGGGATTGTGTTTTAGAGCCATTGTTGATATTATTGAACAGAATTTTGCCTAGATATCATTTTGTTAGAGTTGGATTCTAGATGGCAAAGTGGTGTTAGAGATTTGATTGCTAGTTTCTGACCGAGGTAAGTGTTTGTTCTAACTTTGGCTTGAGGGAACAGGATTAGGATGTTATTTGGTACTTGCTAAATGTGGGGTGCGGTGTATATGTGACGGTTATCTATGTACAAGAGTCTAGCATGACTGTGAGTCCTAATTGTGTTTTGAGTCGGAGTTAATGGAACATCTTTCTCGCTTGGTTGATAAGCTTAATATGAAAAGTGAATAGTCAAGGAAAGTTTGTGATTAATTTTTCATTTGGAACATTGGCTCGGATTAGAATTTGTTATTCGAGGAGTAAATAATTAATAAGGAAGTATTTTGATTATTCCTTTGCATGATTTAAGAATTTATTGTTTCCTCCCTTGCCGGGATGTTTGAGTTGTTAAATTTGTTCCCTCGTCGGGACTCATTGCATATTGTTATTTGAGTTGTGATTGTTGTTTGGGTGAGTTCGTTTAGTATTAATTGTTGAGGATCGGGTTGCACACCGCAATGGTATCGAATATTGAGGATCGGGGTGCATGTCGCAATGGTATTGATTGTTGAGGATCAGGTTGCACGCCACAACGATGATATCGATTGAGGATTGGGTTGCATGCCGCAACAGAGTATGGATTGAGTGTATTGTTTTCATATGTAGAGATTTCCTGTGTTTTCTGTATCAGTTGTTATTGTTCAGTTTCATTTGATTACCGATGATTTCTATGTTTAGGCTATCATACCCCACAGCAAGTTTCCTCTCCGTTTTAGTTGTTTACATTAGTATACTTCATATTATTGAACGTATATCTGTACATGTTATTTGTGTTAGGTCCTGTCTATCCTCATCACTACCTCACCGAGATTAGGCCAGGCACTTACCAGCACATGGGGTCAGTTGTGCTGATGCTACACTCTGTGCATTTCTTTTGCACAAATCAGGACGCAGCTTTCGGACCGCAGCTGTTCTAGACCGGAAGCAGACCATCAGTCCAGGAACTCTTGAGGTAGCCTTGCTGCCATCCGCGGGCCCGGATTCTCTTCTATCTTTATTCAGTTTGTTAGCTTTTTTATTGAAACAGATTGTTATGATTTCTTTTAAATGGTTGTATTTAGTAATCCTAGAAGTTCGTGACTAATGTGATACCAGTCTTGGGTGGAGAATTGTTAAACTTCCGCATTTCTTTCAGAGAATTATATTTGAGACTTCTGCTTTAGTGATAAATGTTTTAATATTGTTAATTTTATTGATGTTCGTTAAAGAAGTATATGATATTTGGCTTGCCTAACTCCTATTAGTAGGCGTCATCACGACTCCCAATTGTGGGAAATTCGGGTCGTGACAAGTTTATATCAGAACACTAGGCTACATAGGTATCACAACTCACGGACAAACACGGTAGAGTCTGAGGGATCAGTACGGAGACGTCTGTATTTATCCCCAGAGGCTACAGAGTTAGGAAAAATTTCTCTTTGTTCATTCCTGTCGTGCGATTCTGTTTCTCAAATACTGATTGACATTCTACTATATTCTTTTATATATATTGAGAACGCATGCTTCTTCTTCTACCGCGCAGCAGCCCCAGCCCCCAACAGTAGCTCCTTTCAGGGACAGAGGGCGAGGCCGAGGCCGGGGCAGAGCTCAGCCCCGAGTAGCAGTCCCAAAGGTAGAGCCTCATGTTGACTATGATGAGGAGCTTCTGCACCAGCAGCTCCGGTGGGCTCAGCTCAGGTCCCAAAGGGTTTTCTAGCCACTCCAGTACTCCAGGATGCCTTGGTCCGACTGGCAGGCTTCATGGAGAGCGTGTGTAGAGCGGGTTTGCTTCCCGTATCACCAGTCACATCTCAGGCTGGGGGAGGAGTTCAGACTCCCGCTATATGTACTCTAGAATAGGCAGCTCCTCGGCCCTAAGTTCCAGCATCTCAGCCGGGTATTCCTACTTAGACCGGCGATGGTGCGGTAATGTCCGCGGATACTTTATGGAGGCTTAATAGGTTTACCAAGCTCTTCACCACCACCTTCAGCGGTGCTTCTACAGAGGACCCGCATGACTTGTTATTCAGCTTCCATGATATTCCTAGGACTATGGGTATTGTGGAGACCAATGGGGTCGACTTCGTCACTTTTTGGCTTGCACGATCCGCCAAGACTTGGTGGAAGGACTATTGTTTATCTAGGCCAGCAGGGTCGCCATTATTGACTTGGGATCAGTTTGCACAGTTGTTCTTGGAGAAGTTTCTCTCGCTGACTGAGCGAGATGCTCTATGCAGACAGTTTAAGCGTCTTCATCAGGGCACTATGAAAGTCAGACAGTATGAGACTCATTTTATTGATTTGGCACGCCATGCTATTGTTATTCTCCCCACTGAGAGGGAGAGAGTGTGGAGATTTATTGATGGGGTGATTCAGCCGACCCGGCTACAGATGGCTATTGGAGTCGGTAGTGATATGTCTTTTCAGGAGGTGGCCAATGTGGCCCGCTGGATAGAGATGGCACTTGCACGAGGGGGTGATCAAGAGTCATATAGGAGGCCTCGTCATTCTGGTAGGTTCAGCGGTACCTCATCTGGAGGTAGGGATTCATATGGTACATGCCACCCTCAGAGGCCCTTTCATTCAGCACTTCAGGTTTCACATGGTATTGCAGGCGGTAGCGGTTCTCAGCAGCACTATTCCGATCAGCATCCCATCAGTGCACCACCGCTTCAAAGCCTTCGAAGAGGTCATTCAGGGTGTCAGGGTCATTCCCAGCCTTCTTAGTTGTTTCATTCAGCTGGATGTTATGAATGTGGAGATCTCAGTCATATCAGGAGATATTGCTCGAGGTTGAGAGGTGCTCGATCATAGCGGCAAGGTCCTCGTCCCATGATTCAGGCAGCAGGTGATCCACAGGTCGTCAAACCATCTAGAGGCGGGGTTAGATTCCATAGAGGTGGAGGTAGGGAGCATAGAGGTGGAGCTCAGATCGCCAGAGTCAAGGGTCAGCCAGTAGCCGATCGTCCCAGGGACATGGTTCAGGGAGGTACGGCCTAGCCCTATTGTTATGCTTTGCCAGCCAGGCCAGAGGCCGAGTCATCCGATGTTGTGATTACATGTACTATTCTGGTCTGTGATAGAGGTGTTTCAGTGTAATTTGATCCGGGATCTATGTATTCGTATGTGTCATCCTATTTTGCACCCTATTTGATTTTGCCTAGTGAGGCTTTAGGTATTCTTGTATATATGTCTACATCGGTGGGTAATTCTATAGTGGTCGACCGAGTGCATCGTTCATGTGTGGTAGCATTCGAGGGTCTTGAGACCCGTGTATATTTATTGCTCTTAGATAAGGTGGACTTCGACGTTATATTGGGGATGGATTGGTTGTCCCCGTATCATGCTAATTTGGATTTCCACGGCAAGACCGCGACCTTGGCCTTTCCAGACTTGCCCCCTCTTGAGGGGAGAGGGACCCCAGGTCATGCCACCCGAAGTGTTATTTCGTATGTCAAGGCTCGACATATGGTCGAGAAGGGGTGTCTAGCATATCTGGTGTATGTTCGTGACTCTAGCGTAGAGGTTCCATCTATTGATTATGTTCCTATTGTTCGGGAGTTTCTTGAGGTTTTCCCTTCAGACCTGCCGGGCATGCCGCTCGACAGGGATATTAATTTATATATTGATCTGGCTCCGGGCACTCAGCCTATTTCCATCTGTCGTACCGTGTGGCCCCGCTAGAGTTGAAAGAGTTAAAGGAGAAGCTGCAAGACTTGCTCGATGAGGGTTTCATTAGACCAAGTGTATCGCCTTGGGGTGTGCCAGTGTTATTTGTGAAGAAAAAGGATGGGTTGATGAGGATGTGCATTTGTTACCGGTATTTGAACAAGGTAACGATAAAGAACAAGTATCCACTACCGAGAATTGATGATTCGACGAGCTTCAGGGTGCTAAGGTGTTCTCGAAGATAGATTTGAGATCTGGTTATCATCAGCCGAGGATTAGGGCGTCTGATGTCCCTAAGACAACATTTCGCACGGTATGGGCATTATGAGTTTTGGTCATGTCATTTGGGTTAACCAGTGCCCCAACAGCATTTATGGAGTTGATGAACCGAGTGTTTAGACCCTATTTTGATTTGTTCGTGATTGTGTTTATTGATGACATTCTGATATACTCCCGCAGTTAGGAAAATCATGAGCAGCACCTCAGAGTGGTTCGCCAGACTCTGAAGGATAGTCAATTATATGCCAAAATCTCGAAGTGCGAATTTTGGTTAAGTTCTGTTGCATTCCTGGGTCACGTGGTTTCAGTAGAGGGTATTCAAGTGGACCCGAAAAATATTGAGGCAGTAAAGAACTGGCCTCGACCAGCGTCAGCTACAGAGATTCATCTTGGGGTTAGCAGGTTACTACCGACGGTTCGTGGAGGAATTTTCAGCCATTGCAGCCCCGATGACTAGATTGACCTAGAAGGGTGCTCAGTTCAGGTGGTCAGATGAGTGTGGGGCGAGCTTCCAGAAGCTTAACACAGCTCTAACTACGGCACCTGTATTGATTTTGCCCACGGGATCAGGGCCTTATACTGTTTATTGTGATTCTTCCCTTATCGGCCTTGGTGCAGTGTTGATGCAGAATGTCAGGGCCATAGCATATTCTTCGAGACATTTAATGATCCATAAGAAGAATTATCCAGTTCATGACCTAGAGTTGGCAGCTATTGTTCATGCGTTGAAGATCTTAAGGTATTATTTATATTGTGTGATGTATGAGGTGTACACGGATCAAAAGAGCCTTCAGTACTTGTTCAAACAGAAGGAATTGAATTTGAGGCAGAGGAGGTGGTTGGAGTTGTTGAAAGACTATGATGTTTCTATCTTATACCACCCGGAGAAGGCCAGTGTGGTGACCGACGCATTGAGTTGGAAGTCCGACAGCATGGGTAGTCTTGCCTATGTTTCGGTCGGCCAGAGTACGCTTTCTTTAGATGTTCAAGACTTGGCCAATCGATTTGTGAGGTTGGATTTTTGTGAGCCTAGCAGGGTGTTAGCTTGCACGGTTGCTCACTCGTCGTTGATGGAGCGTATCCGTGAGCAGCAGTTTGATGATCCCCATTTATGTGTCCCGAGAGATATGGTGCAGCGGGAAGGTTGCAAGAAAATGATCTTGGGAGATGATGGTATATTGAGATTGCAGGGGCAAGTTTGTGTGTCCAATGTTGATGGTATTCGGGAGTTGATCTTAGCTGAGGCCACAGTTCTCGATATTCTATCCACCGGGGCACCACGAAGATGTATTAGTATTTGAGGCAACATTATTGGTGGCTCAAAATGATGAAAGACATTGTAGCATATGTTGCTCGTTGTTTGAACAGTCAGTAGGTTAAGTACGGGCATCAGAGGCCCAGTGGTTTATTCCAGAAGATTGAGATTCCCAAGTGGAAGTGGGAGAGGATTACCATGGATTTCGTTTCTGGCTTTCCGATAACTCAGAAGAAGTTTGATGTTATATGGGTTATTGTGGATAGGCTGACCAAATCAGCACATTTTATTCCAGTTGCCACCACCTATTCATCCGATAGATATGGTGAGATTTATATCAGGGAGATCGTTCGCCTTCATGGGTTGCCTATATCTATCATTTCGGATCGGGGCCCATAGTTTACCTCGCATTTCTAGAGAGAGATACAGCAGGAGTTGGGCACCCAAGTATAGTTGAGCACAATATTTCATCCCCAGACGGACGGTCAGTCCGAGAGGACTATTCAGATTCTTGGGGATATGCTCCGAGCCTGTTATTGATTTTGGAGGCTCGTGGGACCAGTTCTTGACTTTAGCAGAGTTTGCCTACAACAACAGCTACCACTCCAGCATCCAGATGGCTCCGTATGAGGCGTTATATGGTAGGAGGTGTCGATCCCCAGTCGTATGCTTTGAACTAGGAGAGGCTCGGTTATTGGGTAAAGATCTAGTTTAGGAGGCCTTGGATAAGCTCAAGATCATTCAGGACATACTTTGGTTGGCTCAGTCTAGGAAGAAGATTTATGTAGATCACAAGGTCAGGGATGTTGCTTTCGTGGTTGGTGAGCGAGTATTGCTCTGTGTATCTCCTATGAAGCGCGTGATGAGCTTCGGGAAGAAAGTCAAGATTAACCCTTGGTTTATTGGCCCATTTGAGATTCTTGATCGCGCGGGAGAGGTGTCTTATAGACTTGCCTTGCCGCCTAGCTTATTTTCGTGCACTCCGTTTTTCATGTATCCATGCTTCGGAGGTATCATGGCGATCCAGCCCACGTATTAGATTTCAGCAATGTCCAATTGGACAAGGATCTGTCATATGAGGAGGAGTCGGTGGCTATTTTAGACCGGCAGGTTCGACGCTTGAGGTCAAAGAGTTTCCCTTTAGAGCGTGTTCAGTGGAGAGGTCAGCCTCCTGAGGCATCGACCTGGGAGTCTGAGTCTGATATGCGGATCCGTTATCCCCATCTATTCCTCGACTCAGGTACGTCTTTCTTTTGTCCTTTTGAGGACAAATGGTTGATATAGAGGTGGAGGATGTGACGACCCAAAGGGTCATTACAATAATTCTCCCTTTATTAGTACTTCCAAGGCCTTGAAAACCTTGCTTTTAGTTGCATCGATTTACGTTCGCAGTCCAGACACAAAGCTAGAAAGTTTTTATGTTAAAATATGTGAATTCTGTGAAACATTTGAAGAATTTTGATATTAATATTGTTATAGTTGACTTTGTCCAACATTTTGGATAAACAGACCCCAACCCATGATGTGACGGTCCCGGGAGGTCCATAGGAAAATACGGATTGAGGCGTATTCCCAGAATCGAAATCCGAGGTCCCAAACCCGAGTACGGAATTTTTGAGAGAAGTTTTTTTCCTGAAAATGATATGGAATTTTGAAAATAAAATAAATTAGAAAATATAGGTATCGGGCTCGTATAGGTCTTAAATGAGCGTTAAGCGCTTTCTGTGAAATTTGGTTCAAATAGAACATCGTTTGGCATGTTTCCGACCTAAATATCTATAGTTAGAAGCTTATGATGTATTAAATGAAAAATAATGATTTTGGGATTAATTCATTGAATTTGATGTTATTTTGGTGATTTGATCACTCGACAAAGTTCGTATGATGTTATTGAGTTAGTGTGTTTTTTTGGTTGGGAGCCCCGAGGGCTCGGGAGTGATTTAGGGGGTGGTTCAGGATATTTTTTCACTTGGAAATGCATCAAATTTTCATTCCCTGTTGCAGATCATTTTTACCCTTCGCGAAAGCGAGCCTTTAGGCTCTCGTTCAGATAGCTCAGCCAGACCCTCCTTTGCGTTCGCATCCAAGTCCACGCGTTCGCAAAGCTTCACCTGCTTCTCTTCATCGCGTTCGCGGATATTACCCCGCGTTCGCGTAGTATAGATCTTTCCTTCACCGCATTTGTGAGTCCCTTCTCGCATTCGCGTAGAGCAACAGCAGGACCCCCTGGCTTCCTTTTTCGCATTTGCATAGTCTCAATTGCGCGATAGCTTCCCATGCCTCCTTCATCACGAACACGACCCAAGTGTCGCAAACGCGTTAACCAAAAATGCTTCAGTGAATTAATTTAAAATAGAATAGTCCACTTCATGATTCCTCATAAACTTTTACATGGACCCATCTCCTTCACCCTCCATAGACGAGTTCCAAGAGTCCTTTCCTCCAAAGCTCCTTGGGTATGTATTTTTAACTTCATTTCCTCTTAATTCCTCCATCTATTTACTAAGTTTCTAGCCTTAAATCATGAAAACAAAGTAGAAATTGGGGAATTTTGGTAGAACTTGGGCTTTAGGGATTTTGGGTGATTCAACCCCAATTTGGGGTCGAATCTTAAAACGAATGGCATGTTTGAACTTGTGGGGTTATGGGTGATTGGGTTTTGGTCCGAGCCTCGAGTTTGGACCGCGTGGGCCCAGGGTGGGTCGAATTTTGGTATATTTGAAAGAATGATAGGAAATCCATTTCTAGGCTATGGGATTGTGTTTTTGAGCCATTATTGATATTCTGAACTGAATTGTGCCTAGATATCATTATGTCGGAGTTGGATTCTAGAGGCAGAGTGGTGTTATAGAGTTGATTTCTTATTTCGGACCAAGGTAAGTGTTCGTTCTAACTTTGGCTTGAGGGAATAGGATTAGGATGTTATTTGCTACTTGCTAAATGTGGGGTACGATGTATAGGTATGGTGACAGTTATTTGCTACTTGCTATTAATTGTGTTCCCTCGTCGAGACTCTTTGCATACTATTGTTACTCCCCTTGCACTTGAGTTGCGATTGTTGTTTGGGTGGGTTCGTATGACATTAATTGTTGAGGATCGGGTTGCACGCTGCAACGGTATCGAATATTGAGGATCATGTTGCACGCCTCAACGGTATTGATTGTTGAGGATCGGGTTGCACGCCAAAATGGTGATATTAACTGAGGATCGGGTTGCGCGCCGCGATGGAGTATGGACTGAGTGTATTATTTTTGTACGTGGAGATTTCCTGTGTTTTCTTATCAGTTGTTATTGTTAAGTTTTATTTGTTTACCGATGATTTCTATGTTTAGGCTGTCGTGTTAGATAATACGCTTAACGCTAGAGGGGGGGTGAATAGCGTTATAATAAAAATAGCGTAAACTTGCGGAATTTAAAAATTGCAGGAAATAAATGAGTGTGATAAGTAAATAAATAAGAACGAACGCACTGATATATCCTGGTTTTCCACAACCCGTGGCTAGTCCAGTCCCCAAGAGACTCTCTCGAGATTTCCACTATCTTCGTCAAGCTTACGGGTGCTTAACAAACCGTTACAGTTGCTCAAGAATACCGCACCTTAAGACTTCACTTGCTTGAGGATACCTCACCCCAAGACTTCAACCACTAAGACTTTGGGTACTTAGCAAACCCGACAAATGAGAAGATATGTTCTTCTCAAAACAACTCTCTTTTACAACAAATACTCTCTCAATAGAGTGGATAAAGAGAAACAAAATAAGCTCTATGAACAACACAAAGTTGTCTATCAAATGGCTCAACAAAAGCTCTAAAATGATGCTTGAAAATGATCAATATGTATATCAATATATGCAAGAGTTTTGTGTTTAAAATCAGCTCAAAAGACCTCTTTTTATAGGTGAAAAAGTGGTGTTGACCGTTGCTTAATTGATAAATAAAATCCCTGATTCTGTGCTCAGACAATCGATTGTTTGGAGTAGACAATCGATTGTTTGACCAACGTTCAAAAAACAGATTCCTGATTTTAGGCTAAACAATCGATTGTATGGACTAAATAATCGATTGTTTTCAACGTTCAAAAATCAATTTAGGATTCTGTGGGAACGGTCAAAATATAATCGATTGTATGAAGGTGACAATCGATTGTCGATAATCGATTGTATGACAAGACAATCGATTGTTTTGATGTTTAAAAACTTCAGTTGCACACTGTCTCAAAATAATCGATTGTTAAAAGTAGACAATCGATTGTTGACTTCATATAATCGATTGTGTACATATAATCGATTATGTTGTTCCAGTATTCAAAACTTTGGCAACGGATCGATTATATGCCAATGATATACACTTGATATACACTGTGTATATCAGAATTGAAAACTTACTTCAAAACCCATTTTGGTTAAAAATGAAAACGTTAAAATCATTTTGTTTGAAGTATATTAAAAATATTTATATATATGATTTAATAAAATGATTTACTTTCATAAAATAATTTTATGCATATTTATGATGACCTAATGTTGAGCCAAAAGATAAGATAACTTAAACGTTGTTCTTACATTGGTTCAACCTAACGACCTACGTCTTGGGTCTTCGGTCTTGAACTCTTTGGCTCGACTTGGCTTGTTTATGCAATCCCGTCATCAATATGCTTCTCGCCATTTGATAGTTTGTCATATTATATCATTGTTTGACGCTTGACTTCATTGTTTGTCATTCATCAAAACCTATACCTGAAAATCATGCTCATACAACCAAAGCGCACACATCATAGGTATACATGATTTCCAACATGTCGTACCCCACAACATGTTTCCCCTTCCCTTTTAATTGTTTATATTAGTATATTTCCTGTTATTGCACGTATATCTGTACAGATTATTTGTGGTAGGTCCTGTCTAACCTCGTCGCTACCTCGCCGGGGTTAGGCCAGGCACTTACCAACACATGGGGTCGGTTGGGCTAATGCTACACTTTGTGCATTTCTTTTGCACAGATCAGGACGCAACTTTCGAACTGCATCAGTTCTAGACTGGGAGCAGACCTTCAGTCCAAGGACTCTTGAGGTAGCCTTGCTGACGTCCGCAGGCCCGGAGTCTCTTCTATCTTTATTCAGTTTGTTAGCTTTTTTATTGAAACAGACTGTTATGATTCCTTTCAGACGGTTGTATTTAGTAATTCTAGATGTTCGTGAGTAATATGATACCAGTCTTGAATAGAGGATTGTTAAACTTCCACATTTCTATCATAGAATTATATTTGACACTTCCATTTTAGTGTTAAATATTTTAATATTGTTAATATTGTTTATGTTCGTTAAAAGAAGTGTATGATATTTGGCTTGCCTAGCTCCTATTAATAGGCGTCATCACGGCTCCCGATGGTGAAAAATCTGAATCGTGACACAATACAACTATCTTCATTCAGCCACATCAAGAAGGAACTGTCTATAGGCGTTTTGTCAAACCATGCAATACAACGGACTTTCTCTACAACCCACCAGCCTTGACAACTGACCAACCACTGGGCAATATTTTGATAACTCATTTTGTAATAGTGTAATAGTCGCTCCTTGTAATGTTACTATTTAATTAATTTCTTTTGCCGATAAAAAAAGGAATCTCTAATATACAAGTTTTTATATTGTGATTGCTTGAAACAAGAGCGGACTGTACCAATAATAAATTTTGAGCTTGGTAAATCAAATGGGTTGTGATGTGATAGAATTTCAAACTCCCATCCATAAAACTCAATCTTAAATTGGAACTTTTTCTTCCATCACTAGGTTCTCCCAAAGCATAGCTTCAATTAATTGAAATGTACTTAATGCCACAATTTTAAAAGACATATCCAATCGACCTCTTAATTTTTTCGTTTTAAGTTAGTTTGATCGATGATGTGTTACATAACTACATTTTACAATTGAAAGGTAATAACTTATTAGATTTGATAGCTCATTGCCCGTGTGTACACACACAAATATACATACATTTCCCAGTATTAAACACCAAGAACATGATAGTAGTTGTAGAATTGGTCCCAATGGGGGTGTAATATGTGTTGCATCGTACAGTGATACTTCGAAGGTGTGGTAACTAACAGTTGGCACACTCTTCTATTCCCCCACTTTAATGTGAGCCACCAATCACTAGTCACATCTTCATATGTGCCCAATCCTTCATTCCCATGCACCCTCACTTCCAATTAGAGGCGTTAAATGAGTGGGTTGAATTAATTTTGGACAAGTTAAAATGAATAGGATATATATATATATATATATATATATATATATATAAATATATATAAATATATATATATATATATATATATATATATATATATATATATATATATATATATATATATATATATATATATATATATATATAAAAGCAAAGTAAAGTTACTCATCAATCAATTTTTGTCTAAAAATTAGTTTAACTTTAAATAAGCAGAGATGAATTGAGTCAAGATGGGCTGATATCCACAGATGGACGGGTCAATGTCTGGCCCAACCTTGAGGCGAAAATTGCACTAGCTTGGTCGCCCCACGTGTACTCAATTTTTAATTATTTTTAAACTTATACCCGCTTTTTAAACAGCTTCAGACTCTTATTATTATTAGTAGTAGTATTATTACTAATTATTATTATTATTATTAATTTTAATCACTCAATTTATATATATATATATATATATATATATATATATATATATATATATATATATATATATATATATATATATATATATATATTAGGAAAGTACTCATCAATTACTTTTGGCCTAAAAATTAGTTCAACTTTAAATGAGCTAAGATGAGTTGGGTCAAGATGTGCTGATATCCATAGATGGACGGGTCAATGTCTGGCCAACCTTGAGGCAAAAATTGCACTGGCTTGGTCACCCCACCTGTACTCAATTTTTATTTGTTTTTAAATTTATAACCACTTTTTAAACAACTTCAGACCCTTTTTCTCTTTTCTTCTTCTCTTTCTTCTTCTTCTTCTTCTTCTTCTTCTTCTTCTTCTTCTTCTTCTTCTTATCATTATTATTATTATTATTATTATTATTATTATTATTATTATTATTATTATTATTATTATTATTATTATTATTATTATTATTATTATTACTATTATTATTATTATTATTAATCAGTCATATAAATATGATATTTGTGAACATATTTTAAGGTAATTAATGATATTTTACAGTGGTAAGCTGTCGTGTCGCCTTTTTTTTACTATTGCTTAAGGTTTCTTCTTCTTCTTTTTCTTAATTCCAAAATGCGTTCGTTAGATTGATTGTTGTTTTGACAAATTGATGATTAATGTTTGTTCTTGGTGATATTTGGAGATTATGTTTCAAAGTAGAACTTATTTTGAGTAGATTTAGGTATTATATCGTATATTTGATTGATAAAATTTGAAGAAAAAATTTTTGTTTCTGGGTAATTTGCACTTCACGCATATTTGGCATTGAGTGCATGAAAACGTTGCTTGCACTTTAGACCTTTTGGCCCTAAGTGCATCTAAAGTCTAATTTTTTTCATTAATTGTAGGAAAATATTTGTTACACTTTAGACCTTTCGGCCTTAAGTGCATCTGATTAAAGCCATCAACATGGGCTTGGCCCGTTGGGCCAACCCAGCCCAGCCCGTGATTAAGCAGGGCTGGGCTAGAATTTTTGGAGCCCATTTAAAAATGAGGCTTTTAAGCCTGGCCCGAGTAAGCCCGTGTCCCATAAGACTTGCTTGAGGCTAAGCCGGGCTGGCCCGTGGGCCTAATAGAATATTTGTCTAAAATATATGAAAAATAAAAAGTATACTGCCTTTAGAGATGGAAAGTCAGAATTGGATCTTTACTAAGAGAAAACCAAACTTGATCTTGAGAAGTTTCAAGATGATGTTATCATCTATTGGAAGGACCATTCTAGAAAATATCCCGATCTTTCATTGATGGTGTCATGACCGAATTTTCGAACCCAGTCGTGATGGCGCCTATAGTGAAGACAAGGCCAACCAACAGAATAACAATACATCTTTTAACAGTTACTTATCATGAATAAGTCTAAAGCACAGATAACATAATCATAAGTGCGGAAGAAAAGTGATAAAACAGGAAAATCATCCCAACACAGCCCGAAATCGGGGTGTCACAAGTCATGAGCTACTACAAAGTCTACTACAATTCTACAAAGTTTGGAATTTAGTACAATTTTGAAGATAACATACGTAATAGAAGATAAGGGAGAAACGGGGTTGCAGACATCAACAACTACCTCGTCACTCCTAGTCACCGCCTGATCTGGAAGGAATCAACGCTCAGGTACAAACTCTGCTATACCTGTATCTGCACAAACGGTATAGGGAGTAATAAGAGTATTCCGACCCAATGAGTAATAAGTATAAATAATGGCTGAGAGCAAGAAATCTCATAAATGCACAAAGAAATGCTACCTCAAAGAAGTAAAATAGTGAAGTATCAAATAATTCTCTTTTAAAATAGTAAAGACAAATATTTTCAATAGGTGAGAAATAATCAGAAGCCTACCCCTCGAGCTCAATATCAACCTCTCAGTACAGTATCGGCCCCGCGGGCGCGGTATCAGTCACTCAGTACAACATCAGCCCCTCGAGCTCACTCTCAGATCATATGGGTACCCGCGCTCACTGTGGAGGTGCAGACTCGGGAGGGGCCCCTTACGGCTAAAGCTATTTCAACATAAGGCCTGAAAGCCTACTCATATCAACACAAGGCTTGAAATCATTCTCACATCACTCATAAAGCCTAAAAGCCTCCTCACATCACTCAACATATCATCACATATGGCCATCGACCTCAATCAGTCCGAAAATAATCATAAGCCCATTGGACATCAGTAAGACAGAAATGCTCAGCTCAAACACGAATTTAAATATCGTTTAAATCTCACATTTGAGTAAAAGTAGCTGAGTTCATAAAATAATGTAATTCAATAGGACTGATTTCAAATAATATTTCAAATAATGAGGAGACAGTGATGAATGTTCACAAAGTTTTCAGGTAGTCGGCAATAAGCCCAAATATGGCAATAAGCCCAAGTCATGATGAAAACAACAAGTCTTAGTCAAATACGCGGTAAAGTATCAACTGGGATGGACCAAGTCACAATCCCCTATAGTAAATGACCTCACACTCTTCATTGAGCCCGTGCCTCACCTCAATATAACACTACATATTGCAATCCGGGGTTTCAAACCCTTAGGAAATCATTTACAATCATTACTCACCTCAAGTCAGCCAAAGGTCTAACTCGTTAAGCCCTTGCCTCTCGAATCGACGTCCTCGCGCGTCGAATCTCACAAAAACCATAACTAATACGTCACAATATGTTAAAGTAATAATACCCAATTGAAAATGGTCGAAAAACATCAAGAAATCCAAAATTGGCAAAACCCGAGCCCCGATTCCATTTCTCGAAACTAAGAAATTTATACATCGACGGACTCCTCATCTCGCCATGAGTCTATACATATCAAAAACTTCAAAATTCGAGCTCAAATGCTCCCTCAAATTCCAATTTTTTTATTCAAAAAGTCAAGCCCTAATTCTCCAGTTTAAATCAAATTTTCATGAATTTCAATGTTGTTTCTACAATTAAATGATGTTTTTAGGTCATAAGACTTACCTCCAATTAATCCCAGTCGAAACCCTCTTTAATCCTCGTCCAAAAGCTCTCATGGTTGTTCAAAAATGGTGGAAATAGACTTAGGTTTGCGGATGAAATATTATTAAAAACCCTTATTTCCAGGTTCTTTTTCCTCTATGCGATCGTAGCCCCAGGCTTGCAATCGCAATGGATAAAAATTCCAGCTCCATATTTAGCACTATGCGATCACATACAGACCCCTGTGATCCCATATAGACCCCTGCAATCAAAATTCATCAATTCCTTGACCTATGCGTTCGCAAACATACATCCACGATTGCATTGAACAACCAAAAAACCCCTCAAAATCTTTATATGCGATCACAATACTCCCTCTGCAATCGCATAGAGCAAAATGCTCTGCAACAGCTGATGCCTTTTTCTGCAACTTTTCATAGTCCAAATCTCCCTGTTTGCCATCCGAAATCACCCTGAGGCCCCCGAGACCTCAACCTAAAGTGTCAACCCATCCTAAAACATCACACAATACTCGTTCCAATCCATAAAACACATCAAACAATACTAAAACCATCAATTCTCAATGAATCCAAGCCTAAGTTCTTCAAAATCTTCCGAAACTCGCATTCGATCAAAAACCCAACAAAACCACCTCCGAATAGCCTAAAATTTTGCACACACATCCCAAATCACTCAGCGAAGCTACTACAACTCTCGGAATTCTATTCCGACCCTCGGATCAAAATGTCACCGACGAATCAAAAATCACCAAAATACTAACTTCGCTAATTCAAGCCTATTTCTATACCGGTCCTCCAAAGCCACTTCCGATCACGCTTCTAAGTCACAAATCATCTCCCGAAACTAACCGAATCACCAAAATCACATCCGAGCCCTTTCACTCATATGTCAACATCCGGTTGATTTTTCCAAACCAAACCTTCCTTAAAGAGACTAAGTGTCTCATTTCCTACCAAAACCAATTCGAATTAACTCTAACACACCAACTACCAATAACGAAACATGAAGAAGCATAAAAAGGGGCAAACGGGGTGGTAACACATGAGATAATGGGCCGGGTCGTCACTTCCTCCCCAACTAAAACAAACGCTCATCCTTGAGGGGGTCAAGAAACATACTTGAAGTCTCAAATAGGTGAGGGTATCTTCTCCGCATCTCTCGTTCGGCTTCCCAGGTAGCCTCCTCCACGGGCCGACCTATCCATTGTACTTTCTCTGAAGCTATATCCTTTGATCTCAACTTTCGAACCTGATGACCAAAAATAGTAACTGGCTCCACATCATAGGTCAAATCATCATCCAAATGGACCGTGCTGAAGTATAAAACATGAGACGGGTCCCCAACATACTTCCGGAGCATAGAAACATGGAAAATCGGATGAACGCCCGACAAGATGGGTGGAAAAGCAAGTATATATGCCACCTCTCCAATCCTCCTAAGTACCTTAAAAGGTCCATTGAACTGTGGACTTAACTTTCCTCTATTTCCAAAACTCATAACACCCTTCATGGGCGAAACCTTCAGCAAGACCTTCTTACCTCTTCTGTAAGACACCATCTCGAACCTTCCAATTCGCATAACCTTTCTGACGTGACTGAGCTGTACGAAGTCTCTCCTGAATCAACTTAACCTTCTCGAAGACATCTTAAACCAAATCTATCCCCAATAGTCTAGCCTCGCCAAGCTCAAACCAACCAACTGGAGATCTACACCGTCTCCCATACAAGCCTTCATACGGTGCCATCTGAATGTTGGATTGATAGCTGTTGTTGTAGGCAAACTCACCAAGTGGAAAGAACTCATCCCAAGAACCTCCGAAATCAATAACACAGACACGCAACATGTCCTCCAATATCTGAATAGTACGCTTGGATTGTCTGTCCGTCTGAGGATGAAATATTGTGCTCAACTCCACCTGTGTACCCAACACTCGCTCAAATGTCCTCCAAAACTGGGAAGTGAACTGAGTACCCCTATCTGAGATAATAGACACTGGAATACCATGCAATTGAACAATCTCCCAGATAAAGATCCCCGCCAACCGCTTTGAAGAATAGGTAGTACACACTGTAATGAAGTGCGCGGACTTGGTCAGCTGATCCACAATCGCCCAAATCAAATCAAACTTCTTCGAAGTCCAAGGAAGGCTATTCACTAAATCCATAGTAGCTCTCTCCCACTTCCACTCGGGAATAATCATATACTGAAGCAAACCACCCGGTCTCTGATACTCATATTTCACCTACTAACAATTGAGACATCGAGCTACATAACCCACAATATTTTTCTTCATTCTCTTCCACCAATAGTGCTGCCTCAAATACTAATACATCTTTATGGCACCCAGATGAATGAAATATCTCAAGTTATGGGCCTCATCAAGAATCAACTCTCTAAGCCCATCTACATTGGACATACAAATCTGGCCCCGCATCCTCAATGCATCATCACCGATGGTCACATCCCTGTCATCACCATGCTGAACTCTGTCCTTAAGGAAAAGCAAATACGGATCATCATACTAGCGCTCTCTGATGCGATAATATAAGAAAGACCGAGAAACAATGCAAGCCAATACCCGACTGGGCTACAAAATGTCTAATCTCTCAAATCGATTGGCCAAAGCCAGAACATCAACTGCAAAGGTCCTCTCCCCAACTGAAATGTACGCCAACCTCCCCATATTCACTTCCTTCCGGCTCAAGGCATTGGCCACTACGTTGGCCTTTCTTAGGTGGTACAGAATTGTAATATCTTAGTCCTTAAGCAACTCCAGCCATATTCGCTGCCTCAAATTCAGATCTTTCTGCTTGAACAAATGCTGAAGAGTGCGATAATCAGTTAATACCTCACAAGATACGCCATATATGTAGTGCCTCCAAATCTTCAAAGCATCAACTACAGCGGCCAACTCTAAATCATGAACAGGGTAGTTCTTCTCATGGGGCTTCAACTGACGAGAAGCATAAGCAATCACTCTACCATCCTGCATTAATACATAGCCAATCCCGACTCTTGAAGCATCATAATAGACTGTATAAGAACCCAAAGTTGATGGTAAAACCAATACTAGAGCTGTGGTCAAAGCTGTCTTGAGCTTTTGAAAGCTCTCCTCGCACTCGTCCGAACATCCAAATGGAGCACCCTTATGAGTCAACTTGGTCAAGGGCGAGGGTATAGAAGAAAAACCCTAAATGAACCGGCGATATTAACCCGCCAACTCTGTAGAGCCTCTATCTTCTTTGGATCAACTTTAATACCCTCACTGGACACCACGTGCCCCAAAAACGCCATTGAACTGAGCCAAAACTCACACTTGGAGAACTTTGCACACAGCTTCTCCTCCCTCAATCTCTGCAATACAACTCGCAAATGCTTCGTGTGATCCTCCTGACTACGTGAGTACACCAGAATATAATTAATGAATATAATAATAAATGAATCCAGATAAGAACAAAATACGTAGTTCGTCAAATGCATGAACGCTACTGGGGCATTGGTCAGCCCAAAAGATATAACAAGAAACTCATAGTAACCATATTTAGCCTTGAAAGCAGTCTTAAGAATATCTGAATCCATGATCTTCAACTGGTGGTAACCTGAACGGAGATCAATCTAGGAGAACACCCTCGCTTCCTAAAGTTGGTCGAATAAATCATCAATACGAGGCATGGTCACTTATTCTTCACTGTTACTTTGTTCAATTGCCTTAGTCAACGAACACTCTCATTGTTCCATCATTCTTCTTCACAAACATGACAGGTGCACCCCGTGGTGACATACTAGGCTGAATGAACCCCTTATCTAGGAGTTCCTGAAGCTGCTCCTTCAACTCTTTTAGCTCCGCTAGTTCCATACGATACAAAGCAATGGAAATGGGCTATGTGCCCAGCATTAGATCAATACCAAAATCAATGTCCCTGCCCAGTGGCATGCCCGACAGGTCTGCAGGAAAGACATCGGGAAACTCCCTCACAACTGGAACATAATAATACTAGGAGCCCCAGCCCTGACATTCCGCACAAAGGCTAAATATGACAGGAAAACTGATGTTTTATACGTCAATACCACATAAGAGGATGGTGATTTGTGTGATACCTGATTTTTCTCTCAAACTGCTTATGAAGGACCTGGTTCTTCTATGTGTTCCAACCACTGCTGTTACGGAATAATAAATACAAAAAATAAAGAACACAAACATTTTACGTGGAAAATACCTGGCTAAAAACGTGTAAAAATCACGACCTACTACTCAGTAGGATTTTCCTAAACTTCCACTAAAATCACTTAGCCAAAATAGCATTTACAAAAAGTTTTGTAAACCTAAGGATTACCTCTAATCCCGTTGTAGTTAACTCTAACTTTAATACTTAAATACCTATTACAATTGCTTCTATAAAAGCTGAAAGATACAATATGAAAACCCCTACTACAATGGAACTAGAAATAAAGAAAGACACATAAAACTCTTTATGGAACTGGTTCTTCAATCTGATTCATGTAACTTCAGGTTTGCACTCTTGAATTACACACGAACTGCTTGCAAAAAGCCTTGCTATTTTGCTCCCAATTCACGTTTAGCTTCTGCGTTTTTGTGAAAAACTTGTAATTTGAGAACATCCTGCAATTTATAGAGTTATTAGATGAAGAAACAACTAGAGTTCTGATGCAACTCTTCCTTGGTGGAAGAGTTCTAGTTGATTTCAACTTCTAACTCCTTCCATATCTTGGATAGTGTTCTCTTTGATTAAGGACTCCTTCTCCTTATTAATTATGCAACCTTTTCGATCAGGAGATATTAAATACAGCAAGTTAAGCTTATCTCCTTCACGTGCATCCCACATGATTGAATCTTCCCGTTTTATGAACCTGAGGGATGGACCACTGGGATGGATCTAGTTCATCCTAAGTTCCTTTGTCAATCTTCAAAACTTAACCTTTACTTGGGACAACACAACCCTTACCAACCATACGGTGGGCATTTAGGAAAGAAATTACTCTACTTTGGACATAGTCAATCACACCATGCCAGTCGATCCTCGGAAGGCATAGCCAAAGTGACTGTCATAGCATGACAGTCTAGAATAGGATGACATAGAGATAGCCAATCCATGCCCAGAATAACGTCAAAGTCCACCATTCTCAATAGCAATAAATAACCTCGGGTCTGCAGACCCCCAATAGTCACAACACAAGACCGATACACATGGTCTACAACAATAGTATCGCCTACCGGGGTATATACGTGAACATGTAAAGTAAGAAACCCTTGGGTCGTACCCAAATTATGAGAAAAAAATGAGGACATATAAAAATAGGTGGAACCGGGATTAAATAAGACAGAGGCATCTCGATAGCAAACTTAGATAATACATGTGATAATAGCATTTGACGCGATGGCATTTGCGTTGCTTGGAATAGAATAAATTTAGCCTAGCCACCACCTGACTGTCCTCTACCTCTGTGGCGACCCTGGCTGCCTGACCCCCACCCTAGCTGACTAGGCAGGTGCTAAAGAAACTGGAGCAGAAGACAAGGGCCAACCCCTCTGCTGTGATGAACTGCAAGCACGACGAGGACAATGCCTCCACATGTGTCCAAACTCTCCACACTCATAACAGCTCTAGGTGCTGGAGAATGGGAGCTGATGCACTCGGTATGGAAGAATCCTAAACAGACGAGGCACGCGAAGAACTCTGAGCTGGAAAGGCGCTAAGTGAGGACTGGACCTGCTGAAACCCCTGATGACCACGACCTATAGATGCCCGATGATACTCGGGACGAGCCGGCTGAGGAGGCCTGAAAGAACAACCTTTACTATGCTGGAACTAGCCCCTAGCCGGAGCACCACTGAAACTGCCAGAACCTCAAGGCATTTTGGCCTCCTCTCCTCTCTATCTTGATAGCGAGCCATCTCAATTCACGAGCAATATCAACTACATCCTCAAAGGAAATACCCAAAACTCTCTCTCGAGTCATCAGAATACGAAGATGATAAATAAGACCATCCACAAACCTCTTTATTCTCTCCCGATCAGTTGGAGTATCTAGGAGCATTACAAGCCAACTCAAAAAACCTCGCCTCATACTAGGACACAGTCATATCTCCCTGTCGAAGCCACTCAAACTGCCTACGCAGCTCCTCCCTCTAAGACTTCGGTACCCACTTCTCCAAGAAAAGAGTCGAGAACTCCTACCAAGTCAAAGGCACTACACCTGCCGGCCTATGCCGCTCATACGCCTCCCAGCAAGTAAAGGTAGCCCCAGTAAACTAAAAGGTGGTAAATGATACACCACTCGACTCCAGAATCCCTGCCGTCCAAAGCATACGCTGACACTTATCGAGAAAACCCTGGGCATCCTCGCCATGAGCACCAATGAGTGAAGGAGGCTAAAACCTACCAAACCTTTCAAGACAATGCTGCTCATCATCTAGAATGCTACAACCACAAAGTCCTGAACTGGTGCTACCGGCTAAGCTGGAGGTGCTCCTGGTGTCTGCAATCCCTGCACTACCTGCTCAGGAATATGAGTAGCAGGGGTCTGATTTCCTCCCCCGTCCTGTGAAGTAGCTGCTGCGGTGCTGGATGAAACTGCCTGAGCAAGGCCAATGCAAACTGATAATATCTAAGCCAAGGCCTCCTGAAGGCCCGGAATCATAATGGGCACTGCCGGTGCCTGAACAGGCGCTGCTAGAATGTCTACAACTGAAGCCTAATCCTGAGCCAGGGCAGCTGGTGGAGCAACAGTTGCTTCCATCGTGGCTCTGCCTCTACCACGACCACGACCGCGTCCACGGCCTCTGGTGCCTTCAATGGATGGTACTAGTGGTCGTCCGTCTCGTCCGGTAGCGTGAGTCCTCACTATCTGCGAGAGAATAGAACATAGAAGTTTAGTTCTCAGATCAACAAAGTCCCACGACAAGAATTTCAAGAATATGAAGTTTTCCTAAAGGTTGTGCAGCCTTTCGAGGATAAATAGAGACGTCTCCATATCGATCCGAGAGACTCTACAAAACCTGCTCATGACTTGTGAGACCTATGTAACCTAGGTTCTGATACCAACTTGTCACGATCAAATTCCCAAACCTAGTCGTGCTGGCGCCTCTCGTGGAGACAAGGCTAGCTAACAAATAACATCACCTCTTTTAGCAGTTACTTAGCATGAATAAGTCTAAATCATAGATAACATAATCATAAGTGTGGAAGAAAAATGATAAAACAGGGAAACCATCCCGACACAGGCCGAAATCAGGGTGTCACAAGTCATGAGCTACTACAGAGTCTACCACAATTCTACAAAGTGTGGAACTTAGTACAAAGTCTGATGATAACATAAGTAATAGAAGATAAGGGAGAAAAAGGGCTGCGGATGTCAACAGATACCTCGTCACTCCTAGTCACAACCTGATCTGGAAGGAATCAGGAGCGAACTCACCTATGCATGTATCTGCACGCACGGTGCAGGGAGGAATGTCAGTACTCCAACCCAATGAGTAATAAGTATAAATAATGTATAAAAGCATGAAATCTCATAAAAGCACAAAGAAATTCTATCTCAAAGAAGTAAAATCAGCTAAGTAGTAAAACAGTGAAGTATCAAATAATTCTCTTTTAAAACAATAAAGACAAATATTTTTAACAAGTGAGAAATAATCAGAAACCTGCTCCTCGGGCTCAATATCAACCTCTTAGTACAGTATCAGCCCCGCAGGCTCAGTATCGGTCACTCAGTACAACATCATCCCCTCAGGCTCATTCTTAGATCATATGGGTACCCGCGCTCACTGTTGGGGTGTAGACTCGGGAGGGGCCCCTTACGGCCCAAGCGCTATTTCAACATAAAGCCTGTAAGCATGCTTCTATCAACATAACGCCTGAAAGCCTTCTCACATCACTCATAAGGCCTGAAAGCCTCCTCACATCACTCAACATATCCTCACATATGACCCTCGGCCTCAATCAGTCCAAAAATAATCATATTCCCCTTGGGCATCATTAACACAGAAATGCTCAGCTCAAACACCAATTTAAATATCGTATAAATCTCACATTTGAGAAAAAGTAGCTGAGTTCATAAAACAATGTAATTCAATAGGCCTGAGTTCAAATAATATTTCAAATAGTGAGGAGACAATTATGAAAGTTCACAATGGTTTCAAGTAGTTGGCGACATGCCCAAATAGGGAAATAAGCCCAAGTCATGGTGAAAACAACAAGTCTTAGTCAAGTACGCGGTAAAACATCAACCGGGATGGACCAAGTCACAATTCCCCAACAGAAAATAACCCTGTGGTCATCATTGATAGCGTGTCTCACCTCAATATAGCATTACGTTGTGCAATCCGAGGTTTCAGAAGACATCATTTACAATCATTCCTCACCTCAAGCTTGCCAAAAGTCTAGCTCTCTATGCCCTTGCCTCTCGAATCAACCTCCTCGCGTGTCGAATCTGACCAAAACCATAACGAATACGTTACAATATGTTAAAAGAATAATACCCAATTGAAAATGGTCAAAAAACATCAATAAATCCGAAATTGGCAAAACCCGAGCCCCGGACCCACTTCTCGAAACTCGGAAATTTATACATCAACTGACTCCTTATCTCGCCACAAGTCTATACATATCAGAAATATTAAAATCTGAGCTCAAATGCTCCCTCAAATCACAATTTTTTATTCAAAAAGTCATGCCCTAATTCTTTCCTTTTTAATTAAATTTTCATGAATTTCAATATTAATTCTACAATTAAATGATGTTTTTAGGTCATAAGACTCACCTCAAATAAATCCTAGTCAAAACTCTCTTTAATCCTCGTCCAAAAGATCTCAAGGTTGTTCAAAAATATTGGAAATAGACTTAGGTTCGCGGATAAAATGTAATTAAAAACCCTTCTGTCCAGGTCCCTTTTCCTCTATACGATCACAGCCCCAGGCTTGCGATCGCAATGCACAAAAGTTCTAGCTTCAAATTTAACAATATGTGATCGCATACAGACCCCTGCGATTGCAATTCATCAATTCCTGACCCTATGCAGTCGCAAACATACATCCGCGTTCGCATTAAATAACCATACAACCCCTCAAAATCCTCATATGTGATCGCAATATTCCCTCTGCGATCGCATAGAGCAAAATGCTTTGCAACAGTTGATGCCTTTTTCTGCAACTTTTCATAGTCCAAATCTCCCAGTTAGCCATCTGAAATCACCCTGAGGCCTCCGAGACCTCAACCAATAGTGCCAACCCATCCTAAAACATCACCCAAACATGTACCCAATTCTTAAAACATATCAAACAACATTAAAACCATCAATTTCCAACGAATCCAAGCCTAAGTTCTTTAAAATCTTCCGAAACTCGCATTTGATAAAAAACCCAATCAAACCACCTCGAATAACCTGAAATTTTGCACACACATCTCAAATTACTAAGAGAAGCTACTGCAACTCTCGGATTCCATTCCGACCCTCGGATCAAAATCTCACCTACCAACTAGAAATCTGCAAGATACTAAGTTCACTAATTCAAGCCTATTTCTACACCGGTCCTCCAAAATCACTTACCGATCACGCTTTCAAGTCAAAAATTGTCCCCCGAAGCTAACCGACTCACCGAAAATTACATCCGAGCCCTTTATATCATAAGTCAACATTCGGTTGACTTTTCCAAAACCAAACCTTCCTTAATGAGATTAAGTATCTCATTTCCTACCAAAAACCAATCTGAATTAATTCTAACACACCAAATACCGATAAGAAACATGAAGAAGCATAAAATGAGAAAAATGAGATGGTAACTCATGAGATTTTGGGCCGGGTCGTCACAGATGGTGTGTGATGTAGCATTCTTATTATCATTGTACCATCAAAATCAACATTTAACACTGGTGGCGTGTTATTACAAAGTACAAAAGTTGTATTTATTATAAAAATATCCAAACACATGTTGCTACTCGAAATTGGCTCCACAGATTTTTCCGAACTCAAACTGGTAATATTTTTTATGCTAATTTAAATATTATTAATTTTAAAATTTAGTTATTTTTAATATTTAACTAATTAATATTACATATGAATTGTGGATGAAAATGAAGATGTTAAGACAACCTTGTCACCAGCGGATTCAAATGTGTTTGATGAAGATGATGTGTTGGATATCTCATAGGCATCATAAACGTTCTCTTGAATAGTTTGTTTTAAATTTTGACTTTTAGTGAATGAAATATAGTCCGATCTTTTACTTTTTTTTTAGTACTTATTGTGATATATTGGAACAATAGAAAAAGAAGTTTTGTGAAGTTTTCCAATAAGATAAATTTTAACTTTTAAATAATTATTTTTTAGGTCATAACTTAAAGTAAAATATCAAAATTATATTTTTAAAAGTAATAGGCCGGCCCGTGGGGCCCGGGGCCGACATAGGACTGGGCTGGGATGACCATTATAAGGCCCATCAAAATAGTGGACTAGCCCAGTCCAGCCCGTCAATTGCGACATCTCACATGAGCTGGGCTAGCCCGTCCCCGCCCATATTGAGAGCTCTACATCTTAAGTATAATTTTTTTTTCACTTCAGACTTATTGGCCTCAAGTGAATGAGACCATTGGTTGCACTTCTGACCTATTTATCATTAAGTGCATCTGAAGTGTAATTTTTTCATTTCAGACTAATTTTTTAAATTTCAAAACCCGATAAGTCTGAAGTTAATCGTAAGTCGAGTAGGCTTGAACATTTTTTTGCATAGTGAATATATGTTCAATTGTGACCCCAAAGCGAGTATATATGCAAAATCTCTTGAGCGGGTTAAACAGGTCAAATGGATTTAGGCTCAAATTGCCAACTCTATCTCTTATGGAAAACAATTTTAAATTCTGTCACTATACTATCATTATATATATATATATATATATATATATATATATATAACCGATTATAAGTGATTATTCACTGGCATTTTTTAGGTTACTAAGTAATGATGGCATTTAAAGTTGTACATTATGAGGGAAGAGAAGTTGAAAGTCATTCCAAACCCCAATGAAGTGGTGCCCCTAACCTAAGGACGCGTCACGGCTTAGCACATCAACATCCAAACAAATGTCCTTTTAAAACATGCTTACATAAGAGATATTTATGAATATGGTAGTGAGTTTAATTATAAATGAAATAAATGAGTGGTACCCTACAAATACTAATGTTTTATAACCGTTGCTTTTTTACAGCCTAAATCAAGGGCCCCTTTCTACGAATGCATATTAAAATATCAGTATCATTACAGATCTTCATATATCACCATCATCTACATATACATGTCATATAAATCAATACATGCACTGCTCGATTTTTTAACAAATTTATTTATGAATATACAGAAAATTAGTTGATAAATGATGTTTTCTCTTTTCTCGTTTGTGTACCTTGTCTGAACCAAAGATGGATAAAATTATATGGAGATGATACCTCCACATTGACCTCATAGGTCCTTTATGTACTTTACCTCTTTAATACGTGGGGAAATACCATCGGAAAATAACAATAATAATAATACTATAATATAATTATTTATGAACGGAAATATTCCAACTGGCTTGAGTTGTGCTAGACACTGTCCTAAGAAAATATTTCAGCAATGTGAAATGTTTTCCCAGGATTAAACAAATCTATCTCTATTAAGGAGGACACAGGAATCAGCAAAATATTAATTTTCAAATCCAGCAATTAATAAAAAAGAATTAGACCAAATAATATTAAATATTAATTAAATATTTAGAAGAGAGATGAGAGAGAAGTATTAGAATGTCTTTCTCATGATGAATGAATTGGTTTTAAGGGAGGACTATTTTATAGCCAAAAAACATAAGCCTTCTTTTGACATTTGTCAAAGCCGTTGACCATTTGTTAAGACAATAACATGCATCTTTGACAAGTATTTGTTTTCTAGAACAATTGCATCCATCTTGACAAATAATTATCTTCCGAAAGGCCAAATCAAATTTAAAATATTGCCACATAATATTTACTTCATCCAACCTAGGAGTAATTGGAATCTTAACAATACAACTGTATATTATCATTGAAATATTATTCGTCATGATCGATAAATTAATGAGGAACAATAGTATGCACTAGCATTGCAATACAAATAATTAACTACATTAGTATCAAAATTCCCCAAATTAATAATAGAAGCACACGTAGTAATTAAGTGTAGGACATGATTACCGATGCAAGATCCTAAAATGGTACATGATGAGCATTTATCTACATATTTTTGGAATAGGTAGATATTTGGCTTGCCAAAAGTTGTAAATCAAATAAATACTATTTCCATCAATCCAATTTTACGTGTATACTTACTGGTTGAAAAAAAAACTAACAAACGTTATGAACATTAAGGTAAAAAATGCTTTAATTTTGTTTAGACACTCGACATATTAATTATGTTAATAAAGAATATATAAAAAGTAGAGATTAAAATGGATTTCTTTCCTTTTAATCTTCATGCTAGTCAATTATAAGGTCATTTGAATTAGGATAGAGCCAGAGAAGAGATAGTTCTTATGCAGTATGTGTCTTATATAGACGGCGTCTATTAGCTTATATATACACGTTTAAGGTTTTATAATCTCTCTCAAATAGACATTTACTTTATATTATTTTCAAAAAATTAAAAAATATTTATTTACCTAGATATTAATATTGAAATTTATTTGTGAAGCAATGTCATATTACTAAAGGGTGTCTCCGCCACTAAATATATATAGCTTGTCAATCATTGGTTTTGACAGCAACCTACTAGACCCCTCCATCCTAGGCCCCCATCACAAATCTTGACAGAGGTAAGTAAGAAGAGAGGATGCATTTGACCATCAGAGTAATAAATCTGTAATATGGCCTCCAAAATATTCTCATGTTTCATATAAGTGTTGGAGCAGTCGCAGTGTAGTACTGAGAATAAGTTGAAATCGTACAAACAACAACAAAATGAGCTGTTGATTGTTACAAGAACTTAGACTTTCAAACGCGTAGAAAATTATTCATATGTATCTTGGATCTTCTGTATAGTTTCATAAACACACACACACTTATGGCCACATATTTTAAAAAATAAATATATATTCTTCTTTTTATCTTTGAATTGATTTTATAATTTTGATTGACAATTGTACATGGACATCTGACCCTTAATTGGGCAACATTAGGGTTTGGGTCTTACTTCTATATTTTGTGTAGGGCATGTTTAGTAGTACTATTAGTTTGGCTATATTTTGATCTTATTCAAGATATTTATTCCACTATAATATTTTAACACTCTTGGTAAAGGTTTGACATATCTTGTCATTATTTCGTTAGAATACTCTTAAGCTTTTAAAGTATTCAAATCCATAATGGTTTCAATATGCTAATGATGTATGATTGGAATTTGAAGAGCTTATATATTTTTTTAAATATGCAGCTTTAGTAGTCCTATCGATAGATAAGAACTGAAAACACTATAACATCTATCAAAACCTTCTCATTACAATACACGAACCTTTAACCAAATTTTTTTAAGAGTTACAAATTATATCTTATAAAATAGTTTTTTTTTTTTTGGTTCAAGAATTTGACAATTAGTTGAATTTTGCAAATTTAAGATACATAAAGGTTGTAATTTAAATAGGCCCATTGAAAGGTTTAATTATAAAGAGGAAAAACAAAGAAGAAAAAATCAAAGAGAGAAAAACAAAGAAAAAACCAAAACAAGAAATACTCATTGTTGTTTAGTGCAGATATAACAAATCGAACCAATGAACTCAAAACTGGGTAAACCTAATGAATGTGCGTCCCTGTCTTTTAGGTAGTGAAGATGTTTGATGTCAACTTCAGTGGGCTATATTTCTATGAACTTAGACAAGCAAGTATCCTAAATTTGGGAGAAATTTAAAAATAGCCGGATTCATGACTGGTTACTCAAAAATAGCTCAATTTTAAAAGTAGTTCAGATTTAGCTATGTTTTATGTAAAGATAAATTTGAACAAAAGCACCGTTCAAAATCCGAAAAAATATACCAGTGTAATATATTGGAGACAGCAAAGTATATCGGTCCAGCATAATATGCTGGAAGTTCATATGCAGGTGCAGTGACGAAGCCAGAATATATACAAAGAGGTATCAAAATCTAAAGAAGGAGCCAAAAAATTGAAACTATGCTGCAATAGAGAATGGAACTTGCGACCTTCAGTCACTTCTAACACCCTTGACCGTTGCACTAGGAAATTGTCATGTGTCAAAGGTTGGCAACACATTGTACATATTTAATGTTTTTAAAAAATACCTATTTATATAGTGTTATTTGCGGCAAAGGGGTGTCAGTTGACACCCCTCGGACAAGGGTAGCTCCGCCCCTGAACAGGTGCACCGAACTCCAGTATATTATGCTGAACCTATCTTTGTTGTAGCAAAATACTGACTGTTGTTCATTGACTTGATAAATACTGATAATTTTTAAATGAGCAGTCTTAAAACTGGTTAGACCTTGCTATTTTTACCCTAAAATTTAGCAAATAAGTGAATAACTACGATACTCATCACTCATCACTCATCACTCATCACCTACCTAGCTAATTACCGCAAAATTAAATTTGTTTCAAAATAATTTGACATTTTCAAATATAAGAAATTGGGGTAAATTTCACAAATAATTATATAATTATGATTTTTTTTCTCTAAAGTTATATAACTTTATTTTCTAACAAAAAAAATCATAAAATTAACTGTAACTCATACAAAAATTATAGTGACCGAAAAATACAATTTTTCGATAGTATTTTCTTATTCCACGCTTTTTATTTCTAGTCTAATAAATAATAGCCCAACTAAATAGGGGAAATACATACCGCTCTCAAAATATATATATATATATATATATATATATATATATATATATATATATATATATATATATATATATATATATATATATATATATATATATATATATATATATATATATATAATTGTAGTAGGTTAGCATTGTATGTAAATTTTAATTTTCTAAAATACCCTTACTGTTTCCTACACCCTCATTAAATTGAAGGACTCTTTTGTCTTTCCACAAAAGATTACCCTATTTTTTGACAACTCTCGCTCAACCTCATCCTCGTCATTCCACAACATTCCCCAAACCCATCTCTATTTTCATCTAACAAACATACTACCCTAGTGCTAAAGATTGCAACTTTCACTTTCAATACGAGGTAAAACAAAATTGATCTTCTTGAATACCAAAAGTTCTATGAATCCAAATTGAAATCATAAAAATCTTAGAATCCAAATTTTCAGGGACTATAAGAAAATTGATATGTATAGGAATGAAATAGGAATGAACCAACCCAACTTACCCAATATTTGTATACATAAATTAAAATAATAATAAATTAAAATACTACTAAACGTGACCCCTCCCCTCCAAAAAAAATAGTTCGGAATGCATGAGAGTCTGACCAAAACAATAATAAATAAAAAGTATTATTTGAGGACATTTGACACAAAAATAATATTAATTTGAATGAAAATCTTGAAAAAAAATAAAAAATAGAAGTATTGTTTTGAAAGATTCACTTTTAATATTAGTTTAACTTAAATATATGAACTTTGGGCCGGTTGAGTCGGCCGAGTTTGGTTGTTCTTATTTTAATAGGGTTATTATTTATTAGACTGAAAATAAAAAATAAATAATGTAAAATATTTTGGTCACTATAATTTTCTGCAAGTTAGTAAAATTTTTATGTAAGAAAAGAAAGTTATATGACTTTGGTAAAAAAAAAAAATCATATTGATATGATTATGTGTGAAATTTACCCTAGAAATCGTATACTATCTCGCTTTCTTCTCTACCTTTAGTACTCCAATTAAGTGTCAAATAAGTAGGACGTTTATGAGAAATAAAGAATAAGGGTTGGGATTAGCTCCAATTAAACACTCTTATGATTAAGGATGTGCAAAATCTTTAAGAAAAATAAAATGAACAGGAAGAGTATTAAGTAGCAATGTAAACGAAATAAACTGCTGCTTATAAAGCTGAACCATGTTATTAGGAATAGAAAATATGATTTCAAATTTAGATTCCTAACTATAGGAGTGTGCAAAGGAGATCGACAAACCACACTAATTCAATAATTCGAGTCAAGCTGAGAAAAAAATTCGACTTTAGTTTGGTTTGTTGTTGGAAAAAAACTTGACTTTAATTGGTTTAGTTTGGTTTTAACTAAAGAAAGTCAAACTGAAACCAAACCAACCCGACATTACATATATAGAATTTTTTAAATATATTTAATATATAAATATATTTATTGTGATGTAATTTACAAATATTTCTTAAAATATCTTATAATTTTATCTTATGAGATATTATTTCAAGGTTGGAGTTAGAACTTTTAAATGTTCCAATAAGTTTTATAACCATTAACATTAGTAAATTAAATAGTGCCAACAAAAGTCCTGTTAGTATACTGTATCTGTAAAACAACTCAGGTAATATAAATAAATATAAACAGAAATGATCATAAACAGAGAATTTAATCCCCTCCTAGTACCCAAGGTTATGGATTATTTCCTCCCGGGATAGAACAAATTACACACTGGTGTAGTGATATTTCAAACATAGTGTTTCAGCGGGCACAAAGTTTGGTAGCAAATCACACTTACTTTTTACTTTGTTTGATGTTAAAAGTATGCAGAAGAAGGAGAAGAAACTCAGAAAACATATTAGATTTAATATTAATATTTTATAATATTTATATTTATATTATATTATTAACAAATAAATTTGGTCCAAAAAGTTAATCAATCAATCGTGTACCCGAAGCCGAGCCGATGGAACGACAACGACGACGCGAGGCTTGCTTTCTTCTCAACTCTTTAAGAGCTAGAAGAAGAGCAATTGCTTATATACCTATAAAAACAACTTCCTCTTCCAATATGGGACAATGTCCATTTGCCGGGGGAGGGGGGGACTGGAAATTTCACTTAAGAATTTCATTTTCCTCCATCTTCCATTCACACTCTTTTTTTTCTTTTTTTTTTGATTCAAACTTTAATTTCATTGATTTCAAAAAAACTGTACAATAGATCCCTGTAGTAGTATGGACTTTTACTACTCATTTACATTTAGTTCTAACTACACAATCTTATATAGACAATTCTAACATGTAGCTATTGTATCTAACTAAGGATAGCAGTTGAGTTTATGTTGCCCATCCTGCCACCTTTTACATTTCCTACTTCTTGTGTGTATCAACATTGCCACTTCTTTACAGAATTGATCTTCAGCAAAAGTCTTGTTCTCAAATCTAATAGAATTCCTGTTTCTCCATATCAATGCAACAGTAGTAACAAAAGCAGTAGCAATGATTGCATGCTGTCAGTTCCTACTTCTAGCATTACTGCATATCCACTTCAACTCATCCTCCCAAGTGTTATCTGCTCTCTGGTGTCCTATCCATTTGCATATTCTGAACCATAATCTGTTTGTGACTGGGCATGCAAAGAATAGGTGCTCAAATCTTTCATCTTGTTGTTTGCAGAAAGCACATTCAGTAGGTATATCAATTCCAATCTTGTGCATTCTATCAATGGTAGGTAACCTGTGTTGGGCTGCTAACCACACTGTAAACTTATGTCTTGGTAGTATATTTGCAGTCAGCATCACATTCCTCCAATCTACCTTGCTATAATTAGGAAGCATAGCAAGGTATAACTTGTGAATTTGAAACTTGTCCAGCTTACACAGTGACTTCAGTCTACAGTAGAGAGTTCCTTGCAGTTGTTGGTTTTCCATGACAGCAGTCCTGCATTCCAATATTTTCCTAATAATCCAAGAGGCAGTTTTTGGCAAAGGTACATTGCTGATATCATGTTGCTTTATGTAATAGCAGTGGAGCCACTTTATCCAGAGGCATTCTTTTTTCCTAGTAATATCCCAAAGCAGTTTTATTATGGCTGCCTTATTCCAGGTAACCATATCTATGATGTTTAGGCCCCCAGCAGATATAGGTTTACATATTCTCTCCCATGCAACCAAAGCTCTTTTAGATATAGAAGCACTACCTGTCTATAGGAAGGACCTGCAGATTGCCTCAATAACCTTCAAGACCTTCTTTGGTATGATAAAAATCTGTGCCCAGTATGTCTGGATGCCAGATATTACTGCTTTTATCAATTGGCATCTTCCTGCATAGGATAGCATTTTAGCAGACCAACATGTGACTCTAGCAGTTATTTTCTCAATCAGAGTAGAATAGTGATGTATAGCAAGTTTCTTTGAGCTGAGAGGAATTCCAAGGTACTTAAAAGGAAGCTGTCCTTCATTGAATCCCAATTGCTCCATAAGTTCATGTTTAACAGACTGTTGCACCCCCAGCAACATAGATAGCACTTTTGTTGGTGTTTGCTTTCAAGCCTGATGCTGCAGAAAAGTTATGAAAAGCCTCTTGCAATATTTGAATAGAAATCCTATCAGCTCTGCAGAACATGAGGAGATCATCAGCAAAGCAAATATGTACACAGTTTAGTTTTCTGCATTTAGGATGGAAATTGAAATCTCCATTCTTATGAAGTTGTTGCAGCAGTTTGTTAAGATACTCCATTGCAAGGACAAACAAGTAGGGAGACATAGGGTCCCCTTGCCTAATCCCTCTCCTTGCATTGAAAGGCTTAGTAAACCCCCCATTAAGCATCAAGGAATAAGAAACAGAAGATATAGATGCCATTATCCAATTGAGAAATTTTGCAGGAAAACCAATATCAATAAGAACCTGCTGAAGAAAGCCCCATTCTAAAGTATCATAGGCCTTTCTTAAATCCACCTTCAGGACACACCTAGGAGAAACACCTTTCCTAGTATATCCCTTAAAAATTTCATGACTGAGCAGAATATTATCAATGATGCTCCTCCCTTCAATAAATGCTGATTGGGATTGGCCAACTATGCTGCTAATTACAGTATTCATTCTCTTTGTGATGATCTTGGATATAATTTTGTAGACAGTTGTACAACAGGCAATAGGTCTATAATATTTGACATTTGTAGGATTATTACTTTTAGGCACAAGTGCAATTGCTGTAGTATTTATCATACTAGGCATATTGCAAGTAGCAAAGAAATTCATAGTAGCAGTAACTATATCCTCTTGTACTATCTCCCAGTTACTTGTGAAGAATTCCACCGGAAAACCATCCACCCCAGGGGATTTATCTTTTGGCATCTCCTTGATAGCTTCTACAATCTCCTCCACTGTGACTTCTTTAATTAATTCTCTCTGATGTACTGCATTGAGGCATGGTCCCTCTTTCACAACAGCAGTATTAATACAAGGAATTTCCTCAGCACACTCTCCCATCAATTACTTGAACACCTGAATAAACTCCTATTCCACAGCTACTGGATCTGTCAGCTTGTCACCTGCATCAGTATAAATAGAGCTAATATTATTCTGGCTGGTTCTGATCTTCCATTGAGCATTGAAATACTTTGTGTTGGCATCTTCACACTCAATCCAGTTGGCTTTGGATTTCTGTCTCATAATCTGTTCTTCCACCTTGCTCCACTTCTCAATTTCAACCAGTGCTTGCTTCTCAGCATTAAGCAAATCCTGTGCAAATGGACTTTGCTGCATCTGGTTCTGAACAATATCCAATGTTTCCTTTGCTTGTACAAGTTTCTGTTTATAGGCTGCCATCTGTCTATTGAGACCTTTCAGTTGCTGCTTCAATACTTTCAGTTTAGTCCAAACCTTCTGCATAGGTATTCCTTCACATTGTTGTGCCCAAGCATTTTCCAGAATAGATTTGATCTGAGGCTCCTCCATAATAGCAATATAGAATCTGAAGGGTTTGGGATGCAATAGCCTTTGACTGCCAAACTTGATAAGTATAAGGGAGTGATCAGATATAGAAGGGTACATGTATTCAGCTTCAAGATGTCCATACTGTTGGATCCATTGGAAGTTACCAAGTGCCCAGTCAATCTTGCTATACACTCTAGTATTAGCATCCTGCTTGTTTGACCAGGTATAATACCATCCTTTGGCTCTGAGAAGAGTAAGTTGAAGGACATCTACAGTCTCTTTGAAATCCTTGATTTCAGCATCAGTGACAGGAGATCCAATTCTATCTTCAGCATTCAAAACAGTATTGAAATCCCCACTGAGTAACCAAGGATCCTGGCTGGGGATGTTTTCTGCCTTTAAATCACACCATAACTTGTTCCTATTGCCTGCAGTATTATGAGCATATACTACACTCAAATGGAATCTGAGTGAAGCTTGTGTGTCCTCCACCATACATTGGATGAATTGATCAGTCACAGTAGAGATGGATACTTGAACATGAGGTTTCCATAGCAACCATATCCTACCATTGACAGCCTTTGTATAGTTACATTGCACCTTCTATCCTTTAGCCACCTTTGTCAGTATTCTTTTAGCTTTATGCTCCTTAATTCTAGTTTCAAGTACTCCTATAATATCTACTTTATTAACAGACATGAAGCTTTTTAATTCCTCTTGTTTGTGGGCTTGATTAAGCCCTCTGATATTCCATGTAGTAATAATCATGAAGTATTAGATCTAATACTCCAAGAAGGTCCTGGATCCACTTGGTATCCCCTTCTATCATCGACCAAAATAATTGCCATAGCCTTCCCTTTGTCTGCATTTGCATTTATGCCTTCAATGATTTCAGGAGGATCCCCTGCAGCTACTGCAGTCCTGCCATGTTCATCTAGTGTCTGCTGATCCCATTAATATTCACCAACTGCACATCTTCAGTATGTTCAATTGAGTCCACTTGTTTGGTACCAATAACAGACTGAACTAGTTTAGGTCCTGCTGCATCTGCATTAGTCTTAGGTATCCACTCCTGCCTTGGGTTCAATCTTGGTTTCCTAGTTCTTTTCCTTATCTCTTTTGCATGTTCATCCATTTCCACCTCTGCATCATTCCTGACATTGTACCTGCAGTCAAGTGCATCATGTCCAAACTTTAAACAATGGTTGCAAAAGCTTGGCTTCCAGTCATACTCTATTTGCTGCACCTTCATACCATAGGGGGTGTCAATTTCAATCTGGTCAGGCAAGGAATAGGCAGCATCAACTTCTACTAAGACTCTTGCAAATGAAATCTTCTCAAAGTGTGCTGTGAATTTATCTGTGTACAGTGGCTTACCCACTGCACTGGCCAATTTACTGAGGACATCCACTGACCAGTAACCCACAGGGAGCCCTGGGAATCTGATCATACAGGGACAGTACTAAGCACAGCATTCTGAAAGGAGAAGTCAATCTCCTATGGTTTCAGTACCATAGGCTTGTTTCTGTACGAGTATGGTCCAGATTGTATAACCATCTCTTTATCCTCCTTGCTATTGAATCTAAAAATACAGTATCCCTCAGCATGCAATAGGATCTGAGGCTTGGATACAAAGTTCCAAGCATGCAGCACAAAATTTTCTATCGATTTAGCAGTTGGATTATCACCAATAACATAACCTATTAAAGTATTTGCCCAGTAATCTACTTGGGATTGTAGGTCTCTACACTGAATTTAACCACTTTTTGTCCATCCCTTTCAATCGGAGGCATAAATGAAAGAGTCTTACCCATCTGTGCTTTCCTATTACCTCTGACAACTTCAGCAGCTGTTCGAATTGATTTTGCAGGTTCACTCACTTCAGAAAACTGTAATCTCCTTGCAGTTGAGTTAATCGTCTCTTCGTTACCCTTCGGAAGTGGTGCAGCAGCTTCTTCAACCTCTGCATGTGATTTCTCTGGCGATTGGTATTTCTGAGGGAGAAAATTTCCAAACATCAGGGGCTCAAGCGTCGTAGTAACACCGTGGGCAGGAGTGACGAGTTGAGGAGGTGCTATTGTGTTAGTCGGAGCAGCTGGTCGCCGGCGTCTGGCCATTTCCGGCGGAAATAGCACCTTGCTATTGTGCGCCGGGAAGGTCACTGTTTTATTGCTTAAAATGCGCCGAGAGCATTTTTTCAGCAAAACGACTTTCTTCAGAAAGTTTTTTCTATGTGTATTTGTAGTATGTCCATTCACACTCTTTTTAGTCTACTTATTTTAGCATGACTTAATACTTTTAGACTATGTTTATTTTTATTATGGCTTTTTAATTAGCAATATTTACATTACATAATTTTATTGTCTTTCTGTTGAATATTTTAGGATAGTGTCATGACATATCTCATATTTTGTATTACTTTCTTGGAAAATACTTTATATAGTTGTATCTTATTAGGGCAAAAAAAATATTTTGAGTACAGTTTATATGTTTTGTTCTATGAAGATTTTACAGTATAAAATCCGAAAAAATCGAATTATTCGAAAATATGAGAAAAATCGAGAATAAAAAATTAAAGTTTTATTGGTTTAATTTGGCCTTTAAATTTAATAACCGCCGATAAAATTTGTTTGATTTAATAATTGTATAATTCGAAGTAATCCGTGTACACCCCTACCCAACTATATTTGAATGGCTCCAATTGAAACCAACACCGAGTCACTCCTGTCAGATTCTTCTTTCCCATATTTCCTTTATATATATATATATATATATATATATATATATATATATATATATATATAAAATTAATCATGTAAGAGCCGTTCATTCATAAGCTTTGTGGGTCATGGTTTTTTTAAAATTTTTATTTACTACATAGGGGGAGGAGAAGAAAAAAGAAAGGGATACTACGGTTCTAATGGCGTCTAAACCCTCGACTAGTGGCGGGGCTACATTTAACTAATGGCCGTTGATATTTCACTTTGCCGGAAAATTACATTATATTGTTAAATAACTTTTTTATTTTATTTATTTTACTAATATATAATAACTTGCCTTAATTTTATGATGTATTTGAATTCTTATATTTTAATATTGTTTAGTAAAAATTCTGGCTCCATCACTGATAACCGAGCTTGATGTGGCATCAGTTAACATTTACTATAATACCATATTAAAAAAGGAAATACCTATATGCTTCTACTTTGATTATACGAGATGACCCAAATGTAAGTTGCTTGGTTGCCACTACCTCAAGCTTTAGTCCATAATTCCCTTTTTCCTTTAAATTTTGGTGAGAATCCCTAAACTAATGATAAGACACTTTTGAAATCAATAATTGGACCGAAAAAGTCCTAAAAGCAATATAAGATCTACTAAAAGATACTCCATCAGTCATTTTCCTTTCTGTGTAATCCTAAAGTGCTGTCACTATAAGAATAAAAAGTACAATTCAGTATAATCTCACTTGGTGGGATTTAGGAAGGATAGTATGTACGCAGACCTTAACTCTACCCTGGGATAGAGAGGCTGTTTCCAAATAGACCCCCGGCAACTTTCCCTCCAAGAATTTCTCACCTTTGCTCTTGGGGAGACTCGAACTCACAACCTCTCGATTGGAAGTGGGGTTGCTTACCATGCCCCTCTTATCTACTATAAGAATCTTTGTAGAAATTCAAAATTTTTTAGGAGTTCCATACAACTTACTTTTTACTATTACCCTCTTTTTAATTATTTTATAATATATTAATCAAAGTATATTACTTAACATATTCTAGAGTCAACATCTAAATCTGATTTTTCAATCTTATTTTAATATTCATGCCCTTCAAAAAATAGAGAATGAATAACCCAAAGAATGGATAATAAATTGAGTGTAAACCATGAAAGATCAAGGTTCAAATCCAACATAGGAAAAAAAATCTAGGTGATTTCTTTCTACTCATTTGAGTTTTGATGGATAGAATTATCCGATGCGTATACTAATCGACTGTACCAAATACCTAATGAAAAGTCGAAATACGCGCAAGATCATCGTGACACAACTGTTACAAAAAATGAAAAAAAAAGAGTAAGAGAAAGATATCTAAAGCAGAAGAAGGTCAAAGGCTCATAGTCCCTGCATTCATTAATTATCCAGTGAAGGACCGAAAATACTTATGATAAGAAGCCATTAGAGAACAAAAGAGCCATAAAAAGGCTTACAAGAAGAGTGAAGAAGATCAAGGACAACAACAATAACCCAGTATAATCCCATTTGAGTGGGGTCTGGGAAGGGTAGTATATACGTAGATCTTATTCCTACCCCGGGGCAGAGAGGCTATTTCTAAAAAGACCCCCGACATTCTTCCCTCCAATAACTTCTTACCTTGCTCTTGGAGAGACTCGAACTCACAACCTTTCGGTTGGAAGTGCAACCCCTCTTGTCATTGATCAAGGACAACTCAAATAAAAGAGCAGTAAATTGATCCCTAACTTTGACTTGTATCCTCTTATATGTCTGCTACATCTTTATCAACAGTACCATACAGACATTGATGTTTTACCAGATAATAATCCAATAAATGCTTTTAACTTTGTGCAGTCTCAGTAGTGGTCACCAATAAATATAATCAAGGACATTACAATTGACTTAAGAAATTACCGTGGACTTTGAGACAATGAGAATATGTTGTCACATTAACCATGAATCACTAGCTATCGCTTTTGTCAACAATTGACACTCTCAACCTTTCTACCTTCTGATGTAGCAAAAATCTCTTCCACCCACTTGTTGGATGTACGAACAAAGTCCCACATTAATAGCTTAAAAAGTTTCCCCAGACCCTGCTATTAAGGGCATTCACTTCTTAAAATATCTTATATATATAGGCGAGAACAGGGGGAAGGGGTCAGATTTATTCCGACGGCAGCAAGAGTAACAATACTGTTTATAATGCTACAACAGCCAACAGCAGGTATGTAAGCAAAGCCCAGTACTGCAGAAGAAATTAAACCTTTTTACTCCATATACAAAGTATGGAAAGGTGTATATAACTTCTCCCACAGGGCCTACCCCTAACCAAAAGTAGCTAGGTGGGGTGTAGAGATCTCTTAATGGTGTGAGGTCTTTCGGAGAAAACCGTACGGGTTTGACCAAAAGCGGACAATATCACATCTTGTTAAGAATATATTTGGGTCGGTTTAGCCTAACACCACCATCAACATTTAACTTCATGTTTTTGGCTTTATTTAACTAGCAAAACAACAGGATGCAGGTAGTGAAAATTATAAAATGTCAAGTAGTGAGAGTTTATTTCTAAGTTTACCAAATCAAGAATGGGATTGGGATTGGTTTTAATCTCCTACACATTCCGACGGCAGCAAGAGTAACAATACTGTTTATAATGCTACAACAGCAGGTATGTAAGCAAAGCCCAGTACTGCAGAAGAAATTAAACCTTTTTACTCCATATACAAAGTATGGAAAGGTGTATATAACTTCTTCCACAGGGCCTACCCCTAACCTAAAGTAGCTAGGTAGGGTGTAGAGATCTCTTAATGGTGTGAGGTCTTTCGGAGAAAATCATACGGGTTTTACCAAAAGCGGACAATATCACATCTTGTTAAGAATATCTTTGGGTCGGTTTAGCCTAACACCACCATCAACATTTAACTTCATGTTTTTGGCTTTATTTAACTAGCAAAACAACAGGATGCAGGTAGTGAAAATTATAAAATGTCAAGTAGTGAGAGTTTATTTCTAAGTTTACCAAATCAAGAATGGGATTGGGATTGGTTTTAATCTCCTACACATTAAATGCTTACCGTGCAGCAGCAACAACAATAACAACAACCCAGTATAATCCCACTTAGTGAGGTTTGGGGAGGGTAGTGTGTACGCAGACCTTACCCCTACCCTTGGGTAGAGAGGCTGTTTCCAAATAGACCCTGACATCCTTCCCTCCAAGAACTTCCCACCTTGCTCTTGGGGAGACTTGAACTCACAACCTCGCGGTTGAAAGTGGGGGTTGCTTACCGTGCAATGGAGTTAATTTTCTTGTCTCCTGAAATAAACGCACCAATAAAATTTCAATACTTGCAATAAAACACATAAGGGTCAGAGCTTCTTGCCCCTTCACCATCTTCATTGGGGAATCCAATGATCAAAGGTACAAAATGTTATGTCAGGAACAAATAACATGGGTCATGTCATCGCATGAAAAAAACAATGTCAAGATCAAACTTAACTTCATGTTGATGAATCTTATGGTATATGTTCTCATTTGCATCATAAATCCATGTTCCTTTTATCTGAATGCAGCAGCAGCTATCCAGGCCATTGAGTATTAAAGAAATGGAAAGACTACCATGAACGGTAAGATTTACATGTACGCATAATATTTATGTGCAGCAGCCTTAGCTTGCTCATCCATGAAATGACCGAACGTAAGAAACAAATAAAAAATCAACAACACAGACCGTCTGACTTAATCAGACAATTTTGATAATTACTCGGGAAATAATATCAAGATCGCTTGGGTACTGCAGGCGCATTAGGGTGGAGGAGGTCATGGGGGCTTTGCGTAAGATGAGTAGGGGTCGAGCGACGAGATCCCGGTGAAGTTCTGGAAGTGCATGGGTAGGTCAGGAGTGGAGTGGCTCTCCAGGTTGTTCAATGCGATCTTCAGGACCAAAAGGATGCCGGACGAGTGGAGGTGGAGTACAGTGGTGCCCTTGTACAAAAACAAAGGGGACATCCAGTGCTGCAACAACTATAGGGGTATCAAATTAATAAGTCACACCATGAAGGTCTGGGAGCGGGTGATCGAGGCGAGGGTGAGGGAGATGACATCTATATCTGCGAACCAGTTCAGTTTCATGCCTGGTCGCTCCACTACAGAAGCTATCCACCTTGTCAGGAGGCCGGTGGAGCAATTCAGGGATAAGAAGAAGGACCTGCACATGGTGCTTATCGACTTGGAAAAGGCGTATGACAAGGTCCCAAGGGAGGTGCTATGGAGGTGCTTGGAGGCGAAGAGCGTGCCGGAAGCCTACATCAGAGTAATCAAGGACATGTACGATGGAGCTAAGACTAGGGTTAGGACGGTGGGTGGCGACTCAGACCATTTTCCTGTGGTTATGGGCTCCATCAAGGATCGGCGTTAAGTCATCTCTTGTTTGCCTTGGTGATGGATGCTCTAACCCGACATATTCAAGGGAATGTGCCTTGGTGTATGCTATTTGCTGATGATATAGTCTTGATAGACGAGACGAGGGTCGGTGTTATTGAGAGGTTAGAGGTATGGAGACAGACTCTCGAGTCTAAGGGTTTCAAAATAAGCAGATCTAAGACAGAATACCTGGAGTGCAAGTTTAGCGCCGAGCCGAGCGAAGTAGGCAGAGACGTGATGATTGGATCTCAGGTCATCGCCAAGAGGGACAGTGTCAGATATCTTGGGTCGGTGATTCAAGGGGACGGAGAGATTGACGGGGACGTCACTCTTCGTATAGGAGCGGGGTGGTCAAAGTGGAGGCTTGCATCAGGAGTCCTGTGTGACAAGAAAGTTCCACATAAACTCAAGGAAAAATTTTATAGAGCTGTGGTTAGACCTGCAATGTTTTATGGGGCAGAGTGCTGGCCAGTGAAGAACTCTCATGTTCAGAGAATGAAGGTTGTAGAGATGAGAATGCTCAGGTGGATGTGCGGGCTCACCAGGCTAGATAAGATTAAGAACGAAGTTATTCGAGAGAAGGTGGGGGTGGCCCCGGTGGATGAGAAGATGCGAGAAGCGAGGCTGAGGTGGTTCGGGCATGTGCGGAGGAGAAGTCCTGATGCCCCGGTGAGGAGTTGTGAACGGCTGGCGATGGTCGGCGTTCGGCAAGGTAGAGGGAGGCCTAAGAGGTATTGGGGAGTGGTGATTAGGCATGACATGGCTAGAATGCGGGTTTCCGAGGACATGACCCTTGATAGGAAAGTCTGGAGGTCTAGTATCAAGGTTGTAGGATAGGGCCCCTAGAGTTTTTCATACTACTCACCCGGGGTTGGGTGAGGCTTGGCAGGGCCATCCATAAATGATTTGTATTTTGGATTGTGTCTCCCTTATGGTAGTTATTTATGGTAGTTATTGTATGATATTATTGCATGCTATTTTATTTATGGTTCTTATGTTTAGATGATTATTTACGCTATTTTTGCTGGACTTACTAATGCTTTTTTGTTTTTGTTTTTGTTTTTTGTTTTTCCTTTCCTTCACTGAGCCGAGGGTCGATTGGAAACAGTCTCTCTGCCCTTTCGGGTAGGGGTAAGGCTCGTCTACATATTACTCTTTCCATACCCCACTTTGTGAGATTATACTGGATAGTTGTTGTTGGAAAGGTCTCTTACAAGAAATGGTATGATACTATATAAACTGTTACTATACTTGACATGATGGCCACTATATCACATTATAAGAAGTGGAAGAAGAAAACAATGATTTTTTTATCTTTCTTTACTCACTTATTCGGTTGGAAACTGATCGCTTGTCAGAAATTTGTAATGAACTCTGAGATGTGTCTATTTCCTGTAACTTAAAAATTAACAACATAAGACAAACTAAACAAGTTACATGAAACGTTGTGCTTTATAACACTAAACTGTGGTTTATGTGCAACTATCACAAGTCACATGAAACATTTTACAATATAACATTAAACTGTGGTTTATATCAACTACAATTCACTTGTGCATTTCCATGAATCAAGAATAAAAGAATGCACTCCATTGAATCTTTTTTGAAGTTTTCAAGACAGCCCAATTTCTATTCAATACATGACTGCACAAGGAAATGAGCATTCGTTCGTACCCTTTTCTCCTCGTTGGACTAAGTATGAAATCATCTTCGTCATTGTTATCAGTTTTAATCGTGTTTTAATTTTACATTGCCATTCTATGATTCTTGCTGCAGCACTTTGGAACTCTCAGGTTTGCTCGAGATTACTGGTGGCGGAGACTTGACAGGGGTCCCTGTGCGAATTTGGTTTTGCTTCCTCTGCTTTTTTTTTTCTCTAGTAGCTTCTTTTCTCTCTCAGGTGACAACAGACCGTGTTCCATCTACCTCTCAGTCCACATATTTCAACATTCTTGCAAATTCAATTTATTAATTGTTGGATCATTCCCAATATATGAGTCAGGGAAAGATGTATAGAGGGGTAAAGTTTACGGGGAACCAAAAAGTGAAAAAGAACATGCTATATAGCTGAAATCAAGCAAGACATACATAGATACACGTGATCTATGTATCGAAAATAAAATAAAAATTAATCAGAAGCAAAGATGATAAAATTCCTCGTCCTTGAGCTAATATTGTATTCTAAAACTTCAATATCTGGTTCATGATAAACTCATTCACTGAATGAGGTTACTTTTCAGAAAAGTCAAGTTCACTAAACAATGACTAAAATAAGAACCAAGACTATGGAATACAATCCCACTAAAGGTGTTTCATCACACCTCATCCATATGGTTTATGTATAATAGTTTGATCAAGCATTCGAGAACTAAGCTTCATACGTTTGCCATCTGACAAAATTTATATTACAGTTTTCTTAGACCAAAATCAGATGTATGCATATTACACAGATATTGACATTATTATAATTACAGCAAAAGCAGAATGCTCAAACCATCTCATTTTCCCTTTATCAAGAAAGACATATGTTTAATCTGATCTGATTATAATTTCTTACCAGCACTACATTTTCATATTTAAGTGTTTTTCTTTTTAATTTTATATTTTCTTGTTGGGGATGTTTGAGAATGTTCAAGTGCCAATTCTGGAGGAAAGCAGGATAGATGACTCCCGTTGGCATCTTTGTGAATATCCGGAGGCCAATGTGAAAGATAACAAGGTCACTGCATTGAAAAGTTCAGTGGGATGTCAGTTCACATAAAGTGAGAGAGAAGAAATATCAGTCGAGTGTTAGCTGAGTTAACTGAGACCTAGGCTACTCATTTTCTAATACTTAAATGCCATGTATTGATGGACTTGAATATCTTCCATTTTACACTTTACTAGCTCATATATTTTTACTAGCTCATATTATTTGCTAGGGATGAGTTAGAGTACCAGCTGAGCATAACCATCACATTCTTATCCTAAAGGACCTAATATTACTCTTTTCATCTTAAATATCTGCCATTTACAACTCACCAGCTGAACTTATCTAACTGGCAGCTATCTGACTGTTTGCAAGATCCAGGGCTACCTTAATTATAGGCAGACATAGTTCTGGAATATGCAAGGCAACAAGACTCTGAAGTAAGAATTCTGAGCAGCATTAAAGATGTGAATCCAAGTAGCAGTATTTTACAGGTGATTGCAGCTATTTCCTATTGTTTTCGCCAGAAAGTCAAGAATATTGGGAAAATACCTAAGTTGCTCGGACACGGTTGTGGGTGTCCGACACGGGTGCGGATCTAGAAGTCGGATCCTTCGAGATGTAAATTCTAAGATTCGGGAATACGGATCCTAGTATGGATACGGGTGCAGGGATCCGGCTAAAATTAATTCAAAAAAATATATATATGTAAAAATATCTCTAAATATGTAAGAAATCTAGTGAAATACTTACGTAAGCTTGTAAAGTGTGGATTTCTTTTTTATTCTCAAGTTGTAAATAAGTAAAGGATTGATGTCTTAAATAAGGTATGTTATTTTCTTCAAATTTATCCTAGTTTTGGTTCTGATTTCGGGAATCAAATTGTATCTTGTATCGAATTTTTCCGTCCGTTGTGGTCAAAGTACCCAAAAGTGTTTGACCAAATCCGGTACGGATCCCATACCCACACTCATACTAGTGTCGTGTCTACACGGGTGCGGCACCTAAACTGAAGTGTCGGAGCAACTTAGGAAAATACCTCCATCCCAATTAAGGGGGCAGTTGCACTGAGATAATTTGCAACCAAAACAAGAAAAGAAATTGGTGACTAGATTGAGAAATATGGGCAATCAGAATCTAGAAGCAATATTTAGGAATATATGGGAAAATACAACTCAAAAGGTGCTCAATGGACGTTTGAAAGGAGAAGTGGTTTTGGGGCTAGTATAGCAATCCAATTTCTAGAATATAGAGGTTCCAGTGCCAACAGAAAGCAGATCTAAGAGAGCTGATGATGAAAATTACCATGTGATTGGAACTTGGAATTACAGCAGTAAGAAGCAGATGTAAATTATTTACATTTATGATTCCCCCACCATTGTCCAATGAACTCTCATTGTTCGCCTTTATACACATGTTTTCAAATGTTGACGTGAACTATTCCTGAGATTTTCTGATCCTGCTGAAGTCCAAGAGAATAAGAACATGATCTGATGAAAATATGACGGGATTTGGATGATATCTGGGGCTACCTCTCCATGTGGTTGAAATGTGAAATATGTCAAGTCTGAATTTGGACGTTGACTCTTTCATCCTGGTCCACGTGAAATGAGCACCTGTCATCAACTAGCTAAAAGCTATCAATAAACTCTGAACACTTCATTGCTCTAGAGAGTCAAATTCCATCCTTTCTTCCAAATAACTCATCGTATTAAAATCTCCTCCTGACATCTAAGAACTCTTCATTCCCGAAACAAACATGAAAGTTCATCCCAGAACTCCCTTTGGGACCCCTTACCCGTTGACCTGTACACATAACTCTAAGTTATATTGCTATCCCTACTCTTGAATGACAAAGCAATGGAGAAGCACCTTTTATTACCTGTAACATCTTCAACTCCCTCTCATCCTATGATACAAAACTCACTTCGATACTTCTCCTGGTTGGGATCGTTTCACTCAGGAATTTAAGGGGAAGAACACCGTGTTTCAGAAACATCCTGGACAGATGTTGGCATTCCCGGGCTGAATTTCATTGTTGAAAGTGAGAATTTGTGTGTGCATATTACTATGGAGTCAAGTAGGACTTGAGAACTAACTTGAAATGCCTAACAAGGTTCTGCATGAAAGAAGACATCGAGGGATGACTTCGCCCCCTCATGTTATCAGCAAAAGTTATCAAGTCTGACAAGTGAGGAAATAGCAACTCCTGAAGTGTTTCTACTGGGGGAACAAATGATAGAATAAAATAAGGTAACCGTATGAGGCAATGCCTTAATAATACTCTACAGACAGGGTAGACAGGATATTTCGTCTATTGCACCTGTTTTTTTATTTGTTTCAATCAGAAGTTATATTTAGCAGACAAATATGAACTAGGTAAAGTATCACAACTAAAGTGAAGTTGTTCTATACTTGTTTATTCTCTCATAATTCATAGTGGTAAATGAGACATGTCATCTAGAAATGTGTTTGGCCAGTAAGAACATGGGAATACACATGTTTTGGTAGAAATATTCCACAACCCAGAAGATGCAATTTCATTTCACAACATAATAAAATATCAGTCACTTATAAACACTACCGGACATCTGACAGGGCATAATGCGAGGCTAACTCATATATAAATACTGAAGCACCTCTCTCAGCAAACAAATGATGAATTTGTCCTTCACTTGTAGGGTGGTGAGAACATATCCTCTGCAGATGTTATAATAATGGTTATTTCCTCCTTAAGTCATTGCCTTACACGTTACATCTTTGTCTTTCGACCTTGTCAATTCCTGTTGTGCTCGCTAACTTACCCAAGTACTAGTACTGCAAGAAATTAATCAACTCCACAGAAGCACCTAATAAAGTTCTCATAATCCACTTCTCATCCAAGCTTGGATGATAGTTGGGGATCATGTTAAACCCAATTTACACGACAGGATCTCAACTTACATATTAAGGTTAATTTAAGGACCGACAAGCATGCATAGTCTGCATAAAAGAGAACTTTCTTCCTCAACCTTAAATCACAGTAAGTTAGAACAACCCTTGAACCACCAGAGGTTGCACATTTCAGCAAAGTAGAAACATGAGGGATCTTTAGATGGAGGCCCGAAGCTTCCATGAGGTTTTTATATGTACATGTTGGGATCTTAGAATAAGGTCTAAGTATTGTGAAAGACGATTTTCCCGAGAAATATAGGCTACCGTTAGCACACAATTTTATTGTTTTAAACTTTTAGCAGGTTTCTGTCCATTTGAAAAACTGTGTCATGCAAAGTCTTATCCATGAGAAGATAAAAATGATGAAGACGTTCATGTAATGCAAAGGTCATATTCTGAATACTAAGTTCATCATTGAGATATATAAAATGAAACGAGAAGAATCACAAGTGGAATAACAAGCGTGATTATGATGTTTAAATTAATGTCATCATTTCCTCAATTTATGGATTCTATAACTCATCTTGGATTTTGGGACAATAGAAGTCCCACCATAAAAACAAATGTTCTATGAGTCATTAAAGGCTGCAAGTAACTTCCTTCGAGGGATTGGAACAGCAACTTGGAAGTTGGGATGTTTTTCTGAATGGAAACATTTGACGGTAGCAGACCACATGAAATCAAGCAGATCAATTTTTTAGTTGATAAATGCCATATTCTCAAAGTTTCCAAGAGAGGGCAATAAAGACGCAAAACAAGAAGGACTCACATAACGACACCTTACCGTAATAATATAGAAATGCTGTTATCAATTCTTTATATTGAAGGAAATACATCAAGCATCTCAAATTTCATAGTGAACATCGTTTCCTATATATGACATAAAAGATGTGGGCAGAGTTACCTGAAAACTGTGCTGATGGGAGGCAGAAGGTAACCGATGGAATAGTTGAGGTGCGCACAAGCTGGCCCGTACACCACCATCATCCACGAAATGAAAAAAAAGGTCTTTCCATTTTTACTTCTAGACAATATCAGTATCTCCGTGTTAGTATCTGTGATTAAGTTTGTAAGGTTCACAAATCAACAACTTAATGCAATGATGCAGCAATGTTGCTATCAAAACTATTCAACAAAAATGCATCAATCCTATTTCGTAGGAAATCACATTCCTGTGACTTGAAAACACAATATCAAGTTGTACTTCAATGCATGACCAATAACAAAATATTAGTAACAGTAGCAGAAAATTTTGTGAAATGGAAATAGAAATGTAAAGCAAGAAAAGCAACCTAAAGGCAATGATACAATAACATTGTTATTGAAACCAAATATTTGTAGAAAATACATCATTATCTTCTATGACAGGAAAGATCCATTGATCACTCCTATGACAGGAAAGTACTTCAGCACATGCTCAATATCTTCTTATTAGCAGGAGTAAAGTGAGTTTTGTGCAATAAAAATAAAGATGCGAAATAATTAAAGGCTTACGTAATGACACCTTAACCATCAAACAGCAACATTATTAAAAACATAATATTGAAGAAATACATCAAGCATCTCCTATATCTCAGGAAACACTACTTCCTACAACATAAAAAGTCTAATATCCACTTTTACTTATATATACGAGTAAGCTTTGTAAAATGAAAATAAAGACGTAAAACACAAAAGGCTCAAGTGAAAATCGCTTAATGGAATGGCACAGCCAAGTTGTTATAAAACATTTATACTGAAGAAAATACATAAAGCATCCCCAATTTCCCAGGATATCATTTCCCCTGACATGAAAAATCTAACATTCGCTTTTACTTCTAGACAAGATAGATATCTCTGTATCAGTAACTTGTTGTAGTAAGTCTTGTAAAATGGAAATAAAGATGTAAAACAAGAATGTCTCATACACGAGACCTTAAAACGATGACACAACAATGTTACTATCAAAACTTTATATTGAAAAATCACATCGAGCATCCCCTATTCCCTAGGAAACATTGTTACCTATCACATGAAAAAACTAATAGCTCTGCCGTTTACCTGTTAGTATCAAGCTAATAACATGAAGAAATAGCCGATTGGGGTATTTTTTTAACAATTCCATTCACAGTTTATGATTGTCTCCTTTTAAGTAAATTGGTTCTGATATTAATAAATGCATGTTTCACCATCTAGTTTTGTTTTGTATATACACTTGAAGAAAATGATGAAATCTTTGAGGCAGAGAAACGGATTCGAGGATCATGAGTGGATCACGCCAAGCAGACCTCGATTTATCGAAAGTCCTAGTCCTAGACATCCTTAGTCAGAGAATGGCTATTGGTAAATCATTTAGACCAACAGCTTCTATGCATGCTCGAGGGAGAGGATGGTGAAAATTTTGTAAAATAGAAGTAAAGATGTATAACGGGGAAGGGCTCACATAACACCACCTTAATGTAACAATGTTTAATAAAAAATAAACATTGAAGAAAATATCTCAAGCATCTTCTGTATTTCTTGGGAAACATTTTCCTAAGACATGAAAAATCTAACATTCACCTTACTGCTGAACATGAACCAATATCTGCGTATTAATTCCTCCTTGGTAAGTCTCCTAAAATGGATATACCTTTAGAACTAGTTGTACTAATTCATATCAAATCCCATACAATTATAGTGCTACATATGACTCTTAGGCAGAGGCGGAGCTAGCACAGGACCTGCGGATTCGGCCAAACCTAGTAACTTTGATCCAAACCTTGTATTTGTCTTATTAAATTTATTAAATATATATAAATTATTAATTTAGAACCCGAACTAAAATTTGAACCCACAAGCTTTAAATGGTGGCTCCGCCTCTGCTCTGAGGACAAAAGCAGTCTACATACTTGTCAAGAAAACTTACCAAAACTCTGCTATTTTCACTTGAAGGTATTTTTTTGGAAATGATTTCATAGCATAACCTCAATTGGTGTTCAAAAGGCAATAAATTAATGAACTTATCGACAAGATAAATAATGAGGGGTTGGCCTAGTTGCAATTGACTTGAGACTTGGGGTTTGATCCTTTTCAACGTCTCAAGTTCGAAATCCATCGAGTGCAAACAATTTCTGAGGGTTATCGGATTGGGTAAAACCTGAATTAACAGAAACTCCTTGTCGAGGGCCTGTGCACTCCGTCATTAGTCGGGGGGACAGCCGGTGCAAATAAAAAAAAGATAAATAATTAATTCACATGAAAAACAAAATATCTCACGCACCCAGAAAAAGAAAATAACAAAGAAACCAAAGTAAAAGTGAAATCTTGAACAAAATAGAAACAAAAAGATATGATCTTGCTTAAGAGTACCTCCGTTTTAGAGACGGTAATGCTGTATTTCCCCTCATGTGGCGTGAAAGAGATCACAAATGAATCAATTTTAGGCCGAACCCACTTTGATAGCTACTGTCAGGTTTGACCTTTGACCACCTTAGTTTTGGTGTCAGTAGCCATACGTTTTTTTAAATCAATTATTGGATTAAGGATTCATCAACATAATCATTCATTTCTGTGGGGAAATTTGGTGGGTTTAATGTTGGAATAAAACCCCACATAAATAATATTGACGGTATTAAAAGCGGAATAGTAACATAACGATGAGATACGGTAATTAACAAGAATAAAAGAATAACAACAGATATCAAAATCTTTATGTGGAAAACCCTTTTAATAAATGAAAAAACCACGGCCCCAAGAGAAGCAACTAATATCACTATAGTAAGAAATTTTAAAGAAATAACCTTCTTTTGATATTCTCGGCTCACTTCAATATCGCTCACTCTCTATTTTTTCTCATAGACTATTTTCTTATTCCATATTGTGAAACCTCACTCTTTCTTTCTCTCTTTGTCGGTGTGTGGAAATGAGAGTTGAAGCTCTCCTTTTATAGCCAAAACTTCACTCTCTAAAGCCTACAATATTTGACAATTTACACACACTTTTGATAATTCAACAAAGTTGGCTACCAACCCAGAAAAATTCAACAAGACTGGCTACCAAACCAAACTAATTCAACAATATTGACTACCTAACCAAACCAAGTCAACAACGTTGGTACCAAACCAAAGAAACTTTTATTAGGCACATGCCTAATACTTCTTCAATGAGATGGACATCATCAATCTCCCCCTCCAGTCTCATTCATCTAGAGGAGGTAGCATTGTCTTCTAGTTTGAGTGCACGCCGGCAAGTTATTTGTATAGCTCGAACTTGTTCCTTGGTACCACCTTCTTCAGCATATCTGTGGAAGATCTTCAAGACTTTTAGAGATTCATCATCTACCATTTCTCGAATCCAATGATATCTCATGTCAATGCGTTTGGTACTTGCATGGTACGTAGAGTTCTTGCTAAGGTCTATTGTACTTTGACTATCACAATAGACAATATACTCCTTCTGATGCAATCCAAGCTCTTGAAGGAACAGTTGGGCCACATCATCTCCTTGCCAGTTTCTGTAGCGGCCATGTACTCTGATTTAGTTGTTAAAAGTTAAACACACTTCTCCAACTTAGACTGTCATGATATAGCTCCCCCTGAAAAGGTAAACAAATATCCAGTAGTGGATTTTCTTTTGTCAATATCACCTGCCATATCAGCATGTGTATAGCCCTTCAAGATTGGATCAGATCCTCCAACGCACAAACAATCTCCCACGGTACCTCTCAGGTACCTGAGTATCCACTTGACTGCTTCCTAATGTTCCTTTCCAGAATTTTCAAGAAACCTGCTGATAACACCAACTACATGAGCAATATCAGGTCTAGTACATACCATTGCATACATCAAGCTTCCGACTGCTGAAAAATAAGGAATTCTAGCCATGTTCCCTATTTTTCCTCTGTTGTAGGATATATCTTTTTGCTCAACTTTAGATGACTAGCAAGAGGTGTGCTTACTGGCTTAGCATTCTTCATGTTGAAGCGTTCTAGTATACTTTCAATGTACTTCTCCTGAGATAGCCACAATTTTCTACTTGTTCTCTCTCGAATATATTCATCCCTATAATTTATTGTGCTGGGCCCAAGTCTTTCATATCAAATGACTTGGACAGATCTCCCTTCAACTTTTTTATCAGCCCCTTGTCTTTTCCTATAATTAACATGTCATCCACATACAACAACAATATAATAAAGTTATTCTCAAAAAAATCTTTTGAATTATATACATGGATCACAATAGGTCTTTAGGTATGTTTGACTTTTCATGGATAAATCAAACTTCTTATACCACTGCCTTGGTGCCTGCTTCAACCCATAAAGACTCTTATTCAGTTTGCACACCATGTGTTTCCTTTCAACAACTTCAAATCCTTCTGGCTGCTCCATGTAAATCTTTTCTTCTAAATCTCCATGAAGAAATGCATTTTTCACATCCAACTGCTCCACTTCAAGATCTAGACTAGCTGCTAAGCTCAAAATTATTCGAATGGAAGTCATTTTGACAACACCTGATAAAATTTCGTCAAAATCAATACCTTTCTTTTGTTAGAAGCCTTTAACCGCCAATTGAGCTTTGCATCTGACCAACTTGCCATTTCCATATTTCTTGAGTTTAAAGACCCATTTGCATTTGAGTGGTCTTTTACCCTTTGGAAGTTCAACCATCTTCTACATGCCATTTTTCTGTAGAGACTCCATATCTTCTTGCATAGCTTTCATCCATTGGTTCTTTTTTGGATGAGACAACACCTCCTTAAGACTTTCTCAATCCCCTCATCACTAACTAGGACATACTCTGTGGAAGGGAACCTGCATGACTCTACCCTTGGCCTCTCTGATCTCCTCAGAGGTTGAGGTTGTTCTTCTTCCTGAGTGGGGTGCTCCACTTCCTCGACACCTTTATCAAGTTTCTCTCCCTGCTCGGAAACCTCGTCGGTCGTACTTTCTGCACTTGTGGGATTGTTAGAAGTAGAAGGAATAGTAACAAGGTTAGAAATTATACCATTCTTCGCCTTTTCTGACATATCAGCAGCAGTTCCAACTTCACTTTCTTGGAAAACTACATCTCTGCTTCTGATGAACTTTTCTTTACAGGATCCCACAATTTTTACCCGAACTCTTCATCTCCATATCCGCTAAATATGCAGGGAAAAAATTTATCATCCAGCTTTGTTCTTTGCTCTTTTGGTACATGTGCAAAAGCTCTGCAACCGAACACCTTCAGATGTGAGTAGGACACCTCATTGTTGGTCCAAACTCTCTGTGGGATGTCAAACACCAATGGAACTGATGGACTCCTATTGATCAGGTAACAGGCTGTCTGAAGTGCTTCACCCCAGAATGACTTAGGTAGTTTAACCATTCTGAGCATGCTTCTCACCTCCTCCAAATGGTGCGGTTCATTCTCTCAGCTACGCCATTGTGCTGTGGGGTTCCAGGAACTATTTTTTTATGTCTGATCCCATGACTTGAACAGTAATCTTCAAATTCCCTTGAAGTGTACTCGCCTCTATTGTCACTTCGGAGACATTTTAGCTTTCGACCCGTCTTCCTTTCTACTAGAGCATGAAACTTCTGAAAAATTTGAAACATCTGATCTTTGCTTTTCAAATTATAAACCCATAAGTTTAGTGAAGCATCATCAATAAAAGTAAAAAAAATATTTGTTACCTTCCACTGATTCAATTTCCATTGGGCCACAAACATCAGAATATACTAATTCAAGTATATTCAATTTTCTTTAAGACGATGTCTGAAATGAGACTCTATGATGCTTACCAAATAAACATTTGTCACAATGTTTTATTGTTGTACCTTTGGCATAAGAAATAAGTGATTTCTTGGCAAGAATCTGCAATCCCTTACCGCTCATATGACCCATTCTTTTGTGCCACAAATCTGCACAAATCTCATCTCGTGCTGCTTTCAATTCGGCTTGACATATTTCTGCATTTGTCCTGTAAAACATGCCACGGGCAACTCCCTTTGCAATCACCAATGATCCCTTAGTGAGTCTCCAATTTTGATTTGCAAAATAATTCTCCTATCCATGTCTATCTAAAGCAATCCCCAAAATCAAGTTCATCCGCAAATCAGGTACATGCCGCACATCCTTTAGAAACAATGTGCATCCGACATTTGTCTTGATACAAATGTCACCAATCCCCGCAATCTTTGAGTAACTTGTGCTACCCATTCTCACTGTGCCGAAATCACCTGCTACATATCTCCAATAAAGATCTCTTACCGGTGTGGCATGGTAAGATGCCGCTGTGTCATCCAACCATTCCGACTCTAGACCTGATAGGTGCATGCATTCCTCTTCTTCATTTTTAAAGAGGACAACATTATCATCGTTTTGCACCATGACGGTTGTGTTATTGTCATTCTTCTGGCCACTGGTTTTTGACCTTTGCCCTTCCTTGGTTTGGGCAGTCTCTCTAGAAGTGACCTGGTTGATCACAGTTGTAGCAATTTCTGTCTCTTGATTTGGATCGGTTCTTTGATTTCCCACGAGCTCCGGATCAACCATGGTTGCTCGAACTCCTTTGATAACTCCTGTCTCTACCTTCTATGATGAGAGCTTGTCCTTGATATTCATGCTTCTTTCTCATCTTCTTATTGAGTAAAGAGCCGATGTAACATCTTTCAACTCAATAGTAGACTTACCGTGCAGGATGGTTGTTGTAAAATTATCGTACGAAGATGGCAAAAAGTTCAATAGCAAGATGGTTTTATCTTCTTCCTTGATTTTCACTTCGAGGTTTGCAAGTTGTATGATTAGTCAGTTAAATACATTTAAATGTGACAAAAAATTCATACATTCTCCCATGTGTAGGGCGTATAACTGCTTCTTCAGGTACAATTTATTTGTCAGTGTTTTAGACATGTATAGGCTTTCCAACATTATCCAAATTCTACGTGCAGTGTCTTCATCAATGATGTTATTTACCACATCATCCGATAAGTGCAACCTAATTGCACTAGCAGCTCTTTCATCCAAGTCAGCCCAATCCTCAGCTTTTATGGTATCATGCTTTTTGGCATCAGCATCTAGTACCTTGTTTAATTCTTGTTGGATGAGCAGATCCCTCATCCTTCTTTGCCATGTTGAGAAACCGTTATCTCCATTGAATTTAGCTACCTCATACTTTACTCCGGATATATTTATTTTTCACCAAGTATAGTACTACCAATAGTGAATAGTATTTCAATGAACGAGTAGAACCCGTGCTCTGATACCAGTTGTTGGAAACCCCACAAAAATAATATTCACAGTACTAATAACGGAATAATAACGTAGCACCGAGATACGGTAATTAACAAGAATAAAAGAGTAACAAAGTTATCAAGATTTTACGTGGAAATCCATTTTTAATAAGGGAAAAAAAATCACGGCCCCAAGAGGAGCAACTGATATTATTATTGTAAGGAATTTTACGCTTTGTAGGTCTGAGTAAAATACTCCAATGACCACTAGAACACTCAAAAGAAATAACCTTCTTTTGATTTTCCCACCTCACTACAATATCGCTCACTCTTTATTTTTCTCTTAGACTATTTTCTTATACCCTATATGTGAAACCTCACTCTTTCTTTCTCTCTTTGTTGGTGTGTGAAAATGTGAGTTGAAGCTCTCCTTTTATAGCCAAATATTCACTCTCTAAAGCCTACAATATTTGACAATTTACACATACTTTTCACAATTCAACAAAGTTGACTACCAACCCAAAGAAATTCAACAAGGTTGGCTACCAAACCAAACTAATTCAACAAATTTGGCTACCTAACCAAACCAAGTCAACAATATTGACTACCAAATCAAAGAAATTTTTATTAGGCACATGCCTAATACTTCTTCAACGAGATGGACACCATCATTTAACTGTTTCTAAACTTAGTTTGGTGGGGTACTAATGTTTTTCACAGACATTAGCGATACTTTTGCGGAAAAAAGCTGGTAAGTACGTTACAACTTGATCATAACTCACAGGAGTAATGTGTTGTGGGAGATGAAATATGGAGCTATTTGTGACGACGATGTTGTGGGATATGAAATAAAAAACCATAATTTTCGTGAAGCATCATCAATAAAAACATATTTGTTACCGCCCATTGATTCAATTTCCATTTGGCCACAAACCTCGGAATATACCAAATCAAGTATATTCAATTTTCTTTAAGACGATGTGTGAAATGAGACTCTATGCTTCTTACCAAATAAACAGTAGTCACGGGGTTTTATTGTTGTAGCTTTGGCATAAGAAATAAGTGATTTTTTGGCAAGAATCTGCAATCCCTTCTCGCTTATATTCATACTTTTGTGCTACAAAAGTATGAAATCTCATCTTGTGGCGCGTTCAATTCGCCTTGCCATATTTCTGCATTTGTCCTGTATAATGTGCTACGAGAAACTCCCTTTGAACTCACCAATGATCCCTTAGTGAGTCTCCACTTTTGATTTGCAAAATAATTCTCATATCCATCTCGGTCTAAAGCAATCCCCGAAATCAAGTTCATCCGCAAATCTGGTACATGCCGCACATCCTTTAGAAACAATGTGCATCCGACATTTGTCTTGATACAAATGTCACCAATCCCCGCAATCTTTGAGTAACTTGTGCTACCCATTCTCACTGTGCCGAAATCACCTGCTACATATCTCCAATAAAGATCTCTTACCGGTGTGGCATGGTAAGATACCGTTGTGTCATCCAACCATTCCGACTCTAGACCTGATAGGTGCATGCATTCCTCTTCTTCATTTTTAAAGAGGACAACATTTTCATCGTTTTGCACCATGACGGTTGTGTTATTGTCATTCTTCTGGCCACTGGTTTCACCTTTGACCTTCCTTGGATTTGGGCAATCACTTTTGAACTGACCTAGTCGATCACAGTTGTAGCAATTTCTAGCTCTTGATTTGGATTGGTTCTTTGACTTCCCATGAGCTCTGGATCTACCATAGTTATTCGAACTCCTTTGATAACTCATGTACCTTCTGTGATGAGAGCTTGTCCTTGATTTTCATGCTTCTTTCTCATCTTCTCATTGAGTAAAAGAGCCCTTTCAACTCAATTGTAGTCTTACCGTGCAGGTTGGTTGTTGCCCAATTATCGTACGAAGATGGCAATGAGTTCAATAGCAAGATGGCTTTATCTTCTTCCTTGATTTTCACTTCGAGGTTGGCAAGCTGTATGATTAGTCCATTAAATACATTTAAATGTGGAAAGAAATTCATACCTTCACCCATGTGTAGGGCGTATAACTGCTTTTTCTGGTACAATTTATTTGTCAGTGTTTTGGACATGTATAGGCTTTCCAACGTTGTCCAAATTCCACGTCCAATGTCTTCATCAATGATGTTATTGACCACATCATCCGATAAGTGCAACCTGATTGCACTAGCAGCTCTTTTATCCAAGTCAGCCAATTCCTCAGCTTTTATGGTATCAGGCTTTTTAGCATCAACATCCAGTACCTTGGATAATCCTTGAGATCTCTCATCCTTCTTTGCCATGTTGAGAAACCGTTATATCCGTTGAATTTAGCTACCTCGTACTTTACTCCTGATATTTTTATTTTTCACTGAGTATAGTACTACCGACAGTGAATAGTATTTCAGTGAACAAGGAGATCATGTGCTCTGATACCAGTTATTGGGAATAAAACCCCACAAAAATAATATTCACAGTACTAAAAGTGGAATAGTAACGTAGCACCGAGATACGATAATTAACAAGAATAAAAGAGTAACAACGACACCAAGATTTTACGTGGAAATTCCTTTTAGGAAAAAACCATGGCCCCAAGAGGAGCAACTTATATCACTATAGTAAGGAATTTTATGTTTTGTAGGTCCGAGTAAAATAATCCAAAGACCACTACAACACAAAATAAATAACCTTCTTTTGATATTCCTACCTCACTACAATATCGCTCACTCTCTATTTTTCACACAGATTATTTTCTTATACCCTATCTGTGAAACCTCACTCTTTCTTTCTCTCGTTGTTGGTGTGTGGAAATGAGAGTTTAAGCTCTCCTTTTATATCTAAAGATTCACTCTCTAAAGCCTACAATATTTGACAATTTACACACACTTTTCATAATTCAACAAAGTTGGCTACAAACCCAGAGAAATTCAACCAAGGTTGGATAACAAACCAAACTAATTCAATAAAGTTGGCTACCTAACCAAACCAAGTCAACAAGGTTGGCTACCAAGCCAAAGAAACTTTTATTAGGCACATGCCTAATATTTCTTTAATGAGATGGACATCATCAATCTCCCCCTGCAATCTCATTCATCTAGATGAGGTACAACTGTCTTCTAGTTTCAGTGCATGCCGATACGTTCTTTGCGTAGCTCAAACTTGTTCCTTGGTACCACCTTCGTCAACCTATCTGAGGGATTCTCACTTGTAGAAATCTTCTAAGACTTTTAGATATTTATCATATACCATTTCTCAAATCCAATAATATCTCACGCTAATGTGTTTGGTCCTTGCATGGTACATAGAGTTCTTCCTAAGGTCTATTGTACCTTGACTGTCACAATAGATGACATACTCTTTCTAATGCAATCCAAGCTCTTGAAGGGACCGTTTGAGCCATATCATATCCTTGCCTGTTTCTGTAGCGACAATGTACTCTGATTTAGTTGTTAAAAGTTCAACACACTTCTCCAACTTAGACTGCCATGATATAGCTCTCCCTGAAAAGGTAAACAAATATCCAGTAGTGGATTTTCTTTTGTCAATATCACCTGCCATATCAGCATGTGTATAGCCCTTCAAGATTGGATCAGATCCTCAAACGCACAAACAATCTCCCACGGTACCTCTCAGGTACCTGAGTATCCACTTGACTGCTTCCCAATGTTCTTTTCCATGATTTTCAAGAAACCTGCTGACAACACCAACTGCATGAGCAATATCAGGTCTAGTACATACCATTGCATACATCAAGCTTTCGACTGCTGAAGAATAAGGAACTCTAGCCATGTTCCCTATTTTCTCCTCTGTTGTAGGACATATCTTTTTGCTCAACTTTAGATGACTAGCAAGAGGTGTGGTGACTCGTTTAGCATTCTTTATGTTTAAGCGTTCTAGTACACATTCAATGTACTTATCCTAAGATAGCCACAACTTTCTACTTGTTCACTCTCGAATATATTCATCCCTAGAAGTTATTATGCTGGGCCCAAGTCTTTCATATCAAATGACTTGGACAGATCTCCCTTCAACTTTGTTATCAGCCCCTTGTCTTTTCCAACAATTAACATGTCATCCACAAACAACAACAATATAATAAAGTTATCCTCAGAAAATCTTTTGAAGTATACACATGGATCAGAATAGGTTTTTAGGTATGTTCGAATTTTCATGAATGAGTCAAACTTCTTATACCACTGCCTTGGTGCCTGCTTCAACCCATAAAGACTCTTATTCAGTTTGCACACCATGTGTTTTCTTTCAGCTACTTCAAATCCTTGTAGCTGCTCCATATAAATCTCTTCTTCTAAATCTCCATGACGAAATACAGTTTTCACATCTAATTGCTCCACTTCAAGATCTAGGATAACAGCTAAGCTCAAAATTGCTCAAATAGAAGTCATTTTGACAACAGGTGAGAAAGTTTCGTCAAAATCAGTACCTTTCTTCTGTTTGAAGCCTTTAACCACCGATCGAGCTTTGCATCTGACCAACTTGCCATTTCCATCTTTCTTGAGTTTAAAGACCCATTTGCATTTGAGTGGTCTTTTACCCTTTGGAAGTTCAACCAGCTTCTACATGCCATTTTTCTGTAGAGATTCCATATCTTCTTGCATAGCTTTCATCCACTGGTTCTTTTTTGGATAGGACAACACCTCCTTAAGACTTTCTGGATCCCCCTCATCACTAATTAGGACATACTCTATAGAAGGGTACCTGCATGACTCTACCCTTGGCCGCTCTGATCTCCTCAGAGGTTGAGATTGTTCTTCTTCCTGAGTGGGGTGCTCCACTTCCTCGACACCTTCATCAAGTTGCTCTCCCTACTCGGCAACCTCGCGGTTGTACTTTCTGCACTTGTGGGATTTTTAGAAGTAGAAGGAATAGTAACAATGTTAGAAATTATACCATTCTTCTCCTTTTCTGACATATCAGCAGCAGTTCCAACTTCACTTTCTCGAAAGACTACATCTCTGCTTATGATGAACTTTTCTTTACAGGATCCTACAATCTGTACCCGAACTCTTCAACTCCATATCCGATAAATATGCAGGGAACAGATTTATCATCCAGCTTTGTTCTCTGCTATTTTGGTACATCTGCAAAAGCTCTGCAACTGAACACTTTCATATGCGAGTGGGACACCTCCTTGTTGGTCCAAACTCTCTGTGGGATGTCAAATCAAATGGAACTGATGGACTCCTATTGATCAGGTAATAGGCTGTCTGAACTGCTTCACCCGGTAATGACTTAGGTAGTTTAGCCATTCTGAGCATGAGAGGCAGTCTGAACTGCTTCACCCCAGAATGACTTAGGTAGTTTAGCCATTCTCAGCATGCTTCTCACCTTCTCCACAATGGTGATCTTCATTCTCTCAGTTGCGCCATAGTGTTGTGGGGTTCCAGGAACTATTTTTTTATGTCTGATCCCATGAATTGAACAGTACTCTTCAAATTCCATTGAAGTGTACTCACCTACATTGTCGCTTCGGAGACGTTTTAGCTTTCAAGCGTCTTCCTTTCTACTAGAGCATGAATCTTCTGAAAGATTTGAAACACCTTATCATTGGTTTTCATAACATAAACCCATAAATTTCTTGAACCATCATCAATAAAAGTAAAAAAATATTTGTTACCGCCCATTGATTCAATATCCATTGGGCCACAAACATCAGAATATACTAAATCAAGTATATATAATTTTCTTTAAGACGATGTCTAAAATGAGACTCTATGATGCTTACCAAATAAACAGTAGTCACAGTGTTTTATTGTTGTACCTTTGGCATAAGAAATAAGTGATTTCTAGGCAAGAATCTACAATCCCTTCTCGGTCATATGACTCATTCTTTTGTGCCATAAATCTGCAGAAATCTCATCTCGTGCTGCGTTCAATTCAGCTTGGCATGTTTATACCTTTGTCCTGTAAACATGCCCCGAGCAACTCCCGTTGGAATCACCAATGATCCCTTAGTTAGTCTCTAATTTTGGTTTGCGAAAATTATTTTCCTATCCATCTCACTCTAAAGCAATCCCCGAAATCAAGTTCATCCGCAAATCAGGTACATGCCGTACATCCTTTAGAACCAATGTGCATCTGACATTTGTCTTGATACAAATGTCACTAATCCCCGCAATATTTGAGTAACTTGTGCTACCCATTCTCACTGTGCCGAAATCACCTGCTACATATCTCCAATAAAGATCTCTTACCGGTGTGGCATGGTAAGATGTCGCTGTGTCAACCAACCATTCCGACTCTAGACCTAATAGGTGCATGCATTCCCATTCCTCATTTATAAAAAGGACAGCATTATCATCGTTTTGCACCATGACGGTTGTGTTATTGTCATTCTTCTAGCCACTGGTTTTTGACCTTTGCCCTTTCTTGGATTTGGGCAATCTCTTCTGAAGTGACCAAGTTGATCACAGTTGTAGCAATTTCTGGCTCTTGATTTGGATCGATTCTTTGATTTTCCACGAGCTCCAGATCTACCATAGTTGTTCGAACTCCTTTGATAACTCCTGCCTCTACCTTTTGTGATGAGAGCTTGTCCTTGATTTTCATGCTTCTTTCTCATCTTCTCATTGAGTAAAAGAGCCGATGTAACATCTTTCAACTCAATAGCAGACTTACCGTGTACGATGGTTGTTGCAAAATTATCGTACGAAGACGGCAACAAGTTCAATAGCAAGATGATTTTATCTTCTTCCTCGATTTTCACTTCGAGGTTTGCAAGTTGTATAATTAGTCCGTTAAATACATTTAAATGTGACAAAAAATTCATACCTTCACCCATGTGTAGGGCGTATAACTGCTTCTTAGGGTACAATTTATTTGTCAGTGTTTTAGACATGTATAGGCTTTCCAACATTGTCCAAATTCTATGTGCAGTGTCTTCATCAATGATGTTATTTACCACATCATCCGATAAGTGCAACCTGATTGCACTAGCAGCTCTTTCATCCAAGTCAGTTCAATCCTCAGCTTTTATGGTATCAGGCTTTTTAGCATCAACATCTAGTACCTTGTTTAATTCTTGTTGGATGAGCAGATCCCTCATCCTTCTTTGCCATGTTGAGAAACCGTTATCTCCGTTGAATTTAGATACCTCATACTTTACTCCAGATATATTTATTTTTCATCGAGTATAGTACTACCGATAGTGAATAGTATTTCAGTGAACGAGCAGAACCCATGCTCTGATACCAGTGTTTGAAACCCCACAGAAATAATATTCACAGTACTAAAATCGGAATAGTAACGTGGAACCGAGATATGGTAATTAACAAGAATAAAAGAGTAACAACGTTACCAAGATTTTACGTGAAAATTCATTTTTAATAAGGAAAACAATCACGGCCCCAAGAGGAGCAACTGATATCATTATGGTAAGGAATTTGACGCTTTGTAGGTCCAAGTAAAATACTCCAATAACCACTAGAACACTCAAAAGAAATAACCTTCTTTTTATTTTCCCACCTCACTACAATATTGCTCACGCTCTATTTTTCTCTTAGACTATTTTCTTATACCCTATATGTGAAACTTCACTCTTTCTTTCTCTCTTTGTTCGTGTGTTAAAATGAGAGTTGAAGCTCTCCTTTTATAGCCAAAGATTCACTCTCTAAAGCCTACAATATTTGACAATTTACACACACTTTTCACAATTTAACAAAGTTGGCTACCAACTCAAAGAAATTCAACAAGGTTGGCTACCAAACCAAACTAATTCAACAAAGTTGGCTACCTAACCAAACCAAGTCAACAAGGTTGACTTCCAAATCAAAGAAATTTTTATTAGGCACATGCCTAATACTTCTTCAATGAGATGGACACCATCATTTAACTGTTTCTAAACTTAGTTTGGTGTGGTACTAATTTTGTTCACAGACATTAGCGGTACTTTTGCGGCAAAAAGACGGTAAGTACGTTACAACTTGATCATAACTCATAGGAGTAATGTGTTGTGGGAAATGAGATATGGAACTATTTGTGACCACGACATAGTTGTAGAATGGTGAATGGGGATAAATATCTCAACAAGCCCTGTACTATTCCCCAAAGGTAAAAACATGCCATAATAGTTGGAAGATTGCCATTTTGTGGGTGTTTTTTATAGGGATAAATTGCCTACTCAACACCTCAAGAAATCCTCAAGAAAAATCTGCTAGAATGGGAATGAACTATCTGTTTATGGGGATTTATTTTCTTTATGAGATTTTTTTATATATAATTTTTGAAGATAAAAAAGACAGGCCGATGCACTAAGCTCCCGCTATGCGCAGGGTCCAAAGAAGGGCCGGACCACAAGAGTATATCGTACGCAGCCTTACTTTGTATTTTTGCAAGAGGTTATTTCCAAAAACTAATAGTAATTAACTTGAGTACATGAAGTGGAACCTTGTTCATCGGGTTTTTAATTCTTCTCTTAAGTTTAGGTGACTCAGGTTCATTTTTTTGTGTTTAGCTACAATCTTTTAAATTATTGCATACAATGAGAAGTTCAAATTTTGGTTTTGAATGTTTATATTTCATCTATTAAACATGTAAATTATTATCATACAATGAACATTTTCATCTATTAGACTTGCAAATTATTGATACATGATGTTTGACAAAAAATTGATGTTTTTGCATGTAATTTGCTTTGTATGAACTTTGGTAGGAATATTTGTGACCCGAGTTTAATAATGGTATTTATATGTACAGGAGTCAATTGGAAGTAATATGGAAAGCTTACATGCAATTTGAATTAAAAACGGAAGAATTTGGAGGAAGTATGACTTTGATGCCCATGTTCGCGCCAAACACCAACCAAAACGCCAAGGGACCAAAGCGGGACGCCAAAGGCGGATTTCGTCCTAATTCGGCTAGGACTTGGTAGTTTAGATCCTACATGACCCCAACATGTATAAAGGTGTTCTAAACCTATTTCTTTAGAGGATAGACATTATTGGAGAGGAAAAAGGCTACAGGAACACTTGCAAGCAACGAATCACTAAGTTTTCTCTCCGTTCTTCCTTAATCTGTACTTTCATGCTTTTGAATATTATGATGATTGTTTAAGAAACTATAAGTAGCTAAACTCTCCCATCTAGGATTTGATTGAACCTATTGGAAGATGACTTTCTACTACATTTAATATAAATTTGCCTTTGATATTTCTCTATTTGTTCAATTACTTTTTCATTGTTGTTGATTGAAAAACTCTCAATTGACTATGCCTATTTAGTATGTATTTTTGAAAAAGGATACACATTTAGGTAATTATTGAAAAACATCACTCCTAATGTATACAAGAAATTAATACGAAAGATTTAAAGGTGGAATTAGGAATAACAAAACCATGATGCGATCATACTGAGCGATAAACTAGTATCTGTTAGAATAAGTGCTTAACGCTAGAGGGGGGGGGGGTGAATAGCGTTTTATAAAAATTCGCAGTAATAAAAAATAACTCAAATGCGGAAATAAAAGAGTAAGGAAGAAGTGCACCAAAGTTATACTGGTTCACCACAAACCGTGGCTAAGTCCAGTCTCTTGAGATACAATCTCAAGGTTCAACTAATTCCGTTAAGCTTGCGGGTGCCTAACAAACCGTTACACTTGCTCAAGGATACCGCACCTTAAGACTTCACTTGCTCGAGGCTACCTCACCCCAAGACTTCACTGTTAAGCTTCCGGGTGCCTAACAAACCGTTACAACTTGAGAACTTGAATCACACAAGTCTCAAGCAACCTTGCTCGAGGATACCTCACCCCAAGACTTCAAACGAAGGAATAAAATATTCCTTCTTACAACAAGGGATTATAAAATCTCCCTTCAAGTGTATGAAAACACTTAGCACTCACTTAAACAGAACTCTCTTTATAGAGTAGATATGAGTAAACAAGTACGCTCAAGAACACAACAATAAATTCAAAGAATTGGCTCTCAAAATATAATTAAATATGATAAAATGAATGTAGAGAGTATTTGAAAGCTTATGAATGTTTAGATCAGATGTTGTGTGTCAAATGAGAGATTTTGGGGTGTATTTATAGCCCCAAAATCCCTTCTAACCGTTGCTTAAAGATTAAAGACAGATTCTGAAAATCTGTAGGTTAGTCGACTAACTTAAGGTTATTCGACTACCTATTTGAAAGACTAGTTGTTGGGCAGGCAACGGCTAGTTGGATAGTCGACTAACTAAAGTTGGATAGTCGACTACCTTGGCAACGGTCATCAGGTTAGTCGACTAACCAATATCAGATAGTCGACTATCTGACCCTGCGGAAATGGTCCAGTTTAATTTCGATTAACTTATTGAAAATAAGTTATAAAACATTTTTCATTTCTTTGTTTGAAGATCATAAATATTATAAATATCTTAATCATGAAAAACAATTTTAAGGACCATTTTGGATCAATAAAAACATTTAAAAATATTTTGTTTTAAATGCAATGAAAATATTTATGATGTAACATTTAAAATCAATTTGTTTTAAACGCAATAAAATATTTATGATATGCAATAAAAATATTTATGATGTGCATATATTGTAAAATCATTTTTGAGAGAAGCCAAGACTCAAATTTAAAGTCGAATCAAGATCACAATAAAGACAATATAAATAAGACTCAACAAATGTCTTCATTTATTTTCATTGCTTCATTTCTTCTCTTGATCTTGTCTTGAACTTCTTGGACTCCAATTCTCGTCCGCTCAATAATTTCGCATATCCTTTTCTTCCCCTTATATAATTTTGCATATCTACAAAATAAACACACCTTAGTTAAAATGTAAATCAAAGTGTATTTCAATAATAACTCACATTTATTTGGCATATATTTATTTTCCATCTAATTCGGTTTGTCAATTATCAAAACATATAAATATGAACATACATATATGTTCCAACAATTTTCCCCTTTTTGATAATGGCAAACCAATATGGTGATATGCATAAAAATATAATTTGACTATGCCAAATATTATACAAGTTATTATTGAGTTCCCCCTCAATTTATGCATAAAATATTTTAAAATAAAATGCATAAAAACGAAATGCATATCCCCTTATCTTCCCCCTTTTGACATTAACAAAAAGACAATTTTATTAATGAAAAAGGAAAATTACATAAAGAGTAATACAAAATAAAAGTTCAAAAATAAAATTTAAGAACTATTGTCGTCGAAATCATCGCTAGAATCACTTGCGGAAAATACGTGAGAATACGAATAATTGACATGGTCAAAATATCCATGGAGTTCTTCACTAAGTCTTCACACATTTCTTTCCGTGCAAGACACATTTCTATCAATTCGATTCATTGAAGTTGATAGAGAAGCAAGTTGCTCCGAGATGGTCTGAAGAGACGCATCCGGTTGAGCACGAGGACGACGAGCTTGAGTTGGAGGAGGAGGAAGATGTTGTTGATCACGGAAAGAAGTTTCTTGTATTTCCCTATGTTTGGTACGATTTTTCTTGGTGCCAACATTGGTGTTGATTTGAGACGCTTCAAGAAGATGCATTATAAGAAATGCATATGGAAGAGGTTTGTCACCTCCTATTGAATCAAGCATATGTGTAAGAATAAGTTTACACCAATTTATGCGTGCATTGGAAATAATAGCATGCATAATTTTTGCATCTTCACGGCCAATTGTGGTGTGATTGCTTTTTCTCCGTTTGAGAACACGAGTGATAATGTAGAAAATCAAACGAAATTCCGGAAGCAAATTTTTGATAGGGGCACGCTTGTGCTCTTGAGTGAATTCAAAGGGTCCAATTCCAATTTGGTTGAAAAGGACTTGTTCATCAAAGAGCATTCCTTCGACACCGGTATATTGATTGATGTCTTGGCCATCACGGGGAAGGTTTGTGAGGGCTTGAATATTTTCTTCATTTAGAAGAATAGGAATACCATTAATTTTGGTAGAAAGTACCCCTTCCTCATCTTTCTTTAGATTTGAATAGAAAGCTTGAATCAAGTAAGGATGAATGAAATCGTATTTTAGATAAACAAATTCGATTATTTGACTTTGTAAAAGAATGTTTGAATGAATAGAATCGGCAAGATATTTTCCGGTGGTAAATCGAGGAGGAAGAATTTCTCGATTATCAAATTTTTGAATGAAACGTTGAAGTTCGACTTCTTTTTCGAACCATAGAAAAGTTCCATCATCATAACAATATGTAGATGGAGGAATGTTTGAAGAAGAAGCAACATTCTTTCCGGCACGAGATCGTTTAGAACTTCTATTTGCCATTTGAAATTGTAGGCAAGAAGAACTTTTGAAGAATTTGAAGACTTTGAAATAGAATTCTTGTGAATATGAATGATTTTGAAGTGAGTCCTTTGAATACATACTATTCCTATTTATAGAGTCAAGAAAAGAATAGCATTAAATGCAAATTTTCAGATTTTTGGACTCTACCAACGTATAGAAAACGGTCAGATTTTTGAACTGGCCGTAGGTAGTCGAATAACTTTTGGTTAGTCGACTATCTGGAAACAGCTTGAATTTCTGGATAAGCAAGTTATTCGAATAACTGAAAGTTAGTCGATTAACTTCGACGACTTTTGAAAAATCGGCAAACAGAAAACTTGAAAAATAATTTTCATTTTATGAAATTTGTTTATTTAAAAATAAACTATAGTTTTGATAAATCTATATGATAATTTATCAAAATTTTGTAAAAATGAAAAATATTTTTATCAAGTCAAAGATGCTATTTCCAAAATCAAAGATTCACAAGCCAAGCAAAAATAGACTTAATTAAACTTCATCTTGGTTCCCCCTGTCTTTAGGGCGATACCTGCAAAAAAGAAAATAAACGTCTCCGACGCTCAAGTTAGTAATTATTCAAAAATAAATGCAACCTAAATGTATGCATTAGATCAACGTAGAGTCAAGAATTCCGAGTTCAATTCGAATACGGAAGAACGACTCTTTATCCAAAGGTTTGGTGAAGATGTCGGCCAATTGATGTTTAGTTTCAACGAACTCAATTTGGACATCACCTTTAAGAACGTGATCTCTAATAGAATGGTGTCTAATTTCAATATGCTTCGTTCTTGAATGAAGAATTGGATTCTTCGTCAAGCTTATGGCACTAGTATTGTCACATCGAAGAGGGACGTGATCAATGCTAAGACCATAATCCAAAAGTTGTTGTTTCATCCAAATAATTTGTGCACAACAACTCCCCGCGGCAATATATTTGGCCTCGGTTGTGGATAAAGCAACACTAACTTGTTTCTTGCTAAACCAAGAAACTAAGGAGTTACCGGCAAATGGCAAGTGCCACTAGTGCTCTTGCGGTCTAATCTGCATCCTGCAAAATCAGAGTCGGAATAGCCAATTAATTGGCATGAAGAACCTTTGGGATACCAAAGTCCCACATTCAAAGTTCCAATTAGGTACTTCATTATCCGTTTTAACCGCAGTAAGATGTGACTCCTTCGGACACGATTGATATCTAGCGCATAGACAAACGCTAAACATTATATCAGGTCTACTAGCAGTAAGATAAAGTAAGGATCCAATCATACCTCGGTACTTCTTGGTGTCTACCTCCTTACCTTTCTCATCTTTGCCAAGATGGTCAGACGTGCTCATTGGAGTGGCCATTGCTTTGGCGTTGCTCATTTCAAATCAATTCAGCAACTCCTTGCAATATTTAGTTTGACAAATGAAAGTTCCCTCTTTTATTTGCTTAACTTGCAGCCCCAAGAAGAGATTAAGCTCGTCCATCATTGACATCTCAATTTCGCTAGTCATGAGTTTTAAAAACTCCTTGCATAAAAACTTATTAGTTGCTCCAAAAATAATATCATCAATATAAATTTATTTTGAAACACAAAAATAATATCATCAACATAAGTTATTTTTGAAATAAAAAAAAATGATATCATCAACATAAAAATCATGCAATCTATTTCCCCTTAATGAAAATTCCCCCTCAAACAAGGCATACTAGAATGTAAAGACATTCCTCCTTATTTGATGCATATCGCCTAAACTCATCTTCTATTTTGCATTAGCATAAAGAGAGTATATTAAGGCTACTTCCCTTTTTCGACATTTCCCTGAATAAAATAGGAAAGGCATTGAGGAATATGCATGATGAAGATTGCTAGAAAATTATCAAGACATACCAAAACAAAACATATCAATTGTTATTTTTCAAAAAAAAGATATCAATTGTTATAAAAACAATGATAAAACCATTTGTTGGAAAACATAACAAATGTATCAATTGTTATTTTATTAACAGTGATACTAATTGTTATTTTTAGCAAAATATATTACTAAAATATATCAACTGTTAATATCTAACAAATCAACAGTTTTATTAAAAACATGAATCAAATTTTGAAAAATATACCGATTATTATAAACCAAAAGATATATTTATCAAAACAAGAATCAATTTCTAACAGCAATATACCAATAGTTAGCATATATCAACTGACAATTTTTAACAAGCCAAGAGTTGTAAGCATACCAACTGTTATCAACTGTTAAAAACATGAATCCTTTATTATTCTAGAATATATCAACAGTTATTCAAAACAAAAAAAATATCGTTCAAAAAAAATAAATGAAATGTTTTTAACAAAGAGCATGCTAACAGTTAATACATACCAACTGTTAAACAAAACAACCATTTCAAGAAGTTATTTTTTATCGAAAAGATACTAATTGTTAATACATATCAACAATTAGGTTTTTATCAAACAAATAACTGATATTTATCAAAACATCGATCAATCATTATTTTTAACAAACATAATTGATACCCATTGTTATTCAAAATAATTTATCAAAACAAGAATTAACAAAAATAATTGATACTAATTGTTAACACATATCAACAATTAGGTATTTAAAAAAAATAACTAACATGGATCAATCACTATTTTTAACAAAAAATAATTGATACCAAAAAAAAAAATTATCAAATCATGAATCAAAAATAATTGATATCAATTGTTAACAAGGACATATCAATTGTTAACACATATCAACTATTACATTCTATTAAGCATATGATAACTAACCGAAATTCCTTTTTCGATGCAATGAGGTTTTGTGCTTGGTGCATCTACTACAGTATTGTAGTCTTCAAGCACACCTACAAAAGTACCTAAGGATAGGTTTTTGGTACCCAAACCATTTTGGGTCCTTGGGGGTTAGGCAAATAATAATCATAGCTAGAAGATAAATCCCTATGTTTCGCAAAACATATGGGTGCTATGTGTCCTACCCGATTACAATAGTGACATACTACGTTCGGGTTGTGCCTATGCCTAGGTTATGCCAAATATGTTCTAGGCGATCTAAGGTCATTCCTAGAGGCGTTGAAATTCCTAGAGTCATTTCTAGGTGGTCTAGTATAATTCATTCTAGACTTATCAACAAAAATCCTAGAATCATTTCTAGGCGGTCTAAAAAGGTTAATTCTAGACTCATTCCTAGAATTATCTCTAGGTTGCCTAAAATGATTATTTCTAGGCTCATTTGCACAATTCCTAGAATCGTTTCTAGGTGGTCTAAAATTATTAATTCTAGACTCATTGACAAAAAATCTAGAGTCGTTTCTAGGTGGTCTAAAGGGGTTAGTTCTAGACTCATTAAAAATCCTAGAATTATTTCTAGGTTGCCTAAAATTATTATTTCTAGGCTCACTTGAAAAAATCCTAGAATTATTTCTAGGTGGTGCATCACGATTCTTATTCATCTTACGCCTCTTGTTTTTCTTAGGCTTTTTCTTCTTAATCTCTTCAACTACTTTAGGAACGTCTACACTACGTTTTTCTAGTGTTTTCCTAAGTTCTAAGTTCTCTATTTTCAACGAATCACAAGATAAGCAATTAGAACTTTGATCAATTGAAGAGGCTTCATTCATCGCCTTAATTTTATTTTTAAGGTCGACATTATCATTTAAAAAAAATTATTTTCATCTTCTAAAGCACTGATTTTAGTCTTGGCTTCTTTGGCGATTTTTGAAACCTTTTTCAATTCACCAAATAATTCTTTAAAAGCTATTTGCAATTCTTCAAAAGAGTAGGAGTTAGAAGTACTTACCTCTTCTTCTTCGTTGGCCATGAGGCATCGGGCAGTCGGTTCATCACATGAGCTATCCGCTTCTTGAGGCGTACTTTCATAAGTGACCTCAAGCTTATTCCACATTTCTTTGGCAGTTTTGTAGTGGGAAATTTTCCGATAGTCCTCCTGATTCAAAGAGCTATACAACATATTGATTGCCTTGGTGTTGTATTTACTTACCATGGCTTTTCCAACTTGTGTCGTCATTTGTTCACCATACTTGATGATTTGCCATAGACGAAAGTTGTTTGATTGGATGAAGATTCTCATCCGCTCTTTTCAATATGTGTAATTGCTTCCATCAAATAGAGGAGACAAAAAGGTGTATGAACCTTCACCTATTCCTGCATAAGCACTACGAGTAGAAGCCATAGAGCTCTGATACCAATTGTTAGAGGAAGTGCTTAACGCTAGAGGGGGGGGGGGGTGAATAGCGTTTTATAAAAATTTGCAGTAATAAAAAATAACTCAAATGCGGAAATAAAAGAGTAAGGAAGAAGTGCACCAAAGTTATACTGGTTCACCACAAACCGTGGCTAAGTCCAGTCTCTTGAGATACAATCTCAAGGTTCAACTAATTCCGTTAAGCTTGCGGGTGCCTAACAAACCGTTACACTTGCTCAAGGATACCGCACCTTAAGACTTCACTTGCTCGAGGCTACCTCACCCCAAGACTTCACTGTTAAGATTCTGGGTGCCTAACAAACCGTTACAACTTGAGAACTTGAATCACACAAGTCTCAAGCAATCTTGCTCGAGGATACCTCGCCCCAAGACTTCAAACGAAGGAATAAAATATTCCTTCTTACAACAAGGGATTATAAAATCTCCCTTCAAGTGTATGAAAACACTTAACACTCACTTAAACAGAACTCTCTTTATAGAGTAGATATGAGTAAACAAGTACGCTCAAGAACACAACAATAAATTCAAAGAATTGGCTCTCAAAATATAATTAAATATGATAAAATGAATGTAGAGATTATTTGAAAGCTTATGAATGTTTAGATCAGATGTTGTTTGTCAAATGAGAGATTTTGGGGTGTATTTATAGCCCCAAAATCCCTTCTAACCGTTGCTTAAAGATTAAAGACAGATTCTGAAAATCTGTAGGTTAGTCGACTAACTTAAGGTTATTCGACTACCTATTTGAAAAACTAGTCGTTGGGCAGGCAACGGCTAGTTGGATAGTCGACTACCTTGGCAACGGTCATCAGGTTAGTCGACTAACCAATATCAGATAGTCGACTATCTGACCCTGCGAAAATGGTCCAGTTTAATTTCGATTAACTTATTGAAAATAAGTTATAAAACATTTTTTATTTCTTTGTTTGAAGATCATAAATATTATAAATATCTTAAACATGAAAAACAATTTTAAGGACCATTTTGGATCAATAAAAACATTTAAAAATATTTTGTTTTAAATGAAATGAAAATATTTATGATATAACATTTAAAATCAATTTGTTTTAAATGCAATAAAATATTTATGATATGCAATAAAAATTTTTATGATATGCATATATTGTAAAATCATTTTTGAGAGAAGCCAAGACTCAAATTTAAAGTCGAATCAAGATCACAATAAAGACAATATAAATAAGACTCAACAAATGTCTTCATTTATTTTCATTGCTTCATTTCTTCTCTTGATCTTGTCTTGAACTTCTTGGACTCCAATACTCGTCTGCTCAATAATTTCGCATATCCTTTTCTTCCCCTTATATAATTTTGCATATCTACAAAATAAACACACTTTAGTTAAAATATAAATCAAAGTGTATTTCAATAATAACTCACATTTATTTGGCATATATTTATTTTCCATCTAATTCGGTTTGTCAATTATCAAAACATATAAATATGAACATACATATATGTTCCAACAGTATCAACTAATGTATTTCGGAATAATACATCTAGTAAATTATGGTAGTTGCTCAGAAGAGAATATGACACCCAAAGTACTCACGATCAGTAGAGAATACTTAGGAGAATTTATAAAAAGCGTAGCAGAGAGGATTCCAACAATAGAAAAAATCATAACTCTAGACTCTTCCAATTTTGTCTACAACATTTGCTCTGTTAGTTAAAAAAGCTGTATCATTTTAGTTAGTTTTATCTTAGTTAGTAAACACTCAAATCATTATTTAATATTTCTGAAGGTTGATTAGTTGAATTTTTGCAAAACTCGTGGTTACGATTAATAGGTTAAATTCCTTATATGATTCGACTCCAGATTTATAAATCAAATTATATTTGCAATGATTGCTAGAACTCTTAGGAGGTATGGTTCAGTGTGACCAAATTTTGGTGTTGTTACTGGGGAATTAACAGTGTTATTAATTACACCTAGAAGAATTTCTAGAATTCTTAGATTAGTGATTTTTCTCAACTTGAAACTCATTATATTGAAACCCGATGTTTGTAGTCTTGTGTGTTATAAATGCATGCCTAACAACTCCTCAAGAACTGATGAATTGTACGAGGCATTACCGGACCCTCAGAAAGTTTTCAAAGGCACTAAATCGAGCAAACAAGAAAAACAAACGACAATGGAACTCAACAGAACGAATCAAAGTAGACATGGGTGGCATCATAGACAATCAAAACAACAAAAATGACTCAAATAATCAGGGTGTGGCACCGCTTATGCCAGAAGCAGCCTTGTATAATTGGGCATAACCCACCATTGAAAATTTGGTAACCATGATTGCAGTCCCTCAGATACAAGTGGAGTCATTTCAAAACACAAATAACATGCTACATCTACTATAGAACAAGCAAGTTGATGAGATATTAAGCTTCAGATAAAAACCAACTAAAACACTGAAAAAAATGTGGGAGAAGTTCAAGGGAATGTTGATCAAGTGTCCACACCATGTCATTCCTAATCATATACTGAGATAAGGGTTCTACATAGGATTAGCAGATAGTTTGAAGGCTAATGTTATGCTTCAACATGTGGAGCATTTTTGAGCAAATCATTCAGAGAATGTAAGGTCTTACTTGATAAAATGGCTCAAAACTCAAGATAGATGACAAGAGACTCTACAATCACTCTTTTAGTTCACTCAGTATCCCTGGACCCAAATAATTTCATAGCTGATAATATGGCTATTCTGATGACGCAAATGAGTATCCATACCAAAAAGATTGATGAGTGTGGACAAAAGAAGATGCACATAGTTGACACGACAAATCAAGGATTATGGACACCATGTATTAACCAACCATACGTGTGCTGGTAGAGCGGTGAAAGTGACAATCAGAACTATCAAGAGAATAGGAACTATGTGGGCAACTATGGAGGCTAGAGACAAGGTGGTCAGAATTGGGGACAACAAAATTAGCAATATAGACCAGCACAATAACAGTACAATAATAATGATAATAATAATAATAATAATAATAATAATAATAATAATAATAATAATAATAATAATAATAATAATAATTCTGGAGTTGTACGACCATAGGGTCAGGTTGTGCTTTATCAAAGGCAATAAGGGTACAATCAGCAGAATTATCAGCTAGCTTATCAACAACCTCAACAGCAACAAATATTGAGACAAGATGGCGGGTTGTCGAAATTAAAGGAATGCTGCAACAACTCATTGTGTTTAGCAGGAAGATGAAAAAAAGGTCCACCAGATGCAAGAAAAGGCACACCAGATACAAGAAAAGGCACCAGACACAAGAAAAGGTAGTATCACATGACTCAACTATCTAGGGCACTAAGATTCAACTAGGGAAAATATCTATGGCCTTTAGCAATCGTCCTCAAGGGACGTTACATACAGAAACACATGTTAACCCAAAAGAGTAGGGCCCGAAACAACTGATGGTTGTGAGTCTAAGAAATGCTAGAGATCTTGATTTTGAGCAAGAAATTACTCGTGAAAGATGACCAACTGAAATAATTATACTAGTACCAATTGAGGCAGACGAGTCAACTGAGCTAACAGAAGTAAGAGTGTAGCCAGCCCAGGAAAAACTTTGCAAAGGAGACTGAGAAAGTGCAATAGAAGGCATTAGAAAAAGTGCCTTAGCATGATCTAACTCAAGTCACAAGAAAGAAGAGACCTTCATCACCCTCTCTCCAGAGGTTGTCAAAATATCATAAAGATGAGCAATATAAGAAATTCATGGAGATATTCAGGTGAACATCCCACTAATTGATGCCTTAAGTTAGATGCCCGGTTATGTAAAAATGATAAAGGACTTGATGTCTCGCAAGTTCGATTTTAAAGACTTAGAAACTGTGACATTGACTCAGACCTGTAGTGATGTAATGAAAAGACCCATAGCTGAGACGTTATCTAACCCAGGTAATTTTATAATTCCATGTACCATAGGCAGCTGTGCTTTTGCTAAAGCATTGTATGATTTGTGGGCTACCATAAATTTGATAAGATTATCTCTCTATTAAATGTTAGGCATTGGAAAGGCAAGACCCACATCCATGTTACTACAACTAAATGTCCAAATAGTGAAGAGGTCACCAAATATACTTGATGATGTACTTGTGCATGTTGAAAAAGTTATTTTTTGGTAGATTTTTTCATTCTGGACTGTCAGGTTGATGAATAGATCCCACAATTTTGGGAAGGCCATTCTTGGCCACATGGATAACTCTGATTCACTCTGAAACTGGGAGCTAAAGATGAGACTAAATGATCAAGAAATAACGTTTAATGTGCAGAAGTCTATGCGGTGACCTAGTGAGTTTGCTAATTGCTCTCTTATTGAAGGAGTGGAAGTGATTCTGGAAGAGGAAGATGGGGCACTGAATGCAAAAGACCCCTAGCAGCCTGCCTTATGAACTTAGAAGAGGTAGATGGTTAGGACTTGGCGGAGGGGTTTTTGGATCTTAAAGGACAATGGTACTAGAAAAGAGAGCTCGAATTTGAGCCTTTACACTTAGAAGAAAGAAATACCCCTCCAGCTAAGCCATCAATTGAAGAACCACCACAATTGGAGCTAAACTGTTACTATCTCACCTCATATATGCTTTATTAGGACTTAGCTCAGCCTTACTTGTTATTATGCAATCTGGTTTGTTAGATGTGTAGGTAGAACTACTTTTGCATGTTCTGAAAGAGTGCAGGAATGCAATTGGATGAACCATTGCAGACACAAAGGGTATCATCACAACCTTTTGCATGCATGAGATTCTACTGGAAGATGGACACAAACCTTCTAGAGGACATCAAAAAAGGATAATCCCCAAAATGAAAGAAATAGTGAAGAAAGAAGTGATCAAGTGGTTAGATGCGAGAATCATCTTCCCCGTCTCTAATAGCAATTGGGTCAGCCCAATTTAGTGTATGCCAAAGAAGGGTGGAATGACTGTAGTGCAAAATGGGAACAACAAGTTGATCTAAAAAAGAATAGTCATGGGGTGATGAATATGTATGGATTGCAGAAGGTTGAACCCCTCCCCCCGAAAAGACCATTTCCCAATTTCGTTCATTGATCAGATGTTAGACAGATTAGCGGGGAGGTCCCCCTTTTTCTTTCTAGATGGATACTCGGTTTATAAACCTATCTCTATTGTCCTAAAGATAGAGATAAAACATCATTCAGCTGTCCATACGACATCTATGCTTTTTTAAGAATGTCGTTCCACCTATGTAATGCACCCTACATATTCCAAAGGAGTATGATGGCCATCTTCGCAAATATGGTAGATGATATAATGGAGGTTTTCATTGATACTTTCTTAATGGTGGCAACTCATTTGATGACTTAGGAATCTTAAAAGAGTGCTGAAGAGATGTATGGATACTAATATGGTTCTAAACTGGAAAAATTGCTATTTTATGATACAAGAAGGTATAGTCTTGGGACACGTAGTGTCAAGTAAGGCTATTGAGGTAGACCATACTAAGGTTGATGTAATAGAGAAGTTGCCACCACCCACTTCCATCAAGGCAATGCAAAGTTTCCTTAGTCATACGGACTTTTACAGACGGTTTATAAAAGACTTTCCCAAAAGTTCTAACCCTTCATGTAAATTTCTTGAAAAAGCTCACCGCTTTATGTTATCTGATGACTACATGGTAGCTTTCGAGGAGGTGAAAAAGAGGCTGCTGTCTACATTTATCATAGTTGCTCCCGACTAGGAGCACCTATTTTAGCTGATGTACGATGCAAGTGACTATGATGTGGGAGAAGTGCTTCGGCAGTGAAAAAGTAAAGTCATGCATCCAATCTACTATGCAAATGAAAACTTGAGTGATGCCCAACTAAACTACACATTAATCAATAGTGAGATGCTAGCCGTGGTGTTTGCATTTGAAAAATCCAGGTCATACTAATAGGATCAAAGGTAATTATTTATACTGACCATGCTGCTCTTAGGAATTCTATTGAAGGAGGAGTCTAAGTCGCACCTGATTTGGTGAGTGTTACCCCTGCAAGAATTGGATTTGGAAATTTGTGACCGAAAGGGAACAGAGAATTTAGTGGTTGATCACCCGTCCATGCTTGAAGGAGACAAAATGAAGGTTGAGATATAATAGATTGCGGAGTCTTTCCCAAACGAACAACGATTAGCGACATTCTCGTCGTGGAACCATGGTGTGCAGATATTATAAACTACATAGCGAGTGGTATTATTCCCTATGACTTGTCGTAAGTGAATAAGAAAACGTTCTTTCATTATTGTCACATGTATTACTGGGATGAGCCTTATTTTTTCAGGAACTGTATTGATAACATTATCTGGAAGTGTATCCCCGAGATAGACCAGTCTTTTATTTTGCAGGCAAGTCAATTTTTAAGGGGTAAGGATAATTGCTAAGGTGTTAGAGCCAGGCTTCTACTGGCTGATGATGTTCAAGGATGTACACTGCTCGATAAAGGGTCATGGTAAATGCCAATAGACCGTAAATATTTCCCGTTGAGATGAGATGCCAATGAATTCAATTTAGGAGGTGGAAGTATTTCATGTATGGTGAATCTATTTCATAGGGCCTTTTGTCAGCTCATGCACCAAAAAATACATATTTGTAGGTGTGGACTATGTGTAAAAAGTGGTGGAAGTTTTAGCACTCCCTACAAGTGATGCAAATGGAGTCATTTATTTTTTGATAAAGATTTTCTTCACCTGATTTGGCACACCAAAGTCAATAACAAATGATGGAGGCACTCACTTCTGCAATCGAGCTTTCACAAAGTTGTTGGAGAAATATAGCATTCTCCACAAAGTTGCCACTCCATATCACCCCCAAACAAGCGGGCAAGTGGAGGTGTCGAACAGATAAATAAAGAGTGTTTTGACGACGATAGTGAATGCTACAAGAACAGATTGGGCGAGAAAATTAGATGATGCAATATAGGCTTATCGAACTGCTTTCAAAACTCCAATTGGCATGTCGTCATATAAATTGGTATTTAAGAAAGCGTGTCAGTTACCCGGGAAGTTAGAGCATAGAGCTTTGTGGGAACTATGATAATTGAATCTCGATATGGAAGTTGCGGGGTACAAATAGAGTCACAGAGTTGCACGAGCTTGATGATTTTTGTTACTACACTTTTGAGAGCACAAAGTTATACAAGGAGAGAATGAAATGATTCATGACAAGAATATTATGGAGTGCAAATTTTAAACTTGGAGATTTGGTATTGTTGTGTAATTCACGACTGAAATTGTACCCCGGCAAGTTGAAGTCAAGATGGTCAGGACAATTTTCGTGTACTAGAAGTACATCCTACAGGAGCAGCTGTAATTGGGTCGAAAAATAGAGCATGCAAGTTCACATTTATTAGGAAAATGTTGAAACATTAACTTGGCATTGGCAACGAGAAAAAAAAGCTATATCAGTTATATATTTGAGTGAACCATGATCGCGAGTAACTACGTCGTGCCACAACATTAAATCAAATGCTTGTTGGGAGGCAACCTAATTTTTTATTGCTTTCGATAGATTTTTTGTTTTCGATAGAGAAGTGTTTTAACAATTAGTGTTGTTGTGTGTGTTATATAATTGCATGTAGGTGTTGGCACAATCATAATGACGAGGGACTAATGGCATAGCCTAAGTTTTTATAAATAATAATAATAATAATAATAATAATAATAATAATAATAATAATAATAATAATAATAATAATAATGGTAGAACCAGAGTTCAGCACCCAACTGGGCACCTGGCGTGAACCAAAACGCAAAGGGCAGAAACAAAAAAGCACAAGCATGCCCTCTTCCTACGCCAAGCACATTTCAAAGCGCTAAGGCCGCCCAGGTAAGTACCCTTCCCTTTACCCGCGACCTGATCCAACCCCGTTTTCACTTCATCTCCTGACCTATTTTCTCACATAATAATAAAACACCTCACCATATAAAACCCAATCGAATCTACCACACCACTTTAACTAAAATCACACCCCATGTAATAAACAGACCTAAAACCCAAATCCCTCCCTGCTCAGATCTCTCTCTCTCTCCCTCTCTCTTTAGCTCGTCGTCTCTCTCTCACTCATTTATCTAGTGCTGCAAAGATAAATTACTTCTTCTCTTCTCTTTTCATTTTCTTGGTATTCACTTGGTGACACCTCCCTACTCCCCCTGCCCACTATCGATTTCCCATATCCCAAACCCCCAAGACTTGATGTTGATATATGATTTGTATGTGACTTTTGTGCATGAATTTACATGCAATGGTTGAGTTGGTAATTGACTAAGCGATGGAAAACTTAGTCCCACCACCTTGTTAACTTGGGAGGGCACAACATGAGCCACATTGTGTGAAAACCTTCAGTGGGAGTGTTGCACACCAAATGTTCAACAAAATTTTGAAGTATTTGATTGACCGTAAATTCTGAGTAACTGAGCATTATTTGTTGGTGCTATGGTATGAGTGTGGGGTATAAGGGAATGATGTTGTGCACACAAGTCATATGTGTTTGCCTATCTGATTTGCACTTTTGATGTACTTTATTACTCCCTCCATTTCATATTGTTTGAGGTACTTTTCTTTTTAGTCTGTTCCAAAATGAATAACACGTTTCTAAATATAGAAATAATTCAACTTTAAACTCTTTATTTTACCCTCTTTGCCCTTAATGAGAAGCTTTTATAGCCACATAAATGATATGGCCCCATAAACCTTTTACCCCTTTAGCTTTTAAGACCACACGTTTTAAAAGTCTTCTTCTTTTTTCTTAAACTCTGTGCCGAGTCAAACTAACTAAAACAATATATAACGGAGGGATTATTTGTTTTTCTTTTTAGGTATTTTATAGAATTGCAGTGTATAATAAATGCTTGTGCAGTGAATCAGGGCCAAAAATGCTATGATTGAATTATTTTAAAGTTCCGAGTGTAGAGAGATGGATTATATTGTATGTGATCAAGTTATATGCTACATATTAGAGATAATATTGAAGATCATGATAGAATCCTAGATAAATATAAATTAGTTAGCTCTCCTACAAGTTAGGGATTTGTGTAAATCTTATTGTATTATAACTTGTATTTGTATCCTATAAATATTCAATGAATGAGAGTCCACAAGTGTGTGGTGAAATTATTAAACCGATCCTCCCTAACCCTAATCGCCTTCTTCTTTCTTCTCTCCCATGGCTGCCGCTGTAAAAGCAACCGAAGGTACCCTCCCCTTGAACACCATTCTTCATATGTTGACAATTAAATTGTCGTCTTCTAATTACCTTCTCTGGCGCCATCAATTACTTCCTCTCCTTGCCTACCAGACGTTAACAGGCTACATTGATGGCACTCTTGTTAAGCCATCTGAAACGCTCACTGTTGGAGAAGTAACCTCTCCAAATCCAGCATATTCTCTATGGATGGAAGGTGAACAACGAGCACGAATTATTATTCAGTCTTCTCTATCAGAAGAAGCTATGGCTGTCATTCTTGGTCTCGATAATTCACATCAAATCTGGAAAGCTTTGGAGGAGTTTTACAGTCACGATTCCACTGAGAGAATGCACACTCTTCGCGACTCCTTGAGGCTACTCCAAAAAGGTACTTCTTCCGTCTCAGAATTTGGTCAGAAGTTTAAAAATATATGTGATCATCTTGCAGCCATAGGTCATCCTGTTGATGACCTTGATAAAAGTCACTGGTTTTTATGTGGCCTTGGTGGTTCCTTTGAAAACTTCTCAACCACTCAAAGAGCTATTCGTCCGAAACCTACTTTTCAGCAGCTTCTTTCTCAAGCAGAAGGCCATGAGATGTTTCTCAAATCTGTTACAAATTCAGCCCCTTCCACCGCAGCATTTGTTGCTCAACAGTCTGGTGGTCGTGGTCAGTCTAATCGTTCACAAGGTCGTGGTCGATCTGGTGGACGGTTCTCCTATGGGCGTGGCCGTGGTCGTCGTGCACCACACTGTCAATTATGCCGTACCGATGGCCACTATGCAAATTAATGCCCCGATTTGTCTTCTTTTGCTCATCGAGGACCGGCCATTGATCCGAACTTAGCCCAAGCTTTCCAAGCTCAATGTCATGTTACTAATGGCTCACCCGACTGGTATGTTGATTCTGGTGCATCCGCCCACATCTCCTCTTCATCTTCTAACCTGGATTCCGCTGCTCCTTATTCAGGTACTGAAAAGGTCACCATTGGTAATGGTGCGATCCTACCTATTACTCATATCGGGTCTTCTTCAATTAACAAGGACATTCAACTTCTTGATGTTCTTGTCATTCCATATATTACTAAAAATTTGTTATCTATTAGCAAACTTACCTCTGATAATCCTGTTGATGTTTTGCTCTCTGATAAGGTCTTCACTATCCACAATCGTCAAACAAAGGAAGTTCTAGCAACAGGGAGGCGCCATGATGACCTTTATGTTTTGGAACGTGGAAATAAAGCTTTCCTTGCTGCGTTTCATTCTCATCGAACACATGGTTCTTATGAATTGTGGCACTCACGTTTGGGACATGTTCCTTTTTCTATTATTTCAGCTCTAAATAAACTAGGTCGGTTGTCTGTTACTTCATTGTTACCGAAACCTAGCATTTGTTCGTCATATCAGCTTTCTAAAAGCAAACGTTTACCCTTTACTATTAATGAAAAACGTTCTTTGCATGTCTTGGACTTGATGCATTGTGATTTGTGGGGCCCCGCGCCTGTTGCTTCTACACATGGATTTCGTTATTATGCAATCTTCATAGATGATTTTTCTCGATTTACGTGGTTTTATCCACTTAAAACGAAATCTGATTTTGTTGGTGTGTTTATAGCATTTCTTCGACTTGTTCAAACTCAATTTTCTTGTAAGATGAAAGTATTTCAGAGTGATGGAGGCACTGAGTTTACTAATCACCAAGTTAGATCTCTTCTTACTGAGAATGGCACACACCACCGTATGTCATGTCCACATACGCCTCAACAAAACGGGCGTGTTGAGAGGAAACATCGGTATCTTACTGAAACAGGATTGGCCATGTTATTTAATGCTCATGCTCCCGCATCTCTTTGGGTTGATGCGTTTAGTTCTGCTGCGTACATCATCAACCGAGTTCCTTCTCCTATTCTTGGTTCCAAGTCGCCATTTGAGATGCTTTACTTATCCTCACCAAATTATGATAATTTTCGGATATTTGGATGTCGTGTTTATCCTTACCTTCGGGATTATGCGCCACATAAGCTTGCACCTCGAAGCATTCCATGCATCTTTATTGGTTTCAGTACACAATACAAAGGGTATAGATGTCTTGATCCTTCTACTGGTCGAGTCTATATTACTCGCCATGCTCAATTCGATGAAGTTAGTTTTCCTTTTGCTGGAGCTTCGTCGTCCTCTGATTTAGCAACTCTCGTCTTCTCCACCTATGACGAGCCTGCTTTACCCATGCCGCCTGCTACTTTGCCTTCTACAGCTAAACTACTCGATTTATCTGCTCACCCAAGCAATGCCGATTGCTCTCTTTGCAATGAGCCATCAGCTGTGATGTCTATTACCCCAGCGGCTGCTATTCCAAGTCCACCTTCACCTGCAACACCTCCGCGTCCACCGTCACCTGCTGCACCTACGGGTCCTCCTCCTCCAGCTGCTACTTCATCAATTCATCCTATGACTACACGATCAAAGGCTGGTATTGTCAAGCCTCGTCATATTGTGGACTTAACTCACTTGTCTTTGCCTCGGCTGCATCATGCCTTGTTAACCACTACTGAACCGAAGGGATATAAAACAGCCCTTAAAGATCCATCTTGGACTGCTGCTATGCATGATGAACTACAAGCTTTAGCTAAAAACCACACGTGGGATTTGGTCCCACGCCCAATGAAGTCAAATATCGTTGGTTCCAAATGGGTATTCCGTACTAAGTTCAACTCTGATGGATCCGTGGATCGTCTTAAGGCGCGCCTTGTTGCGCAAGGCTTCTCGCAAATTCCTGGTTTGGACTACTCGGTTACTTTTAGTCCTGTTGTCAAAGCAGCTACCGTGCGGATTGTTTTATCTCTTGCCACTCTCTATAAATGGCCTCTTCATCAATTAGATGTCAAGAATGCATTTCTCAATGGTAATCTCACGGAAACTGTTTATATGGAGCAACCTCCTGGCTTCTCAAATCCTCGGTTTCCTAATCATGTTTGCAAATTAAAAAAGGCTCTTTACGGTCTAAAGCAATCTCCAAGAGCGTGGTTCCAACGCCTAAGTGATTTTTTGCTGCGACAAGGTTTTACATGTAGTCGTGCGGACCCCTCACTTTTTGTTTTCATACGTGGCTCGTGTGTTTTATATCTATTGGTCTACGTTGATGATATCATTCTCACTGGTAATCATGCTTCTACTATTCGCCAGTTTATTTCTTGTTTGCATAAAGAATTTGCGATTAAGGATCTTGGTCGTCTCAATTATTTTTTGGGGCTTGAGGTTACTTATACGCCTACTGGTTTATTTTTTAGCCAAACAAAATATGCTCATGATATTTTGTCCCGTGCTGCTATGCTTGATGCAAAACCGGTGGCCACTCCGCTTGCCACTTCGGACCATTTCACTACTGTTGGTGATGCTTTTCACGATCCAACTTTGTATCGCTCTATGGTTGGTGCGCTTCAGTATCTCACAATTACTCGACCTGATCTTTCCTTTGCAGTGAATCAGGTCAGTCAGTTTCTTCAGGCACCAACCACCATTCACTTTCAAGCTGTCAAACGTATCTTCCGATATGTTAAAGGTACATTGTCGTTTGGCTTATCCTTTCATCATTCGCCTACTACATCACTTCTTGGTTATTCGGATGCTGACTGGGCGCGATGTATTGAAACTCGTCGTTCCACATACGGGTACTCTGTTTTTCTGGGCGGAAATTTGGTTTCATGGAGTGCTAAGAAGCAACCAACTGTTGCACGTTCTAGCTGTGAGTCTGAATACCGAGCTCTGGCTAATACTGCTGCTGAAATACTCTGGATTACTCACTTACTGAAGGAACTTCACGTGCTTACCTCTAGCCGCCCAACCATACTATGCGATAATAAGAGTGCTCTCTTCTTAAGTCAAAATCCGGTATCCAACAAACGCTCCAAGCACATTGATATTGACTACCATTTTATCAGAGAGCTCATTGCCTCGGGACGTCTTCATACCAAGTTTGTGCCCACAACGCAGCAACTTGCTGATATTTTTACCAAGAGCTTACCTCGTCCTCTCTTTGACTCCTTTCGTACCAAGCTTCATGTTGGTCCACCACCAGTTCGCTTGAGGGGGGGGTATTAGAGATAATATTGAAGATCATGATAGAATCCTAGATAAATATAAATTAGTTAGCTCTCCTACAAGTTAGGGATTTGTGTAAATCTTATTGTATTATAACTTGTATTTGTATCCTATATATATTCAATGAATGAGAGTCCACAAGTGTGTGGTGAAATTATTAAACTCTACACTACATGCAGACGTTGTTGGTTGTTAAGGGAAAATCTTGAGTACCCAAAGCATTGCTTCTTAAGTGTGGGGTCATCCCAATCCTACCTTTGTCTATAGAGGATCTTTGAAGTTCTAACTAATGCAACATTTATTATTCACATGTTTTAGTACTAATGACTCATGAAGATTTGAGAAAGGCAAAGGCAACTGCAAAGCCTTCTACTATTGCCCCATCCACAAAGAAATGCAAACATAATGAGGTTGCTTCAGGCAAATCAGGGAAAGGCACGCAAGTGGTTGAGCCTTCTATCAAGCAGCCTCGTGTGCCTCGTCCAGACCTACAGGTAGATAGAAATGATGCAAAAAGATAGTACCACTCCTTTGTACAGTACGAGTAGTATATCTCAAAGATGGGAATCAATACCATAACTTTAGAGCAACATTTCCTACTATTCTGGACCGGACAAAGGAGTTGAAGTTGCACCATTTTTTAGAAAGTCCCGGGCCAGCTAATTTGAGCATGGTGAAAGAATTATATGCTAATTGGAATTTTTAGAAGAATGAATCCTATGTGCGAGGTGTGTGGATCAACTTGTAATCTCAAATTTTGTGGGGGATCTAAAACATGATCCGCGAATTTTTTAAAAGTTCGTGCACAGTCCAGATTGCCCAGCGATCCGTTAGATATTATGTGGGGTGAACTCGATGGATAAGTCTTCGTTCACAATGAAATGACACCCACAAGAAGATGAGCCAGATTCGATTCCACAAAACAACTAAGGTTGACAGAACTTTGCTCTTGCTTGTATTATGTTGGGTGGGCATACTTCAGGTTGCACAAGAGCGAGGGCTCGTATGATCTATTTTATAATGATGGAGAAACCTATCAATATTGGTCAGTTAATGCCCATTGAGATGACTCGCACCGGATTACAGAATGACTGCAGGAGGTTTGTTGAGATATGTAAATAGGCAATGATGATATACTCACATGTAGACCATTTTGGTCATTGAAGGAAAGAGTCATATCTGAGCCAAATAGGCTACTTCTACAATTAGGCTATTTTTGTAATTTGTTTGTCTATGTCTGTAATTAGACTAGTTGTGTAAATAGGCTATACTTGCAATTAGGCCAGTCATGTAAATAGGCTATATCTGTAAAAGTGGTTATTTTGATATAAGGGGTCAGGGGTCGTTTGTAAGCACCGAGGCGTCATTTTCAGAAAGGATATCTGAGTCTTCTTCGAGACTCTTCGATGCTCTCCCTTCTCTCTACTTTCTCTCTCTAAGTTTCTTCGATATTGTGCATGTTTTCATGGTATCAGAGCCTTGAATAGTGATCCGATGATGCTCTTGTGTGAATCAATGATTCATTTGAACCATTCTCTGATAAAAATTCGAGGTTTTTCTGAGATCGAAAGATCGATGACTTTTTTTGGTTCTGTTAGGGTTCCTTCGAGCCTCTATCTTCACGATTTGTGACCGTTACTTCTCTATTGAACGGTTCAATCGTTTATTGTGAAATTTTCGGAGATTTTCCGGTGAGTTTTCAACCTCTAGGGTTTTCTGGTGGTCAAAACGGTTGTTTGATTGTCATCCGGTGGTTTGATACTCATTTTGCTGAGGTTTTGGTTGTTGTCACTACTGTTGCGACATCGTTGACGGTATTTGCGGTAAAGTTTTGACGGTTACTTCTAGGGTTCATGCCTAGGGTTTCATTTGTTGTTAAAGGCCGATCTTCTCCGGTTGCGAAGAAGGACGGTAACATCGTTCCTATTCTTTGATTGTGATTCTTTGACTGCTTGTGCGATTATTTGATTCTATCTGTGAATAACCTGTTTGAGTTGTGAGTACTGGTTGTTTAGATTGTGAATATTGATTTTTGGTGATATTTGTAAAAGATTTCATTCATTTGAACATGGCTGGTAACACGAGTGGTAATGGTTCTGGTGGTAACTCTGGTCCTATCGATCCTTCCAATCCTTTGTTTGTACATTCTTCTGATGTGCCTGGTGCATGCCTTGTTCCCACTCCTTTTTCAGGTAGTGGTTATGGAGGGTGGAAACGTAAGATGACAATGGCTTTATCTGCTAAAAATAAAATTTGTTTCATTGATGGTTCTTTTTCCCGACCTAGTAATAATGTGAGCTTACAGAGGTTGTGGGATAGATGTAACATGCTCGTTATGTCATGGTTAACTTCTTCTGTGTCATCTCAAATAGCTGATAGTGTACAATATTCTGACACTGCTCAAAGCATGTGGTCTCAACTTGAGAAGAGATATGGTACCCCCAATAAAACAAAAATCTTTGAGCTTAAACGGGAACTCTCTCAGACATCCCAAGGTTCCCTTAATGTAGCCTCATACTTTAATAAACTCAAGAGTTTATGGGATGAATTGGGGACAATGGTCCCAAACCATGGACAAAAGTGCACTTGTGCTGCTAAGAATGGTATTATCGAGGAAGATGATGAAAACAAGATTTATCAGTTCCTTATGGGACTGAATGAGACATATTTGGGTGTAAGGAGTAATTTGTTAATGATGCAGCAATTTCCTTCCCTTGACAGTGTTTATAATATTGTACTCAATGATGAAAAACAAAGAGAAGTCAAGTCTGTCTCCCATATGAGCCCAGACTCTATGTCTTTTAATGTTCACACTGACAGGCCCTCTGCTGGGTTCAACCAGGGTAAATTGTCTGGTTCTAACTTCAGACCTAAAGTCAATTTTGAACAAAATAGAGGAAACTTGTTTTGCAGATATTGCAAGAAGTCTGGACACTTAATTGATAAGTGTTTCAAGCTGCATGGTTTTCCTCAAAGCAATTCTTACACCAAGGGAAGGAAATCTGCTGCTCATCTTTCCACTAGTACTGATTGTGTGTCTGCTGATACAGGAAATTTAGGTCTGTCTGTTCCTCTAGGGGATCCTATTGCCAGTCAACCTGTGATACCAGGGTTGAGCAGACAGCAATGTGATCAGATTGTGAGCTTAATTCGACAGACTCTTTCTACTAGTGATCAAGCTCCTTCTCCCATGAGTTCTGCTAATTTTGCTGGTACTTTGATGTCTGAGAGTCTTGTTTCTGATTCCAAGCTGTGCATGCTTACAAACATAAATTCTGCTACCTGGATCATTGATTCAGGGGCTTCCAATCACATGACTTATGATAAAAATCTACTTTTTGATATTATACCCTTAACTATCCCTTACCTTGTTTCCCTTCCTAATGGTTATAAAGTAAAGGTCACTTGTACAGGATCATTTGCATTGACTCCTTCTCTTACTCTTCACAATGTACTCTTGGTTCCTTCTTTCAAACATAATTTGATTTCTGTTCATAAATTGATGAAACAATTGAATTGTTTAGTTTTGTTTACACCAACCTCATGTCTTCTTTACCTGTTACAGGACCTTTCTCTGAAGAGGCTTCTGGATCTTGGTAAAGAGGAGGCTGGTCTGTACAAGTACTATTGGTCACCTCCTTCCTCTTTTGCCTCTTCCAAGTCTTCTTCTACTCCTGAGCATAGTGTTTCACATGTTTGTAATGATGATGTTGTTTCTGATGGCAAACATTTTAGCCCAATTGTACAATCTCCCAGTTGTAATAATGCTGCTACTGCTGATATGAACTATATTTGGCATTTTAGATTAGCACACACTTCCTTTGCTAATATGAAACATGTTTCTGGCTTACCTTTTTCTTTTGCTGCTAAACAACCTTTTCCTTGCTCTATTTGTCCTATGGCTAAACAAACCAGACTGCCTTTCCCTGATAGTACCATTAGCACTACTAAACCATTCCAACTTATACATGTAGATACTTGGGGCCCTTACCATACCCCTACTTCCCTTGGTAGTAAATACTTTCTCACCATAGTCGATGACTTTTCTAGGGCCACCTGGACACATTTGATGGGTTCTAAAAGTAATGCCTTCCCTCTATTAAAATCTTTCATTTCCTATGTTCAGACTCAGTGCAATTCCATGGTCCAGGTTGTCAGGAGTGATAATGCCCTGGAACTGGGTTCCAGTGCAGAAGGGATTTCCTTTTTCAGTGAACTTGGGATTGTGCATCAAACAACTTGCCCTCATTCTCCTCAACAGAATGGGGTTGTTGAGAGAAAACACAGATCCTTACTTGAAACTTGTAGGGCTCTTCTTTTTCAGTCTGGTTTGCCTATATCATTTTGGGGTGATTGTTTGTTAACTGCAACATACATCATTAATAGATTGCCATCCAGAGTACTTCATTACAAATCACCTCATGAATTATTGCATGGTTCTTCCCCTTCCTACTCTCACCTAAGAACTTTTTGTTGTTTGGCTTATGCTGCTGTCCCTGTCCCTCAAAGGGATAAACTGAAGTCCAGAGCTCATTCTTGTGTTTTTATTGGTTACCCTTTTGGTAAGAAAGGCTACAAATTGTATGATTTGAATTCTAAGAAATGTTTTGTTTCTAGAGATGTTGTCTTTCATGAAACTCACTTTCCCTTTAAAACTGCACCTCCATCTTCCTCTCCTCCTCCTCCTGTTCCCTTTTCTGATGACATTCTTGACCATTCTTTACTGCTACCAACTTCCAGTGATTCTTCCCCTTCTTCTCCTCTTAGTTCTTCTCCTGCCTCTCCTGTATCCATTCCTTCTCCCCTTTTCAATCATGATACTTCTCCTCCTGCTTTACCTGTCTCTCAGCCTGTTTCCTTGCCCAGAAAATCCACCAGACAACATATTCCCCCTCCTTACCTCAAAGACTATGTTTGCCAACATCCAGCCTTCTCTGGTTCCTCTTCCTCCAACTTGGAATCTGAACCTATGTTTTACTCTCAAGCTGCCTCTGTACCAGCTTGGCAGGATGCCATGAGGAAGGAATTTGATGCATTGGATGCTAACCATACTTGGGACATTGTGCATCTTCCTCCAGGTAAGAAACCTATTGGCTGTAAGTGGGTTTACAAGATCAAATATAAATCTGATGGCTCTATTGAAAGATATAAGGCAAGGTTGGTTATTAGAGGTGATACACAGGTTGAGGGTGTGGACTTTACAGACACATTTTCTCCTGTTGTTAAGATGACTTCAGTGAAATGCATTATTGCAGTGGCTGTTAAAAACCACTGGCCATTGTTTCAGCTTGATGTTAACAATGCCTTCCTCCATGGTGATTTGGATGAGGAAGTGTATATGAAACTTCCTCCAGGTTTGGTGGTATCTGATTCTGCTTCTCCTTCTTCTTCTTCTACCTCTTCTTCTTCTTCTCTTCCTTTGGTCTGTAAACTAAAGAAATCTTTATATGGGCTCAGGCAGGCCTCCAGGCAGTGGTATGCTAAGCTGTCATCTGCTCTTCATTCAAGAGGTTACAGGCACTCTTTGAATGATTATTCTTTGTTCTTAAAAGGTACCCCTGATTCCCTTGTTGTGGTGGCTGTGTATGTTGATGACATTATAGTAACTGGGCATGACTGTGGTGAGATTGCTGGCTTAAAAGCCTTCTTGGATGATACTTTCAAAATCAAGGATTTGGGGTCATTGCATTATTTTCTGGGTCTTGAGGTTAAACATGTCCCTGGTGGGATACATCTGAATCAGCATAAGTATGTTAATGACTTGTTGCATGCTTTTGACTGTGTATCTGTTTCTCCTGTTGTTTCCCCTCTGGACATTTCTTTCAAACTGAATGCTGATTCTGGTGACCTTTTGCCCGCTCCTGACCAGTTCAGGAGTCTTGTTGGCAAATTGTTGTTCTTAACCCATACTCGCCCTGATATATGCTTTGCCGTGCAACATTTGAGTCAATATCTTAAATGCCCAAGGGTTCCCCATATGTCTGCTGCTATGCATGTTTTGAGGTATCTTAAAGGCACTTCTTCTTTGGGTCTCTTTTACTCTGATGTTCCTGATTACTCTGTGACTGGGTACTCTGATAGTGACTGGGCAGCCTGTCCTGACACTAGAAGATCTGTTACTGGTTTTTGTGTATTGTTGGGTGGCAGTCTTATAAGTTGGAAATCGAAAAAGCAACCAGTTGTCTCTCTTTCTTCTGCTGAAGCTGAGTACAGGGCTTTGAGCAAGGTTACTGCTGAACTAACTTGGCTCTCTCGTTTACTTGTTGATCTTGGGGTATCTGTTCCTTCTCCTATTTCTGTATTTTGTGATAGTCAGGCTGCTGTCCACATTGCTAATAATCCAGTTTTCCATGAACGTACTAAGCATATTGAGGTGGATTGTCATTATGTTCGCACTTTGCTACACAATGGTTTCCTAAAGCTTTCCCATGTTTCCACTTCTCAGCAGCTGGCTGATCCGTTGACCAAAGCATTATCTGGGACTGCTCTTTCTCCTATATTGTCCAAGTTAAAGGTGGTTTCCCCCCTTCAACTTGACGGGGGGTGTTGAGATATGTAAATAGGCAATGATGATATACTCACATGTAGACCATTTTGGTCATTGAAGGAAAGAGTCATATCTGAGCCAAATAGGCTACTTCTACAATTAGGCTATTTTTGTAATTTGTTTGTCTATGTCTGTAATTAGACTAGTTGTGTAAATAGGCTATACTTGCAATTAGGCCAGTCATGTAAATAGGCTATATCTGTAAAAGTGGTTATTTTGATATAAGGGGTCAGGGGTCGTTTGTAAGCACCGAGGCGTCATTTTCAGAAAGGATATCTGAGTCTTCTTCGAGACTCTTCGATGCTCTCCCTTCTCTCTACTTTCTCTCTCTAAGTTTCTTCGATATTGTACATGTTTTCAAGGTTCTTTTATGGTAATCTGTTAACACAAAGGTTGCTGCAGCGGGGTGTGCTAGTTTATGAGGAAGCTGAACAGATTGTGTTTACCGACCGGGTTGCTAGATAATTGGCGATACTACCAGAGAATGGTCCAAAATTGAGCATTATTTCCAGACAAGAACGGGATGTCAATTTTCAAAGTCACATGTGTGGTATGATGAGCCTGTTTTTACAAAAGGTGGGGGTGACAAAGTCAGAGAAGCAGAAACTGAACCAGGATTGTCTATTATTGGAGTCGACCAATAAGCTATTGGGATTATCATTGGGTAGCCCGCTTTACTCTTTTAAAGATCGGAACACTACTCCACCATCTCCTGGTAGGGCAAGGCCGTAAGAAGGTTGATAAGCTATTAGCCATTACGAAAGATGTTGTGGACAACACCACAGGTGGTTCGAGGTCTCGTGGATCGGCACAAGCTCGAAGATTTGTAGATGAGGAGTTCGACAGAGAGGGATCAGAGTACGAACCGAATGCATCCGCCTAGTCAGGGAGTTCCTTCTTTCCACCCTCATACTTGATATCTTTTTTATGTGCATTGGGGACACTGCACTTTTTAAGTGTAGGGTGAAAATTTTCCTTGGATGAGTAGTCGTATGTTAGTACTAGTAGTAATGTAACTACTTATTTTAGATACTAGCTTCTTAATTTTATTTGCTTAGTTAATAGAATTAGTAATGTAGTACAATTGAATTAGTTTTTAGTAGTTTAATTAAAAAAATAGAGAAAACTATATCTCAAAATTAAAAAAATGCAGAAAAAGTTTGAACTTTTTCTGATGATGGATCTATTGAATAATTTTCTTGAGGGATTAAAGGTCCAATAAAAATATTCTAAAAATATTTTTGTTTTTATTTTTAGCTAGTCCTAGGTAGATAATAAGCCCCTTTAGTTTTTCTTTTGGTATCGGTTATTTTTCAAGGGATGTAACTTGAACCGGATATTTTTTTTTAGAAAACCGAGGGAAGAAAACTTGAGTGTGATATATGACTTTTGGCCTATTTGATGCTAGCATAGTTAGGCCTTAGCACGAGAATTACCTTCCCACCATGTTTTAGTGAAAAGTGATGCCGTAAAGATTGAATAACTTGTCTATGATGCTTTCTCTTAGTTACTTGGCTCATTATTCATTGCTTTATTGCTTAATGCTTCTTGAATTTGTGATTACTTGCCTAAACTTGAGAGTTGGAATGGAACCGTCCCTAATGGGTTCATGTGCATTGTCTGATGTGAAGTTCTGATTATATTGTGTGCTATCTCATGTTTGTCTAGAATTTGCCATGTGTGTTAGTCGAAGCAAAATAAGTAAGCTTTGTGAGTCTAGGAGATGATGCAAGCATTTATTTTATTGTCCATTGAGCTATTATTCCTCCACAAATAAAATTATCGTTATATAGCTCATTTGAGCCTATAAGTTTTTTCTTTGGCACCTACATTATAAGCTGATTCCCATTTTGTTCTAAATTGAATCTTTCTGAACATTTACCTCCGAAAGCACTTAATTCGCTGTAAGAGTAAGGTGAGAGTTGGGGTAGCTTTTAAGTAGAACCATAAAAAAGCTAAAATAGTGAACGTATGTTTGAAAGATCATTAGCGGGGCACCCTAAATATGAAAAGTATTGGAAAAAATGAGGAAAAAAATTAAAGAAAATACAAAATGAGAAGAGAAATGGAAAACAAAAAATACAGCTCCTATTTTTTTTAATTCGGGTTAGTAAGTGTATAGATGTGTTAAAGAAAAATACAAAGTTGTATATGATTTTGATATTGCTGGAACTACTCATAAATAGTGTGTATTTGAAAGTTACGTGAAGTTTGTTAAAGTGTGTAGGGGGGTTAGTCACTATATTCAAAATATAGCTAACACGTCCCTTAGCGTACATTCCAACCCGTAAAGAACTAATTTATCTTAGACTGTGCAAGCTTAGAGGTGGAGATATACACTACGGGCAAGCCTATGGTACAACCACAAAATGCACATGAATTTCTTTGTGAGAGTGAGTGGTTCTTTGTTTATATATATGATGTCCTTAAATTATATTCGAATGCATATTTGAATGTGTGGACAAAATACCCTCTTATCCTTTAGTGAGACATATGATTCCATGACGGATAGGTGACGTTATTAAACATTTCTTGATGAGTGGGTGTATGAGTTTAGAGTGCTTATTGGCGACGAATCCGTCTTTGAGCTTGGGTGGTTAATGGAAGCTTATTTGAGCATTTTAAATTTGTCAGTAATCTTCAGGCATGAGAAAGTTGAGAAATGTATAAATGCGTATGTAAGGGCTTAATTGTTGATATAAACCAGAGTCATAGGTTTAGAGTGTTGAATTGCCAAATGTTTGATGGTAGGCTAGAAATATGATTCTTTGGCCAATTTGCCCTTATTATTTGCTATACTTTAATTGTATTTGAGCTAAAAAAGTGTAATTTATACTCGTTACGTATTTTTGTTGTGTAGGTTGAGAATCCAGGCTAGGACAGGTTTTTGGAGCTAAAACGGAATAAAATAAAACTTTGAAGCCGGAGTAAAGAGTAAATCCGTAATCGAGTTCGGGGTCAAGGACCATGTACACATACAAGAAATAGAAAAAAAGAGGCAAATGTGAATATGAAGCTTAAAACTTCAATCCCTCCAAAAAGTGGAACTAATACGTCATGTATTAGGCCCTGGCAAATGAGAGAATAAGCCATTTTAGCTTCTGGAGAGAATAAACAAGGCAACATGAACATTTGGTCTAACATATGAATCTTTCCATTGTCACGGCGTGTGTCAGTTAAATTCTTTTTTGCCTCAGTATGGATATTTCGGTCAAAGAAAATTTTGTACACGGTGTAAATATTTTCTAAATACAATTTTAAAAGGGTATTCGACACAGGAGAGTTTTGGGGGAGGAAAATAAGGCAAGAAGCCACAAGAATTCATCAAGATTTCAACCAATGATTGGTGCAATACGAGAGTTTGTATCGAATCATTAGCATTGCTGTTTTTTATATTTTTCAAACCTTATTAAGATGACTTTTTCCATTTATATGGAGTAAATTTCATTAGGGAATTGACATATACGGTGTTTTGATAATTGATTAGGGATTCGATTCTTGATAATTGTTAGAATTAATTGATGAAGCTTTAATTCATATTATGAAGTTATTTCTTATTTTACTTAATCAAAAGAGGATCTTAATATTGAATTTTTTTACATCTTATGCTATAGTTAAAATTTGTGATTCAAATAGGTAATCGAAAAAGTCTCTTGGATTGTCAATCAAACTAGAAAATAGGAAAATATTCACGAGAAGTTACCCTTTAGACCATAACCATCATTTTATTCGTTGTAATTATTTGTCGTACTTCATTGGACTTTGATTATTATTGAAGATGGAGTACAACTATCCTAAAAAACAATTTAAGAGTTAGCAGCTAAATATTATCACAAGTCTGCTATTTGTTTTAAATATAGTAGAAATCATCTATGGGTTGACTGTCAAGCAGGTAAGTATTCTTCATATGGTTCGTCTTTTGAAGGGTCTCACGTTGTTTCTAGTTCGTACAAGTATGAGGTTTCATACGGGTATAATCTACACTATGAATGGAATGAATACCATGTTCACGACTGGAATAAAAGTGAAGTGAGACAACCACCTCAAGAGCAAAATGGTAGTTTAGAAGAGTTTATGTATAAGTTCATGAATAATATTGAAGAAAAATTTATGTAAAATCAAGAAGGACTTATATGAAATTTTGAAGACATTAAGAACGTAACAGAGCAAGCGACTCCAATAGTACGTATCCTCTCCGAAAGCTCAATGCATTGAGATAGTGAATATATGGAGGAGATACTTTGTGAGAATGCGTTTACCCGAGAGGACGAGCATCTATAGAGATAGGTTTCCATCTACAAGAGGACTCTGATTTAATTGAGATGATTGAAGATGAGGCTTTGGTTGATTGTGTATCAATTGAAGATGAGGCTTTGGTTGATTGTGAATCAATTGAAGAAGAGTTTAAATCCCTATCTACCTTTTCATATTTATAACCTTTAGTAGAAGAGAATGTGAAATAAAGGATTTTGGACATATCAGAGGAATATTCTCATAACCTTCGTCTTTTTTTCTTATTCTAACATTGATCATGTGGATTTTATTTTTAAGAATTATAGGAAGTTGCATGGAGTGGTCATGCGAAAGACTGCAGGAACGAACTGAGGATCATTCTACAAGGATAATTCAATGCGTAAAATGAGGCCAAGCAAGAAAGAAAAGAGAGGGTCTTACATATATCCTTCGAACACTTTGTCCTAGTGAGCTCCATGAAGAATCCCAAAGAGCATAAACAAGGAATGAATTCAAAAATTGGGCTTGAGTTCATATGTTCTCGAAAACAAGAAAAATTCCGGGGAGTTTTCTTTATCTCTTAATTTTTACTTGTTTGTCATAGGGACATGCCATAATTTAAAGTGTAAGGTGAAAAATATAAATATGTATATTTTTGTGTTTTTTCATCATTATTGTAGAAAATTAAAAGAAATTAGACTCTTCCCAACGATGGATTTCCTCGATTGTCTTCTTAAGGGATTAAAGTCGAAACAAAAAAGTAAGAAAAAAATTAAAATTTTGAAAACTCAAAATATATATTTTTATTTTTTTCTTAGCTACTATAACAACTCCCTCCCCCTAGTTTTTCTTTGTATCACGATTCTTTTCCAAAGAATTTTACTTGAACTAGGTGTATTTAGTTTTTATTTTGTAGGAATAAAGAGAATTTTGTTTCGTTGTACTTATTGGAGATAATCTTTCTCAACTTTGTTGTGCATTGAGAGCAATGAGTGCCTTAGTTACGATGCCTAGGCTAAGTTCCTACCGAGTGTATAAGTACCTTAATTTATTGGATCTTGACCATGCTTCACTGCTCTAACTTGAGAGTCGGGATAGATCCGATCCTACGTGAGTTATGTGCCAATGTGCGAGTGAGGTTTCTATTGATATCCTCTGCATGTCAGTAGATGTCTAGAATTTTCCCCATGTGTCGCAAAGCGAAACAGAAGTTTGTTAAGTCTATGAAGTGATATAGACATTTTTTATTTAGCCAATTATATGTTTGTGATCCACATAATTGTTTTGTATCCTAGTTAACCCTTTTGAGCATGTAATCCTATTTTCTTTTGTGAACCACACAATAAACCTGACTCGTATTTAATTGACCAATTATTTGAATCTTTTTATCTCTCTTGAGCACTTAACATATTTATGAGCTTGTTAAAAGCTAAATGGAGATATGATTGGGTTTTGGAGTGGATTGAAAAAAACGAAGAAAGGTACACTGTTTGAAAATAGTGAGAGCCACTTGAGGGGAATTAGAAAAAGAAGGAAAGCTGTTTGAAAAAAAAAAAAGAAATCAAAACATTGATATGGAAAAAAAATAATTTGTACATGTATTGGAAAAAAATTGATTTCTTGCATGTGGTAGTTCTCGTCTTATTTGTTCCAAAAGAAATTAGGAGCTTGATGCTATTTTGTGAAAGTTGGGAAATGGTTCAACACAAGTGCGGGATTGAATTGGTGAAATTACATGTATTAAAATGCTCAGGAAGGTGTAGTCACTATAACCAAATGTTCTACCCGTAGCCAACCTGCATATAATCAATTAAAGTTCTATATGATCTTTGACTGAATGAGCTCAATTGGTATAGTATTACACTACGGGCAAGCCTATAATGCATATTTTGTAGTACATGAATTTTAATTCTAAGAGTGAGTGAATTCTTTCTATTTTGAGTTCCTAATTGCTCTTGAACTTTATTGTTTGTCGAACTTGCCACAACCCAAAATCAACTATACGTCGCGATGACGCCTAACAAATCCGTCTGAAAAGCCAACGGTGATTGATCAACTTAATTACTCCTTTTTATTACATTGAAATCATAATTTCCATTAATTAAATAGTATAAAAGTTGGTACTCGTAGAAAACCTATGACTTTATTTTCCAATTCCTGTATAAACAATAAATTTCAAGGTGAAATGATAATAATTACGTGAACTACACTAATGAACAACCAGTAGGAACCCTAAAACCTGGTGTCACAAGTGCATGAGCATATACTAAGGAGTCAATAAAAATAACACATCCGTCTGGAATACAAGTTAGATAGGAGAATATAAATAACTCTTATGGAGACTCTGTATGCTACGGATCGTAACATGGAATGTAGCTCAACGTAAATTCCCCGCAATAGTCGCACCTGTGCACCCACGGACCACCAGAAATATGTATATACCTACACAATAAGTGCAGAAAGTATAGCGTGAGTACGTAAATTAATGCGTACTCAGTAAGTATATAGCCTAACCCCATAAAAGTAGTAATGAGGGGTCGACATTGACACTTACTAGTGGTCCAATAAGACAGATACAATAAGGAGAAAACAAATATGGGGAAAAGCAGATAAATAGTATGAAAAAATATAAATACGAGGTACGATCCTTCTCTCAACGGTAAACTCAAGCTCTCACTAACCAGTTACCTCCTCAACTGGATTATATATAGAATGGACCTCACCAGATAGGTCAAAACAACTCAAATGAGGAAAAACACACGGAACACTGGCTTCTTGTCAAATATTACGCATGACACTATTGAGGCGAACGACCCGATCAATAAGAGTATTTTATCGAAATGCACAAGAGTATTTTATAGAAATGCCTCGGAGAATGCCCCTATCCCATCATAATGTTGCTTTACTGTGGCTCGAATGACACGAACCATAGATAAATCTATTATGTTGCCGAGGTGAATGGCCCAATCCCATAAAAGTGTGCTACATAATCTTGCCGAGGCGAACGACCCACTCCCATAAGAGTGTGCTACATAATCTTGCCGAGGCGAACGACCCGATCCCATTAGAATACGAAGCTTTAACGGGTCCTTGATCCCAGTCATGGATAAACATGTGAGTTATGAATTTAAGGAAAACCTTTCGATAAACGCATAGCGCGTGAGAACTTCGTAAGAGGAGCACAATTATTTTGCGACTAATCACGAATCTCGTCAAATCTCTACAATACAAAGTATATCACTCTATGCAAGTCTAATCTCAAGTTTTAACATAAATAAAGGAATTTAATAGGCAAGGGACATCACAAATAGTACATTTATAGCATGGGGGGAACATAAGTCTACGTGGACATAACATGAATCTAGCTACGTATGGACTCTCATTACCTCGTCTGTACGTAGCCCCCGCAACAAGTAACACACATCAAATAAATCACCTAGGGGTAGTTTCCCCCTCACAGGGTTAGACAGGAGACTTACCTTGCTCCGAAGTTCCATAACTGGATCCAATGCGACTCTAACACCTCAAACCGATGCACGTCACTCCAAAACTAGTCAAATAGTGTGCAAACCAATAAAAATATACTATAAGACTCATAATAAATAAATTCATAACAATTTCCAACTCCACTCAAAAAGTTAATAAAGTCAACCCTCGGGCTCGCATGCTGTGATTTTGAAAATATTGAAGATATACTTTGCCCATGACACCACAAACTCAAACATCTAATTTATTCCAAATTTCACATCCAATTTCGTGATAAAAATCCAAAAATACCAAATTCTAGGTTTTATACAAAAATTCCAAATCTCTACTAATTTTCATGTTTAGATACACATATAATCCATGTATTTCACTAACATTATATGGGAATTACTTACCTTGCAATGGTTGATGAAAATATCCCCTTGAAGCTCTCCAAAATCACCAAATCCAATATAGAAAAAAAGAAAATGGGTCAAATTCCGTATAAATATCAAGTCAGCCCAGGCCCCTCCCTCTTCGTGATCGCGGGAACATCTTCGTGATCATGAAGGCTAAAAATCAATGCCTCCAAAATTTCTCTACGCGTTCGCGACCAAAGGGCCTCGTTCGTGAAGCCCCCCTACATTTCGCGTTCGCAATCCACGAGCCACATTCACGAAGGCTTAATGTCGACAGGCCTTAGCTCCCCTTCCTCTTTGCATTGGCGACCGCCAACTCGTGTTTGTGTAGTCTTCCCAGTCTCTGTTCTGAGTTCGCCTCTCCTCCGTCGCATTCGCGATGGGAAAAGTCCCAATAGCCCCCAATAGCATTATTTGCGAATGCATGAGACTCTTCACATTCCCGAAGAAGGAAACCAGACACCATCAACAACAGTGAAATAACGAGTAAATTTGATCTAAAATTCACCCGAAATTCAATTCCGACCATACACACAAGTCATAAAACATGAAGTGAAGCTACTTGAGGCCTCAAACCGCCGAACAATGCTCTAAAGCTCAAAATAATTGGTTAGGTCGTGACATTGTCCTCCCTTATGCAAACGTTCGTCCTAGAACGTGCCAAGAATTGTTCCAGAGTTTTCCAAAATTATTGTTTACCACCTCATGCACCTACTCGTGCCACCACAATGAAGTTGAGCACTTTATCTTGAGCCAGATTAAGTCCTCCATTTTTTATTTAGCCAATAAGCCTTCGAACCAAACTCCAACCTCCGAATTTATCTACAAGACCTGATTCTAACTTAAAAACACTGTATAAATCTCCACAAGCTGAACTCACACATGATCATGAAGCGATGTTGACATCATGCGATGCACCTAAAACTCACTTGGCCAAGGCAACCTCCTCTAGTCATAACGGCTGCAAATTCACTATCCTGACCCGTAGTATACCTAATAACACATATAAGCCCTGTTTAATTCCTCACGATACTGCAATGATGAAAGATATGCACATTAACTCATAACCATCTGTCAAATCAATAGCTCACGAGACTCTTCTGCTCGACAAGAACCATTGTCTCATTCTGAACTGAATAGTGATAATTTCTCTTTAATATACCTTACACAAATCTGATTGCACTAATTTCAGGTCCAATAACCTCGCTGACCCAGTACAAGCTGCTCAGATAATAAGCCACTTAAAATACTAACCCGGATCTCATATGACACCATCAATGCACCAAAAACCAAAAATTCAAATATGTTACATAAGGAAAAAAGAACTACCCAGCCTGCATAATGAATAAAACGGTCAAACAGATGCTATGAAACCTTGAGAGACAAAATACACAAGAATAGATATAGGGAACCATACTCAAGATCCCATTATTGAGGCATGCAACCGATCCACACATGATACCATTGCGGCGTGCAACCCGATCGAAACAACATACTAGTAGCGGCATGCCACTCGATCCACACATAACAATGAATAAAGGAATACCCATCAAGCCATAATGCTTATACCTAAGAATTACCTAAATATAAGTTATATGCATGCCACAAGTGCGAAAATATAACCTTGGGGAGACGGGTAGCGTCCTATGCTACAAAGCTCAAACACGACTAAGGTGCAACAACAACAAGCTCCATAGGACCACAACACACATACGAATAGTCAAGCTATCTCATAAACCACATGGCATAATATAGTAATACATATGTTAGCTAATGACAAGCATAACATCCAACACCCAAAGACTCCTCCATAACCAGTACTATGTTGAGTGAACATATCCGACCTGATTAAATCTAATAGCGAACCTCAAGATGATTCCGCTCATCCCATCCTGGGCTAATAACCTTTCGAGGATCCACATTAACCTTATTAATGACACATTAGAGCAGCCGTCAAATCTGGAACAAACTTACACAGTCTACAACCAAAGAAATAGAGTGCCTCTTAGTAATAATCTCTCCCTTTTTGACAGTATCGAAATCTCCATACCCGATTTAAGCCTCTAACAATCAAATGACTAACACGTCACACTTATACGATCTTCACGTGGGATACACTCCCAAAACCTTCCGCACCAGGTATTAAATCTTAACATTAATGGCCATGGACCATGTTATTTCTATAATACTGGCCAGGCATCCACATTTCGATACCCAACACTCTTACCACAACACCGACCACCCCCAGGCTGTCCGAAAATAGTGCTACTATACTCTAAACATCTAAAATCCTCCCCCGCTCCTCCGAGCTCATGACATTCTTATCAAGATTAAACTGCAACCTTGATCCTCAACTTTCAATAACCCTTGCACTACGAAACTGAATTTCCCCTGACTGCAGTAGATACAAACCTCAAGTTGGGTCTAAACTGCATAATTCCTCTGAGATCCCTTTACACGTAGCAATGCCATTTGAATCAAGTGACTCCCAAATCGATCAAATTATGGTGGTTTTCAAGCCCGCATACACAATCACAAACCACATGTATGACTTAACATGCCGAAGGAATCGATCATTGCTACAATCATGTTGATTCAACCGTTACTTACCGAACCTTCTTTCTTCAATTTACTCTTGTCTTACCTTAGAAATAATAATAGGTCCATTCAAATACGTAACGAACTCATCACGCACTCATCCCGAGTGATATGAATCAAGATACCACGTCATCTCAACACCCATAAACTATCTCATACCCTTTTCAGGCGCACAGTAGCATCTCCAAATGATACACCCATTCTGCAATACCTTCCTCAAATCCGAAACTGTTTCTTGTATTTCTCCAATACTGCCCTGTAAAGCCGATGATAACATAGAAAATTCCCCAAGTATTCTTCACACTCTGCTTCAAAATCTCTGTCTTTATCCATACAACAAACCTAAAATCGTTAGACACCGCCCTTACATCCTTGAAGCTATTAGAACCACTATGGAGAGTCGCCGACTCTGACATGGTCCCGAATATAATCAAGCTCCATTGCTCTATTAGTGCATGAACACTCCAAAAGAATCAATCAAATGAATTCTTTTCCTTATACGTCACATCCACAAGAAGCACAAACTTTGAGTTTTCTCAAAATCTACACATGAACCGATAAGGCGAAACATAGAACACATTCATCAAGTCCTTTGATCGAATAACATCTAATGTTATATTTCTTAGTCATAAATGATCCATCAATGCACCGATAACAAAAACCGCACAAGCAACCAACCATGCGATCTAATAATTGATGGTAGGCTCCCCTACTTAGCTTTAAGTTATCATCACATAATGTAGAACCCACAAAGATTCCTTCTACTCAATTACCATGATCTCGCACTGTCAATCCGCTAGATTTCTTGTAACTTCTTGTTAAACTTTTCATGAACATTCCAAATTATCAGCCACAATCGCATAGTTGACTTTTTGTCGGACAGCAAGTAGAATTCTTTGTATAAATTTCATCAAAATCATGCAACCGCTAACCTGCTCACAGGAGATAACCAACCTATGGAAATTCCATACCAACATCTTCCAATGATGTTGTCGTGTGTACAACTACCACGAAATCAGTAATCCCTCTGAGCTCATGCTTGTCCACCAACTGTACAACTCTTTTCATTTCCCATTGACATCAACTGATTGTCCGACAATAAGTTCTAAACTCGAAGTCACGTTGCATATGATACTAAAGTTTTCACACCCCTCATCATTTCAAGCAAACTCCTCTTTTCCATATTCAGTTTTCCTCAGTACAATAGCCACTATCCCAAATAAAATTCGTAGACCAAATCACCTTCCACCACGATTCCCAAATAGCCTTAGACTTTATCAAGGTGCGTGACTATCTTACCAAAGAATCTATATGCTACTCTGCCACTCCCACTTCGGTTAACCCATATCCTTAAGCAACTTCTTGACCTGTACTTTCCATACTTGACCTACTAGCAATTCTACCACCTCGACACATCTCCCACCATGTCCTTCCTTATCCTTCGTTGCCCAATTGCTGCCTAAAATCAAAATCCATGTCCATAGCACCTGAACTGATAAATTTATTACCAACCCTAATACTCTTCGAAGATCATCTTTCTCGAGCCATCAGCATTAGAAACACCGCTTTGATTTTGAAACAGCTACACACTGCCATCTCTGACAACTGTTTCTCAAGAACCATTTCACAACACCTTGCCGCAAAAGCAGATCAAAGTAAACCATAACACCGGGGAACTTTAGTGCGTTCAAACAAGGACGACGACACCACATCACAAATGAGAATTCCACCACGCTTGAAAATATCAAGTCTTATTACTTCATCAACCAAAGGCAGAACATCTATAGTCTGATTGTTTTTCCTCCGCTAGAATTAAATGTTGAACCTCTAAGCCATGCACTGAGAAATCCCCCTTTTGATTCATTCAATGTGATGTTAATAAATGTCAATACCATACGGGGGGAGGGGGTGATTTGTGTGGTACCTAATTTTCGCGTTAGAAGAACCTGGTTCTTCTAAGTGTTCCAACTACAACAGTTTGTGAAATAATATAAATTTAAAGTAAAGTGCACAGAGATTTTTACGTAGAAAACACCTGGCTCAAAAGGTGCCAAAACCACGACGTACTACTCAGTAGGATTTTCCCAAACTTCACTAAAATCAATGAGCCAAAACAGCATTTACAAAGACTCTTTGTAAACCTAAGGATTAAACTCTAATCCCAGTGTGGCACACAGCCTCACCTGCTGCGACACGATCAAGGTAACTCTAACTTGATGACACAAGTTACCTAATATAATTGCTTCTAACAAAGCTGAAAGGTACAATTTGAAAACCTACTACAATTGAACTAAACAAACAGATTGAGCTAGTTCTTCTCTCGTAGTTCATGTAGCTTCAGGCGTACATACTTGTATCTCACATATATTGCTTGCAAAACAGAATCGCTTTATTTTCTCTCAAATATGCTTTATTTCTGCTTGTTTGTATTACCTGTAAAAGAGAACCAACACAATAATATTTTGAGTTAGTAGTTAGAGTTTGATTACAACTCTACTTCATACCCGTAGTCCATTTAAGTCCTTAGCCAATAAAAACTCTAACTCTTATCCTAACTTAGGATCAAGTTCTCTTCACATAAGGAGACTATCCTCATTTTCCCAAATGCAACCTTTTCGATTTCTTTCGGAAGATATTAATGCGTGATCTTTAGTGCATATCTTCCTTACGTGCTTCACATGTGCCATGGTTAATTCAGACTATGTAGTACAAGATGGACCAGTTCCTTCCATAGGTTCGATTGTCAATCTTCAAAACACCAATTGAAACTTGGGACAACAATTTCCCCTTTTTTGATGATGACAAACTCTATGCTTATTGTGATCATGAAACATGTGAACTCAACTGAAAATCAACACTTAAAAATTTTAACTTATCATCAAGGAGGTAAGATTTAGGTCATAAACATCGCTAGAATTTTAAGCACAATATCTTCTCGCTTTTGGCATCATCGAAAAGTCGCATTAATACAGTGAATCTCGAAGTTAATAAACATTCATGACCATTGGGGCAACTGCAAGTGAACACATGGTCAAGTTAATGACAAATCAGCTTAAAAAATAACTATTTAGAACAAATTCAACACGGACAAGACAAACTGCATTCATTGATTAAAGATGTGTTTCTACAGTGCAGTCCACAAAAAGAAAAACAAAACATCCAACTATGAGGAAAAAAAACAGAATAAGAACAGACAAGAACTTCCTAGACTGGAAACTGGAAACTGAAGGGTTACTAGACTGGACACTAAGGACAAGACACCTAAGGCTTGGAAGTGCTTGAGGGTTGGGCTTGTAGCAGATTTAACATTTGCTGGAGCATGCCTTCATTTTTCTCCTTTTCTTTGACAAGTTCAACTCTCAGCCCATTTCTTTCTCCCTCCAAATCAATAATTCTGGCATTGAGCTGTGCAATTTCAGCATCCATTGTCCCAACTTCTTGAACCAAGGATCTGACCTTGCTGTTCACAGGAATCTTGGCAGATGAACCAGGTTCAACAGGGGCAACATTGAGCAGATAGTCATTGGCTTGAAGGGTCTTGACACCAAAATGCTCCTTGCTGGAGGCCATTTCCCACTTTTTCAAAGGAACATGTAGTCGTTCAAGCACAGTAGTCAAGATAAAACCATAGGAAATGACATGAGCCTTTGAACCATTTATCACCCTTTCAAGAATCTTCACCATAAAGACAGGCCAATTTATCTGCTTCCCTTCATTCATACACTGCATGAGCACCAGATCCATATAATTAGTTGATATGCCTTCTTTTCGGTCTGGGAAGAAGGGACTTGTTGACAAATACAAAAAAGTACGTTGTGCTCTGGCCTCATCTCACTTTTCTGGACTGCCGTTGCCTCAGGCACCTCTTCAGCTGTGTTGGTGCCAAAAAAATTCCTTGTTATTTGCAGCTCAGAAGGCAACCCATCCAAGAAAGACCACCTCTACCTTCTATAATCATGATACCCCTCACAAGGGATACCCAGAATGTTTCCCAATTTTTCAACATTGAATTTCACTTTGACACCCCTCACTATACTGGTCACCTGACCATTTTTCACTTTTCCATTGGCCATGAACTCCACTAGTTCCTTCCTTGCCAATTTTCCATCAATCTGAAGGACCATGTCCTTCCAGCCTTGTGCCTCCAATGCTGTGACAAGCCTTATCATGCCTGGCTCCTCCAGGTCTTTCAGCAATCTTTCCTTCAATATTTTTGTTTTGTCAAAGTTTGCATACCTATCCTTTTCTTCTTCAGACTCACTTTCATCTTCTTCTTCAATAATGAGTACTTTCACTTGTTTTCCCTTAGCGGCCGATCTTGTTCTCTTGGTAAGAGAGGATTCAACAGGAACTGGTTTGGAGGGCTTCTTAGAGGAAGTCCTAGGCTCCTTTGATTTTGCAAGTGGAACCTCCACAGTAGTGTTTCTTTCTTGATGGACCAGTTCTATCTCCTCTTCCTCCTCCTCAGCTATAACTCTGAACTTTTACCTATCTTCTCATTCCCCTTTTATTTTATTTTTCTCTTACTCTCCTCTAAGGCTTTCTGCAACTCAGCTTCACTCTCCCTAACCTTGCTTCTAGTTTTCCTAACCCTAGGAGAAGACTTGGGTGTTGAGGGTTTGGATTTCTTGGTTGGTTTGGACGCAACAGGGGTCCTTTGTGAGGGAGCCTTGCATTTCTTGGGATAATAACTAGCCCTAACCTTCTTCATCATCTCAAAAAGAGTTTTCTCCACAGATAGACCAGGTTCAACAAATTGTTTGCTCAAACTAACTAACCCTTCGACAGCCTCTCCAGGCTCGCTTCCTCCTGACTTCGAGGCCCCTTCTTCCCCACTCCTACATATAGCTACCACCTTCTTCCTCTTAATTTTCTTAAATTTCACTTAATCACCCACATCAACATCTTTTGCAGTCCCTATCAGAACATACCTATTTTCTACCCTTTCCCCTACATCATCAGAAAAAAATACTTGGATTTACCTCTTTTGGGATTTATTTATGTGTGACATTGTTAGAAGGCACAGGTTCATCTCCTTCACTAGCAGAGATGTAATCATCAGACTCGGAACTGGAATCAGTTTCTTTTGCTGGAGATTCTTTCTTTTGACTTGCTTCAATCTTTCGTTTAGAGTTTTCCTGAAGGGATCAGTCGCAACATCTTTTCTTGCTATCATTTTTGTGCGACGGAATCTGGGCTTTGGGGATTCACTAGGAGGTTTGGATGATGACGTGGTGTTAGGTGACACTGGTGGTAGGGTTCCAGGATTATCTTGGGGATTCGACATTTTTTATGAAGATTTCTGGAAGGCTTGAGAAGATTTTGGACAATTTTTGAGGTTTTGGAGAAGAGAGTGGATGATCAGGGTTTTGAGATAACGGTTGTGAATGATTATAGAGGATTTTAAAGAGTGGTCATTATAGCTCTAGGAACGGAAGCTTTTCAGGTGTCAACAGAGGTCTAATCAGCTTATAGTTCCGGTCTCCCTAGTTATTTATTAGGATTAATTAGAATTGCTAAGGTTTAGGATATAGAGTTCTGTTACACTTAGAATTCTAACTTCAATGAAACTGGTTCAATTAGCCTCAACAGATAGAATTTTGAGACGATTGGGTTTTCTAGGACTCTTGCTCATGATTGAAAATTAAATTTTTCTATTTGTGCAAAGTATAGAAACATACCTGACCTTTCTCATAAGAATGCATTGATAAACCAGGTTCTTCAAATGAAACTTCTCTTGATTATACCTCAAATGTCGGAATAGGAAATTTGTAAGAGATGAGTGAGTTACATAAACACATGTCACATGAGTATACTATTTACAGTATGAGACTGAGTAGAAATTAGTCTAATATTCACAAGAATTAAGAACTCCTAACCCAAAAAAAAATTCATTTTTTTTTATTTTTCACTTTTTTTCATTATGCATTCTAAACATGGCCTCTTAGGTGATCTTAATCTTCCCTAATTCCAACTTGTTCGTCTCAAAGTTTTCTCTATAGTGCCTTGGTAAAGATGTCAGCTATTTTTTTTATCAATGGCATAAAAGTCTATGGAGATTAGACCCTTTTCATAGTTGTCCCTTAAAAAGTGGTATCTAACATCTATGTGCTTAGCCCTTTTATGATTAACAAGGTTTTTTGTCATACTGATTGCACTAGTGTTATCACAAAGTATAGGTATACATCCCATTTCAATTCCAAAGTGTACAAATAGTTGCTTGATCCACAACAACTGAGCCTAGCATGAAGCAGCAACAACATACTCAGCTTCAGCAGTAAAGAGGGCCACTGAATTCTACTTTTTGGTAGCCCATGATACAATACAAGATCATAGGAAGTGTGCCATACCTAAAGTGCTCTTCCTATACACTACATAACATGCATAGTCAGCATCAACATATCCAATTAAGTCAAAATTACTACCTTTGGGATACCACAAACACAAACCAGTTGTGCCTTTTAGGTATCTTAATATTCTTTTAACTGCAGTCAAGTGTGACTCCTTTGTATTTTCCTGGAAACGAGCACAAAGTCCTTCACTGAAAATAATGTCAGGTCTGCTGGCAATAAGATATAAAAATGAACAAATCATACCCCTGTACAAATTTTGATCAACTGATGAACCAGGTTTATCAGCATCTAACTTTGTGGTAGTTGCAATAGGAGTATCTATTTCTTTGGATTCTTCCATTTTAAATTTCTTGATTAGTTCTTTTGAATACTTCTGTTGATGAATCATGGTACCGTTTGGACTTTTTTTGATTCGCAAACCTAAGAAGAAATTGAGTTCTCCCACAAACTCACTTCAAATTCACTGCCCATTAGTTTTGCAAAGTCTTGACTCAACCTCTCTCTTTTGTACCCATGCTCGAGAAGGAATTTTGACAATCTTTCATACCAAGCTCTTGGAGCTTGCTTGAGACCATAGAGAGCTTTATCTAGCTTGTATACATGGTCAGGACATTCTTTGCTTTCGAATCCAGGAGGTTGCTTCACAAACACTTCTTCTTTGAGATAGCCATTTAGGAGGAACTTTTCATATCCATTTGATGAAGAGTGAATTCCACATGTGCTGCAAAGGCTATGAGGAGTCTGATTGCTTCAAGTCTAGCAACTAGAGTAAAAGTCTTATCATAATCAATGCCTTCCTCTTGACTATAACCTTGAACCACCAACCTCTTCTTGTTTCTTTTAACTGTTCCATCTTCATCCAGCTTGTTTCTGAAGACCTATTTTGTTCCAATGACTGACCTGTCCTTAGGTCTTGGAACCAAGTGCTAGACTAGGCTTCTTTCAAACTGATTGAGTTCTTCTTGCATAACATTGATCCAATATGCATCTTATAGAGCTTTCCTCACATTTGTAGGTTATATCAGGGACAAAAATGCATCAAATGCACACAGGTTCTTCAGTTGTGATCTAGTCTTGACTACAGATGTGGGATCATTGATTATGTTCTCAATGGGGTGAGAACTCAGGTACCTGTAAGATTTCGCTACGAGCTGGTTTCTGCTAGCTTTTCCTTCATTATTATGCTGTAGAGGAACATGTTCAGGTACATGATCCTTCAGAGAATTTTGTACAGTTTCTCTGAGATTGGTTCCCCCTATCAGGTTGCCCGGGGTGAAAAGACCTGTTCCATCACCTGCTCCTTCCTTGAATACCTCCTTGACTTGGGCTGTAACTTCAGTAAGTTGTCTCACTAGTCCAATAGCTTCATATTCATGTTCTTGTCTCTCAGAAAAAGTGTTAGATTCATCAAACACAACATGTACACTTTCTTCAACACATAGAGTTCTTTTGTGAAACACTTTATATGCTTTGCTATGTGAAGAATATCACAATAATACTCCCTCATCACTTATGTGATCAAACTTACCTAGGGAGTCTTTGTCATTATTGTGCACATATCACTTGCAACCAAAAGCCCTAAGATGGGATATGTTCGGTTTTCTCCCTTTAAGTAACTCATATGGAGTTTTCTCTACAAGAAGTCTGGTCATGCATCAATTAATTATATAACAAGTAGTGTTTATAGCCTGTGCCCAAAAGCTATGAGGTAATTTATTGGAAAGTAACATGGTCCTTGCCATATCCTCAAGGGTCCTGTTCTTCCTTTTAACTACCCCATTTTGCTGAGGAGTCCTAGGAGCAGAGAAATTATGATCTATTCCATTTTTAACACAAAGATCAGCAAACTTTGCATTTTCAAATTCAGTTCCATGATTAGACCTAATGGATGCAAGTTGATTTCCTAATTTTTTCTGGATTTTTCTAACAAAAGCTGTGAACATTTCAAATGCTTCATCTTTAGAAGTTAGAAACAGAACCCATGTAAATCTAGAATAATCATCAACAAGCACCATAATATATCTTTTACCAGCTCTGCTCATGGCTCTCATTGGACCACAGAGATCCATATGAACCAGTTCCAACATCTTGGACGAGCTTACCATTTTCTTAGGTTTGAAGGATGACCTTACTTGCTCCCCCCTTGCACATGCCTCACAAACTTTTTCTTCCTTGAACTTGATATTAGGTAACCCAATCACCATGTCCTTGGAGACTAATTTGTTTAATTGATTTAGACTATCATTACTAAGTCTTTTGTGCCAAATGAGGGGATCATTAGTTAACACACTCAGACAAGTGAGTTCATTTTCAAAAAGAGTCAACAAATCTACAATGTAAATATTGTTAACTCTTCTTCCCTACAAAACAATCTTGTCAGTAGTAAGGCTAATCACAAAATATTTTATGGAAGTGAAAGCCACAAGGTTACCTCTGTCACACAGTTGTGACACACTTATCAGGCTATATTTCAAGCTATCAATCAAATAGACATTCTCAATAGAATGAGAGTCTGTCTTTCCTACCTTTCCAACCCCAATGGTCTCACATTGTTTCCCATTTCCAAAGGATACATTGCCTCCTTTTAGGTTCTCAAGTGAAAGAAACTAGTCTTTGTTACCAGTCATGTGTTTTGAGAAGCCACTATATATGTACCATATTTGGCTACTCCCCTTCACTTGGACCTGCAAAAGATAATCATGGGTTAGTCTTAGGAACCCAAACTAGTTTGGGTCCCTTTCTATGGGCAAAAGGATGATTAAGTTTTTCTTTGCTCAACTAGGCAGTTTGTATTTTTCTTGAACAAAAGCTTTGTTCTTTTGACTGGCCTTTTTCTTTTGCATTGCATTCATTTTTGTAATGGTCAGTTTTACCACAATGTGTACAGATCTTATTCTCAGGAAGAGTGAGGTACTTGTTTTTGGGATCCCATTTTGGAGCTTGTGCCCCAAACCCAAGTCCTCTCTTGTTGCTGTTGTGGTGCTCTTGTAGCCAGGAGAGTGCATCAAAAGCCTTGTTACATTTGCATGTTCTGTCTAGTTCATGCCTCACCTTTCCTAGTTCTTCTTTAAGGACCTTGATTGATTCATCTTTCTTATATAGTTCATCTTTCATTTTCCCTAAACATTTCTTCTAGTGTGAGAAATGATTGATCAGCCTTTTTCTTTCCTATCCCTATTTTAAGTTTTAAGTTTTCAGACTTCAGTTCTAGGACATTGTTTTCCAGTTGAAGAACCTGATTATTCAACTCAGTATTTAAGCTATTACTCTCATCAGCCCTAGACTCTAACCTTTTGCATTTTTCTTCTAGTATTGCACAATCCCTAGACAGAACATCTTTCTCACTATTTATTATTTCATATTCATCTATTAAGTCCATCAAGAGCTCAACCAATTTTTCTTTGGATAGGAACTTAATATTTTTATAAGATGGAGAATACTTACCTCCTATTCATCTTCTAATTCTCCAGTGGCCATAAGAGATTGCTCAATTTTAGCTTCATTTTCTGAGTCTTCATCTAACGTATCTCCCCATGCAGCAACCATTGCTTTGGTTGTTCCTTTGTTCCTTCTTGGTTGGACCTGTTCCTTCTTCCTGTTTCTTCTTTCTGCCCTTTCTTTCTTCCACTCAATCTCCCATTGAGGGAAGTTTTTGATCATGTGATCTGTCTTTCCACATTTAAAGCAACCATCATTTGTCTGCTTCTCAGGAGCCATAGGTTTGTTGAATGTTGATCCTCTTGAAGAACTCTTTCCTCTCATAAGATATTTCTAGAAATCTCTGGTTATTATTGCCATTTCATCATCTTCAAGATCTGATCCTTCTGACATTCTGAGAGCCAGACTTCTTTCTTTCTTAGGAGCTTCCATCTTCATGGTTTGCCTTATCAATTCGTAGGCAGTCAAATTTCCAATTAGTCCATCCAATTTCAGAGTAGCAATATTTTTGGATTCCTAAATAGTAGTGATTTTGCTTTCCCAGGAGATTGGCAGAACTCTAGGTAGAATCTTCACCACCCTGTCTTCTTCCAGAATAAGCCTTCCAAGAGACTCAAGTTCATTTGTCAGTGTAGTGAAGCACATATATATCTCTTAGATAGTTTCACCATCCTTCATAGAAAAACTCTCATATTGAGAATACAGTAGAGTTCCTCTTGACCTCTTCACCTGAGGTGTTCCTTCATGAGCCACTTGTAAAGTGTCCCAAATCTCATTGGCAGTTGTACAACCTTGAATCCTACTGTACTCATCAGGACCAAGTCCACACACTAACCATTTCTTAGCTTTAGCATTTTTTCCCACTTCCTAAGTTCTTCAACAATACAATCTACTCTAGTCTTAGGCACATCCAATCCTTCAGTAGTCTTTTTGGTTGTGGCTAAAGGACCATCAGTGATGATGTCCCAAAGCTCATAGTCTTCACCCATGATGTGTTCTCTCATTCTGTTTTTCCACCAAGAGTAGTAGAGCCCATTAAAGAGTGGAGGCCTTGCAGTAGACTGTCCTTCCCAATTCTCAGATGGTGCACTCATGTTGATCTTTTCCTACGGTGTTAACCTCTTCAAGGATAACCCGCTCTGATACCAATAGATGTTAATAAACGTCAATACCAAACCAGGGGGGATGATTTTTGTGGTACCTAATTTTCGCGTTAGAAGAACCTGGTTCTTCTAAGTGTTCTAACTAAAGCAGGTTTGCGGAATAATAAAAACTGAAAGTAAAGTACACAGAGATTTTTACGTGGAAAACACCTGTCTCAAAAGGTGAAAGAACCAGAACCTACTACTCAGTAGGACTTTTCCAAACTCCACTAAAATCAATGAGCCAAAACAGCATTTACAAAGATTCTTTGTAAACCTAAGATTAAACTCTAATCCAAGTGTGGCACACATCTTCAGGTGATGTGACACTATCAAGTTAACTTTAACTTGATGACACAAGGTACCTAATACAATTGCTTCTAATAAAGCTGAAAGGTACAATTTGAAAACCTACTACAATTGAACTAAATAAACAGATGGAATTGGTTCTTCTCTCTTAGTTCATGTAGCTTCAGGCGTACACACTTGTATCTCGCATATATTTCTTACAAAATAGATTCGCTTTATTTGCTCCCAAATATTCTTTACTTCTGCTTGTGTGCATTACTTGTAAAAGAGAACCAACACAATAATATATTGAGTTAGTAGTTAGAGTTTGATTACAACTCCACTTTTTATCCGTAGACCATTTAAGTCCTTAGCCAATACAAACTCTAACTCTTATCCTAACTTAGGATCAAGTTCTCTTCACATACGAAGACTATCCTTCTTATCCCAAATGTAACCTTTTCAATTTTGTTCTGAAGATATTGATGCGTGATCTTTAGTGCATATCTTCCTCACGTGCTTCACATGTGTCCTGATTAATTTAGACTGTGTAGTACAAGATGGACCAGGTCCTTCCATAGGTTCATTTGTCAATCTTCAAAACTCCAACTGAAACATGGGCCAACACACTGCCTCGACGCGTAAACAAGCACCCTACCATTACAGCAACACAGTGTGATAACAACACAATAAACATCATTGAAATATGTGCAAAACCTCAAAACCATAGAAAATACAGATACTCAGCTGAAAAAACAAAACATCCTTCCACAAGGCGATTATAATAGCCTGCCCGAATACGCAGAGAAAAACATCCTGCTCCACGTCTGTGTTAATACTACAACTCCTTGATGCCCAATTGTTAAAAGAGCTTCACGTTGCATAAGATTGAGTAGGAAGAAAATAAAGGCATAAGACTCAAAGGAATCAATTTGCACGATGAGGAATCAAGAAGGAAAGTTCTCCTAACAGCCACCTTTCAAAGATAAGTAAAAATGTCTCCATACCGATCTAAAATACTCTAATAGACTTGATCATGACTCGTAATACCTAAGTGAACGTAACACTCTGATACCAAGTTGTCACGACACAAAATCAACAATAGGTCGTGATGGCGCTTGACGCCACCATCAAGTAAGCCAACGGTTATTGATCAACTTAATTACTCCTATTTGTTACTTTGAACTCATAATTTCCATGAATTAAATAGTATAAAAGCTGGTACTCATAGGAAAACATGGCTCTATTTTCGAATTCCTGTATAAAATATAATTTCAAGGTGAAATGATAATAATTATGAGAACTACAATAACGAACAACTAGTAGGAATCCCCAAAACCGTGGTCGCACATGCATGAGCATTTAATAAGGAGTACAATAATAATACAACATCCATCTGGAATACAAGTTAGACAAGAGAATATAAATAACTCCGATGGAGACTCTGTATGCTACGGATCGTAACATGGAATGCAACTCACCGCAAAGTCCCCGCAATAGCCGCACATCTGTGCCCAAAGCACACACACACACATATATATATATATATATACACGCACACCCACACCCGCACAATAAGTCCATTAAGTGTAGCATGAGTATGTAAATCAACGTGTACCCAGTAAGTATCTAGCCTAACTTTAGAAAAGTAGTGATGAGGGGTCAACATTAACACTCACTAGTGGTCCAATAAAATAGATACAGTAAGGAGTAAATAAATATAATGCGGAGCAGATAACTGGTATGAACAAATATAAATATGAGGTACAATCCTCCTCTGAATGGTAAAATTAAGCTCTTTGTCACGACCCAAAATCAACCGTCGTGATGGCGCCTTTCGTGGACCTAGGCCAGCCTCTACTTATAAACTCATCACAGTAAGAATAACTTTGAAAATAAAGACAGAAGCAGTTAACATTAAAGAAACCTTTTTGAAAATAAATCCCAAAATACGATATAATCCAACCCAAAACTTGGGTGTTACTAGGTACATGAGCGTCTAAATCAGAATACAGTCCACTACAGTGTCTAGAGAAATAAATTGAAAATACAACTAGTGATAAGGAAGGAGAGTCAAGGCCTGCAAACGCCGTGTATCTACCTTGACAATCTCCGAACTCTGAATCCTCAATTAGCATTCACCTCCATGACCAGAAATTCCTGGATCTGCACACGAGGTGAAGGGAGTAACGTGAGTAAATCCTACTTAGTAACAAGTCCAAACTTTGGGATGTAAGTTAGTGATGAACTTAATCGGTGCAGATAAAAAAGAAATAACTACGCAGAAACATAGGCATGCTTTCAAATTAAATAGGCAGTTCAAAACAGTAAAGTATAGCAGATTCGAATAGTCTAAAGAATATAATCTCTGTTATCTCTACATGACAATGCACATGCTGTATGTGATGCAACATGATGTTAGCCTCATGTGCTTACAGGCTTAATGATCAACCACTCGGTACTGTATATGGCCCAGGAAAGATCCACCCTTGAATATATACATCACTGACTATCCGCCTCCCAGTACTGAGGAAGGCCAAAACAGCCCTATGGAGAAGTTCCCACTCCAGGTATCAAGTACTTTGGACAATAACCATGTCAAGGGAAGATCCATCCCTCAATAATATCAATCGCGCTCACTCAGGGTGTGTGCAAACACCGGATGGGCTCCTACAACCCAGGCGCTACACAAATCAGTATAATCATCGCGACGTGCAGCCCGACCCCATAACTGTCTCTCATAATTAGGCTCTTGGCCTTACTCAGTCATCAATTTCTCCAGTCTCACTCACGGGGCTCACAATATCATAACAATTAGATATGATGTATCAATAAATAATAACTGAGGCTGGATATGATATTAAATGCATGAACATGACCGAGTACATAATATCAATTAAATCAGTGAGATGAGAACAAGAAACGACCATTAGGTGTCCAACATTGCCGACATAAATCCTAAACATGATATCTAGCATTATTGATAGCTCAATTACTTTATCACATGATGAAATGTAGATATTAACAAGATAGAGTCACTATACAGTACCATGGAATCAACCAAGTCGTAATTCGCAGTGCACGCTTGCACACCTATCACTTTTCATGTGCGTCAGCTCAATACCAATCACATAACAAATAATTTAGGGATTCGAACCCTCAGAACAAAGTTTGTATGCGTTACTTACCTCAAACAGAGAAAATTTCTACTCCAATATGCCTTTGCCTCTCAAATCAGCCTCTAAACATTCCGAATCTATCCACAAGTAGTACAATACAGTTAATACAGTCTAAAGGGATCAATTCCACAATAAAAGTACTAAATTATAGCAAAAAATTCGAAATCGGCTCAAACCCGCCCCCGGGCTCACGTCTCGAAATCTAACAAAAGTCACAAAACCTGAAATCCCATTCACTCACGAGTCTAACAATACTAAACTTATTAAAATCCGATATCAAATGGCCATTCAAATCCCCAAAACTCACTTTCAAAATGTATGGCCTCAAACCCCCAAATTTCACCTCAACACCAAACAATCTAGGTAGGAAAAACAATGGGGAAACAAGATTTATTATATAAAATGAGTACAAGAATATTATCTCAATATTCCCCTCGAAAATCCTCTACAAAATTTCCTAAGTCCGAGTCCAAAATGTTGAAATAAGACTAAAATCGTTATTTCTCCCTAACATACACGCAAGTATACGTGGTCGACAAGTTAACTGGTATCTTAAGTCCAGATATCGTACCCACAAGGACATGTGGTTAACTATCAACTAAATTAAACCAAAAAATTAATCTATTCAAGTGAATCCTAATATATGAATATTTAACTAAAGTTAATCTAGGGTAACAAACTAAGAGATTAAAGAATATTAGAAACAGATTCAATGAGAGTGAATACTCTAGAGTTATGGGTTATCTAACAATCCCGTTGAGGTTGCTACCTAAATTGTATAATTAATTTATCTGGTTTATTGGTTGACATGGTTTATATTGCCCGTAGCCTTCTCCCGAAGTACAACTTGCCTATTCAAGCTAACCTAGCGCCTATATTCCTATGGAATTAGAATTAACAAGAATGCATTTATAATTCCTGTATAGTAACCAAGCAAGGCGATTAGGTATATTCCTATCCTAATCGCAAATCCGCCCCCCAAGAGTAAGATCTTCCTCTACTCAATCTTATATGCAATCTAGAATTCTCTCCCCCGAGTTCAATCCTAGATTCATAGATAGTATTCAATTGATGACGAATCAATCAAATAATTAAATGCAAGATTGAATAAATAAACCAATATGATAAAATAATAAGAACAATTCAAGCTTAAAACTACAACGTTCATGTAGCACCCAAAACTCTAGAATAAATAAACTATTAAATTAAAGGAAGAAAAGAAGAAAAACTAGTTAGAAGCCTCCTCCAAGCGTGGTGTATGTATCCCCACCTGAAACTCCTTTCAAAATATGTTAGATCTCCTCAAAAGTGGCTCCCCTCTTCAAAGACATGTTTACTCTTGCTTTTATATGTGTTGGGTAGGTCTAGGAACGAAAAACCTTGTCCTGGGTGAAATTGGACAAATATCCTGTCAACGGCACCCAAACCCGGTGCTAGGCGCCCAACAGGGTGCTGCCCAAATTGTGCACACTATCTTCAGCACCACAGGTGGAGCCAGGCATTGCTTGGGGCGCCGAAATGGCCTCTTTTTCCAGTTTAGTTCATTTTTCTTCAAATCTTGCACGCTTCGGCCCCAATTTCTCTTGGATCATTCCTACAAGTAAAAACACTTCAAATTAATATAAATCATAGAATTTAACATCCCAAATTCACGAAACAAAGGTAAATTATGAGGCAATATACATAGAAATACATATACTTTAAGCTAAACATCAACACCCCACACTTAGACTCTTGCTCATCCTCAAGCAATGGGACGATCTAATAAACCCCCAACTACGTACAAGTATCAATCATTGAGGAACACTTTAACTTTTAACCACACACTATACCCTTGACTATGATCAATACTGGCACGCAAGCATGAACACACAAGATTTCACATTCTTCTCATTTAAGCATGCACAAATATAACCCTTCAATTCAATAAATTTAAACAACCTATTTGTCACCACCCAAACTTAAAAGCCAACTTGCAACCACTTAGCACTCTTAATTCATGCACTTACCCAACAAGAAAGTTTACTATATTACCAATCATTCATCAGATCATGTTCCCTCACCAACAAACAAAATAGTGAATATAATTTGGTCTACACATTCAAATATGCTTTTGAATATAGATTACGGACATCACACAATTAAAGAAAATTCGCTCATTCTCACAAAGAATTCATATGCATCCCGTGGTCGTATCATAAGCTTGCCTGTAGTGTATATCTCTAATAACTAATCTAGCCGAATCTAGGATGAATTAGGACTTTAAGGTTGTAATATAGGCCAATGGACGGGTATGATATATTTAGAAGTAGTGACTAACCCTTCTAAGCACTTTAATACACTACATTCACAATTCAAGCACATATTTTTCTCAACCTATTCACTTGCCACAAACCATATGCAACATAGCCCTTACTTTTTCAATTAAGCACTTATATATTTCCAGTAGCACGAATCAATAAGGAGGTGTTTATTTTTCAAGATATTTTCACAATCATTTTTTTCTTTAAATGTTTCTTTCTCTTTTTTTTTTCTTTTTCACACACTCCATACAATTAAGTTCATTTGCTAGTGACCTTTAATTTCAACTTTAGTGCCCCAACGGGCCCTTCCATAGTTCCACTCAAAAGCTACTCCCCAATATCTAATCTTGCTTCTTTTAGCGATTAAGTGCCATATGAGGTAAAAGTTCAATCAATATCAAATTAAGAACAAAATAGGGGTATGACTTGTAATGTGGTTGAATAGGTCTATAGGCTCAAAGGGGCTAGCAACGGAAAACTTTATTTTCTTATGTGACAAGCACATCTATGATAAAGAAAGAAAATGCCTACGCCATCTCCTAGTTTAGAACAACTTACAATTTAGCTTCAATTAACATACGGGGCAAGTTCTAGACTACACAGGATAACACAGAAAATCACAAATCCTCACACAGATGTTGCACATGACTTAATGACAACGATTTTGTTCAACTCTCAAGTCAAGCAAGCACACATAATTGAGAAAATTAACAAATATTACACTATGTGGCATACAAGTCAAACAATTGAGAAAACGCGTCACAAAATAGGCTATTTACTTTACTTAGTACTCACAATTCAAACCAAATACATGGAAAAACAGAATGTATGTCATAGCCTAGTGTACCAGCATCAACCATGTCAATGAATATCTCAAAGTGACTCGGCTTCTTCCTAAACTACTCCACAAAAATAAAAAGAAAGTACCTGGTTTCGAGCTGCACCCTTGGAAAAGAATCAGTGGCCAAAGAAAAACCAATGGACACTACCTAACTATCCTTAAAAAAATGTCTTTTTGATATTTTTAATTGGACTTCATTCCTCAAAAAAATTGTCCAAAAGATCCATCGTTACGAAAAATCCGAACATTTTCTAATTTGTTTTTAATATATTTTCATTTTTTTATACCTAGACTACGCCTACTACGAGTTCTACAAGAAAACAAGATAAAAAAAATTAGTTTTATACAATTACACTTCACAAAGTAGTTTCCCTACCCCACACTTATTTTATGCATAGTCCTCGATTCATGATCATAGATAAAAATAATAAAACAAGGGTGAGAAATATTTCCTAAGGCCTTCTCTGGCCTAGCTCGAACATCATCCCCAATATTAAGGGTCGGGACGATCCCACACTTAAGCTCAAACATGCTCCTCAGCTTCAACTTTGGGTGCTCAGACTTTCCTTATTCTGAAAAATAAAAACAACACGAAACTTAACACTATATAAAAATAAAAAAATTAAAATACAAACTGGGTTGTCTCCCAACAAGCGCTTGATTTAACGTCTCGGCACGACGCTATCACTTTCACAACTTTTCCTTCCACTTTGAGGAAATAAATTGTGCACCCAATTTTACATCAATTTTTCTATCACGTTCCTAGGGCGGTGGTATAAAAATATGTGAACCAATCAATAGGTATCACATCTTGCACTTCTTGGTATTTAAGTGGAGGATGTTGTTTTGTCTCCTTGACATCATAAATTTCAGAATATAAGCACTTTGTTCCTTATCCACTGACTCCTGCATATGCTCAAATGGATCAATTCCCATGTCACCAACCAAACATAACGTTGAAAAGTATTTAGAATGAGGGCCAATACGCTCCACCTCCACAATTGCATTATTTTTCACATCCTCAATTTTGCACTCTTTGTCAACCTTGGCATCATTAATAATATTTTTGTCGAATTGTTAGAATTCTTCTTTTTGCTCCATAAGTTGGCCAGTATCTATGACAATTGGTTGTAGGGCATCCGCCTCAACTTTTTTATTCAATTGAGCCTGCATGTTATGGATATCTGAGCCAAATTGGTCTATCTCTTGCTTGAGCTCAGTTCTTTCATCTATCAACTGTTCTGACATATTTGAAAGACCATCATGGAGAAACTCATGAGATTTTATCAGTTGAGCTTGTTCCTCAAGCCAAGATTGGTTCACTATATCTGTTTCTTCAAAATAATCTTCTTGTGGGAACTTGCTCTCTTCATCGAATTGAGGTTCTTCTTGGAAATTATCCATTAACTCTTCCATTCTAGCCTAGAGTCTTTTGATCATTAAGGCATCAAGACTTTGTTGCTCGACTATTTTCCTCATCATGTTCTGTTTCTCGGCTATTTGCCTTATCTTGTCCATAATACGAGCCACACTTTTCATGTCCTCCACTTTATTGCTCCTATCAAACTCATAAATATTATTAGAAACATTATAATAAGAACTCCAAGAAGGATAATAAGAATTAGGACAACCATTCAATGTCCACCTTGATTAACCACACACATTACAAAAATTCCACACATCAGATTGAGATGCATAATTTTTCCACAAGTGTGGTCCTCCATATTTTGGAAGGATCACCATAATAAGAATAACCAATATTCGACCAATTATCATTCCAAGATGCCATGTAAACAAAGATAATAATATATTAAACTAAGTAAAAATAAAAAATAAAAACTTGAATAGGCAAAAAGTAAAAATCCAATCTAGTAGAATACTTAATTTCTAAGTCTCCGGCAATGACACTAAAAACTTGTTGCTCCCAAATGCACATGCAAGTATACGCGGTCGACAAGTAATACAGGATTGTAAGTCCAGATATAATACCCATAGGGACTTGTGATTAACTATCAACTAAATTAAACAAAATAATTGAATGATGTCCAAGCGAATCCTCATGTATAAATATTTAACTAAAATTAATCTAGAGTAACAAACTATCAGATTAAAGGAATCAAATGAAACAATTTGGTGAATATTAGATATGAATTCAGTGAGAGTGAATATTTTAGAGCTATGGGTTAGCTAACAATCCCGTTGAGTTTTCTACCTAAATTGTCTAATTAGTTTATCTGGTTTATTGGTTAACAAAGTTAATATTGCTCGTAGCCTTATCCCGAAGTATAACACGCCAATTCAATCTAACCTAACGCTAATATTACTATGGAATTAGAAATAACAAGAACACATTTATAATTCATGTATAGTAAACAAGAAAGGTGATTAGGTATATGTAATGACCTGACCCGTCATCTTCTGTATTTCAGCCCCATCATCCCCGTATTATGCTTCCCCGTATGTTGGTATATGTGTTTGGTGAGTTTGAGATGTGTTGGATTGAATTTGGTTAGAAATGAGACCCATATTCTCTTTAAGGAAAGCTTAAGTTGGAAAAGTCAACCACGTTGACTTGTGAGTTAGAGGGCTCGGAATGGATTTCCGACGATTTGACTAGTTTCGGATGGTGATTCATGACTTGGGAGAGAGATCGGAAGTTAATTCGGAGGTTTGGTGTATAATTAGGCTTGAATTGGCTAAGTGAAATTTCGGTGAATTTCGGTTGATAGGCGAGATTTTGATCCGGGGCTCGGAATGAAATTCTGAGAATTCCAGTAGCTTCGCTAGATGATTTTGGATATATCTGTAAATTTTAGGTCATTCGGACGTCCTTTTTGGTGGGGGTTTTTTTATCAAATGTTAGTTTTGGATGTTATGGTTGAGCTTAGGCTTGAATCCGCTTTGATTTGATGATTTTTGTGTTTAAGGACGTGTTTTTATGGTTGGAAGTAGTTCATATGATGTTTTGGAGTAGTTTGGTGGTTTGGTTGGGGTCCCAGGGTCCCCGGGGTGATTCCTGATGGTGAAACGAAGAAGTTTTGATTTCATCAGATTTTGGGATCTGCCTTCTGGTATTTTCGCTTTTGCGGAAGGAGAGCTCCTTAAGCAGTGACCGCAGAAGCGGCTAGGAAGCCACATAAGTGGAAGTGGGACCGCTGGAGCGGCCAAGTGACCGCAGAAGAAAAGTCGCGGAAGCGGTCGCTGGAAATTTAAAGAGAACCGCAGAAGCAGTCGAAATGTCGCGGAAGCGAGAAAACGGCCGCGGAAGCGGAAAACGGCCTGGGTTTAATGAAACAGTAGCTTTTGAAAATTTACAAAAGAGAAGAACATTTGGACTTCGAGCTAAGGCGATTGTGGGTGATTTTTGGAGAGGTTTTTGAGGGGATTCATCAGGTAAGAACTCTTGGACCTATAGTATGTCAATATATTGTAAATCATGGATTAAACACAAAGAAATCAAGGTTTTTAATGTCAACAATGGTGGTTAGGGCTTGAAACCCAAGTGAACCTTAAAGTCTTGATTTGAAGGGTCAAATGAACTTCGATTCTTGTCAAAATTGATATGTATGGACTCGTGGCGAGACGAGAATTCCGAAAATGTGAATTTTGTAATTTTTCGAGAAGTGGGCCCGAGGCTCGGGTTTTGCCAACTTCGGTTTTTTGGGTGTATTTCGAGTTATTTCGATTGGGTTGCGTCCCATTAGCCTATTTTGACATATTCATATTGGTCTTGATCAGATTTGGCATCCGCGGAGGTGGATTATCGAGGGATAGGCATTTCGAGCTGGTCTACGGCCGGCTAGAGGTGAGTAATGCAAGTAAATGCTGTTATGAGAGTTTGAAACCCCAAACTTTCACATCGTAACACTAGTTGAGGCGTGATACGCACTCCATGATAAGTGCGGGGTCAGATACTGTTAGGGGATTGTGACTTGGTCCATCCCGAGTGAGATTTATACTATATTGGCGTATGATATACACATTATGATGACTATTATTGGGATTTATGCCGTGTTTGGGGCCTAGTACTGACATGTGATATCCTTAGGGAGTTGGTATTATTGTTGTAGCATGATTGCATATCATTTATTATCAGTCCATGGTTTCAAAACATTGTTTTCAAAACCTAGCCGTGTTTCAAATGTTCAGAACTTCTATGCTATCTTTTAAATGTATTTCGGCTGAGGATTTTTGTACCATCATATGCATTGCATCGCATCCCTGCATTTGCATCGCATGTAGATATATTTTGTTCAGTTGCAGATACTGTTATACACTGTTTAGGCTTACTTTGTGTAATTATTGGTTTTCTTGCTTTCAGAGCTTTATTTACTGTTATTACTCACTGGGTCAGAGTACTCACATTACTCCCTGTACCTTGTGTGCAGATCCAGGATAGTCTCAGGCAGAGTAGATCCTGCAGTGGTCAGCTTTCAGCAGTTCGGAGTGTCGAGGTAGCTGCACGGCGTTTGCAACCATTGACTCTCTTTCCCCCATATTTATTTCCTATTTTTCCTTGTATATTTAGTTACAAAGAGACTTGTATCAGATTGGGTTTTACATTTTAGAGGCTCTGACTTGTGACACCTGTTCCTGGATGGTTTATTGTTGGTTTCAGTATATTCCGCTCTGTTTTGGGTTTAAAATCTCTTTTGTTTGTGAGTTTATCACTTCTTTATTGTCTTTCATCTGGGATTATTGATATTGAGGTCGGGCTTTCCTAGCCTTACCGCCGGGCGCCACCATGATCGGGTTTGGGTCGTGACAGTATATTCCTATCCTAACCGCAAATCCGCTCCCCCCTCCCCCAGAGTTAAGATCTTGCTCTATTCAATCTTATATGCAATCTAGAATTCTCTCTCTCGAGTTCAATCCTTAATTCGTAGATTGTATTAAGTGCAAGATTGAATAAATAAACCAATATGATAAAATAATAAGAACATTTCAAGCTTCAAAATACAACGTTCATGTAGCACCCAAAACTCTAGAACAAATAAACTATGAAATTAAAGGAAAAGAAGAGAAGAAACACTAGTTAAAAGCCTCCTCCAAGCGTGGTGTATGTTTCCCCAAGTGAAACTCCCTTCAAAATATGTTAGATCTCCTCAAAAGTGGCTCCCCCTTCAAAAACATGTTTAGTCTTGCATTCATACGTGTTGTGTCGGTCTAGGACCAGAATAACCTTGTCCCAAGTAAAATTGGACAACTTTCATGTCAACGACGCCCAACCCGGCGACAGTCACCCACCAAGGCGCTACTCAAATTGTTGCACACTGTCTTCAGCGCCACATGTGGCTCCAGGCGCTGCCTATGGCACCCAAATGGCCTATTTTTCCAGTTTTGTTCGTATTAGTTCAAATCTTGCACATTTCGCCCCAATTGCTCCCAAATCATTCCTACAAGTAAAACACTTCAAATTAATATAAATCATAGCATTTAACATCCCAAATTCACGAAATTAGAGTAAACTATGAGGCGATATACATAGAAATATATATACTTTAAGCTAAACATCAATCGCGAACCCTTGTTTTTAATTATTATGCATAGGGTTTTCGCTCCTACGGCCATTTATCCGCACCTGCGAAGCTGCTTCTGCGGTAAAATTCCCGCTTATGCAGAAGTCACTTATCCAGTTTCCTCCTCATTTGCGATCACTAGACCGTATTTGCACATATCGCAGGTGCGGGAAATCCATCGCACCTACAGACAAAACTCACATCTGCGCCCTACTGCCCGCTTCTGCGACCATCGCAGGTGCGGGAAAGTCTTCGCACCTGCGATCTCTACCTAACTCTTCCTTGGTCACTTCTGCGATTCTTGCCACGCTTTTTCGAGCTCGCACCTGCTGTGCCCACTCCGCAGGTGCGGTTACACCCGTAGCAGCTGCACTTCAGCTGCTTTATCAACTCAAAATCAAGTCTGTTAACCACCCAAAATCAACTAGAGGCCCACCAGACCTCAACCAAACATAACAACAAATATAACCCAATACAAACTTATTCAGATCCTAAAATCACCTCAAGAAACATCAACAACACAAATTATATACGGATTCAAGCCTAATGAACTTTGAAAATTTCAAATTCCAAAAATGATGTCAAAACCTATCAAATCATGTCCGATTGACCTTAAATTTTGCACACAAAGCATAAATGACACTACGATCATATTCCAGCTTCCGGAAATCCAATCCGAACCCGATATAAAAAAGTCCACTCCTGATCAAAATTTCTAAAATTCAGCCTTTCGGCACTTCAACCCTAATTCTACTATAGACCTTCAAACCACTATCCCAGCGCATTCCAAAGTCCAAAATTATTTAATAGGGCTAACGGAACTATCAAAATTCAAATCCAAGGTAGTTTGAACATAAGTCAACATCTGGTCAACTTTTCCAACTTAAGCTTTCAAATAAGAGACTAAGTGTCTCAATTCATTCTAAAATCACTCCAAACCCGAGCCAAGTTACCCGATAAGTCATAATACAGTTGTAGATCACAAATAAGTAAAAAATGGGGGAACGGGGCTACAACTCTCAAAATGACCTTCCGGGTTGTTACATCTTCCCCCTCTTAAAGAAACGTTCATCCTTGAACAGGTCTAGAAACATACTTGGAACCATAAATAGGTGTGGATATCTCCTCTGCATCTCTCGTTCGGTCTGCCAAGTAGCCTCCTCCATGGAATGACCTCTCACTACACTTTCACTGAAGTTATATACTTTAACCTCAACTTTAGGACTCGCCGCTCCAAAATGGCCACCGGCTCCACAACATATGTCAAATCACCATCTAGTTAAAGCCGTGCTAAAATCCAAAACATGAGATAGATTGCCGATATATTTCTGGAGAATAGAAACATGAAATAGTAGGTGCAAACTTGACAAGCTAGGAGGCAAGGCAAGCTTGTAAGCGACCTCCCCAATCCTCTAAACTACCTCAAAGGGACCAATGAACCGAGGGAACAACTTGCCTTTCTTCCCAAACCTCAAAACACCCTTCATGGGTGAAAACTTAAGCAGAACCTTCTCCTCAACCATGTGAGACACATAACGAACCTTCCTGCCAGCATAACTCTTTTGTCTTGACCGTGCCATGCGAAGCCGCTCCTGAATCAATTTAACTTTGGTCAAAGCATCCTGAACCAAGCCAGTACCCAATAGACTAGCCTTGGCCGGCTCAAACCAACCCACCGGAGATCTACACTGCCTCCCATAAAAAGCCTCATACGGAGCTATCTGAATACTCAACTGATAATTGTTATTGTAGGCAAACTCCACGAGCGGTAGAAACTAGTCCCATGAGCCCCTGAACTTAATGATACAATCGCGTAGCATGTCCTCCAATATATAAATAGTGAGCTCAGACTGTCCGTCCATATGAGGGTGAAATGTGCTCAACTCAACTTGAGTTCCAACTTTCGCTGTATGTCTCTCTAAAACTGCGATGTAACTGTGTGCCTCTATCTGAAATGATGGAAACCGGCGCACTGTGTAGGCAAATAATATCTCTAATATAAATCTTAGCCAATCGATCTGAAGAATAAGTAGTACTCACAATAATGAAGTTGCACCGAATTGGTCAGCCATCCACAATCACCCAAATTGCATTTAACTTTCTCAAAATACGTGGGAGCCCAACTATGAAATCCGTGGTGATCCGTTTCCACTTCCACTCTGGGATCTCTATCTTTTGAAGCAACCCCCATGTCTCTGATGCTCGTATTTACCAGCTGACAGGTGAGACACCGAGCCACAATCCCATATATATCCTTCTTCATTCTCCTCCACTAACAGTGCTTCCTCAAGTCCTAGTACTTCTTCGTGGCACTCGGATGGACGGAATACCGCGAGCTATGGTTCTTCTCAAGAATCAACTGCAAGAGATCTCTCTCCAACGGGAATGAATGCAACACTGCCCATACTCAGTGCCTTCTGACTCAAGACATTGGCCTTTTCCGGAGTAATATCATAGTCCTTTAGCAGCTCCAACATTCTCCGCTGCCTCAAATTAAGATTGTTGTGTTTGAACAAGTGCTTGAGGCGATGGTGATTCGTAAATACCTCACAAGACACACCATAGAGATAATGCCTCCAAATCTTCAACACATGAACAATGGCAGTCAACTCCAAATCATGAACAATGTAGTTATTCTCATGGGACTTCAACTGACACGAAGCATAAGCAACTACTCTACCCTCCTGTATCAAAACACACTCAATACCGATCCGAGAAGCATCACAATATACTGTATAAGAACTAGAAGCTCATGGCAGAACTACAAGTGCAGTTGTGGTCGAGGCACTCTTGAGCTTCTAAAAGCTCTCCTTGCAGTTATCCGACCACCTGAAAGGAGCACCCTTTTGGGTCAATTTCGTCAAGGGCAATACAATAGACGAGAAACCCTGTACGAACCTATGGCAATAACTAGCCAACCCAAGAAAGATCCACATCTTTGTAGCTGAGGACGGTCATGTCCAGCTCTAAACTGCCTCTGTCTTCTTTGGATCTACCCGGATACCCTCACAAGACACTACGTGTCCCAAGAACGCCACTGAACTGAGCCAGAACTCACACTTGGAGAACTTAGCATAAAGCTTCTCTTCCTTCAACAGCTGCAACACAATCAGTAATGCATGGAATGCTTTTCCTGGCTACGAGAGTACACAAAAATATCATCAATGAATATAATGACAAACGAGTCAAGATAAGGCTGAAACATGTTGTTCATTAGATGCATGAACGCTACTGGGTGTTGGTCAGCCCAAAAGAAAACACAAGGAACTCATAATGACCATAACGGGTCCTGAAAGCTGTCTTAAAAATATTCAAGTCTTGAATCCTTAAATGGTGATACCCTGACCTCAAATCAATCATGGAGAGCACCCTCACTACCTGAAGCTGGTCAAATAGTGCCATCCTTTTTCTTCACAAACACAACTGGTGCACCCCAAGGTGGCAGACTAGGCCTAATAAACCCCTTCTTAAGGAGCTCCTGACGCTGCTCCTAAACTCCTTCAACTCAGCCAGTGCCATACAGTACCCCCTCTAGAACCCTTGTTTTTAATCATTCTGCCCAGGATTTTCGCTCATACGGCCATCTATTCGCACCTGCGGAGCCGTTTCTGCAGTAAGATTCTCGATTATGCGAAAGTCACCTATCCATCTTCTTCGTCTTCTACGATCAACGGACCGTATCTGCACATATCGCGGGTGCGGGAAATCCGTCGCACCTGCGGACCAAACTCGCAAATGTGCCTTATTGCCCGCTTCTGCGACCATCGCAGGTGCGGGAAAGTCTTCACACTACGACCTCTTCCCAATTCTTTCTTGGTCGCTTCTATGATTCATGCCATGTTTTTTCGGGCTAGTACTTGCTGTGTCCACTCCGTAGGTGCGGTTACACCAGTAGCAGCTGCTTTATCAACTCAAAATCAAGTTCATTAACTACCCAAAATCAACCCCAGTCCCTCCGGACCTCAACCAAACATACCAATAAATCTAATAACCCGATACGAACTTAGTCAAATCCTCAAGCAACATCAATAACACAAATTACACACGGATTCAAGCCTAGTGAACTTTGAAATTTTCAAATTCTACAAACAACGTCAAAACCTTTCAAATCACATCTGATTGACCTCAAACTTTGCACAGAAGTCATAAATGACACCACGAACCTACTCTAACTTCCAGAAATCCAATCCAAACCCAACATAAAAAAAATTCCATTCCTGGTCAAAATTTCTAAAATTCCAACTTTCGGCACTTCAAGCCTTATCCTACTTAGGACCTCCAAATCACAATCTGGATGCGTTTCAAAGTCCAAAATCACATAACAAAGCTAATAGAACCATCAAAATTCAAATCCAAGGTCGTTTGCACATAAGTCAAAATCCGATCAACTTTTCTAACTTAAGCTTTCAAATAAGAGATTAAGTGTCTCAATTCATTCTGAAATCACTCCAGACCCAAACCAACTAATTCGGTAAATCATAATACAGTTGTTAAACACAAAAAGCAGAAAATAGGGGAATTACCTCCTCAAAACATTCGAAACGGTTGGCCAGATCGTTACACTTTCACTAAGTAATTACCTACTCAAATAGAGTACATACAGAATGGACCTTACCAGATAGGTCTTCACAACTCAAATCAGGAAAAACATACGGATACACTGGTTTCTTGGAAAAATTAGGCACGCGCTGTTGAGGCGAACGGTCCGATCCGCTAGCGTATTTTGTAGAAATTCCACGGCAAACGGCCCGGTCCCATCATAATGTGTGCTCTGTCGAGGGTCGAATGACATGAACCATAGATGCATCTATTATAGTACTAAGGCGAATACCCCACTCCTATAAGAGTATGGTACATAATCCTGCCGAGGCGAATGACCTGATCCCATTATAATAAGAAGCTTTAACGTGTCCTTGACCCCACTGACAAATACATGTGTGAGTGATGAATTTTAAGTAAACCTTTCGATGAAGGCGCATAGCGCATGAGAAATTGATAAGAGGAGCGCAATGATTCTGCGGCTAATCAGGAAGCTCGTTAAATATCTACAATAGCAATTCTATCACTCTACGCAAGTCTAATTTCAAGTCTAACGTAAATAAAGGAATTTAATAGGCAATGGACGCCTCAAATAGTAAAGTTATAGCATGGTGGGAACCTAAGTGTACCCAGACATAACACGAATCTAGCTACGTATAGACTCTTATATCCTCGTGCATACATGCCCCCCCCCCGCAACAAGAAGCATATATCAAATACATTACTAGTGGTAGTTTGCCCTCACAAGGATAGATAGGAGACTTACCTTGCTTTGAAGTTCTATAACCGGCTCTAACGCTACGCTAACATCTCAAACCAATGCGCGTCACTCTAAAACTAGTCAAACAATGTGCAAACCAATAAAAATATACTCTGATACTTATAATAAATAAATTCATAACAATTCTCAACTCCACTCAAAAAGTCAATAAATTCAACCCTCGGGCCCGCTTGCCCAGGTTCCAAAAATTTTCGAAGAAACGCATAACACCACGAACTCAAACATATAATTTATTCCAAATTCCACGTCCAATTTAGTGGTCAAAATCCATAAATACCAAATACTAGGTTTTCTACCAAAATCTCAAATTTCTACTAATTCATGTTTAAATCCATGTATAATCCATGTATTTTACTAACATTATGTGGGAATTATTTTCCCTTGAAATGATTGATTAAAATCTCCCCCTGAATCACTCCAAAGTCGCCTAAACCAATAGAGAATGAAAGAAAATGGCCCAAATCCCATATAAAAATCCTGCAAAGGTCCATCCTTCTTCGCGATTGCGGGAACTTCTTCACGATTGTGAAGGCTAAAAATCACTGCCTCCAAAATTTCTCTACGCGTTCGCAAACCGCATTCACATAGCCGTCTAATCCCTAACCTTCGTGTTCTCGGCCCATGAGCCACGTTCGCAAAGGCTTAATGCCTGGAAGGCCAGCTCCCCTTGCTTTTCATGGTTCGCTATCACCAACTCGTGTTCGCGTAGGCTTCCCAGCCTCTGCTCCTCGTTCGGGTCTCCTTCGATGGGAAAATTCCCAGTAGTTCTCAAAATCCTTCTTTGTGAATGTATGGGACCCTTCACATTCGCAGAAGGAAACAAGACAACAACAACAACTGTGACAAAAAAAGGATTTTTGATCCAAACACCACCCTGAAACTCACCCAAGACCCCCAGGACCCGGTCCAATCATACTAATCATTCCCGAAAAATGATGCGTACTTGATCAAGGCCCACTACAAAAAAAAAATGTTTAGCGATGGAATTTAGCGACAAGAGATACTCCGTAGCTAAATAACGACGGATTAGCGACGTATTTTCTCACTTGTCACTAAATAAGCTACAAAAAGAATTTGCATAAAGTATAGCGACGGGATAGCGACAAACACCAATACTCGTCGTTAATATTGGCGCTAAACATTAGCGCCATTGTTTTACCTACAAAATTAGCTACGAAAGTGCAGCGACAAAAAGTATTAAAATATAGCGACGAATTTAGCGTCCAAAATTACGTCGCTATGTGCGTTTTATATATGAAGACATTAAAGTTAAAAGTCCGTCGCTATTTTCTGTCTCTAAAAAACTAGATCCATTAAATTAAATTTTCAGTAATTAATCCGTAGCTATATTCGTCGCACATTTAAGTCTGAAAGAATTAACTTGGTTAAAAGATCCACATCCAATTCTGGGGCAAAATCCAACTCTAGGGTTCTTTCTGTTTGCATGCTTGCCAGAGAAGTTATTTATGCCTCAATAGGATTAGAACAATAAGGTTAGTCCGACTTAGTTATATGGGTAACAATATCGATGCTATTGTATCCCTTATTTGTACTTTTTCTATTTGTTGTATTTTCTTTTATAATAGATGTTATTAATAAAATACCAACCTACGCACTTGCTTGGGGTGGAAAAAAAAAAAACTCCTCTTCAACTCCTCTTCCCGTATCTTCAACACAGTTTTTTTTGGCTCTTCCATCAGTTACATTAAGGACAACGGGATTATAGATACGCAAAGTTAGCGACGGTATCCATTACTTTCAGAAATGTTCTCACTTCTTCTCACTGACACAAGTCCAATGGTGGTCCGCTATTACCCAAAACTATAGCATCTTCATCATCAGCTTCCAATGGTGGTCCATCGCCAAGATCGTGGAAAATGAGGTCAAATGATACCAGGGATGAAGAAAAATAACAGACTCACTTGAATAATTTTTCGTTCTGTCCAGTGTCACCTTGGTGTTTGGTTCATCGGTGCTTGCTTTGAGAACGCACATTTGGGGAATCAAAAGCCATTGCTTCTTCTTCTGTGGGGAATCAAAAGCAAGGATTTGAAGTATTCCTCTAAGTTCTGGTCTAAAAATAGAGTCAGAGGGTAGCTGCTGCTTAGCGCTTATCGGTAAGTTTTGGGATCCAGGACTCCATATATAGCCAATCTGTTTTGCTGTATTAATTAGCTTATTCCTAGACCAGCCATTTAGCTTTGGATCTATCCTTTTTGGTGGCACATTATATATATTGTTCGTCAATCATCAGCTGACAACTGAAGACCAAAAAAATTAATCAAAAGGGTTCATTGAGTAGTTTTCACTTTGGTTTAATGTCAAAAACTCTTGATTATCTCATTTTTTGTTGAAGCTTTTAATGACATTTTAGACTATAATCAAGAGCAGAACTGTTGCTTAAAATGTGTCTGTTTGTATGTCTTCCAATAGAAAAGCAGTTCGAAGCTCACTAAACAAGAGATACATTATTTGAAAATTTTCTTTGCAGGTCGACAAGAATTTATGTGGTAAAAGTTCTCATAAAGATCTAGTTTTTATTAGTCTTCGTGCTTGATCCAAAAGGCATTTCAGGTCTGGTAAATTCTCATGTCCTTGTTCTATTGATTGTGCTTTTTTCTATTGCATTGGTTTAATTGAATAATTTATAAATTACATTGTAGGGCATACTAATTAGTATCATTTTCGACTTATGTAATCCTCAATATATATCATTTCATTTGTTTATTTGAGGTTCTTATTAGGTGATAGCATAGGAAAATTGACTAGATTCATATATGGTTGGTTATATGAAAGTGGCAATAATCTGCTGTTGCTGATCTTGGCGCCTTATCCTGCCCTTGCACGTTCAAGTTTGAATTATGGACTAAACTTTGCTAGAACTTCCTGTCTATTGCAACAGTCCAAATGCACTTATTCAACCTTATTTAACTATGACATATAAGTTTTTGTTGAGGTGAGAGATTATATGGCTTCCAAGCCAAAGCATAAATGACGTAGACTTGTATATTCATTGTATATTTACTGTATGTTCATGATATACATTGTAATGGGCTGTGATGATTATTGATGTTGGATTGTGTATCTGAGCCCAAGTTTATTTTAGTCTTGGGCCGGCTGACCCGACCCAAGAGTAAAAGTGATGTATATAGTAGGTGCAGATATTTTTGTAAAGGGACGGATTTCATTTTGCTTAATAAAATTTTCTCGATCTTCTGGAGGCTTCTCTCAACTACTCCCTTTCTCTCTCTTATTTCTCTCACTATATCCTCCATGTTCTTCAGCTTAATCTTCACGTTTTCATGGTATCAGAGCCACATGATCTTCGGATCCTTCTCGGTTGCGTGTTATCGATCCTGTTCGAAGCTTTTGCTGAAGCTTTTCTCATGGTTATCGGTGAGAGATACTGTTTGGAGACGTTTCAACGAATGTTGAGCGGATAATCGGAGCTTTCCTGTTATTCAAGGTTCCGATCTTGTATCAGTGGGTGTTTTGGGTAATTTTCCGGCATCCCTGGTTTTATTTCGACGAGTTCTTCAAATTCTAGGGTTTTCCGACTTTCGGACCTAGAGTTTTGGTGTTATCCGATGACTTTCTCTTTGCTTGATGGACGTTTTGGGTGATTTTCCGGCGTCTGTGACCCTATTCCGGTGAGTTTCAGAACCTACTGTTTCCGGTGTTGGACCTAGGGTTTTCTCTGTTGATTGAAGGCCGATCTTCTCCGGTCGCGAAGAAGGAGGGTAACTCTGTCCTTATTTTGAGTATTGTATGCTTTGTATGTGAGTATCTGGTTCCGTATGTGAGTATCTGGTTCCGTTATATTTTGCTTGTCGACACTGTTTTTCTTTCAAGCTGGTTCATTAATCATGGCTTCTAATACGAATGTTGGTACCTCCTCCTCGGTAGACTCTACCAGCCCCCTTTTTGTATACTCCTCTGATGTCCCTGGGGTCTCTCTTGTCCCCACTCCCTTCTCGGGTAGTGGTTATGGGGGTTGGAGGAGAAAAATGATTGTCGCGTTATCTGCTAAAAACAAAATTGGTTTTGTTGATGGCACGTGCTCCCGGCCAGCCACTAATGTGGCTCAACAAAGGTTATGGGACATGTGCAATAATATGGTGATTTCCTGGTTAACTGCCTCCCTCTCCCCTCAAATTGCTGAAAGTGGTCAGTATTCTGATAGTGCACAGAGTATATGGTCCCAACTTCAGGCCAGATATGGCACTGCAAACAGGACCAAAATTTTTTGAATTGAAAAGAGAGCTTTCTCACACCTCTCAAGGGTCCCTAGATGTAGCTTCATATTTTAATAAACTCAAAGGTCTGTGGGATGAATTAGAATCAATGTGTGCCAATCATGGCCAAAGATGTATTTGTGCTGCCAAAGATGGTATAATACAGGAAAATGATGAAAATAAGGTATTTCAGTTTCTAATGGGCCTTAATGAAGCATACATGGGGGTAAGGAGTAACCTTTTGATGATGCAGCCACATCCAACCCTTGACAGTGTCTATAATATGGTCCTCAATGATGAGAAGCAAAGACAAGTCCAGTCTCCTTCTCACTTTATTCCAGACTCTGTGTCTTTCAATGTCCATACTAATAGGCATTCAGTTGGACTTAATAAGGCCACAGTGCCTAATCCTTCTCCTCCTTTCAGACAAAGAGTCAATTTTGATCAAGCCAGAGGGCCTTTATTCTGCAGATACTGTAAAAAATCTGGACACTTAATTGATAAGCGTTTCAAGATCCATGGGTATCCACAAAGTACAAATTTTAACAAGGGGAGGAGACCTGCTGCTACTCATCTTACTGCTGGTGTGGATTTCCCTCATTCTGAAGGACATATGTCTGTTCCCCAAGGGAATCCTCCTGAAAGCCATCAATCTGTTCCAAAAATAGATGGCCAGAGTTCTGTGATACCGGGGTGGAGCAGACAACAGTATGATCAATTGATGAACTTATGACAACAGACCCAGTTAGGGGACCCCACTGCTCAGACTCCTCCTCCCATGTATGCTGCTAACTTTGCTGGTACTATGCTAACTGAGAGCCCTATTTCTGATTCCAAACTCTGCATGCTTACCCATATTAATTCTGTCACCTGGATCATAGATTCAGGTGCATCTAATCATATGACACATGATAAACAATCACTTTCTAACATCACACCTTTACCTGTGCCCTATCTTGTCCCTCTTCCTAATGGCTATAAAGTGAAAGTAACATGCACATGTTCTTTTGCACTAACTCCATTCATCACCCTTCATAATGTGTTGCTGGTTCCTTCTTTTAAACACAACTTGATTTCTGTCCACAAGTTAGTGAAGCAGTTGCATTGTGTAGTTTTGTTCACTGAAAATTCATGCTTACTCCACATGATACAGGATCCTTCTTTGAGGAGACCTCTGGATTTTGGTAGAGAAGCTGCTGGCTTATATAAACTGGCTTGGGTTCCTCCTTCCCCTTCTTCCTCTATTAGTTGTTCCTCTACTTCTGTTTGTTCTGTGTCTGCTTCTTGTACTGATGACATTTTGTCTGATAACAAGGCTGTTCTCTTGCCCTCACATGTACATAGTTCCATCTGTAATAATGTTGTTACAACTGACATGAATTACATTTGGCATTTAAGACTTGCTCATACTTCATTTACAAATATGAGACATATTTCTGGTTTGTCTTTTCCATTTGCTTCTAAACAACCTTTCCCCTGCTCTGTCTGTCCTATGGCAAGACAGACTAGACTCCCCTTTCCTGATAGTTCTATTAACACCTCTAGACCCTTTCAATTAATTCATGTGGATACTTGGGGGCCTTATCATACTCCAACTTCTTCTGGTTGTAGATATTTCCTTACAATTGTTGATGATTTTTCTAGGGCAACCTGGACACACTTAATGGGATCCAAAAGCAATGCTTTTTCTCTGCTTAAGTCATTCCTTTCTCTGGTTAAAACCCAATTTAATGTTGTGGTTCAAGCTGTGAGAAGTGACAATGCTTTAAAATTGGGGTCTAGCATTGAGGGTACATCTTTCTTTAGCAGTCAGGGGATCATTCATCAAACCACCTGCCGTCATTCTTTTCAACAGAATGGTGTTGTTGAGAAAAAGCATAGAACCCTCCTTGAAACATGTAGAGCTTTACTTTTCCAATCTGGGTTACCTGTGTCTTTCTGGGGGGACTGTTTGTTGACTGTCACTCACCTCCTTAACAGAAAACTAGTCTCCTAATGAAATTTTGTATGGGAAAGCTCCAACCTATTCTCATTTGAGAGCATTTGGGTGCCTTGCCTATGCTACTGTCCCAATCCCTCAAAGGGACAAGTTAAGGCCAAGAGCCATTTCTTGTGTTTTCCTGGGTTATCCTTTTGCCAAGAAGGGTTATAAATTGTATGATCTTGCTTCCAAGAAATGTTTGGTTTCCAGGGATGTTATTTTCCATGAATACTGTTTTCCTTTTAAAACTGCATCCTCTTCTGCTCATCCTTCTGCTTTATCCTTTCCTTTTGTTCCACCTGTAGAACATTGTGATGATCCAAATTCTCCCATTCCCATCTCCTCTCCTCTTCCTCCTACATCTGTTCAAGTACCTCATCATACTATTCCAGACTCTACTGACTCTGCCTTAATTCCTTCTTTCAATCCTGATATCTCCCCTCCTGCTTTGGCCTCTTCCCTTTCTGTTCCTGCTCCCAGAAAATCTCAAAGATAGCATAATCCTCCCTCTTATCTTAAGGATTATGCCTGTCAACTTCCTGCCTTCTCTGGATCATCTTTCTCCTCTTTGGAATCTGAACCTCTATATTACTCTCAAGCTGCATCTGTTCCAGCATGGCAGGATGCCATGAGAAAGGAGTTTGATGCTTTGGACACAAACCATTCTTGGGATGTTGTTCCTCTTCCTCCTGGTAAGAAACCCATTGGTTGTAAATGGGTTTATAAAATCAAATACAAGGCTGATGGCTGTGTTGAAAGGTATAAAGCTAGACTTGTTATTAGAGGAGATACTCAAGTTGAAGGTATTGATTTCACTTACACTTTTTCTCCTGTGGTTAAAATGTGCACTGTTAAGTGTCTTATTGCTGTGGCTGTGAAAAATCATTGGAATTTATTTCAACTAGATGTTAATAATGCTTTCTTACATGGTGACTTGGATGAGGAGGTTTATATGAAGCTCCCCCCAGGTTTGACAGTTTCTGCTCTTGATTCTGTTTCTGCCTCCTCTGCCTCTACTCCCCTTATTTGCAAATTAAACAAATCCCTGTATGGGCTCAGACAGGCATCCAGACAATGGTATGCCAAATTGTCTTCTGCCCTATATTCCAAAGGCTATAGACATTCTTTGAATGATTATTCATTATTTATCAAAGGTACTCCAGGGTCCCTTGTGATTGTAGCTGTCTATGTGGATGATATTATTCTTACTAGGGATGACTGTGATGAAATTGGTGCCCTGAAACTGTTTCTGGATGATCAGTTCAAAATTAAGGACCTAGGGTCCTTACATTACTTTTTAGGCATAGAGATGTCAGTTGTTCCTGGTGGGATGATCCTTAATCAGCATAAATATATTTCTGACCTGCTACAACAGTTTGACTGTGTCAATGTCTCTTCTGTTGTTTGTCCTTCGGACATTAATGCAAAATCACATGCTGATTCTGGTGACTTTTTGCCTTCTCCTGATCAGTATAGGAGTCTTGTTGGTAAACTCTTATTTCTGACTCATACTAGGCCTGACATCTGTTTTGCTGTGCAACATCTGAGTCAGTTTCTGAAATGCCCCAGACTTCCACATATGACTGCTGCCCTTCATGTGTTGAGATATCTTAAAGGTACCCCTTCTATGGGTCTCTTTTATTCTGACTGCAATGATTTCTCTGTTGTTGGTTATTCTGATAGTGACTAGGCTGCATGCCCTGATACAAGGAGATCTGTTACTGGGTTCTGTATTGTTCTGGGTGGTTGCCTGATTAGTTGGAAGTCTAAGAAGCAACCAATGGTTTCTTTATCTTCTGCTGAAGCCGAATACAGAGCCCTCAGTAAGGTTGTTGCAGAATTGTCTTGGCTGTCTCGTTTATTTCTAGATCATAGGGTTTCTGTTTCTCTTCCTTTTTCTGTGTATTGTGACAACCAGGCTGCTATTCACATAGCTAAGAATCCTGTTTTTCATGAACGGACTAAACACATTGAAGTGGATTGTCACTTTGTGCGCGATCAGCTCCAGAATGGCCTCATTCAACTGTTTCATGTTCCTAGCACTCGTCAGCTAGCTGACCTTCTGACCAAGCCTTTGCCTGGCAGTGTGCTTCATCCCTTGTTGCTCAAGTTGCAGGTGGTCTCCCCCTCCAACTTGAGGGGGGTGTTGAGATGAGAGATTATATGGCTTCCAAGCCTAAGCATAAATGACATAGACTTGTATATTCATTGTATATTTACTGTATGTTCATGGTATACATTGTAATGGGCTGTGATGATTATTGATGTTGGATTGTGTATCTGAGCCCAAGTTTATTTTAGTCTTGGGCCGGCTGACCCGACCCAAGAGTAAAAGTGATGTATATAGTAGGTGCATATATTTTTGTAAAGGGACGGATTTCATTTTGCTTAATAAAATTTTCTCGATCTTGTGGAAGCTTCTCTCAACTACTCCCTTTCTCTCTCTTATTTCTCTCACTATATCCTCCATGTTCTTCAGCTTAATCTTCACGTTTTCAGTTTTGGTGTATTCATCTTTTAAGATATGTACCAAGCATGTAAATGGGATTCGACACTCCCATTAGGAACAAGTTTATAGACCAGGCAACGACAATGTTCCTCTGTGCAAATACATATCAATTTGACCAAGTTTCTGTGATGCAGCCTGCTATATTTCTGTTGAAAATGCTGCTACTAATTTGACCAATATTCCTCATAATGCTGCTACTATTCTGAATGCATGAGTTAATTCTGTTGAGCAGCCCATTCTGGAGCCTGCTATATTTCTGTTGAAAATGCTGCTACTAATTATTCTGAATGCATTTTAGCTGAAATCACTAAAAATGGATTCTAGTGTTGTTGACCTTCAATTACTTTATAAAATTATTTCAGAAGGCTTTCTACTGGGATTCTTCAATTGATAGTGCGGTGCAGATGCAATGGGAGTGTAGGGCAGCAAGAAGATACAGTGATTTTGTTAGAAAAACTAAAAGCAAATATGGTGCAACCGAATAATATTCCAAATAATGTGTGGGAAAGTTGGTCAAGACTTTGGAAAAATCCTAAGTGTGTTGAAAAGTCGGAAATGAATGCAAAAAACCGTTGTGCTGAGAGCGAAATTGCCACTGGGGCTCATACAGGTGGCTCTGTCAATGTTGGGGAGCATCGCAAGAGACTTGTAAGTGTATTTATAACATTTCCTGGTTTGTTGGATCGTAGAGCATCTCAAATCATGGATGATTCCTTTCGCCCTGAATAAAAGAGTTGTACTTTAAATTCTCTTGCATTTGATTTGCTCAAATATAAACACTGGTATTGTTGGTGTTATTATGTTGTTCAGGTTTTCAAGTTGCATCTCCCTTTTATCATTCACGCTCACATTGTGAGCTGTAGGCAGTTGGTCTGGTTCTCAAATCCACCTCTTTTTCTGTTGTCAAACCTAGGATTAGAGGGGTATCCAATTAGCTCATAACAATTTTTTCTCTTATGTCCCTTCATATGAAAATAATCACAGTACAAATTAGTATTTCTCTTAGGCCTCATGCTAGTTGCATTAGCTGTAACTAGGGTACTACTGGCACCTTCCATTCCATGACATTAAAGTCCCAGTCATCCTGTGCTTTCTTCCTATATGATCATAGAGGCATGAGTTAATTTTCTGCTGTTGTTTCCAGTTCCTATCACAGTGCTTCTAGTTCAAGAAAGGTTTTACAAATGATTGGAGTACCTTGCAAAGTCTGATCATTCCCTTATATTCTGAATTCCTTTTTGATGAGCCATTTGTATTCTTGAGGAGAGGATCAATATATTTTTTCTACTATGGAATGTACTTTGTAATTGCTCTGTTCATCCGACAAGTATGTTGTGTTCAATAGGTCTATTACTTTTATCTTAGGTGATATGATTTGTTGTTTTCAAGTCACAAGTAGCCACATGCAAAATAGAGAGTGTTACAGCTTAGCTAAGGATTTCAGATTTTATTGTTCATGCAATAGTTAAGGTGTATCCAACTTATAGTAAATATTATTTTGGTTTAGATTATGGTCCATTTGATGTGAGGATTGAGTTCACAATATTGCCAAGGATCATTTGACAATTAGTAATGGTAATAGATCTGAAATGGTCGCTGTACTATCTGGCAGTGAATAACACATGCCACAGATGGTCGATCACTGGCAGTGCAACAACCAGTGGTTGAGCTTTTCAGCCTCCCTTTGACATAGGATACACAGAGGCATATAGATTCTGTCCCTGGGGTACAAAAATAGAAATTAGAAACTTGATCTTCAACAGACCGCTTGCTTATGTCGACCCTTTGTATTTTGCTTGTATAGGCTGTTATAAAGGGTCGAGATCCAATACCAAATGAGTTGCATTTGCACGTCCATACACATGGTAATGATGGAAATTCTTTTGTTGCTGAGAAATCCCGAATTGTACAGGTAAGATAACTTTTTAACTGAATTTACTTTCATATATATTTTTTTCATTTTGTAAATTGAATTGTCTTATTAACTGTTCTACAGGAAAAATAGCAGGAGATATTACAACAACAAACACTAACTCAATCTGATATTGATCAGTGTAAAACATATTATCAAGCCGCGGGAGGAGAAAAGAAAAGAAGAGTATATGGTCTTGGATTGCAAGCAAAATGCTACTATGGGCCAAACTTTGATGGCTCTCTTGGATCTGATGCTATATCGTCAACAACACCTCTAAATTCTCAATCAACATCGACAGGGAATCTAGATGAGTTAGTGATGCGATTGATTTCTGCGCTAGCAGATCATATAGTTCCTGTAATCGTTGAGCGGGTACGCAAATTAGTTTTGTTACCCTCGCATCAGCCAAATACTGATATGTCACCTACAATTCCAACATCTTCTACAGTTGCTAACATTGATGAGGTTCATGCATTGGGTTCTGATGATGACCGTAACTCTCCAGCCTAGCATAGTTAGCTTACTTTGTTTAGACATTATTGTTGGTCTTTGTACTTAATGATACTGTTATATGCATTATGCTATATATTTTGGACCTTGTTGAGTTTATATTAATATCAATTACTTTTTATTAAGTGTATTTAATAGTTTATGTAATAAGTTTGAATAGAGTACATTTAAAATAATAAATAAAAAGAATTTTAAAAAATCAGCAATATAGTAAAAAAAATCAGCAACGGATACGTTCCGTAGCTAAAATTAAATTTTGCGACGAATTGGCGACCAAAGGTTTTTGTTGCAAAAAGTAGCTATAACAAGGCGAGCGACGGACAATTTCGTCGCTATGAGAACAAGTGACGAATTTTATTATGTATTATAGTGACGAAAGGCATCAAAATAGCGACAGAAACATATCAATATAGCGACGGATATTTCCGTCGCTAAATATTGCTACAAAATATGTCGCCGCTATTCCGTCACTAACTTTGCGACGGATTGTATTTTTCGTCGTTGTAAGCCTAGCAACGAGGATTTTAGGGACGAATAAGAATCCATCGCTATTCCGTCGCTAAACACGTTTAGCGGCGGAATACATTGATTTAGTGACGGAATAACGCCATCGCTAAACGCTGTTTTTTTTTGTAGTGGCCATAAATCACGCTAAAGAATACCCAAACTATGAATCGACACTCAAAAGCCTTCTTTGAACTTTAAAACTTCCAAACTTCAATGAACACATCTGAATCATATCAAAACACTCTAGAATGACGCCAAACATTACGCAATAATCACAAAACATGATACCAAGGCTCAAAACTCCAAATGGACATCGATAACACCAAAGTCCATCTCAAACCAAACTTATGAAATTCTAAAACCATCAAAATACCAACTTTCCACAATAAGTGTCGAAATGCTCCCGGATGACCCGATACTCAATCCGAGTATACGCCCAAGTCCGAAACTATTATACAAACCTATTGGAATCTTCAAATCCCGGTTCTGAGATCGTTTACTTAAAAGTCAATCTTTAGTAAATTCTTCCAACTTAAAGCTTCCTAGAATTTTCCATCCAAATCAACTCTGAATTTTCCGAAATTTGATTCCGATCATACGTACAAGTCATAAAATATGAAATGAAGCTATCCGATGCCTCAAACCATGAAACGGCTTTAGAGCTCAAAATAACTGGTTGGGTTGTCACAGAACTACTCTCTATTGTTTATGTGAGGGTACATGACTTGTGAAGGAAAGAAAATGTGTTTGGCTTCTATGTTATAGTAAGCGTGCAAGTTTGAAAAGGTTAGTCTTTCGAGTCGGATCTTGAGGCTGGAGTGTTATGGCATGATGCTTAGTCTACTTTAAACATTCTTGTCTTGATGAGTTAGGATAGTTGCTTGAAAAACTCTATTTGAAGTGTAGTTTGATTACTCGAGTATGAGCAATGGTATAAGTGTGGGGTGTTGATGGTAGGCTAGAAATACGAATTTTTGGCTACTTTGCACCTATTATTTGCTACACTTTGAGCTTGTATAGGTTGAGAATCCGGGCTGAGACAAGTTTCTGAAGCTAAAAAGGAATAAAAGAGAACTTTGAAGCTTTAGTAAAAGTTTTGAAAGTTTAATATGGAAACAAGTTCGAGTGTCGAGGATCGGGTACACATAAAGAAACAGAAAGAAAATAGCCAAAAGTGAATATAAAACTTCAATCCCTCTGAAAAGTGGCACTAATACGTCATGTGTTAGGTCTTGGAAAATGGGAGAATAAGCCATTTTGGCTTTTTGCAAGAAGAAACAAGGTAGCAGGAACATTTGGTCTAACATCTGAATCTTTCCATTGTCACGTCGTGTGCTGTGACGTGAGCCACGACGTGGCAAGCTAATTTTGGTTTCATTAAATTGTATTTTGCCTCAGTAACGATATTTCCGTTCAAAATTTTGTACAAGGTATAAATATTTTCTAAATACAGTTTTGAAGAGGGGTTTGACCTAGGAGAGTTTTGAAGGAAGCAACTAAGTCAGTTGGAGGGGTTTGACCTAGGAGGTTGAATTGGAGGTTGATTGGTGTTTTTAGCTTTCTTTGTTCTAATTTGAGTGCTCGACTAAATTCGTATGGTATTTTTGGGTTAGTGAGTATATTTGGTTGAGATCCGGGGGACCTCGGGTGAGTTTTAGGTGATTGACGGATTGGTTTGAGTCTTATGCAAACTGCTGAAGTTACTGCACCTTGTGTTTTTGCACCTGCACACTTTAGGCCGCAGGTGTAGAGCCGAATAAGAGGCAAAGTAACCACATAAGCTGATATGTACCTTGTCCAGCTAGGTCCGTAGATACAGTGAGGGGTCCACAGAACCGAAGGCACAGAAGCGGTTAGGGACCGCAAGAGCGGGCTCGCAGGTGCGGCCCAGTACTCGTAGATGTTGTCCTAGCCCACTTAAGTGAATTGCACATCTGTGATGGAATAATCGCAGGCGCAGGTGCAAAGAAAGGTCTGTAGGTATGGTTTGACTGGAAGAAAAAGGGCAAAATCGAGGGTTTAATTTCATGCTCCATTTTTAGACCTAGGGAGCTCGGATTTAGGCAAAATTTTGAGGGATTTTCAGAGGAATCTTGTGAGCAACAATTTTATATTCGATTTTGGTTGCATTTCATTAATCTATTGTTGTTTTATTCATTTAATCAGGGAATTTGAGTGAGAAAAAGGAAAAACGGGGGAAAAGTTTCCCAATCAAATTTGAGTTTTGAGTGGGATTTTGACATCGGATTTGAATAATTTTTGTACAAGTGAACTCGTGAGTGAATGAATGTTCATAATTTGTGACTTTTACCCGATTTCGAGACGTAGGCCTGGGGAGGTTTTTTGGCATTTTTCTATTGTATTGCCTTAACTTTGATTTCATTAGCTAAATTAGTTGCTTGTAGCTATATTTATGTAATGTAATTTATTTGGCTAGATTTGGACCATTTAGAGTTGGATATTCGTGGAAAGAGCATTATTACGGATTGATTTGAGCTTGGTTCGAGGTAAGCGACTTGCCTAATCTTGTGTGGGGGAACTCCACTCAGGATTTGGCACTGTTTGATATATGAAAACTGTGTAGGTAACACGTATGTACACTGGCTATTTATTTAAACTCCATTTTCACTGTCTTAACCTGTTTTCCTTATTTGAACTACACTAGCATATGTTATTACCTTGTTTAGGTTAGAAAAGTATGCCTACGTGTTTTAACTGTCGATTTGAACTCTGTGCAGCATGTCTAGTGAAACTTCCTATTTTATTTGATGTGAATTTAGTCTAAACTATAGATTTGCTTGATGTAACTGTTGTTTGTATTGGTCACGCTGCATATTTAATTTGGGACTACAGAACAATATTCCAGGAGATCACCTTGTACTGTATATTTATTTTGGGACTACGAAATTGTATTCTGGGAGATCCTTCAACAGTGCATATTTACTTTGAGACTACGAAATGGTATTCCGGAAGATCCCCTACACATTTATGTTTGGGACTACGAGATGGTAACTGGGAGATCACCTATTGCTATTACTGTGTTCCGAGCTGTTGGCTTTTTACTGAACTCTATTCCTGTTAGATTTCTGTGTTTAATTTATTGTAATACTTCTTTCTATCTTATTTATTTATACCAGTAGGGCACTGGCCTGATCTCGTCACTACTTGACCGATGTTAGGCTTGGCATTTGCTGGGTACTGTTGTAGTGTATTCATGCCCTTTCCTGCATATATTTTTTGTGTGCAGATCCAAGTATCTCTTTTCCACCATATTACAAGTGAGGTGAGCCAGTTGTAGAGACTTCAAGGTATATCTTCCGCTTCCACGGACCTCAAAGTCCCTATTAATTCCAACCCATGTCAAACACTTCTTGTATTTTCTTCTTTTATTAGACTGGAGTACGGGCATACTGATTTCTTTCTTTAGCTTGTGAGTTATGACATATTGGACTTTGGGAGAGTTTATGTATTGTTTGAAAGTGATTATTAAATATGGTGAGCGATATCTCATTTCCTTGTTTAAATTTCCTTCTTAGTCGATAGCTTTTATGTTTTTGTTTCTTTTACGCAAATGTTAGGCTTACCTAGTCGTAGAGTTAGGTTCCTTCACGATGGTTCAGAGAGAGAGAACTTGGATTGTGACAAGTTGGTATTAGAGCTCTAGGTTTATAGGAGTCGTGAGTCTCTAGCCGATTTATTAGAGTCTCGCTGATTGATATGGAAACATCTGTACTTAATTTGGGAGGCTATGGAAATGTCAGGAAAATTCCAGTTCCTTTGATTCCTATAATGTGAGATTATTAACTTCAAAAAAACTTCTATCTTCTATTCTCGCACAAACGGTGAGGGCAGATGCTATCAGAGATGACCAGGCACCCACGCCCCCTACAGTAGCTGCCCGAGGCTGGGGTCAGGGTAGAGGTCAAGGACGTGCATGTGGTGCAGTCTGAGCACCCGGGTGAGCTGCTGCAGAGGAGCCACTAGTAGCTCTGGTCGGAGCAAGGGAACCTAATACGCCTACTACTATTGCTCCAGCTCTTTAGGAGACCCATGCGTAGTTCATGAGAATGTACAATATTTTAGCTAAGGCAGGGTTGATTCCCCTTGATGCCGTCACATCTCAGGCAGGGGGAAGAGCACAGACTCCCGCCGCCCATAACCCGGAGCAACAGGTTCAGGTTGATCTGATCCCAAAGGTTATACCGGTACCGCCTGTTGCCCCAGCTTAGCCCGAGGGTAGGGCAACAGTTTCAAAGGAGGAGCAACGGAGGATTGAGAGGAAAAAGAAGTACGACCCTCCTAACTATCTAGCATCACAAGTTGCTTAGCGATTTCTAAAGGAGTGCCATCATATCCTCCGCACTATGGGCTAACAGAGTTTAGTGGGTTTTCTTTCACCTCCTTCCAACTTCGAGGGCAGCCTATCAGTGGTGGTGTATTTTTGAGTTGGATAGTTCGCGGTATGTTTTGAGGCAACTTTGAGGTAGCTTCCCATACATGGAATCAGTTCTCGGATATGTTTTTGAGGGAGTATGTCCCTCAAAGACTCAAGGATGCATGGCGCACGGAGTTTGAGCAGTTGTGCCATGGTACTATAATAGTTTTAGAGTATGCAGTCTGTTTTAGTGATTTGGCTAGGCATCCACCGCACTTAGTTTCTACAGTTAGAGAGAGGGTTCATTGATTTATTGACGGACTCATTCCTAGCATCAGGACTAGAATGGCCCGAGAGTTAGAGATGGATATCACATATCAGCAGGTGGTGAGTATTGCTAGTGTCACACCTCCTTTGTACTACACCATTCCGAAGGTTAGTGTATAAGGTATTTTTTCCAATTTAAGTGATATTATTCTAAAAAGAATTATTTATTTATCAGAGTTTACCCTTGGGATAGTTCATTTGGTGCCAAGTCACCAATTTATTTTACAAGTCCCAAATCGAGGAAAGTTTTGACTTTCCATTTGAAGTCTGCGAACCAGAAATTCTGAATAAGGAATTCTGTTAACCCGAGGGAAGGTGTTAGGCAACCCCAAATTTTATAGTTCTAGCAAGGTCGCTTAAACTATTATAATTGGTCCATTATCCGATTTTTAATACATGTTCAAACCTATGTGCAATTTTAAATTATTTACACTTTAAATTAATTATTAAAGAATTTTGCAACGTTATTAAAACACGTCTTAAACCACATCACATAAATGCAGCAGTGATTTTTGACATATTTAAACATCGTTGAGATTTGAATTTGGGTCACATAAATGTGCACCCGAATTTAGGAAAGTAAATTATTAAAATATGCGCATAAAGAAACTAACGTGTTAATAACTTTGCGGGAGGTCATGAAAATTCACTAAATGGCACGTCCCAATTTCTAAGTATTTTAATGAAAGTAATTAAAGAGGGCCACGTGATTTTGTGATTTTTATTTGGCGTGGTACACCTCAATTTCATTGTAAGGATATACGACTAGAGCTTGAAGTGCCATAGACTATTGTATTATCTAAGATGACCCTCCTAAAATTATTCTATGGGTGACTAAGGTCATGGATATTGACTTCAAATCCAATATCTGGGCTAACCCCAATCGATAAACGGGCAGTACTTGTTGGTGAAAAAACAAACAAATAAGAAAGAAGAGATGAACATGGGTTGAGGATTTAAAATTCACTGGACCAAACTCAAGGGCCTGCTTGGAGCAGAATTGGGCCTGGAAAAGAGGCCCAATGCTTAAATTTGAATGCTAGTACTTCTGGTTGCGTTGCCACACAAGGATTGGACCATAAAATATTTCGTTTTTCTAGCATGTCCTCAACTTTGTTGCTGATTTTATTACATCAACGTTTAGGAAACTAGGAGCTGTCAAAAGTCAATTGTCCAATAAAAACATACATAACAAATGGGCTTCATACGTGAAGCCCAAAGCCAAATAAGCTACTGCTGAAACCGAGCAGTGCATAAGTAGAATTGAGGCCCAGATCTTATTCAAAATAAAATGTCAAGCTTGGGTCCATAAATGAGCCCAAATCAAACACCGATTTTAATTTAGATCTCAAAATATTAATTTTAAATCATAACTAGAATTAATAATTTTGTAACAAAATGAACAATTCAAATCCACTCAAATCAAATGCATGCTGTCTTTAAATTCTAACCTCACACTCATATTCAAATCATATGTATGTTGGTGAACTAACACACTCATTTCTGAAATTTCATCTCCCAAAATAACAATTCAACTTTAGTTAACACACTCTATGGAACTTGTTCATGGACTGGAACTAGAAATAAACTATCGAATCTTTCAACTATCAAGTCACATGAATTCAAAAGCTAAGCATTTATACATAATAGTCCAAATAGACAGTCTCTAGATGTTCGAATAAACTAACGAATATAACAGTTTCAAGTAAGTTGAAGAACAGGACAAAATCCAGAATATCACTACTATACTTAACATGAACAGACTAGGCTAATTATCATTACACTACACAACTGAATTTAGAAGTTTAAACAGATGAGAGAAAATGTTGTCAAATATTAACATGAAACAATCATTCATTATGCATGAACTTCAAACAATTACAGCCTTCATGTTTGGAGGTCGTCTCATAGATAATCAGGGGATACCTGGAAATTGGACAAAAATAATGAACCGGAATGAGTCACTGTGCAAAAATCAATAGCAGTCAGCTAGCCACAAGCTCCAACCCAGGAATGAACAATCAAACATCTCAATCTACTTTTAACCAAAACTCTTGATGAAATCAATTCAAACCATTTCACTTGGATGAAGTTAAACCAATTTTCAGGAGCTAGAAAAGGGCAAAACCAGTAGAAATCTATTGAATGATAGTTTTTCTCTCAACTTCACTTGATTTTTTAATTCTCAAATCATTTAGCTTCAAATGGTTTTTCTCTCTCAAAATTTTGATCTCTCAATTCTTAGCTCTCAAATTTTGTCTCTCAAAAACTAGGATCTGAAAACTCCTTTTCAAGAACTCTTAGATCTGAAAACTTTCCCCAAAAATTCTCTCCAAAAACTGCCTTCAAATGCAAGGGTGTAGTACCTTTTTATAGGAAAATCAGTAGGGCAATTCAGATATTTACTTTGCACTTTAGCCCCTCCTTTAATTGTTAGTGTTTAGCTTAAAAGCCCTTAAGGGAATGACTTGTTATCCAAGTTATACTACTTAGTTTCTGAATTTCAAATCAGAACCTCCTCTAGAAGTTTCAAGGGAATTCTATTTTTTGTTACTGCAAGATTCTTTAATTGAACTGCCCAATATACCCTTAATTACCCCTGTATTTACCCCTGGAAACCTTCAGTTCAACAGGCCAAGATAACTGGGTGATAGACCAAAATGGGGTGCCTATTTGGGCCTGCTATTTCTTGGGCCTAAATTAAAACTAAAACAGATTTTCCTAAACAGAGGAACTACAACTTATTCTAATAAAAACGAACGGGCCAAAAATAAAATGAGGAAATGACCAATTCAAATCTAAACTAGTTACGAATTTGAACTAATCAGCAACGCAATCATACTGATAAGTGAATATTCATGTACACAGAAACCTAAAGTGACTCCAAATTAAAAGAAAATCGAAAACAGATAATAACAAAACACAGAAGAAGAAAAACAAAACAATAATGAAATGAATAAAAGAAAATACCTAGAAGCTGACCCAAACTAAACCTCGATTATTGGAAGGCTACTTCAAAAGATTGACTAAAACAGTCCTTAATCATGTGTTTTCGTGAGAAAACGCACGAATAAGGCCTATTTTAGTCAAATCAACAGTAGAACCCCCTTATTTTTTTTATGGATTTAGGGTTGAATTGAATTTATGATTTGAGAACTTTGGCTAATACTTGAGGGAAAAGGGGTGCAGATTAGTGATGTGGAGGCAGAGGAGAGCCTATGGTGTACATTTGGCAGAGATTTGGTGGTGGCGCTGTCGGATATGGCGAAGGAATCCATGGTGGCGGATATAGTTTTGTTGATTTGAGGCCTTTGGGTGGTATTTGAATGGAGATGATGCAGGAATCTAGATGAGGGGGAAGAGATGGTGCTTCGGTGAAAATTTGGAGGTCATTGGACGTCCGCCGCCACCATAGGCGATTTTTGGCTGGCGGCAGGCGGCTGTGCACGGTGAGGTTAGGGTTGGTCTTGTGAGAGGTGAGAGAGATGAAGGGGGAGGGGTTTCTGAGAGGGGTAGGGTTTGTTTGTACATTATATATTAAGATCTCCTCAGTTCCTGACCGTCATATTGACAAACCTAGACGGTCAGGATTGATTGTAACCGAAACGACGTCTTTTTGTCTCGGGCTGGATCAGGTGGCTTTTGGGTTGGGTTGAGACAGGTTTGGCTCAGGGGTTTTGTTTGGGCTGGAAATAAATCTGGCCCAAATATTTATTCTTTAACATGCATGTTTTTGTTTTTTTTGTTTTATAATTTCAATTCATTCAATTCTTTTCCTTTTATTTACTTTTCTCTTTTTTTCTTTTTTAATTTTAAAACTAAACTAAAATTAAACCTCAAAATTAATTCAAACAATCTAATTAAGCTACAATTAGTCTAATACCAATTTAAAGAAAATTAATAAACCTAAAAAACTAAAATTAAAATAGAATCAAATAAATCAAAGCTACCTTTGTGATTTTTGTAATTTTTTTTGTACAAGCCTAATTACTAATTAGTCTTAAAATATGCAGAATTAAATTCTAAATGCTCATGCAATATTTCTTTATATTTTTTATAAATTATCATGCACATACAAATAAAAAATACACACAAAATCACGCAATTAAATCCTATAATTAAATAATAAAAGGAAAAATCTTAATTTTAAGAATTCTATTGGAGCAATTCACGCGAGGAAAAAATCACGTGCTCACATTTAGGAGAGTAAAGACATTCTTGCTCGAGATAGGGAGGAGAGAAATGACAAGAGGTCTTGAGAGTCGGGCCATTATTATGGTGCATGTGCCCCAACTGAGTTCGACATGGTAGGGTTATGTGGGTCGCCTCGTTCATTCAACTCTTCTAGCAGCCAATGGTATTCCATCTCCAACTAGACCTCAGAAGCCTTATTATTCACCTCTAATATCTAGCGCGCCTCATGCATCGGGTGCTTTCAGTAGTCAGTCCAATAGACCTAGCCCGCGCCAATCACAACCGCTATGTCCTCCCAAAACTTATTTTGAGTACGACGACACTCGACATATGATGAGGGATTTCCCCAGACATAGGAGGGTGAAACTCCACAGGCTTCTCAGCTACAACATGCGCCACCAGGTCCTTAGGCTATGATTACAGCACCAGCTACCATCCTACTTGCTCAGCCAGCCCGAGGTAGAGGTCGTGGTGGTATAGGTCGCCCTAGAAAGCGAGACTAGGCTAGATACTACGCCCTTCATGTTCATAAAGAGGTTGTTGCTTCTAATTCTATTATTATACCATCAAAGAGATGCATCGGGATTCTTTGAGTTCCCCTATTTATGTGTATACTCCTATGGGAGATTCTCTTGTTATGGACTGCGTTTATCGATCATGTTTGATTAACCTTCGTGGTTTTGAGATCACAGCCGATTTATTATTGCTCAACATGACAGATTTTGATGTTATTTTTGGCATGGACTACGTGTCACTCCATTATGCTATCCTTGATTGTCACACAAAAACTATGACGTCGGCTATGCCAAGTGTGCCACAATTAGAGTGGATGGGTACCTTAGATTACACTTCCAATAGAGTTATTTTATTTCTGAAAGATGAGCAAATGATGAGCAGGGGTGTGACACTATCAAGCTTATGTAAGAGATTTTAGTGTTGATATCCCTATATTTGATACAACCCCAGTAGTGAGGGATTTCCATGATATGTTTCCAGCTGATCTTCTGGGCATGCCGCTCGATAGAGATATTAATTTTGTCATTGGTTTATTTCTGAGAACTCAGCCCATCTCTATTCCTTCTTATCATATGGCCCCTCTAGAGTTGTAGGAATTTCTTGATAACGGCTTCATTCAGCTTAGTGTATCACCCTAGGGTGCTCTTGTCTTGTTTGTGAAGAATAATGATGGTTCTATGTGTATGTGCATTGATTATCGCTAGTTGAACAAAGTTACAGTGAAGAATCGGTATCCTTTGGCTCGTATTGATGACCTATGCGATTAGCTTCAAGGTGCCCAGGTGTTTTCCAAGATTGACTTGCATTCCAGTTATCGTCAATTAAAGATTTGGGAGTCAGATATCTCGAACACTGTTTTCATGACTCGGTATGGTCATTACGAGTTCCTTGTCATGTCATTTGGGCTGACCAACGCCCAAGTAACATTTATGCATTTGATCTATAGTGTATTTCAGCCTTATCTTGACTCATTCATGATTGTATTTATTGACGGCATTCTATTGTACTCCCGGAGTTGGAAAGATCATGAGCAACACCTGAGAATAGTACTTCAAACCTTGAGAGAAAAGAAATTATATGCAAAGTTCTCAAAATGTGAGTTCTGGTTAGATTTGTGGCATTCTTGACTCATGTAGTATCAATAGAAGGGATCAAGTCATATCCAAAGAAAATGGAAGAAGTGCAGAGTTGGCCCAGACCATCCTCAACTACAGAGATTTGTAGTTTCCTTGGTTTGGCGAGGTATTACCATTAGTTTGTTGAGGGATTTTCTTCTATTGCAGCACCCATGACCAGGATGATCTAGAAGGGTGCTCCGTTCAGGTGAACGGAAGAGTGTGAAGAGAGCTTGCAGAAGCTCAAGACAGCTTTGACCAGTGCCCCAGTATTGATATTGCCTTCGACTTCGGGGTCTTATATAGTCTATTGTGATACTTCACGAGTTGGCCTCAGCACAGTATTGATGCATGACCGTAGGGTGATTGCTTACATGTCTAGAAAGTTGAAGGTTTATGAAAAGAACTATCATGTCCACAACTTTGAGTTAGTTACTATTATTCATGCCTTGAAAATTTGGAGGCACTATTTGTACGGTTTCCCTTGAAGATCTATACTGATCACTAGAGTTTGCAGCATTTGTTTAAGGAAAATGATCTTAATTTGTGTCGGAGGAGGTACTTAGAGCTGCTTAAGGATTATGATATCACTTTTTTGTACCACCTGGGGAAGGCCAACATTGTGGCTGACGCTTTGAGTCGCTTGGCAGAGAGTTTGGGGAGGTTGACTTATCTACCAGCTATAGAGAAGCACGTGGCATTGGATGTTCAGGCCTTAGCGAGTCAATTACTGAGATTTCATAATTCTGAGCCTAGTTGAGTATTGGCTTGTGTGGTATCCCGATCTTCTCTTTATGATTGTATCAGGGAGCGTCAGTATGCTGACCCCCATCTTGTTGTCCTTAACGACACGGTCCACCATAGTGGTTCTAAGGAGGTCACTATTAGTGCTTTGAGGATGCAGGGCAAGCTATGTGTGACTAATGTGGACGGTTTGCATGATTTGATTCTTCAAGAGTTTCATAGCTCGCAATACTCTATTCATCTGGATGCCGCGAAGATGTATCCGGACTTGAGGCATCATTACTGGTGGAGGAGGATGAAGAAAGATATAGTGAAGCATGTTGCTTGGTGCCTACATTTCCAGCAGGTGAAGTATGAGCATCAGTGAGCTGGTGGGTTGCTTCAGAAGTTAGAGATTTCAAAGTAGAAGTGGGACCGAATTGCTATGGATTTTGTTGTGGGACTCCCAAGGACTCGACGAAAGTTTGATGCAATTTGGGTGATTGTGGATAGACTGACCAAGTCAGTCCATTTCCTTCATGTGATAACTACCTATTCTTCTAACCACTTGGCTCGAGTTTATATTTTTGATACTGTCAGGCTTCATGGCATGCTGGTATCTATCATCTCTGACCGGGTTGCACAGTTTAGATCACAGTTCTAGAGAGTCGTACAACAAGAGTTGTGTACTCGAGTGGATATAAGCACAATATTTTACCCTCAGATGGATGGATATTCCTAGCGCACTATTTAGATTCTTGAGGATATGCTCCGTACATGTGTGATGGAGTTTGGAGGTTCTTGGGATTCGTTCTTGGCACTTGTGTAGTTTGCTTACAATAACAATTATCAGTCAGCATTCAGATGGCACCATATGAAGCTATGTATGGTAGGAGGTGTCGGTCCCCAATGCATTGTTTTGAGCCAAGAGAGGCTAGATTATTAGGCACAGACTTGGTTTAGGATGCCTTGGAGAAGGATAAGGTGATTGAGAATAGAATTCGCACAGCCCAATCCAGACATAAGAGTTATGCGGACTGGAAGGTTCACGATGTTTCATTTATGGTTGGAGAGTGGGTCTTACTTCAGGTTTCACCTATGAAGGACATTATAAGATTCAGAAATAGGGGCAAGTTGAACCCAAGTTTTGTTGCTCGCTTAAGTTGTTGCGACATGTTGACGAGGTTGCTTATGAGCTTGTCTTACCTCCCATCTTGGCAGGAGTTCATCCAGTATTTCATGTTTTGATGCTCTGGAGATATCACGGTGATCCATCTCATGTGTTGGATTTTTGCCCAATCTAGTTGGACAAGGCACTATCTTATGTTGAGGAGGTAGTGGATATATTGGACAGGCAGGTTCAAAAGCTGAGGTTAAAGAGCATTGCATCAGTAAAGTTTCAGTGAAGGGGTCAGCCGGTCGAGGAGGTGACTTGGGAGACCGAGCAGGATATATGCAATAATTATCTTTATCTTTTCACCACTTCAGGTATATCTCTATGCTCTTTCAAGGACGAATGATTATTTTAACAGGGGAGGATATAAAGACTCGATCGGTCATTTTTAGAGCTAGTGCCCTGATCCCCTATTAACTACTTCTCCGTATCTATTTCTGCTCTTGTGACTTTCCAAGAGGTTTCGTTTTGAGTTTTGTAATGTTTTTGACACAGTCCCAAAAAGGGAACTTAAGTCTTAGAATTGTACCGTAGTCGAAACTGTGTGAAAGATGACTCCGAAATGGATTTCCGATGATTCCATTAACTCAGTTGGGTGATTTTGGACTTAGGGGCATGTTCGGATTGTGTTTTTGAGGTCCGTATCCGATTTAGGCTTGAAATGATGAAAGTCAAATTTTTGGAGTTTTGGGCCTGTAGTGGAGTTTCTTATATTGGGGTCGGAATTCAATTTCGCAAATTAGAGTAGTTCTATAGTGTTGAATGTGACTTGTGTGTAAAATTTGAGATCAATCGAACGTGGTTTGGTTGGTTTCAGCATCGATTGTCGAATTTGAAAGTTTTAAGCTCATTAAGAATAAATCAGAGATTGATTGATGTTCGTAGTGTTGTTTGATGTGATTTGAGTGTTCGACTAAGTTTTTATGGCGTTATATGTTGGTATGTTTGATTGAGATCTGGGGGGGGGGGGGGGGGGGGCACAGGTGAGTTTCAAGTGCTTAGCAGAATTGTTTGAGATTTATCCAAATTGCTGCACCTGGTGATTTTACACCTGTGCACTTTGGGTTGCAGGTGCAGAGCCGTAGAAGTGGCAAAGGAACCGCATAAGTAGATATGGGCCTTGTTCGGCTAGGTCCACAGATGCAGTGAGGGGTCCGCACAAGCAGTTGGGGACCGCAGGAGCAGGCTCGCAGGTGCCGCCCAGAGCTCGCAGATGCAGTCGTATCCCACTTAAGTGAATTCTGCACCTGCTATGGATTTTCACAGGTGGGAATAAGGGCCCGCATGTGTGATTTGACTGGCATAAAAAGGGAAAAAGCTCCATTTTTTGACCTAGGGAGCTCGGATTGAGGCAAAATTTCGAGGAATTTTCAGAGGAAGCTTGTGGGCAACAATTCCTTGCTCGATTTTGGTCCATTAATCTATTATGGTTTTCTTTATTTAATCAACGAATTTGAGTAAGAAAGTTGGGAAAATGGGGGAAAAGTTCCCCAACCAAATTTCTGAGTTTTCAGTGGTTTGACATCAGATTTGAATAATTTTGGAATTAGTGAACTCGTGAGTGAATGGGTATTCCTAATTTGTAACTTTTACCCGATTACGAGACGTGCGTCCGGGAGGCTTTTTGTGCATTTTTCTATTTTCTTGCCTTAACTTTGATTTCATTATCTAAATTAGTTCCTTGTAGCTATATTTACATTATGTAATTGATTTGGCTAGATTTCGGCCATCCATAGCCGGATATTCGTGGAAAGAGCATTATTACGAATTGATTTGAGCTTGGTTCGAGGTAAGTGGATTGCCTAACCTTGTATAGGGGAACTCTCCTTAGGATTTTGGTATTGTTTCATGTATGAGCACCGTGTACGTGAGGTGTTGAGTACGTACTCGGGCTATTTGTTGTAAAACTCCATTTTTCACTAAGTCTTAACCTATTTTTTCTTGTTTGAACTATACTGGCATATGTAATTACCTTGTTTAGATTAGAAAAGCATGCCTACATGTTTTAACTGTCTTGAACTTTGTGCAGCATATCTTGTGAAACTTCCTGTTTTTTAATGTGAACTTAGTCTTAACTGTACATTTCCTTACTATAGCTGTTGTTATATTGGTTGAGCTGCATATTTACTTTGGGACTACGAAACGGTATTCCTGAGACCCCATTATACTACATATTTATTTTTGGACTACAGAACGTTATTCCAGGAGATCCTCCAACACTGCATATTTACTTTGGAACTACGGAATGGTAAACCGGGAGATTCCCATGCACATTTATATTTGGGGCTACTGGACGGTATCCCGGGATACCCCTGTTGCTATTAGTGTATTCTGAGTTGTTATATATATATGTATATATATATATAAATTGGTTTTTGACTGAACTTTATTCCTGTTTAGATTTCCGTGTTTAATTTATCTTAATACTTCTTTCTGTCTTATTTTATTTTATTTATACCAGTAGGGCCCTACCCTGATTTCGTCACTACCCGACCGAGGTTAGGCTTGGCAATTACTGGATACCATTATAGTGTACTCATGCCCTTTTCTACACACGTGTTTCCTGTGCAGATCCACGTTCCGCTTTTCAGCGATATTAACAGTGAGGGGAGCTAGCTGTAGAGACTTCAAGCTATATCTGCCGCGTCCGCAGACCTCGAAGTCCCTATCTATTCCACCCCATGTCAAACACTTCTTGTACTTTCTTCTTTTATCAGACTTTGGAGTATGGGTGTACTGATTTCTTTCTTTTGCTTGTGACTTGTGACATTTCGATTTTTGGCAGAGTTTATGTACTGTTTGGAAGTGATTATTGTATAAGCCGAGTGACATCTCATTTTCTTGTTTAAATTTGCTTCTTAGTTGATAGCTTTTAAGTTTTCGTTCCTTTTCCACAAATGCTAGGCTTACCTAGTCGTAGAGACTAGGTGCCATCACGACGGTTTATGGCGGAAGAACATGGATCGTGACAACATTATAGTAAAATGTTTAATAACAAAGATAATAAAATTGCATAAAGAAAATATTTCTAACTAATAAGCCATAATGAAAAGTGTTACGACCCGGAACTCCCACATTCGGGACCGTAATGGCGCCTAATATTTTATCCACTAGGCAAACCAATGTTAGAGTACATATTTTTCCATTTTAAATATTTCAAGTAATTAAATCCATTTGAACTGAAATAAAGCTGAAATGACGTGCGAAAAAGTAAAACAACTAATAATGTCTAAGTAAAATCCAGGACCTGGAGTCTCAAGTGTACGGGCTACTAAAAGTTCTACAAATAAGATCTGAAATAAGTATAACTGTTTCGAATGAAACAGTAAATAAGAAAAGAGGAAAGGGAATTTCAAGGTCTACAGATGTCAGCAAATATTCCTCGACTTTCCAAATATGCTAATCCGAGCTGATGCACCTTACGTATAACTATGACCAGTACCAAAATCTACATAAGAAGAAGAGTATAGTATAAGTACAACTGATCCAATGTACTCCGTAACTTTCGAGCCTAACCTGGATGAGGTAGTGATGAGGGTATGACAAGACACTCACATAATTTAACCTGTACAAAAAAAGATATATGTCCAACATAACAACAAATAGAGATTAAACATGTACGATTGGGAAGGGACATGCGAAGGGGAACATGAGACGATAGTTATAACAGGAATGTCAACATAAGACAGTTAAGTAAATCACCAACCAATGAAAACGGATAAACTTAATGAGCAAATACTGCACGGCATCACTCATCGTACTTTTACTCTCAACCTCACCAGATACCAATAATAATGGCATGGTATCAACCTTTGTACTTTTACCCTCAATATCTCCATGAAACAATAAATACGACACGATATCACCCTTCGTGCTTTTACTCTCAATCTTTCCATAAAACGATAAATACGATACGACATCACCCTTAGTATTTTAGCTATCTTCCTCACCATGTATTACTTAGCAAATAAAGCAATAAATGGCACGACATCACACTGCATACTTTTACACTTTCCCTTACCATGCAGTAATGAATATAGAAATTGGGAGATAGATAATAAAAGAATAAACCTTACATCAATAAGGTTTCCAAGATACCAAACCTCAATATCCAAGAATACTCAACCATCACAATTATACTCATAAATATGGGAAAGAGGGAGCAAATAAGAAATAAACTAATCTAAGCATAGCTATCATAAGTAAAAAAGCGATAAAATATAAGCAACAAGCGCCCCTCCCCACTTATGCTTTAACCTAACGACAACGCATATGTACTCGTCAACTCACATATACATTGTAGCCACACATTTAAACACGTAGCAAATAGTAAATCAAGGTTAATCACGATACTTAACTCGCTCCGCAATTGACTCAAAGTTCAACCACGATCTTGCCTTTCGAACAAGCCTTCGAACCAACCAAATCCAGCAAATTATTAACTAAACGATTCAAAATAAGCCCTAGGAACTGCCCACAATGAAAGAGGTTCAATTTATATCATTATTGAAAAAGTTAACAAAAGTCAATACTGGGCCCGCATAGTCGAAACCCAAAATTCAGACCAACACCCGATTACCCATTCATCCCCTAGCCCAGTTATATAATTTATTTCAAAACCTGACCTCAATTCAGTGTCTAAATTCCAATTTTACAAAAAAAAAATCCCAGATCCAAATCCTCACTGTTTACCATAAAAATCTAGATTTAAGGCTGAAATCTTATAAAATGTAGTCAGTAATTGAAAGAAAGTAGGTTAGAGTAACATATCAATGAATTGAGGAAGAAAGGCTCTTGGAAAAATCACTTCTAAGGTTTTTAGAGGTAAAATTTTGAAAGAATGAGCAAAATCCCGTTTTCCCCTTCTTATGTCTAGGCGCATATGTTGCAATTGTGAATTGCAACCCTGCAAATACGAGATTTTCTTGCAAATGTGAAAAATACCACACCACTGCTATCAATGCATTTGTGATGATTTGTTCGCAAATGCAAACTTGGAATTACCTCAAATGCGACCAAAGTGATTGCAATTGCGAACTAGCTTCCCCCAGCCCCCATCACAAATGCGAACTATTTGTTCGCAAATGCGAATGTTCCTCTATCGCAAAAGCGGCGGACTACTCACAAATGCGAGAAACTAGCCCTCTTTCCATGTTCGCAAATGTGAAATCTCCTTCGCTCGCATTTGCGAGCCATACCTCGCATTTGTGAAGTATGCAGCCGAGCACCGGAACACACATGCACCAACATTAACTCTAAGTCTAAAACTACTCCCAAACTTATTAGGAACTCACCCGAGCCCTCGGTGATCCAAACAAAAATGCATACAAGTCAAATAATATTATACAAACTCGTTCGTGTGATCAAAATACCTAAATAACACATAGAACTACGAATCGAACACCAAAACGAATGAATTTTTCAATGAAACTTAATAATTTTCATCTTAAGAATCGAACGTCTGAATCATGTCAAATCAATTTCCTTTTGCTCTAAATTTAGCAAATAAGTCATAAATACCATAATAAACCTATACAGAGCTCCGGATCCGAAATCTAAGCCAGGTAGCAACAAGTCAAACTTCGGTCTAGTTTACAAATTCTTTAAACCTTCAAATTATAAATTTTTAACAAATTGCAATAACTTGAGTTAAGTACCTCCAAATTCGATTATGGACATACGCCTAAGTCCCAAATGATGATATGGACCTATCAAGACCGTCATAACACAGATCTGGATTTGTTTGTTCAAAATGTTGATCGAAGTCAACTCAAATAAATTCTTAAAGCACAGATTCATAATCAACGTTTTCACATAAAAGTCTTCCGAAAAATGATACGGACTATGCACGCAAATAGAGGAGGATCAAAAAGAGCTATTTGAGGTTTCGAAATACCGAATTATGGGATAAAACTCTAGAGGACCTATGGGGTAATCAAATTAAGTAACATAATCTAAAAATACTATAGGCCATGCTAAAATAAATATAGGTATTAAGTACTATTAGTTAGATAACTAAGCACTAAAGAAAATGATAAACTAAGTTATGCATTTTCATTATAAATCAATGTAAAATAAAAAAATAGATATCCAACACTATCATCATTTCTAGTATTTGATTGAATTTTGTTTTTTAGCACTAATATTGATTTGAACTTTATTTGAGTTACTACATTTATGGGCTATAAAATTTGTTTAACATTCAAGAACGTAAAGTCCTAATCTAAAATAATATGTTAAAAGATAAAATTATGAAAAATCTAAGAAATATTTGATGATTACAATAATTATTTATATGTATAAATATTTTAAAAATTATAAGAATATATTATCGGGTTGGTTTGACTCTAATTTGATTATTTTTATTAAAACATCAAATCAATTATAATCGGGTTTTTCTTTTCAATACCACATCAGGTAAGCAAGCCACAATCAAGTTTTTCTTTTTCAATTTGACACGTATTATTGGTTTGATGTGATTAATGGGTTCTCTTTATTGTACACTCCCGCACTTATGCAGCAATACATCTTTGAAATATTTTGATGGTCAACTTGCTATCAAATTGATATTTGATTCCGACCAATTTTCATTCACTTTTTAGCTTAAGCTTTAGTCAAATTTCGAATCTAAAACACTATACATAAACTTTTATTGATTGACATTCCGTCCACCATACTCCCCATTTGCCCGTCCAGAGAACTGAAATGAAGCAGATATTTTTTTTTATAGCTAAATTGGCTTGGCTTGATCCCCTACCTTATATATTAAAAATCCAAAAAGAGAATACATACGAAAGGGGCATAAAACCTAACCTCTACTATCATAGGCGGATTTACATTATAAAATAAGGTTCACGTGAACCCGTGGTCCTCGGGTTAAAATATAGATATGATGTACATTTGGCAAAAATAGGTATGTATATATATATATATATATATATATATATATATATATATATATATATATATATATATATATATATATATATATTTGATGGAACCCATGGTCAAAAGAGATGAAATGGTTCATTAATTTTGGTCTCTTATTTCCAATAGCCTTAAGGTCAAGGGATCGAATCCCCAACCAACTTTTTTGTTTAACTTTTTTAAAAAAAATAATAGTAAACTCATCCTCCGAAAATTCTAGATTCGCCTTAGTCTACTATAAACACAAGAGATGAACTGAACATTTCCAATACAGAAAAATATGAGCGCAATTGCTCTAAATTGTGAACAGGATAGACAATTTGAATTGTGAGACAAGAGGGGTTGCTCTGATAGTAAGTAACCCCCACTTCCAACCGAGAGGTTGTGAGTTCGAGTCTCCCCAAGAGCAAGGTAGGAAGTTCTTGGAGGGAAGGATGCCGGGGGTCTATTTGGAAATAGCCTCTCTACCAAGGATAGGGGTAAGGTGTACATACATACTACCCTCCCCAGACCCCACTAAGTGAAATTATACTGGGTTGTTGTTGTTGTGAATAGAATAGACAATGACGCTTTCACATGTGAATAGAGAATACTCCTCTCATTACATTTTGAGTAGCCAAGACAAAAAATAAACATTATACTCATTGTTAACATCATGTACAAAATACATTGTTGGACCTTCTAATTCTGAAGTTTGAAACAAGCACTTTGTCCAGTAGGTACAATCCTCTAGCTTGAGCTGGTAAGTCCTGATTATTCCAGAACTATGTACAAAATATATTTTGAGTTGAAGCTTCTTTCAACTCAAAATTAAAGAATATATTCTGTCATGCACTTCACAAAACTTTGTAGGAAATGAAAGGGACGGAAGCATTTTATGGATTAAGCAAATTGGCAATGAAAGGTCAAACACTTGATGACAACATGAATATGGAATTTCTTTTTGAGCTATAAATATAGGACCAAGAAGAAGAAAATTCTTCACATCTCATGTTAAGGCTTTCAAGAAAACTAAAATGTATAGAAGAGGGGCCTTACCTGAAGAGAAGAGTCTTTGTTCATTAGCCAAGGATGACTTGCCTACATACCCTCCTCCTTTTGGGGTTGAAATGGTAGGCAGTCATCTTGGGCTATATTGACAGGCTATTCTGCATCATGTTAGGCCTCTTCTTCTCTTAATTGTGCCAAACATCATACCAAGTTCTGATGTTTTGGGAGAAGTACATAATTGAATTAAGATACATGTACTAGATTATGTACATGTGAAAGTTACTAAGTACATAGTCCTTCATGTCACCAGTTCGAGCCCCCGCAGGGCCACTAGAGGCATTATAAACCGGCCGCGTCTTCAGAATTTCGTGGAACTAACCATGGTGCACACATTGAAACAGCGGATCCCGATGGATACAGCTAGTCGGGTTTGCAAAACGATGCCCGGAAACCACGGTTAAAAAAAAGTTACTTAGACAAAATACTATGTAAACAATATTGATTTCTAAATGTTGCACTTATCCAACAGCCTTTTGATTGTATGTATCAGAATTAGATTCGTGATAAGTAGCGCATCTAACTAGCTCCTAAGCTCATTCGGGCTAATAAAAGGTGTAACCATTCACCGACCAAAGTATTCCAAGGTTACTCAACCTAATTAGCGTGACCACGACCTACTCATTATACACGGACGTCCCTTCGATGCGGTCATGGCTGTCCCTCGCCAACTGGCAAGATTCAAAGCTATAAATATGAAGAGAAAGAACCTTAAAAGGGGGGCTGCTTCTTCTTCTTCACCTTCACTTCTAAAAGAAGAGAATATATATCATTGTAAGGCTCTGAACCTCTCGATGGAGAGGCAGACCAAATCGATCCCATCAATAAAATATCTCTACCCTCCTCCCCTTAACCAATAACTCTTGTCTCTTACATTATATTCATTTGGTCTTTTGATTTATTACGATCTGCTTGATTGGCCTTCCTTTGATTTTAATTGATTTATGCTTATAAAGTGTATGAGAACTTTGAGAAAAATAATTTGGCGCCTTCTGTGGGAATTTCACAGCAGAATCACGTAGTTCATCCTCAGACCAAAAGGAAAAGAAAACACCCAAAAAGAAAAGCAACCCAGCTCAAACGAGCCAAACAGCATGTGAAGGGAACTCAAAAACTCTAGCAAGAACCCGAAGCCAATTCCCTCTCATTTTCGAGAAAGCAAAAGAAGAAGAAGGAGAAGAAGACCCACCCCCTTGAGGGAGGATCTCTGTAGGGCACCCCCACATCCCTGATGCGAGATCTGGCCGAGAATCGGCACAAAGATATCTCGAATCAAGAGTCACCATAAGCCTACATACCCCGATCGGGAAGAACACGCGTGAGATGCTCAAGATCTCGAATCAAAACTGAGCATTTGCTCTCAAACGCCAACTTCACAAGATTCAGGCCATGCGCCTTCAGCAAAAATTCAACTATGAGTTAAACAGGCTATGTGCCTTACTTAGGATATGTGCCTTACTTAGGCTTTGTGCCTTCGACAACAAAAATGACAAAGGTTCAACTACGGCTGAAAAACAACTCAGGCTATGTGCCTTCACTATCATAAATTGCAAGATTCAACTACGGTTGAACAACAACTCAAACTATGTGCCTTCGCTATCAGAAATTGCAAGATTTAACTACGGTTGAACAACAACTTAGGCTATGTGCCTTCGCCATCAGAAATCGCAAGATTCAACTACGGTTGAACAACACTCAGGCTATGTGCTTTCGCCCAAGAACAATAGCTCAGGCTACGTGCCTTTACCCAAAAAGTTCAACTAAGAGTTGAACTGGGGCTCAGGCTATGTGCCTTTGCCATCAGAAATTGCAAGATTCAACTACGGTTGAATAACAACTCAGACTACGTGCCTTACTCAGGCTACGTGCCTCACTCAGGCTATGTGCCTCATTCAGGCTACGTACCTTACTATGGCTACATGCCTTACTCACGCTACGTGCCTTACTCAGGAGACATGCCTCACTCAGGTTATGCGCCTCAATCAAGCTACATTCCTTACTCAAGCTACATTCCTTACTCAGGCTACGTGCCTTACTCAGGCTATGTGTCTTCGACAACAAAAATGACAAAGGTTCAACTACCGTTGAACAACAACTCAGGCTATGTGCCTTCGCCATCAGAAATTGCAAGATTCAACTACGGTTGAACAACAACTCAGGCTATGTGCCTCCGCCATCAGAAATTGTAAGATTCAACTACGGTTGGACAAAAACTTAGGATATGTGCCTTCGCCCAAGAACAACAGCTCAGGCTACGTGCCTTCACCCAAAAATTTCAACCACGGTTGAACTGGGACTCAGGCTATGTGCCTTCGACATCAAAAAATTACAACGGGTTCTACTACGGTTGAACGACAACTTAGGCTACGTGCCCTCGCCAAAAAGTTCAACTACGGTTGAACTGGGACTTAGGCCAAGTGCTTTCGCCATTAAGAATTACAAGGTTCAACTACGGTTGAACAACCACTAGGGCTACGTGCCCTCGCCCAAAAATTTCAACTACAAGTTAAAGTAGGACTCAGGCTACGCACCTCCGTCACAAGAGTCACAAACTCGACCACGGACAAATTAAAGCCAAGATGTACGTCCCCGCAACTACGAGCCGAGATGCAATCAGGCAAGACTAAATGCCTCCAAATGTTCAACCAAGGTCGAGCCCCAGGACGGGCCAAGCTCCCCCACCATTCAAGTAAGTACGACTAACTTTACAATTTCGGCCCACGTAAAGTTCATCCAAGTCTAACTACAAGGATGTGCTTTTCATTACCACAACCATTAGTCTCACTAAGCCCGAATTGGGACTAAGGCTACGTGCCTCCACTGCCCAAACATGGCTACAACCCACTCCCACCAAGTGGGGGAAGGTGATGACCAAAAACGCTTGTCTATGGCCAAAGCCATCTACACCAATTTTCCCTTAAGGCAAGGAACCAACTCGACAATGGTCAAAATCGCCTAACCGGTCGAGACCATTAGCATGCTCACTAGAAAAACTCTAAGGCAAGGCCCTCTCGAACGAGCATAAAAAAAAACGCATGAAATTGATACAAAACAAACAGAAAGGAAGAAAACCGCATATATTTGCAATATCTACAAGGGGTTACCCCCAGTTCCATTGGCCCAAGGCCGGCAAAAAAAAATATAGCCAAATGGCAACAAAAAATAAAAGAGAAAAAGAGAATAAAACTAAACAAAAATTACAAAATTTTTTCTCCTATCACTCGGCATCATTAGCGCCCTCTTCAACATCATCAACACCCTTGGCACCCTCATTAGCCTCGGGCGTGGATGGGTCAAAACCACAGTCGAGGCGGGCATCACAAGCCTTTTGGCGTGCTTCCTCGTAGGTGGCCTCAGGCACAACGCCGGCTTCCCACAGCCTCCTATACACGTTGATATGGATCTCACCATACGTCCAAAGCTCACGAGCAGTACAAAAAGAAGCGGCCTGATTCCTCAGGTACTAGTTCTCAGCCTCCAAGGCCGCAATCCAGTTTGCCGCAGTACGAGCTTCTTGTATACAAACAATAATGCGCCCCTCTAAAACCCTCCCTTGGAAAGTAGCGGCGGCCCTCTCGAAGCTGCATTCTCTTTCTTGGGAGCGATTGGTCGCCTACAATGTTTCGACCCTCGCCAGGGCATCCTCTGCCTGCTTCCTCAAAGCAGTAGTCTCCGTCTCTAGGGCAGCCACCTGCCTTGTCAAAGCCTCAGTGGCCTCTGCTTCCGTAGCCCGATTTTGGTGCTCTCTCTCAGCGGCCGCCCTCCTTTCAGCGTCCATCTCCTTGTTTCTTTGACGGAGCTGCCCCTCAAGAGCATTTACCCTGTTAAGGGTCTGTTGGATATGAAGCGCCTTCCTTGCCAGCTCTTCTACCAGCTCCCGATTCCGAGGGTCGTTCCTTAAGCATTCACGCAAATCACGACACTGGTTCTAATAGCAACAGTACTTCTCCAACAACAGACAAAGACAACCGAGCAGACGTTGGCCCGACAAATTCTCTCCACCTCCAACTAGAATGACTGCGGCAAGCAGGACAACAGTTAATATAAGAAGATACACAAAGGAAATAAATAGACTAAGACTTCACACGTAGCTTTATACTCAGAGCGACCACCTCGCCTATCAATCTAACGTCTGAGATTCCCCCCAAGGACGTGCTCTCCACCTCTGACCACGTAACCTCGATAGTGTCACCAGATACTCCTCCTCGAGCAATAGGTTATGCTCATTAGGAATCTCCACATAGCGGTAATCCCATTCGGCCTGCACCGCTGGGCGGGTATAACCCTCCTAAAACAGACGGATGTCCTGAGGATCCATGTATGACTCAATATCATCCTCCTCTCCTGAGGCGCCCCTTCCTTCTGCCACCCTGGAAGTCGAGGCCTCTGCTGCTCGGGAAGTCGAATCCCCCGCACTCGCCAAAACCTCGGCGCCCATCTCCCCCTCTAAAATAGTTGCTGAGGAACTACCTTCCCTCTCAGCAACAGGAATTGAAATTCAAATCGCCGAAGCGATTGTGTCACCTTGGTCTAAGCCAACCGGAGCAACCCCCACTGAACGCTCGCCCTGTGGGGAAGGATCCGCTGCATTCCCTTCCGTTTTCGATAGCGGAGCATCCAAGCTAATCACCACCGGAAGGACCAGAGTGAACACCACCCTAAGCCAAACCAGCGACCTCCCCTCTTCTTCATCGTCTTCATTCGGTGGCAACTCCACCTGGAATGCACGACCCCTAAAGATTCTTCAACTCGGTGCACGGACCGTGCTGGAGAGTGAGCCGCCGAGGATTCATCCAAAATCGCTCTCGAAATTGGGTGAGGTGCCGGAATTGCGATCAAGCGGGCAGTCGCCCCCCGCCTGCGGAAAGCAAGTTGAGGAGCAATCTTGCGACGCGGTCGTCCTAGTCGACAAAGGAAGAAAGGCCAAAGAAAAAGAAATTTATTACTATGAAATAAGAGCAATACAACGAGTCAAATTATTACCAGTAGCCGGCCTACGGTCGTGGGCCTACTAGAAAGACACCCACGTGCAAATTGTTAGAAACACGTTCTCAATGCAATATACTAAACGTGTACTCTTTTGTAGGTTTTGATGAATGACAAACGAAGCAAAAATTGATATATGACGGAATTCAAGTACAAGCGCACAATGGTTGCGAATAAGATTGAAGTTCAAGATATAGCTTTTAATTGTTATTGAGTTGTTCTAAAATTGTAATCTCGATCCTATAACTTGACTCATAGTATGGCATCTCTCATAAAACTATTTTCCAAAATCATGCATATTTAATTCTGTGTCAAAAAGATTTTAAATCATGCATATTTACATTAGACAAAATGTTTTCCAAACATGCCTCAAAAATCTGGGCTAATATAATCGCTTATGTACTTATGATAATCGATTGTTTCTGAGCCAAGACTGCATGACAATCGATTATGAATTAATGGTAATCGATTGTGAGTAAGACAGTGAACATCAGGTTTTTCCAAATCTGCATGATAATCGATTGTGAACAAATGACAATCGATTGTTGTTGAGGTAAAGTTTTTCAATACTCAAAATAATCGATTATAAACTAATGGTGATCGATTGTGTTGAGTTGATGTCTTCCAGTGATTTTAAATTTAATTAAGTAATCGATTATGTCTTTAGATAATCGATTATCACTGAGACAGTAAGTTTTATGATTTTCAGAAAATAACAAGTAATCGATTGTTGCAAAGGACAATCGATTGTTGAAGCTAGCCGTTGTCAAATGATTTTCAAATAACATAAGGTAATCGATTATTGATTTTATATAATCGATGTTCTGCTTAAAATCTGGAAATGATTTTTAGAACGTTGCTGAAGTAATCGATTATTGATTTTATATAATCGATGTTTTGCTTAAAATCCGGAAATGATTTTTAGAACGTTGCTGAAGTAATCGATTATTGATTCTGTATAATCGATTGTTTTGATTAAAATCCGGAAAAGATTTTTTGAACGTTATTGGGTAATCGATTATTGATTTTGTATAATCGATTGTTTTGATTAAAATCCGGAAAAGATTTTTTGAACGTTGCCGAGTAATCGATTGTTGATTCTGGACAATCGATTGTTTGTGGTAAAATCTGGAAAGGATTTTTTGAACGTTGCCAGTAATCGATTATGGATTGTAAGTAATCGATTATCAAGCGTTAAATCTGGGATTGATTTTTAAACTGACTGGCAGATAATCGATTGTTTGGTCTTAATAATCGATTATCACTGAGTAATTTCAGCAATTCTTAATTGGCAATTAGACAACGGTTGAACCAACTTTTTCAACTATAAATACAGCTTCATTTCAGTGTTTTAAATACAACAACATACACAAACTGATCATTACATTGCTATAAGCTTTCATTCAATTGTTCTTCATTTTCTACTCATTTCATAAAGCTTTTGAGAGCCATATTATTGCTTAAAGTTGTTGTGATCTTGAACATATTCTTTTACTCATATCTACTCAATAAGGAGTACTTTAGTTAAGTGAGTGTCCAAGTATTTGATATACTTGTAAGAGAATTGCGATTCTCTTGTTTCAAGGAACTTGCGTTTCCTTGGGTGAAGTCTTTGAGATTGCGATCTCCGAGCAACTGTTTGAGGCTTGTGTCCTCAAGTGTGTAACGGTTTGTTGAGCACCCTTAAGCTTAACAAGATAGTGAAAAATCTCGAGAGAGTCTCTCGGGGACTGGACTAACCACGTTGGTGGCCAACCAGTATACATCTTTGTGTAAGTTTATTTTTCTGCATTTATTTTACTTCCTGCAAAATTTAAATTCCGCAAGAAAACGCTAAATTCTATTAATACGCTATTCACCCCCCCTATAGCGTAAAGCGTAGTTTCTAACACAAATTCCCGCTGTAACAGGAAGCATGGCATCGACCCACTCGCGGATGCCGGAAAGCGGTTCCGGTGGTGTGCCTCCAGCTATGACAGAAGAGGAAGGTTAGTACGTACGAATGTAATATAGGGTATGTAACCAAAAGAAATGGATACCAACGGAAAAGAGACTTACGTGCATGGTTCCATTCCTCCGGGAAGTCGGTAGCACAAGCCACCAGGTGCTTAGTCCTAATGCAGAAAAAGTGTTCATAAGGATGGGTATCAACCTCGTCATCAATCTCCATAGTTAAGCTATTGGCCCCACGAGGGATTAACCGAATCATGGTACCTCGTATCCTCTGGGGAGCGTAGAGAGTTAGTACGTGCCCAAGGGTAATCTCCCTCCGTGCCAACTCCGCATATTTTATCAGCATCACCAGTAACTTGTAGCAGGAAGGGACAAGCTAACCAGGGCATACCCTATAGTGGCGAGAAAAGTCCACTACCAGCATTGGGAGAGGAAGTCTAAGCCCTAGCTTGAAAGGGTAGGAGTAAAAGACTCAATACCCTCGGTGGTCGACATGTACCCTTTCCCCGCTCCTAGCAAGGACGATGTCAGTGAAGCGAGGAATACTGATCCCTCAGTTGGGCGATGCCTACCTCCCCCATCAATGGGGCTTAATCCACTTGGTCCTCTCCTTCGTAATCAGTAAAATCGGTTGTCGGACCGCCGGGAAGAGAAAGAATGTCAGTCACCAGCGGGATCCTGTTAACACCCGCTAAATCGGTGGTTCTCACCACTATAGATGGACCTCAGCCGCCGGAACCACCACCGAAGCAATATCAGAACAAGAACTACTCGCCATTGTCAATATATATAAAGAAAGCGAGTAGAGTTCACCGGAAAAGCAAAGGGAGATGAAGATATGATGATAAACGATGGAGAATAAAGTAACAAGGAACAAAAGATGAAGCAATCCGAGAATAAAAGGAGTTATCTCTCTCAAAATTTCACTTGAGCAAATATTGGAAAAGTAAGAATTGAATGATACAACCCTTTATTTATAGACAAAGCATAAATGTCTTTCATAAATCCCAAAGGCCACCATTAACTGCCTGACCAACCGCAAAATGGTTCAGATCTACAGTAACGGGCATCATTATGACAAATACCGTGGAACAGCCACTTAACCGTCAGTCGGCATATCACCCTCGAAATGGTTGTAACGGTCCCAAGACACCAAAAGCACACCCATGCTTCATTAAGCGTATGGGCCTTCCCTATACGCGGCAAGCCTGGTCGTATCCCTACCAAACGTATGTAATCGGTTGTCGTCTTCAGATCAATAGTGGCTACGGCCATCTTCAAAATAATCCTGGTCACGGCCACCTCCTAAAGTAATATTCATTACATCCATCTTTGAAGCAACAATGACCACTGCCGTATCTTGAATAGGAAATGATTACGGCTACCCCCTTAGCAAGGGCGGCTACAACCCTTTCAAAGCAACGAAAGATTATCCCCGTCTAGCAAAAATAAGGCGACTATGACCTCCAGCCCGAAAACGAGTATATGAAAACAAAAGGCCACGACCGTTTCAGATATACGAACGGCTATAGCCATTCACTCGTATGAAAACCAACCAAACAATTGCAACTATAGTAGTCGATTGTAAATTCACTTAACAAACAGCTCCATCGCAGTCAAGGATTGTCCATGCAAAATGGCTACGGCCATCTCCAAAAAATAAATGGCTACGGCCATCTTCAAAGTATAAATGGCTACGACCATCTCCAAAAAATAAATGGCTACGGTCATCTTCAAAGTATAAATGTCTACAGCCATCTCCAAAAAACTAAATGGCTATGGCCATCTTCAAAGTATAAACTACTACAGCCATCTCCAAAAAATAAATAACTACAGCCATCTTTAAAGTATAAATGGCTACGGCCATCTCCAAATAATAAATGGCTAAGACCATATTCAAATTATAAATGACTACGACCATCTTCAAAATATAATTGCCTACGGCCATCTTCAAAGTATAAATGGCTACGACCATCTTCAAAGTATAAATGGCTACGGCCATCTCCAAAAAATAAATGGCTACGGCCATCCCTAAAAATTAAATGGCTACGGCCAACTTCAAAGTATAAATGGCTACGGCCATCTCCAAAATATAAATGGCTATGGCCATCTTAAAAGTATAAATGGCTATGGTCATCTCCAAAATATAAGTGGGTACGGCCATTCCCAACATATAAACGGATACGGCCATCTTCAAAGAATAAATGGCTACGGCCACCTTCAAAGAATAAATAGCTACGGTCGTCTCCAAAGCATAAACGGATACGGCTAACGGTAGAATCCGCTCATCGAGCTCGGACGGATCCCGACCTCAATAAGCGGAGGTACTATATGTATGTATCAGAATTAAATTTGTGATAAGTAGCGCATCTAGCTAGCTCCTATGCTCGTTCGGGTTAATAAACGGTATAGCCATTCACCGACCAAAGTACTCCAAGGTTACTCAACCTAATTAGCGAGACCACGGCCTACTCATTATACACGGATGTCCCTTCAATGCGGTCACGGCATCTCTCGCCAGCTGGCAAGATTTAGAGCTATAAATATAAAGAGAAAGAACCCTAAAAGGGGAGCTGCTTCTTCTTCAGCTCCACTTCTAAAAGAAGAGAAAATACATTATTGTAAGGCTATGAACCTCTCGATGGAGAGACAGACCAAATCGATCTCATCAATAAAAGATCTCTACCCTCCTCCCCTTAACAAATAACTATTGTCTCTTACATTTTATTCATTTGATCTTTTGATTTATTACGATCTGCTATGATTGGCCCTCAATTGATTTTAATTAATTTATGCTTATAAAGTGTATGAGAACTTTGAACAAAATAAGTAAATTTGCTATAGATTTCCTATTAAAGGAACATTAAGTTTCATTTTACCTAATGATATTTATTTTTAAAGAATTTATATTAATGCCAAGGTAATGATGTATGTTGAATGACGTCCAATATTTTATGGATATTAATGTCCATCGACAATTTAAGGTTATTTTTGTATAATGATTCAACTTTTAATCTTGTTGCTTCCAACTTTTAGTATAATATGATATGAATGACGTAGGATATGATTTGTTTACTCTTATTCTTCAATTTTTTTTTGTATATTTGCATTTGCAAGTTAATGTATGATAATTTGAGGGCATGAGTAGTCATGCATGATGTATTATCACTTGTGTATATTGTCGGTTTTAGTTTTTGGGGTATATTCGGAAGAATGATTCTCATGTTAGAAGCTTTAAGTCGGAAGAACTGACCAAATTTGACTTATGTGTACATGACCTCGGATACGAGTTTTGATGATTCCGCTAGGTCCGGATGGTAATTTAGATTTGGGTGTATGCCTAGATTTACATTTGGATATTTCTAGAATATTTTGGCGCTAATTGGTGAAAGTTGACAATTTGATGATTTGGAATGTTCATAGGTTTGACCGGAAGTTGACTTCGATGGTATCAGGTTCTGAATATGGTTCCGGGAGTTGAAATAGGTTCGATATGTTATTTGGGACTTGTGTGAAAATTTTAAAGTTATTCCGAGTTGATTTGATATGGTTGAAAATCATTTTTTGCCTTTATATGGTTGTTTCTTGATTAATATTTTTGAACTTCACTTTTACATATTTATTAATTGAACTAGCGTATGTTTAATTGGTTAATGGCTCTTCAAATTTCACAGTGTTTACTCTTAATAATAATAATAATAATAATAATAGTAATAATAATAATAATAATAATAGCCTTAATTATGTTGTTAAACCTCTTTCCATATGTATTCTTGACTTTAACAAATTATTGCATGTATGGTAAGAAACTAATAGCACTTTTGATAAATAGTAGTAATTGCTTTAAATAATTTCTATTTTTTATTAATAATCTTGAATTAAATTTGTATTTAACCAAAATATTATGATAAACATACATTAAATGATTTTAACTCTACTTTAATGTCAAACTACTAGTTATAATAACTTTTCACCTTCTGCTCATTATTTCCGGGCCTACAGATATGTAGCTTTGTTTTCAATTCACAAAATGGTCGTTTATCCTTTGGCAAGATAAATGCACAAAATGGTCGTTTATCCTTTGGCAAGATAAATGCACAAAAACTTAAGTTGGCTATTGATTTGGAATCCTATTAAATCTAAATAATGGCTAAAGTGAAAGTTATTGTGACGAAATACTATGTAAACAATATTGATTCCTAAATTTGGCACTTATCCAAAAGTCTTTTGATTGGAAGTAAATTTGCTATTGATTTCCTATTAAAGGTACATTAAGTTTCATTTTACCTAATGTTATTTATTTCTAAAGAATTTACATTAATGCCAAGGGAATAATGTATGTTGAATGACGCCCAATACTTTATGGATATTAATATCCATCAACAATTTAAGGTTACTTTAGTATAATGATTCAACTTCTAAATTTTTTGCTTCCAACCTTTAGTATAATATGATATGAATGACGTAGGATATGATTTGTTTACTCTTACTCTTCATTTTTTTTTTGTATATTTGCATTTGCAAGTTCAAGTATGAACTCATAATTAATTGAAATCTTATGTAGTAATTTTAATGACTCGATCGTTCGTTTTAAGCATTTACACATTGTTTGATAATTTGGGGCAGGAATAGACACGCATGATGTATTATCACTTGTATATCGTCGTTTTAGTTTTTGGGGTATTCGGGTTTGATTCGGAAGAATGATTCTCATGTTAGAAGCTTTAAGCCGGAAGAATTGACCAAATTTGACTTGTGTGTACATGACCTCGGATCAGAGTTTTGATGATTCCGGTAGGTCCAGATGGTAATTTAGATTTGGGTGTATGCCTAGATTTGCATTTGGATATTTCTAGAATATTTTGGCGCTAATTGGTAAAAGTTGACAATTTGAAGGTTTAGAATGTTCATAAGTTTGACCGCAAGTTGACTTCGATGGTATTTGGTTCAGGTTATGGTTCAGGGAGTTGAAATAGGTTCGTTATGTTATTTGGGACATGTGTGCAAAATTTGAAATCATTCTGAGTTGATTTGGTATGGTTCGACATGAGTTTCGGAAGTAGAGAGTTTAAAAGTTCATTAAGTTTGGATTGAGGTGCGACTAGTGGTTTTGATGTTGTTAGGTGTGATTTAAAGTCTCGAGTAAGTTCGAGTTATATTTTGGAACTTATTGGCATGTTCGGATGGGGTCCAAAGGGGCTGAGTAAGTAAGTTTCGGGCGTGTTTTAGACAATTTTCCTTCATGTGTGGTTGTTGATTTCTGCTCGTGCTAGTATAGTGCACCTACGATTGCATTTGCGAAGTTGCAATGGTCGCAGAAGCGTAGTCATGTTCGCATCTGCAAAGAAGGCAAGGCTGAGGAGAACATAGAAGATGCAAAGTGTGCAGCGCATATACGAGAGTGCAAAAGTGGGAAGTGTTTGCGTAGGAGCGGAAAGGCAGCTTGGTTGGGTTTTCCGCAGAAGCGAGAAAGCCACGCACCTGCGTTGTTGCAGAAGCGAATTTTGGTCAGCAGGTTCAAGAGGCTGGGGCTTCAATGTTTTTCCACGGAAGTTGCCTTTTGCTTCGCGTATGCGAAAATTCCGGGTAGATGTTATATATTTTGTGGGTTTGTTCATTTATTCATATTTTAATTGGGGAGCTCGATTTTTGATAATTTTGGAGAAGATTTTTCCATATGGATTGGGGTAAATATCTTTTTTACTCGATTTTGATTATATTCCATGATTCCATCTTCGATTTTGGCATTTGAGTGATGAATTCAAAAGAAAAATTGGGGACTTTTGTCTAAACTTTCCTAAAAAATAATTTTTAAAGTTTTGAACATTGATTTAGTTCGAATATGAGTGAAATTAGTATGATTGGACTTGTAATTGAATGAGTTGTTGGAATTTATGAGTTTTGTCGAGTTTCAAGGTGCGAGACTAGGGTTCACTTTTTTGGTTGGCTTTGAATATTTGATTTAAAGATTCAAACTTTATCATTTGGGTTTGTTCCCTTTGACATTATTAGAAGTTTTTGAGTTGCTTTTGGATAGTTTCGAGCCGTTTGGAGGATGATTCGCGCGGGATGGCATTTCTAGAGTAATGTTTGGCTTGCTCGGTATTTGATTTGGTTTGTTTGAGCTAAGTCACAATTTTAATTTGAGATTTGAGGGTAATTATTCTTGGGAACCATGTTATTTGTGATGTGATGGGGTGACTCACATGCTAAGTGACGGGCACGCGGGCGTGCATAAGGGAATTTATGATACGAGATGACTTTTAGACAATGACCGGACTTATTTTGTTATATCTTGTTGCATCTGTGTTCTCCCTACTTGTTTGATAATCTGAATCGTGAATCATGTTAGAAGTCATATTTAGACTCTGTGATTATTTGGTTGAGATATAATGAGACTATTTCTGTTATTTTGGGATTTAACTGTAATTATACACTCAGTCGCGATTCTTTATTTGCATAGCATATATCAGTCTCTATTCATCATTCGTTATTACATCACATGTTGTTATTATTTTTCATATGTGGTACCTTTTGGGCTGAGTGATATGAGATTTTTAGCCCTTGGGACTTAAGAGATTAACTACTGAGGTGGTCCTGATATTCATGTTGCAAGAGAGTGTTATTTGGATCGAGTCGCACGCCGCATCAGGGCACATTGGCTTTATTCCATATTGCAGGAGAGTATTAAGTGTATCGGGTTGCATGCTACATTAGGGAATATTAGCTTTATTATTATGTGGTTCGAGTTACGTTGCACGCCGCGAGATGTCTTATTTGCTTTTGATTAGTGCTTAGGCAAGATTTGCCCCTTCGGAGTCTGACATACTAGCAGTGAACGCAAACACGTGTGTGTGTGTGTATATATATATATATACGTGCTTAATTGTAGGTCTTTAAGTCAGGAACATGTATACTGATGAGTGATTGTGTGTGTATGATAGAGTGGGGGCATTGAGCCAGGCATCTTGAGTGGGCTCAGAGTGAGCCAGGCATTTATTTGCATGTAGGTATAGAGATTTATTTTTTCCATGCTAGATGGTATATGACATTTGATGACTTGGCATGTATATTGACATGTTGGCATAGAGATATATCTTCCTCATGCTATTTGGTAAACGAAAAGTCTTATATGATATTGTAAATTGGAAAACACAAATCCTTTTTATAAACACATGTTTAGTTGATTTCAGGGGTAAGATTTAGTCTTAACTTTTATACTTGAAAAACATGCTTAATTCATTTAGCTGTGAACGAGCTGAGCATGATAATTCCTTTGAGTTATTTTGTGTTACTGTAATCATATCCTATGTTGTTATTGTTATTGGCCATTGGTATTAGACTCTAACAATTTGTTACTTATTGAGTACATGTAGTCGGTGTAAGATATATGGATTTATATCTAGATATATGGACTTCAATCTACATACATATGAATAATATATGGATAAATTATATGTTATGTGCTATCTTTTGGTTTGGCATAATTTTGTGGTCTTATGGACATTATGTTAAGGGGGCCAATGGATTGTCATATAAAGTGTAGGACTAATGTGTAGATACACAAAAGGGTAACCTTAGTTAATGATGGGCTAACTAAGGTTACATATATGTAACCATGGTTACATGCTTGTGACTCTTGAGTTATGTAACTCTTGTGACTCTTGGGTTATGTAACTCTTTTGTTATAAAGTGGGGGTTATGGTTCCCACATTATTGTAAGACAAGACTCTTCTTCCTCCCATTGAATCAAGAGCCAAAAACTCCATTGTTGTCTTGCAAATATTGTGGAAAACCATATACCAATTTGATTATTATCATAACATTATTATTGTGAACCATTCACATATTGTTTAAGTCTTGTGGAGCATACTTGTGGTGATATACAACTTCAAGAAATCTTGAAGAAAGGATCAAGGAGTTCACAAGGACATAAGGACAATCATCAAAGGAGGTTCAACAATTTCCACATATGGATTAAGGTTAGCTTCCGCTCATGTAGTTTAATTCCGAATTGTTCAATATGAAGGTTATTGTCTTTAGTAGGAATCATAATCCTAACAATTGGTATCAGAGCCACCTTTATTTTTGGATAATTTGGATGTTCATATTATTCATGTTATGTTAGGATTCATGTTCAAGTTATGTTAGAATTTTATTTATGAAATTCTAGTACCATGAAATAGCATGATGTTATGAATGTTATGTTTTGTTGGAATTTGATGTTTTAATACCATGTTATCTTTATATGTACTAAAACATTGTATTAAGCATGATTTTAGTTGGTAAACAACATGTTTTCTTGTTTAAGATGCTTGTTGAAAATCATGTTTTAATTCTGTAAATTCTGTCAAAAACAGTTTTAAAAGTTAGTCGAATAACTTTTCAGATAGTCGACTAACTTAATTTTTCTGGAATTTCCGCAAGCCTGGTTAGTCGACTAACTATACGTTTTCCAGGTTAATCGACTAACTTAAAATTAGTCGACTAACCTGGTCCAGTAAGTCTGAAATTTTTTTTTATGCCAAAATAATCGATTATCTGTTTTAGATAATCGATTATCTCGGTCCAGTAGGGTTAAAAACGTTTCAAATTTTTAAGTTTCAGTTTTTTAATTGACATATCAATTAATATAAAGTTTTTTTTAATGTATTATACATTAAAATATTTGAGTTTTGAATATTAATTGTTTTAAAGTCCATCAATTCTCATTATTTTAAGAATTTTCCTTTCAAGTATAAAACAATTAATATTCAGTTGTTGCATGTCAAAACATGTAACATATTAAGTTAAGATTCATAATATGGCTTAAGGAACTAAATTTTATAGCATCTAATATTTTAAATAGTCAATTGAAGCATTATGTTGCCAAAGTAACCTCTATTGTGTAGATTGATTAATCTTAAAATATAAGATGACTGTGGATGTTAGTCTTCCATGCGTTTAACACCGGCCCAAAGGAAGGTTGTTATTGGCAGGAATTTGAACATGCTTGTGGTGATAAATATGAGACAATTATTTGGTTTTCCATGTGAATATTAAATCGGCCCAAAGGAAGGTTTGATATTTGACAGGAGTTTATTGTATATGTTTGATCACTACACCAAGAGTACCACTTACAAGTTGTTTTTCTGTCCAAAGACTAAAATCAATGTTGTGCTAGGTATCTTGTAATGGGATATGCCTATTTTGAATTTATAAAGTTATGTTAAAGTTCAAGTAATTGTAAGCATGTATTTCAGTAATCCTTTTGTTCTATTTTCAGTTAATTCTTCTGCTTCTACGATATCTGCCAACATCAATAGCATCCCTGTGCTTAACGGCACTAACTTTAAGGAATGGAAAGAGAATGTCATGATCGTTCTCGGTTGCATGGATCTTGACCTTGCACTTCGGACCGAGCAACCTACTCCTCTTGAGGATACATCCTCTTCTGATGAAAGGAGGGTGATGGAGAAGTGGGAAAGCTCGAATCGCATGAGTCTAATGATTATGAAACGTGCAATTCCAAAATCATTCAGGGGCACTATGAATGATGAAGCTAATGCCAAAGTTTTCCTTGAAAACCTTGAAAAGCGTTTTATGCAAAACGAAAAGGCGGAAACAAGTACACTATTGAGTAAACTTGTTTCCATGAGGTATAAGGGCAAGGGAAACATTAGGGAGTACATTATTGAAATGTCTCATCTTGCTTCGAAACTAAAGTCACTCAAGCTGGATTTACCTGAGGAACTACTTGTGTACTTCGTTTTGATATCTCTTCCTGCACACTTTAGTCAGTTTAAGGTCAGTTACAACTTCCTGAAGGAGAAATGGACTCTTAACGAGCTCATTTCCACTGTGTGCAAGAAGAGGAAAGGACAAAGCTAGATAAGACTGAAAGTGCTCATTTGGCATCCTCTTCTAAGGAAACTAAGAAGAGGAAAGGTAAGGAAGTTGCGGTTGCAAAGCCCAAGATTAAGCAACATGAGGAACCTAAGGTTGAAATTACTGAATTAGGTTGCTTTTTCTGTAAGGGGACTAATCATGTGAAGAAAGACTGTACCAAGTACCATGCCTGGCGTGCGAAAAAAGGTACATTTCTTTCTCTTGTTTGTTCTGAAGTTAATTTAATTTCGGTACCTAAGGATACTTGGTGGGTAGATTCTGCTGCTACTACTCACATAAGTATATCAATGCAGGGTTGCCTGAACTGCCGAAAACCAAATGATGGTGAAAGATACATCTATGTGGGTGACGGCAAGAAGGTGCCAGTTGAGGCTATTGGCAATTTAGGCTGTTGTTTAAAACCGGTTTTCATTTAGATTTGGATGAGACTTTTGTTGTAACGTCTTTTAGACGGAATTTAATTTCTATTCCCCAATTGGACATATCCGGTTATAAATGTACATTTGGGGACAATAAAGTTAGTCTCTTTCAGAATTCAAATCTTATTGGTACTGGTGTATTATCAACATTTGATAGCTTGTATTGGTTGATACAATAACTTCAAATAAAGAAACTTTGCATACAAGTTTAAGTGGTACCAAAAGAAAATTAACTAATGAGAATTCTATTTCACTCTAGCATAAACGTTTGGGTCACATATCCATTCAAAGAATTCAGAAACTCGTGTCAGATGGAATTCTTGATTCTCTTGATTCCTCAAATTCGGAAATTTGTATTGAGTGTATCAAGGGAAAACAAACAAACAAGACTAGATTAGGTGCTAAGAGAGCTTCAGACGTCTTAGAATTGATACATACGGATATTTGTGGGCCATTTCCTACTCCTTGTCGGAATGGTCAACAATACTTTATCACATTCATAGACGATTACTCTCGTTATGGGTACCTATATCTTATTCACGAAAAGTCCCAATCCATAGACGTGTTCAAATCATTTAAGGCTGAAGTTGAAAATCAACTAAGCAAAAGAATTAAATGCGTTAGATCAGACCGTGGTGGTGAATACTATGGTCGATATGATGGTTCCGGTGAACAACGTCCAGGGCCTTTTGCTAAATTCCTAGATGAGTGTGGGATCGTCCCTCAATATACTATGCCAGGAAGTCCTACGATGAATGGTGTAGCTGAGAGACGAAATCGGACCCTTAAGGATATGGTAAGAAGTATGATTTCTCGTACTACTTTGCCAGACTCACTCTGGGGTGAAGCATTAAAAACCGCAGCTTATATTCTTAATAGAGTTCCAACTAAAGCTACAATCAAAACCCCATATGAACTTTGGACTGGGCATAAACCCAGTATTCGGCATTTACACATTTGGGGCTGTCCAGCTGAGGCAAGGCCTTATAGGCCGAATGAAAAGAAACTGGATGCTAAGACGGTTAGTAGCTATTTTGTTGGATACTCTGAAAAATCCAGGGGTTTTAAGTTTTATGATCCCACTTCTAGAACTATTTTTGAGACGGGTAATGCTAGGTTCTTTGAGGATATTGAGTTTGGGGTGGTGGGGAGATAAAGTTGTTAGAGATTTTGTCTTTGAGGAAGAACATGTGTCTTTCCCTCAAGTTGTTGATCTTGGTCACATTCCTGACACGGATCACACAACTCCGGTTCAAGACAATCTCGAAAATCTTCCTCATCAGGACCCTGATATAACTAATGAAAATCAAACTCAACAACCTCAAGAAACTGAAATGCCATTAAGGAGATCCACTAGAGAGAGGAGAAATGCAATTTCGGATGATTATGTAGTATTTCTCCAAGAACAAGAAAGTGATATTGGACTTGAGGAAGATGATCCAATCAACTTCCGTCAAGTCATTAAGTGTTCTAACTCTCAAAAGTGGATTGATGCCATGAATGATGAGATGAAGTCTATGAGCGATAATGACGTTTGGGAGCTTGTTACATTGCCCGAAGGTATTAAACCTATTGGTTGTAAATGGATTTTTAAAACCAAAAGGGATTCAGAGGGAAATGTTATTAAGTACAAAGCTCGTCTTGTCGCAAAAGGCTACACTCAGAAGGAAGGCATTGATTATAAAGAGACTTTCTCTCAAGTTTCATCGAAAGACTCTTTCAGGACTATAATGGCATTAGTAGCACATTTTGATCTTGAGCTTCATCAAATGGATGTTAAGACAGCGTTTCTCAATGGTGACATTGAGGAAACAATTTATATGGTGCAACCTGAAAACTTTGTTTCGGATGAATCAGAGAAAAAGGTTTGCAAATTAAAGAAATCCATCTATGGGCTCAAGCAAACTTCTCGTCAATGGTATTATAAGTTTCATGCAGTCATTACATCTTTTGGTTTTGAACCGAATATTGCTGATGACTGTATATACCATAAGTTCAGTGGGAGTAAGTATATTTTTCTGGTTTTATATGTCGATGACATACTGCTTGCCTGTAATGATATAGCATTATTGCATGAAACTAAGAAATTTCTTTCAAAGAAATTTGAAATGAAAGATCTTGGTGAAGCTTCTTTTGTATTAGGAATTCAGATACAACGAGATTGCTCCAAAGGTGTTCTCGGTCTGTCACAAAAGGGCTATATCGATAAGGTTCTGAAAAGATTTGGCATGCAGGATTGTAAACCAGGTAACACCCGTGTTGCTAAGGGAGACAAATTTAGTCTCAAACAGTACCCAAATAATACTTATGAAATTTCGGAAATGCAGAAGACGCCTTATGCTTCGGCTGTAGGTAGTCTGATGTATGCTCAGGTATGTACATGACCTGATATAGCATACATTGTTGGGATGTTAGGCAGATATCTAAGCAATCCGGGAATGGACCATTGGAAGGCAGCCAAACGGGTCATGAGGTACTTACAGAGAACAAAGGATTACATGCTTACATACCAGAAATCGGACCAGCTTGAGATCATTGGGTATACCGATTCCGATGTTGCTATATGTCAGGATAGTTTGAAGTCCACTTTAGGCTATATTTACATGCTTGCGGGCGGTGCTATCTCTTGGAGAAACATTAAGCAAACTCTTACAGCCACTTCCACCATGGAAGCGGAGTTTATGGCATGTTATGAAGCATCCAATAAGGCATTATGGCTGCGGAATTTTGTTGGTGGACTGCGAATTGTTGATAGCATCAAAAGGCCACTTAGGCTATTATGCGATAACAGATCGGCAGTCCTTTATGCTAATAACAACAGTAGTTTGACGAAAGCAAAACATACGGACGTCAAATTTCGGGTTGTTAAAGAAATAGTACAAAATGGACAATTGTGCATTGAGTACATCAGTACAAACTCCATGCTTGCGGATCCGCTCACTAAGGGATTGACACCAAAAGTATTTCATGAGCATATTGCTTGTATGGGTGTCAAATCAGATAAGGATTATGTATTTTAGTGGGAGTTTGTATTGTACATTTATGTATTGTCTATTATATTCAGAAATTCAGTAATTCAGTTATATCTGCGCAGATATTCAGTTTTTAAACTTTTGTACTCTTACAGTTTATGATTGATCTCAATAAAGAGAACCAGTTGGAAATAGACATTCTATTGACCACACTTTATGTTATTTCCATGCTACATACCTACACTTGATCCATGTCGTTGGTTATATTGATATACGTGATCTATGCCGGTTCTAGTTACGAATGAGTAACGAAGAGCACTTAGTTCCTATGTTGGTATGATTGATGGACCGGATTGTTCATGACAATTTTATTGTGATAACAATTTTTGAGCTCCTAAGGTTATTTTGTAACATATAATGCTAAGGTTTGTACATATGTTTATGTATCTCGTCCAAGTGGGAGATTGTAAGATATATGGATTTATATCTAGATATATGGACTTATATCTACATACATATGAATAATATATGGATAAATTATATGTTATGTGCTATATTTTGGTTTGGCCTAATTTTGTGGTCTTATGGACATTATGTTAAGGGGGCCAATGTATTGTCATATAAAGTGTAGGACTAATGTGTAGATACCCAAAAGGGTAACCTTAGCTAATGATGGGCTAACTAAGGTTACATATATGTAACCATGGTTACATGCTTGTGACTCTTGAGTTATGTAACTCTTGTGACTCTTGGGTTATGTAACTCTTTTGTTATAAAGTGGGGGTTATGGTTCCCACATTATTGTAAGACAAGACTCTTCTTCCTCCCATTGAATCAAGAGCCAAAAACTCCATTGTTGTCTTGCAAATATTGTTGAAAACATATACCAATTTGATTATTGTCATAACATTATTATTGTGAACCATTCACATATTGTTTTAGTCTTGTGGAGCATACTTGTGGTGATATACAACTTCAGGAAATCTTGAAGAAAGGATCAAGGAGTTCACAAGGACATAAGGACAATCATCAAAGGAGGTTCAACAATTTCCACATATGGATTCAGGTTAGCTTTCGTTCATGTAGTTTAATTCCGAATTGTTCAATATGAAGGTTATTGTCTTTAGTAGGAATCATAATCCTAACAGTTGGCTGTACTCATATTATATTTATTCACCTTGTGTGCAGATTTTGGAGTTAATGTTGTTGCGTATGGCGGGAGCCGACGTTGAAGATGTACCTGCGTTCTGGTTATAGTTCCTACTTGTCCTGGGTAGCTTTAGTCTTGCAAATCTGTTTATGTATATTTTTAAAAGATATGTATTTAAGTCGTACTAGCTTCATAAATTCTAACTCTTAGAAACTCATGATTTGTACTACAAATCCTTAGAATTTTGTATAGAAGTTCAGATATTTTACTCATTGGCTCTTATTCTTATTCGAGTTGTGTTAAATGTTGTTTGGCTTACCTAGCGGATTGGGGTAGGTCTCATCACGATTAGATGGATATTGGGTCATGATAGAAATACATCTTTGAGACAAAAGGGGTTGCTCAGACGGGAAGCAACCCCACTTCCTACCGAGAGGTAGAGTTCGAGTCTCTCCAAGAGAAAGGTGGGAAGTTCTTGGAGGGAAGGTTGCCGGGGGTCTGTTTGGAAACAGCCTCTCTATCCAAGAGAAGGGGTAAGGTCTACATACATACTATTCTCCCCAGACTCCACTAAGTAGGATTATACTATGTTGTTGTTGTTGTCTACAGAAATACATCTTTGAAAAAGGTTTATGGTCACCTTGCTATCAGGCAGATATTTGATTCCCGACCAATTTGCATCACTTTTGAGCTTAAGATTTGGTAAAATCTTATAAGTTGACATTCCATAATCCCCATCTTCTGGTCAGAATGAACCAAAGAAGCAGATAACTTTGAAGCTTCATTCAACTACAAAGAATATATTCTTTGCAGGAAGGCAACAGAACTGTGTAGAAGAAGACACAGAAGCATTTTATGGACTAAGCAAATTGACAACGAAAGGTCAAACACTTGGTGCCAAAATGAATGTGGAATTTCTTTTAGAGCTATAAATACAGCACCAAGAAGAAACAATTGTGCACAACTCATGTTAAGGCTTTCAAGAAAAACTAAAATGCATAGAAGAGAGGGCTTACCTGAAGAGAAGAGTCTTTGTTTATTAGCCAAGGATGACTTGCCTACATATCCTCCTCCCTCAAAACGTAGTTCCCTTTTGGGGTTGAAATGTTAGGCAGTCATCTTGGGCTATATTGACAGGCTATTCCACATCATGTTAGGCCTCTTCTTCTCCCATTTGCTAACTTGCTACATTTCGTATACTTCTACTTAAGTAGACCTATTTCTTTAATTTCCCTCTTATTCTTGGACTTCTTTGATTCTCTTTTTAGCTAAACAAGGGTGACAGGAACGCACGGTACCACTACCAGTAGTTCAAATTACAGAACCTGTTAACCTGGAATATGCTCGTGATAATCAGCTCTTGCTCATTTTCATTTTGCACAACACAGAATCAGTAACATTGAATTCCACTCTTCATTTTCCTTGCAAACATGCATAGATATATTAGAGTAGATACATGTTCACAGATTTTGTTCAACCAGGCAACAATAGTCAAATGGCGAAGCGAAACATTGGCATAATAAATGCCACAGAACTCTTCACTCTGCTAAGAATACCAATCTGCTGGCTGTACTACACGTTAAAAATTAAGCAAAATGAATGAATCTCTAATGCAAGCAATTGAATACCGTTTTACCAAAAAAAGAGCTAAACCTTTTCTTAAAACGAATTAATGAGAAAATAAAGGGTGAATCCAAGTTAAATATAATAACCACTAGATCTAACGTTTAGATGTATTGATAATGTAGGGTTAAATCCGAAAATGTTATATACCAACTACAAATGCTCAATGCTTGTCAATGAATGTTATAATAAAAGCATGCAATAAATGTAGATAATGACAATCAATGTAATAAGAAGGAACTTATCACCCAAACATTAGATGACTTGTATGATTCTCCCTCCTGACAACAACATGGAGTAATAGAAAATAAAGATGGACAATAAATCTTTGTATCTTATGAATAAAAAGCATAGATCGAACAATGTAATCAGTGGACAAGATAAGCTTTTATATATTCTTTGTAGTCAACCCTTTACAATGTGCTCTTATCAGAAAAGTGAATATCCATATTTTTGTTCTTTATCTCTTCTTATTTATAGAGATATTCCTAAGAAACCCTAAAAAGTACAACAAAAAGAATACCCTAAGGAATATTCCTTCTTTCTATTCTAAACTTATTCTACCATAGCTTCCTTACATTCTTTACTTGACCTCGACAGTAATCCTTCTTAAGACGACTCCTCGCCATTGTGCTGTGGTCGGCTTAATCCTTGATCACGTCCATTTGCAGTTATTAAGTCTAGTCCAAATTTTGATCAATACAGTTAGTCCGTCCGCTTGTTGAGGTTGTGATCTTGGACGTCCTCGATGAGCAGATTATATCCGCAACAATTTAGAGGAAATTTGGTCGTAATGATTGAATAGAATAGGAACTGGCGGCATTGTCAGCGGGGCTACTATTGTTGTGGCTGACATGGGATGAAGTTATGCCATGCGGGTCATCATTATGTGCCTTTCCAAAGCAGTGTTTGTGCTTCTGTCGCTTCGATTTTGGTGCCATTGATAGCTCTTTCCCTCGATTCTGGTGGCAACTCAACCCTATAGGTAGAGAAGAGGTGTTTCATTTTCGAAACTTTCAGCATTTCCCCTTTTTGTATACATACTGTTTTTCTTTGATCTTTTTCTCTAATCTCCACTTTCGATTTCTTGCAAATTATTCTTTTTCCAGTCCTTGGTTTCTTTCTCGGCTGATATCATCTTTCTCCCACTTTGCTGTACACACTTCACTATGAAAGCCTCCGATGCCACTCCGTATCAGTGGCCATTCCTCCCGGTGGTGAGGAGTCCATGGTTGAGGAGGAAGAAAACTTCCCCATCGTAGAGGAAGTGGTTTCCAAGAATCCTTTGGTTAGAAATGACTTTCCAAAGGAACCTGCTTCCTCTCCTGCTCAGGAGCTTTCTGAGATGGGGTTGCGTCAAATAGACGATCTTCGATCCAAATATATATTCATCCTCATGTAGAGATTATTTCGGCGGGAGACAACACAATACAGGTTTCCTGACCTGCATATTGTGCTTTCTATGTTTACTCGTTCCTAGTTGGTTATTCTCTTCCTCTCCTCTATTAGCGGAGGAGTTTTTCCACTTTTACAATGTTTTCCTGGCACAGCTCTCCCTTTGTTTATACAAAGCTTTTCTGATGCTGGCAAAGTACGCAGTATTGGTGGGCTGTGAGGTCAATTATTTACCGTAAAAATGGTAACGACAATTAAATTTGTAAATGTGATTCTAAAAATATGTGATCTATTTCCGAGCTAGTTGTTAAAGCAATTAATGCTAAGAACGTGAAGTATAATGATAAAATGCGAGCTAAGATGGGCGGTAATCAAACCAAAAGATCTTGTTGCCCAAGTGTAGAGATGATTGATGGGGCCTCGGGGAAGGCATTGGTATCGATCTCGAGCTATCAAGATTGCCGGAGATCAGATAACAGTTAAAAGTATGATTAAGAAAGGCTCTATATTGCCAATATTAGATGATATGGCGAAGCACAAATCAGAAAACAATGCTAAGAAGTCCTCGGTCCTGTGAGAATGAACCACTTAGAAGAAAGAGAGAGAGAAAGATATATATATATATATATATATATATATATATATATATATATATATATATATATATATATATATATATATATATAAAGAGAGAGAGAGTTAGAGAGAGAGAGATTATTGCACTTGTTGAGAAATGGAGCAACATCACCCATTTATAAGGTGGGGTAAGTCCCCTTTATATAAGAGGGGAGACTCGGCTACAAATATGTGGGGATCGGTTATAAAGTACGATGATGGGATGACTTGACATGATACTTTAGCATAGGCTTTAGATAGGCCGAGCCTGTCAGACATAGCCATGTGCCTAGAGGTCTTCCCCCTCTGTCTTGGCTTCATTTTTCATTTTCTCCGAGTCAGGCTTCGACAAGTCCCGAGGTCGAGAATTCGATCTGACCCCCTGCCCTCGAGTTCCTGGGACATGCTTCTGAAATGTCTCAATAGCGAGAAATCAAGTATTTTGATTTCATCACGTACAGATAGTCTCCGTGTTTCTTATAATGAAGTGATGGAAAATGATTCTAACACTTGAATCCTCGAGCTTCTTTCGGTAATGTCATATTGATAATGCAACTCCTGGCTCGTGCTATTAGACCCATTCATTTCACTCCCTGATTTTTGCTTCCCAAGGTATAGGTACCGTTGTCAGTTCAGTTTTTCATAGATACATTAACTGCGCCCGTCGGTCGGTCGGTCTTCCAAGGCATATATGGTCGTGTCGTAATCCTCTATGAATAGGGGTGCCTTGGCTTTGTTTCTCCTATTTCAATGCTTTCGCTGGCTTGCTTGCCTTTTCCTTCCACTTATTTTCTTTCACCCATGAACATCATGTTACGGGCTCATGACCTAAAGGTCGTTCGGAGGAGTTCCCTTAGACCGAACTATGGCTTTCTTCCGGGGTCTCGCTTCGTCAAGCATAAGCATGCTGTCCCACTATTGTTGTGGTCGTTGGTATGTTGGCCCGAGGTGATGGGAACAGGGAGCCGACTTCCTTCTTATGTAGACAACGATTATGCACCACTTCTCACTCTCCTACCCAGGCCTGGTGGCACTTCATCCCTAGGGTTTTTCCATTCCCAGTGGATAAAATGGCTCTATAAGGCGTTGAGGCAGGGGCCCGTCGAATTTTCAACCTTTGGCTTTGGCGGGCCATGTCTCTTTTCTTTGCCTCCCTTATGTCCCCTCCTTTTCTTCTACTTTATTTTCTCCAACGGGGATCCCTCGGGTGATTGAGCTAGGAACCTATGAGTTGTGGAGGTCGAAGGAGTTACCATCGAGGATACGTGCTCGAGGGTGCGGCGCACGAGGATGCTGATACCGGAGATGATCCTCGAGGGCAGACCGCACGTCTGAGTTTCATCACATGTATATCCTTTTGTTCCTCTGCTTTAGGTTCCTGTAGGCTTTTGTAATTGTATGCAACGACCCCTTGAGGGCCGCTTGTATGCAAATTTTTATGAATAAGAATATACTTTGCTGATTTTTACCTTCCTTACTTTGCTTTGTTTCTGAATGCTCTCATGCCCTTTGAGGCTCTTCGAATGCCTTCTTTTATTTGTTGACCACTGATGTTTGACTTGAGCGCGAGCAGTCATTCTGATCTTATGCTGATCGACATGACTTTCCTCCGACCCATCGTCGTACTTTAGACCAATCTTGTATTGATTCTGATAGCTCCAGGCTACCGAGGCCCTCCGATTTATGTGGAGATCATGCATCGAATTCCAGGGCCTTTAGGAATGTTACCCCGGATGAAGGTCATCTTCGGGTACCCGGGGGTCCCTATTGATCTTGATGTAGATAACTCTTTTAGAATGAATTGGATTGACTTCCACTAAGGAGTTGATCGTATTTGGGTGCTTCCCCGGGCTTCGTGGAGCTTTCGCGATCGGAGCTTCCTGTGTTTACTCCTCTTTTCAAGAAAAGAGGATAACGAGACTAGGTGTTTGCCTTGCGTCGAGTGTCAGTGTTAAAAGTTCACCGAGGTCCGACTTCTTTGGGCCAGAGGTTCTTGATGTAGACTGTTGCCCCGAGCATGGAGATAATACGAACGTCATCTTGAGCCTTGATTCCACATTGGGGGATGCTTTCTATATCATGTATCGTCCCGTCGATCTGTAACGAGGCTATTGGCTTTTCGTGGCTTGCCTCGAGAAGGAGAATCATCACTGTTTCTCACATATATGTGGGGCAGCTTCCTCTCCCTGACAAGACTTCACCACTTCTAGATAGATGCCTTTCTACTTTTGCACGGGATACTTCATTTCTTTAGACACAAAAACCGTTGGCGCGCGCCCTTGACTTGACCAGTTAGTTTCACCATAGTCATGGGAACCACTTTGGGGCCAATCCAGAAGGTGAGGGGGGGGGGGAGGGGGAAGGGATGCTCCTGGTGATCAGGAATCGAAGGACTTCATTTTGGAGACGGCGTCCTTGAAGTCAAAAACCATATATTTTGAATACACTGAATGTACTGTAACCAACTAGTTGTATTCATTTGTATTTCAAGTGTGTATTTACTTTTTTGGTATTTGTATGCAGGACATAAAATTCTTTGATAAACACCCTCCTACTTCATCAGAGTTTTTACTCAAGCATATGCAGAGTATTTGAGCACATGTGGATTGCTTCCACAAATAGTCTTTGATTATAATTTACTCTAGCAAAAATATGGTACACTCCTTTGGGACTATGCTATGCTGAAGTTAGATGCCGAGGTGATAAGCGATAATAAAGCACCGACAATTTTTTTTAGGAAAATCACAAAATCGGATATATCTGTAAAAATAGCGACATAATTTTATATTTTCCAGATTGTATTTCAGCTTCTGACTGAATTTTCTCATTGGTTTCTAGATTGTATTTTGTTGGATTTCCAGAATAGTTGTGTAACAACCCGATCAATTATTTTAATTTCTAGAACCATTTTCCCTAAATAAGACCTCCCGTACTTAAATTTACTTATTTATAACTTGCGGGATGGTAAGTTCGGGATTTTGAAGAATTCGGGTTGAAATCGGAACACTTGGCTCCTTAACATTGGCTTAAAATACCAAGTTTGACTTCGATTAATATTTTGAGTAAACAACCTCAGAATTGAGCTTTGACGATTCCAATAGGTTCATATGATGATTTTAGATTTAGGCGTTTGTTCAGATCAGGTTTTGGATGACCTAGGAGCATTTTGATGCCTAATAGTGAAAGGTTGCTCTTGAAGAACTTTGAAGTTCTTTAAATTTGGTTTGGAACGGGTTTTGGTTATATCAAGGTCCGAATTGAATTTCGAGACAGGAAATAGTTCCGTAATATCATTCAAGACTTGCACTTAAAATTTGGTGTCATTCTTAATAGTCTAAGTATGATCTGACGCATTCATAGAATTTGGAAAATTTGAAGTTCAAAGTTTGATTCAATTTGGTTTTGGGGTATGATTCTTGATTTCATTGTTGTTTTTCATGTTTCAAGAGTTTTAGAAAGTCCGTATTATGATTAGAGACCTGTTAGTGCCTTTGGAAGGGGTCCCAAGTGGTTTTGGTAAGTTTCGGACCCCTCGGAGTAATACGCAAGAAACCAGAAATGCCCAGTTCTGGTTTCCTTCTTTGAGAACGTGAATGGACCATCGCGCTCGCATGGAAAGAGTTGGGGCGGGAGGAAAATGTACTACGCGTTCGGGATAGCTAGTCCGCATTTGCAAAGGTCTGGGGCCAGTGGACTTTGCGTTCTCGTGAGGAGACTCGTGTTCGCGCAGAGTAGCTGGCTAGGCTGGGGGCAGCTTTGTTCTTCGCGTTTCGCGAAGCAACTCTCGCGTTCGTGAATGGTAGGCCAATCCAGCCTCCACGTTCTCAAGATCTTGGTCGCATTCCTGATGAAGGGTCTTAGGAGGCCTGAGTCATTTGCTTTTATGAACGCAAGGCCTCATTCGCGTTTGTGAAGAAGGAGGCAGCTCGGTAGTGAGTTAAAAATCGAGACTTAGGCATTTTTGGGTCATTTATTACACTCTTGGGTGATTTAAGAGCTCTTAAGGAGGGTATTTCGTCCTAGCCTTGTGAGGTAAGTAATTTCTACCTAACGTGAGTTTAATACATATTTTATGGGTAGATTATAACATGTAAATTATTGAAAATCATGGGTTTTAGAGGAAAACCTAGGAGTTTGATAAAAATGGAGTTTTGCCACGAAAATGGTTATGGAACTTAATGAAAATCATATATTTATGTTCCTATGGTTATGGGTAACAACTTTCTTCGAAAATTTTCAGAATCCTGGCACGTGTGCTCGGGGATGAATTTTGGGAATCTTGCATTTAGAGTTGGAAAATTTCTTAAACAGTTGGGATATGAACTTTTAAGCATATATTGATAAGCTTTTACACTATTTGGATAGTTTTGGATTGTTCGGCACTAAATTGAGGGTTTGGGCATAAGCTTGGACTGGAAAGTAGTCCTTGAAGCGATGCAAGTCTCTTTCTTAACCTTGTAAGAGGAAATTTTTCTCAAAGGTGAACTTAATCTATATGTGATTATTTGTGGGGGCTACATACGCACGAAGTGATGAGAACCGTACGTAGATACTATACCGTCATGTCCGGGTAGTTCTAGGTTTTCACCATGCTTTATGAACACTATTATTTGATTATACTTGCTAATTGAAACAAATTAAATTTAGTTGAGGATTCTCAAGGATTTAAGGTTTCAAGTTAAATTGTCTTTATTTTCAAATGTTCAAGAAAGGATTATGACTAAAATGATTAACTTTAGAATTGATCGTGTCACACGTATGATCTGCGAGAGGGGTAATTTTTTAACTTTATGTTTGACCGTGTCGCATGTATGATTAGCGAGAGGGATGAATAGATGCATCTATGGTTTACATCGGCAATGTACAGTTTACATTTATGTTGGATCGGTTCAAATGTCCTCCGTGATATTCATGTGTGAAAATAGAACTGGAAACAAATCTTAACTTGTATAAATTGTTGTTGAGAGATCACTTGTTCTAAATAAAGGAAGTGTTTTATTGTGGATGTTAATAATGATGGAAGAATTCTTCGGTTATTCTTTTCCTATTCTGAGTTTACTGTTATCTCCATGTATTATGCTTAAGTTAGAAATTTCACATTATTATACTGTTGGCCCTAGTAAGTGTCGGAGCCGACCCCTCGTCACTACTTCTTCGAGGTTAGATTAGATACTTATTGGGTATATATTTTTATGTATTCACACTATACTTATGTACTTGATTGTACAAGTTTTGGGGCACGTGCATCTGGCCACCATACCGGCTCGTAGACTTGATTCCCCAGCTTGAGACTTCCCGGTGAGCTTTCCTTTTGAGCCGTTCTGCACCAGCTGGAGTCTCTCTTATGCTTTTACTTTCTGTCTATTTCCTTTCAGACAATCGGCTAGCATTTGTTTTGTATATTCTACTTGATTGCCCGCATACTTGTGACACCAGGTCTTGGCACACACTAGTAGACTTATGATTTTGTCTTGCCTTCATGATTATGATTCGTACACATTGCTTCCATTTATTTATGCAAAAATTGCGAACTTCTGATCTTTTTTTTTTAATAAGAAAAAGCTACTTCATCTGTTTCAATTTATTTGAAACTATTTCCTTTTTGGTCTGTGCATAAAAGAATGACCTCTTTCCTTATTTGGAAACAATTCACCTTTATGCAATGATTTATAGCCACACAAAATATATGTGCCTCATTTTACACCACAAGTTCAAAAGTCTTCTCTTTTTTCTTAAACTCCGTGTCCAGTCAAATGGGTTCACATAAATTGAAACGGAGGGAGTATTAGTTACTAAATTATTTAGAACGGAAAATCACTAGTTGATCAGTATTTACTTGCCTAAAAACGGTGTTGGATGTCATCACGTCCTATAATAGAATTGGGTCGTGACAAGTTGAATCCAAATTCTACATCAATATTCATTTCACTTGCCTTATTTTATACTGTATATTGGTTATATTGAACTTTTGAAATATTTTATATACAATCAATGTATTCAGGTTGTACGTAACATACACATACACTGATAGTACTGTATCAATTTTCTCATGATTCAAGCCTGTATTTTATCTTTACTGTGTTTTAAATACTCGAAAAATAATGTATTTGTATGTACTTGTATTTATCTATATTTTGAATTCCAGCAACATATTTTGAATTCACTGAATGTACTGTAATCACTTAGTTGTATTTAACATCCATATACATATAGTATTTATGGATGTGTGTTGTGTGTATATATATATGTTTTACTGTATATATGCATGTCTTGTATCCACTTTATGATACAGTAGTTAAGTGCATGCAGTATGTTGCCAATGAAAATACATACATATATATATATATATATAATCAAATACATCAAAAAACCTAAAAGTACAAAAATTTCAACTCACATAAAATTGATCAGTTCAAGTATCAAAAGACAAAATCTTTAACAAAATAAATAAGCATGTAAGGGAGGAATTAAAATCAGAGCATTGACGTTGTATACAATGCTCTGTTTTTGTTATACGTCCGAAAAAACCTTCTAATTATGGCATGATAATGAGACGTGTTTGAACTGACTGGGTTGAGATCGTTTAGCAGTGATACACGCTAATTGATTGCTCTGCCTTATTATTATACAGTTATAATACAGAAGCGGGAATACATCAAATACAGCCGGATAGCAACGAAATATTAGTTATAGGAAATAAATATTATACTGTAGTTATATGAAGTTAGTAGTTACTTAACTATATGGTTTCTGAAATTCCAAAACTAACTATTAGTAGCTTAGTGCGTATATTTCAATGTAGCAACTGAGCAACAGTGACTGCATAATTAGCCCGTTCAATTATATTTAAAGGTATCAACCGGGCAGGGTCGGACCGGAACCGGACCGGTATAAATCGGGACTGGAACGGCCCGGTACTAAGGGGTCGGGTGGGCTTAGTTCGAGGGAGGAGCGGGTTGGTCCGTTTGGCATTTTTGGGGTGGGAACCGGACCGGACCGCCCCGGTTTGACTAAACAGTACCGTAAACCGGTTGGACCGGCCCGGACCAGCCAGGTTCAACGGTAATTTCTTTTTTGATTTTTTGATTTTTTGGGCCCACATTACCGTTGGCAACGGTCCAGATCCGTTGGCCAACAGATATTTTTGCAAAAATGACCATTTTTTGTTATTTTTTGTATTTATTATTTTACAATATTAACCCTTCTTAAAATCTATAAATACCCTCCCCCTCTTCTTCATTTCTTCACTCAAAATTCTTATCTCAAATTATCAATCTCTCTCTTCCCTTCAATTTGCAAGATTTCATATTCTAATTTTATAATTTTATTTGTCTCTCTTTTCCCGAATTTAATTTATCGCAATTTGTCATTCGGAATTTGTAGCTTGAAGTTCAAAATTTAAATACTTGCTTGACGTTTGTTCGTGGTAACACTGGATTTGCGTAATCAAGTGCTCAATTTATTATCGAATTAGGTGCACTCCCTCCATCTCTTATTTAAAATATTAATTGCATACTTAATTTTAGCTTATACTTTCATTTTTACCATATGTTTAGTGCTGCTAAAAGAGCGTGTAGAAAAGTTACTGGTAGGGGTGAAAATAAAAAAAGAGGTAGTCCTGTAGCTTTGTAGTAATAGCAATGACCCAATAACACATGTTTCTGAATCATCGCCTAATGATAATGTAGAGATTGATTATGAACAATTAGAAGAAAATTTTGGAATAGAAGATAATGAAATTGGAATAGAAGATGAGATACCACCTACACCTAATAGTGAAAATCTTTGTAGTATTGGAGTTGGAGTTGCTAGTGCTACAAGGGGTAGTAGACCACCAGTGGCTCCGACTTCTAATCGTAAAAAAAGAAGTCCGGTATGGAATTTTTTTGAAATAATAGAAGGTACTAATAGAGTTAAGTGCAAACTTTATAACGAAACTTTTAAACATTTGACCGGAGGAAATTTAGGGGAGACTGGGACACTTACTAGACATATGATGTCTAACCATCCCATAGAATGGGGCAGTAATGGGGATGGAAGTCAAACAACTATTAACCCTACTACTGGAGGTCTAGTAAAATATGATAAAATGAGGGATTGTGAAGAATTAGCAAAAATGATTGCTTTGGGTTGTTTACCTTTTTCTTTTGCTTCTTCATCGTATCTTATTATGTATATTCAAAGGATTTACAATCCTTTATTTAAAGGTATCCCTAGAAGTACTTGTAGAGCAGATATCTTTATACTTCATGGACTATATCAAACATTTATGTTATTTGTTTAGTCACCTTCCTTCTAAAGTATGTCTAACTTCTGATATTGGTCATGCTGTTAATGGAAATAATTATTTGATAATTACATGCCATTGGATAGATGATAATACTTGTATGCAAAAACGTATTATCGCTTTTAAATATGATGAAGATCAGAGTCATACTGCTACGTTTATAAGTAGTACAATTGTTGAAGTTGTTGAATTTTATAATCTAAACCAAAAAGTTTTGTGTATGTCTTTTGATAATGCTTCAAACAATAATGCCGCAATTTCACTTTTAAAATTGCATTTGCAACCACCTCTTGATGATATTTTTCATGTTAGGTGTGCATGTCATATTAATAATTTAATTGTTAAAAGTGGCCTTGATTTATTTTCAGTTGAGATTACTCATGTTAGAAGAGCACTTGGTGTTATTCAAGGAAATAATAGACAATCTAGAATAAAAGAATTTAAGACTAAGTGTATCCAGTATAACCTTAAACCTAGATTCATGCAAGACGAAATTGTTACTAGATGGAATTATACATATATATTTTTAAAATGTTGCTACAAATATAGATTTCCTATAACTGAAGTTGCTAATGCACATTGTACTGATCCTAGGCGTATGTTAACTAGTGATACTTGGGAGGTCATTAATGATGTTGTTAAATTTTTACATAAATTTTATACTGCTACTATTGTGTTTTCTAGTGCATATTAACCCACTGTTACTATGGCTTTAGTACATATAGCTGAAATTTCTTTGCTACTATCTGAATTTAAGAAGAAAGAAAAATATAAGGATGTTGTTGAAAAAATGCAAGAAAAATTCAAAAAATATTTCTTTCCAATTCCTCCAATTTACTTAATTGGTGCAGTTTTAAATCCTTCTATTAAAATGTCTAATTATCATCAATTAATGAATGCTTTATATACTTATATGGAGATTGGAGAAACTGAAACCCCAAATTTATATGATTCTATGAACAAGCTAAATGAATATTTACAACAACTGTATCATTATTGTGGAAATGAATATTTACAACAACTGTAGCAGTTCTGCTAATGTGGATGATGAAGGCCTTGATAGTTTTAATATTTTTTTCACAATTTCTAACACTCAAATCAGTAGCAGGAATATTGATGAGCTTCAATTCTACTTACAGAAGCAAAAAGAGCCTCGCACAAAGGAATTTTCACCGTTGGGATGGTGGCATGAAAATGAAAAATAATTTCCCGTTCTTTTCGCTATGGCTCGGGACGTCCTGAATGTGCCAATTTCCACTGTTGCATCGGAGAGTGCATTTAGCCAAACAAGACAACAACTTGGAGACACCCGCTACTCATTGGGAAGCAATGCTTTGGAAGTTTTAGTATGTTTCAGAGATTGGATTAGATCGGAACGAAGAAATCAAGGAAAGGAAGATGTTGATAGCCCAGAAGACGAGGAACTTGGAGATATATTAACCCATGGAAACCCATCCGAATTTAACTCCCCAGATGAATCGGTTCATATTGATTATGATGAACTTGCTAGGGCGATGCAAAACATTCGAAATTACTACTTTACTAGTTTACTTGTTAGAAAAAATGTAAATATTTCATTTTCTACTTTTTCAATTTAAAATTAAGAAATAAAGTAGCACTTACAATAAGTGCAATTTTTTCACATCTTACTTGTATTCATTTAATTATTAGAAAGTATTAATATAACTTAATAGTTATACTACACATAATTCTAAAAAAAATGAAAATATACTAAACCCGGTCCGGCCCCCTTCAACCCGTAACCCGTATGGTTCAATTTTAACTCTAACTAACCAAGCCCGCTAAGAACTCGTCACTGTGCAACTCGACCCGGCCCAAAACCCGGACGGGTCGAAAAAATTCGGACCCGGCCCGGCCCGGTAGACCCGTTTAACACCCTTAAATATATTGCATCGTGTGGGTAAAATTTACCGAAAGCGTCATAGATAAGCCAGCTCGAGCAACAGCTGTTACCGTAGAATTCTAAATTGGTATGCTAGATGATTATTGATTGCGTACCAATGAGAAACTATATGTCCATAAAGAAATTTCATTCATGTAGGCACTACAAGAAACTATGAAATTTGCAACAACATGTAATGTGTTTGTTGTCGTTGCGGAAAAAACCTTTTCGCAACAAAAAATAAGTTTTTATCGATGGGTTAGAGCCCAAGTTTATACCCTTTCTCTTGTTATATTTATTTTCAGGTTAGAAATTGGAAAACTTTTGATCCAGACAAAGGTTAAATCTTCTTGAATAGTGTGGTATTTAAGTATTTTCTTCTTTTAATTTAAATTAGAATGTGATTTGTTTGCTCTTATTCATCATTTTCTTTGTAATTTTTAAAATAATGACTAGATTGGCATGAAGTGTGAAATCACAATTAGATGAAAGTCATAGGCAGCAATACATCTTGGAAATGTTTTTGATGGCCAACTTGTTATACAGCTGATATTTGATTCCCAACCAATTTGCATCCAATTTTCAGCTTAAGATTCGGTCAAATCTCATACGTAAAGCTGCTATATGATAAAATTCTATTAGTTGACATTCCATAATCCCCTTCTTCTGGTCAGAATGAACCAAAGAAGCAGATAACTTTGAAGCTTCATTCAACTACAAAGAATATATTCTTTGCAGGAAGGCAACAGAACTGTGCAGAAGAAGACACAGAAGCATTTTATGGACTAAGCAAATTGGTAATGAAAGGTCAAACACTTGATGACAACATGAATATGGAATTTCTTTTTGAGCTATAAATATAGGACCAAGAAGAAGAAAATTATTCACATCTCATGTTAAGGCTTTGAAGAAAACTAAAATGTATGGAAGAGGGGCCTTACCTGAAGAGAAGAGTCTTTGTTTATTAGCCAAGGATGACTTGCCTACATACCCTCCTCCTTTTGGGGTTGAAATGGTAGGCAGTCATCTTGGGCTATATTGACAGGCTATTCTGCATCATGTTAGGCCTCTTCTTCTCACAATTGGAAACTTGTTACATTGTTTACACTACTTAACTGTAAAGTAAGAGATAGAGTATGCCAATGAGAGGTGCAATGTAAGTAGTCCTAATTATTTCCCTGAGGCTTCCTATTTAATTGGGCTCTCTTTTTTACCAAAAAAGAGGGAGAACCATGAGATGTCGTTGCCCAAACACATGATACATATTATTTTCTTAGTCCCTAGAAGCCGCATGGATTTGACCCTTGGACTACGCCGCATCAAATTTAAAAATACGTGACCGTCTTCTCTTTCTTTTCTGATATGGGATTTGCCTAAAGTGTTATATGTATCCCCTTTTAATAAGAAGCTTACAACAACAACAACAACAATCCAGTATAATTCCACTTAATGGGGTCTGGGAAGGGTGGTGTGTACGCAAACTTTACCCCTACCCTTGGGTAGAGAGGCTGTTTCCAAATAGACCCCCGACATCCTTCCCTCCAAGAACTTCCCACCTTGCTCTTGGAGAAACTCGAACTCATAACCTCTCGGTTGGAAATGGGGGTTGCTTACCATCAGAGCAACCCCTCTTGTCAAATAAGAAGCTTACAATCTTAGAGTTTTGTCGGTCCTTCTTCTTGGCCTGCACTCATATATCTTTCTTCAAGTCTACTACCTCTAGTGCATTTATCACCTAGGTCATATTCCAAAATCCCTGTTGTGCCAAATTGAATGGAGTATCATACCATGGGGAAAATATCATATTTAGAAGGCTTAATGTGCCACGAAAATGCCTTTGCACCTGCTTAAGGTTCCGAATGCGGCAGCACATAACACTTCAGACAAATCTCACATTGAAAAGGAAGGGTAAGTGGGGTGATATACAAGACAGAGCATAATTTCACATGATACATGCACTTTTCGGCTCGATGCGGCATAACCTAAGGGATAACTACATGAGATTGATTGATTCAATAGAGACAATACGTGTCATGAGCTTGCGCTGTGAGACTTTTCTCTTATTCATCATTTTCTTTATAATTTTGCAAAATTATGATTAGATACGCATGAAGTATGAACAGACTGATAGTTTGAGTGTCATGTATATGCATCAACAAATCTTTGATGGTCAACTTGCTATACAACTGATATTTGATTCTCAACCAATTTGCATCCACTTCAATTTTGAGCTTAAGATTTGGTCAAAGCTCAGATATATGATCAACTCTTATTGGTTGTGAAGAAGCAGATAAGTTTGAAGCTTCCTTTAACACAAAAGAATATGTGGTCTGCAGCTTTTGCTGTTATCAGACACAACAAACTGTAAGAACAAATATGCTTTCACTTTCAATCCCACAATGTTTCTTCTGTCTCCCGGCTGTGTTTTTGCGGTAAAAAATCTCTATCTTGCTACTGTTTGTTTTCTTTACTCTTTGTCAAACAAATAAGTTTCTCAAAACTTATACGCTACTATCACTCACAAACATGTCTATTTTCCTTTTATTAGAGGAACCATGAAAACTGTTTCGCTCAAGTTCTCACACTTTATAAGCATAAAACAATCACAATAAATTGAGGGTCAATCATAGCAGATCGTAATAAATCAAGAGACCAAACGAAAGAAAAGAATGGCAAGCTTTTGGAATTAAGGAGAAATATATAAACAACTTTTTTATTGATGATATTAGCTTGGTCTACCCTCCATAGAGAGGTTCAGGGCCTTACAATGGTATTCTTTTTGCCCATAATAGGCGTATTATTGTGTTTTCCCCCTTTTTTGGGAGTAGTGGTGAAGAAGAAAAGGCTGCCCCCTTTAGGGTTCTTTCTCTTAGCATTTATAGCTGTAAATCGGATGAGCTGGTGATAAGTGGCCGTGACCACGCCGGTGTATGGCTCGTGCGATGATAGACAGACCGTAGCCTCCCCGATAGTATCTCGTACCCACGAATTATTAATGATTACAAGTGGTCATACCACTTGTAATTTACACTTTAGCTTTCGGAATAATTAATATCGTTAATTATTGGGGGGTTCAGATTTTGACATATACAGTTAGTCCCTCTGCTTATTGAGGTCGTGCCCTGGCCGAGCTTGATGAGCGAACATTGTCGCCTGCTACTTTGGTCGGGACCGAAGGTGGCCATACCGTTAAAATCAATAGCCTTAGATATTTTGCGTTGACAACCTTAGTCGCAATGGAGTCAAGTTGGTGACCTTAGCTGTATTTTGTAGAGGGTCTTAACCGTTTATTCATGGGAGAGGGTCGTAATCGTTTATTTGTTAGGAATGGCCGTAGCCGTTTCTATATGGGGAATGGTTGTAGCCGTTTACATACTGGAGATGGCTATAGCCTTAATATTGTGAACTGCCTCAGCCGTTTACATACTGGAGATGGCCATGGCCTTTCATACATAAGTTGAATGATATTTTGGCCGAGGTCAAGGTCTTCTACGACGGCGACCTCTAGCCTTATGAGGCATTAATATTACCTTGGCATTACTGCGCCATTGCTCAGGGGAGATTGAATCCTCCCCCATGGCGAAGGCGCTTATCCTTTCAACTTATTTCGGGCAGGGTCGAGCTCTATGGTGTTTGAATTTTTGTTTGTTTTGAGGGTTTAGTCATCGTCCTTAGTGGACGAATCGTATATTGTGTGGCCGAAGGGAGCACGGGCATGCTTGGTATGTGATTGATGACGTCCAAAATTTTGGAGGTGCAGAGGACGTCTTTTTAATAATTTCATGTCGTTATAACCGTTTCAAAGGCAAAGCGTCAGTTGGCGACTAAAAAACCGTTTCGTGGTGCTCGTCATAATGACGCACGTTTCTGTAGAAATCGTTTTGCGGTTAGTCATATAGTTAATGATGGATTTTGGAATTCGTGAAAGCTATCTTTGTTGCCTATAAACAAGGGGTTGAGGTATTTGTTTCTCACATTTTCATCATTTGTCTGAGTGAGATTTCTGAAGAAGCTTCTTTCATTACCAGTTCATCTTCTTTCTTGTTCTTTGTTGTTCTTCAGTCGACACCATCTTTTCTTTTCTTTTTGTGAATCTTATTCTTTTCCCATTTATCAATCGATAATGGCAAGCAGTCCTCGTGCCACTCTTGCTCCGGTGACTCTTCTGGTGGCTGAAGGGTCATCTACAGCAGTGAGAGCCACTGAATCGGCAGAAATCGATGGGATCCCGTTGGTGACCGATATCCTTTCCTTTCCCGGAGGTCCGGCAACAGTTTTCACTGCCGATGAAGGAGGATCAGTCTAATGAAGCCCCACTGTTGGGGTAAGTGGGTATTAGTTAGTTATGGGAGCAGTGGGGTGTTCCTTACTTCGCTGATATTTCCCTCGCTAGACGCGAGGAGAGGGTCCACGTTGACCGTAAGGGGTATTGCGTTTTCTACGCTTATCCTTTCAGATTGGGATTTAGGCTCCCTCTTCCGATGTTGGTGGTGAACTTCTGCCGTCATTACAGGGTGTGCCTTGGCCAGCTTGTTCCTTCCCTCTACAAGCTTTTCGCTATGCTTTTTAAATATGCGGAACTGGCTCGAAGGGAGATCACGTTGCGGCATGTGCTGAATCTCTACGCCCCTCATAGGGTCCGTGGTACTACGATTCGAGTGGTTCCTCATGCAGCGAGGGGCTTGACTGCGGAGTTAGATGATGTGGTTGACTCTCACACTTATGAGAATTTCTTCTACATCAGGACAAAGCATTTGGTGGCATGTGCTACTGAGTTCCCAGAGACTTGGAACCATGCACGTAAGTCCTTTATTCGTCAAATATTACTTTCCATCTTCTCTCATGCTCTGTTCTGAAAAGTGTTTAACTTTACCTCATGTTTGTAGCTGAACAGTCGCCGCTGGCTGCACTACTCGTCATTCGCGAATGGGTCGAGGCCGTGCTCCCTCAAACAGCAGAGATTAGTGCGTGGCCATCTTTCTGGAAAGACATGGTCGTAGACCTGCTTCTGGTGAGAATTTTAACTTCCTTTTTTTCCCATTCTTGTTTTATTCCATTTGGCCTCTTCTCAACGTTGTTCTTTCTTTGATCAGGGAGGGCACGCCACGGAGGGCTCCTCGGCTAGCTTTTCGAAGGCCGGGCGCGACTACATGACTTGTGACAATATCGACGCCACGTCCAGTTTCGAGGGAGACTTCTGTTGAATCTTCGGCGGTTCATTCCCCAGCACGGTCTGCACCTCGGGTCGAAGAGTCCTCGGGGATCGTACGCCCTAGGGCGGAGTCACCTTTGAGCGAGGATGAGGAGGAAGGGAGAGGCTGCTGGTCAGGCATAGGGTTGCATTTACGCCAGCTCCGGTGGTGATAAATTTGGATTCCCCGCCATCGGACATGGAGGGGAATGTGGCGGCGGCGCCTGCCCTTGAGGGCGGGCAACAATGGGGTTGCCACGTTTCGCTCAGGCCAAGGTGATACTATCGCTTCAGCGATTCAATTAACGGTTCCAGTTGCTGAGAGGGGAGGTAGTTCCTTGGCAACTATTTTGGTTGGAGAAACAAGTGCCAATGTGTTAGCAGGGGCGGGAACCTCAACTTCTCGGTCGGCGGAAGGAGGGAAGGGCGCCGCAGGAGAAGAGTATGACTCCGAGTCCGACTTGGACCCTGAAGATGTCTGTACGCTTCAAGAAGGCCTCACCGGCACGACGGTGCATGCGGAGGGGGTTTCGCTACGTTGAGATTCCTACGGAGCAGAACTTGCTGCTTCAATAGGAAAACTTGGTGCCGTTGTTCGAGGTGTTGTGCTCGGAGGCGGAAAACACGTCACTGAGGGGCATAACGGGCATAATTAGCTCGTGCGATGATAGACATGCCGTAGCCTCCCCGATAACATCCCGTACCCACGAATTATTAATTATTACAAGTGGTCATACCACTTGTAGTTTACACTTTAGCTTTCGGAATAATTAATATCGTTAATTATTGGGGGTCAGATTTTGACCTATACAAAAACGTTACTCATAAGTAAAGGACTTCCATACAATTTAGATTATTACTGTCCATATGTATCTGAGCCACCCGCCACGGGTGAGCTAATTTTTTTTATATTTTTAAATATTTATTATGGAACGAAAAGTATGGGTTTTTTTTTCCTTCCGGTTTTTCCTCAATATTTTCTTACAATAGATTTTTAAGGAGGATGATCTCTCTTTTTTATGCCTTTCTCTTTAATTAATTTTATCGGTTTGGGTCATAATTTATTGTATATGGTCGAAAAAAATGACAACAATGGTTTCTCATGTTTGGGGATTTAAAATAATCCTTAAATATATTCTTGAATAGTTTTGGTCCTTTAAATTTGTCAAAAGTGAGCAGTTTTATTCTCCATCAAATATTTTTAAACTTTGACTATCAAAATTGTACAGAAGTTTTGGAAAAAATAGACATCCCACTGAATTGGTGGGGAAATTATAAGCCATATTTGATTGTGATTACAGAACTTTAATCCTTTCTACCAATGACCATTTGAGTGCCCTGTAATAGGTAGAGCCCATCAGGATAGTAAATCATACGAAGAGATGGTCCTTGTCAAAACAAATCCAATGCTAAGGCAGGATTAGAGGCAAAGGGATCAAAAATTACTAAAAGTGTGACAGCTGCGAGTCAAATTTATGACCTAAAAATATTTATGCATTCTAGACAGAGGTTGCCCCGCACTCGCACTGTCCCGTACCGCCTGTCATTCCTATAGTCACAGGGTGAAGCATGGCATACCAGAAGCCACAAAAATCTTCAGACGTCGTATAAGAACTCTAGGCTATTGGTTATACTCTCTCCATTTATTTTTATATGTTCACTATAAATTTTACACTCCCCTTAAAAAATAACAAATGAAGCGCTACCATAATACTTATATTAATTGATGCACACTTTCAATGAGTTTGAGAAAATGAGAAATCAATAGTGTGAATATAATAGGAAAAAAGAAAATGTATTCTCTTGATATGTTAGAAGTAACAAGTAAAAGTTAGAATATATTTTTAGAATAATGGACAAAAAAAGTGAAGGAGGGAGTAATAATAATTTGGCAATAACCATCATGTACGGTAAAACCACCATTAAGTTGACGGACGTCACATCGGCTCCCCCACTCAATAAGACTACGAGTAAGAAGCCTGAAAATTAAGGACAAACTCCCATCATAGAAGGTAGAGGCAAGAGTTCAAGCAACTATGGTAGATCTGGAGGTCGTGGGAAGTCCAAGAACCAATCAAAATCAAAAGCCAGAAATTGCTACAATTGCGATCAATCGAGTCACTTCAAAAGAGATTGCCTAAATCTAAGAAAAGGCAAAAGTGAAAGCAGTTGCCAGAAGAATGACGACAACATAACTGCCATGGTGCAAAACAATTATAATATTGTCCTCTTCATAAATGAGGAAAAGGAATGCATGGACTTGGCAGGTCCAGCATCGGAATTGGTGGTTGATACGTCAACATCTTACCATGCAACACCGGTTAGAGAAATGTTTTGCAAATATGTAGCAGGTGATTTTTCCATTATGAGAATGGGTAACACGATTTACTAAAAGATTGCGGGGACCGGTGACATTTGTATCAAGACAAATGTCGGATGCACATTGGTTCTAAAGAACGTGCGACATGTACCTGATTTGGGGATGAACTTGATCTCGGGAACTGGTTTAGATCGAGATGGATATGAAAATTATTTTGTAAATGAAAAGTGGAGACTCACCAAGGGATTAATGGTGCAGGACAAATGCAGAAATATGTCGAGATACATTGAACGTGGCACAAGATGAGATTTCTGCAGATTTATGGCACAGAAGAATGGGTCATATGAGCGAGAATGGATTGCAAATTCTTACCGGGAAATCAGTCATTTCTTATGCCAAAGGTACAACGGTAAAATCTTGTGACAACTATTTATTTGGTAAGTAGCATAGAGTCTCAGTGACATCATCTGAAAGAAAATTGGATATACTTGATTTGGTATATTCTGATGTTTTTGGTCCAATAAAATCTGAATCGATAGGCGATAACAAATATTTTGTTACTTTTAATATGATGCTTCACAAAAATTGTGGATTTATATTTTGAAAAACAAAGATCAGGTGTTTCATGTTTTTCAGAAATTTCATGCTCTGGTGGAAAGGGAGACAACCCAAAAGCTAAAGTGTCTCCGAACTGACAATGGAGGTGAGCATACTTCAAGGGAATTTAAAGAGTACTGTTCAAGTCATGGGATCAGACATGAAAACGCAGTTACTGAAACCCCATAAAACAATGGTGTGGCCAAGAGGATGAACTGCGTCATTGTTAAGAAGGTGAGAATCATGCTCAGAATGACTAAATTGCCTAAGTCATTTTGGGGTGAAGCAGTTCAGACAACCTTTTACCTGATCAATAGGAGTCCATCAGTTCCATTTGAGTTTGACATCCAAAAGAGACTTTGGACCAACTAGAAGATGTCCTACTCGCATCTGAAGGTATTCGTAGTAGAGCATTTGCACATGTACCAAAGGAGCAGAGAACAAAACTGGATGATAAATTTTTTCTCTGCATATTCATCGAATATGGAGATGAAGAGTTCTGATACAGATTGTGGGATCCTATAAAGAAGATGGTCATCAAAAGCAGAGATATAGTCTTCCGAGAAAGCGAAGTTGAAACTGCAGATGACCAGTTAGAGAAAGCAAATAATGGTACACTCCCTAGCCTTGTTACTATTCCTTCTACTTCTAATTATCCCACAAGTGCAGCAAGTACGATCGACGATGTTGCCGAGCATGGGGAGCAACCTGGTGAGGTTTTGAGTAGGGGGCAACTTGATGATAATGTCAAGCAAGTGGATTACCCCACTCATGAAGAAGAACAACCTCAACCTCTAAGGAGATCAGAGAGGCCAAGGGTAGAGTCATGCAGGTACCCTTCCAAAGAGTATGTCCTCATCCGTTATGACCAGTGGCAGATGCATGCTATAGGGTATTGGTGCTTAAGCACCCATTACTTTTGGATCCATACACTTATTTTATATAGAAAAATTAGTAATCATACAAATATATTACTTGAGCACCCAGTTTCAAATGTAATTTTTCAGATAAAAAAATTAAGCACCCACGATTTAAAAATTCTGGATTCGCCATTGGTTATGAGGTAGAGCCAGAAATTCTTAAGGAGGTGTTGTCCCATAAAAAAATGAACCAATGGATGAAAAACATGCAAGAAGAAATGAAATCTCTGCAGAAAAATAACACGTACAAACTGATTGCACATCCAAAGGTAAAAGACCACTCAAATGCAAATGGGTCTTTAAACTCAAGAAAGAGTGAAATGGCAAGCTGATCAGACACAAAGCGAGATTGGTGATAAAAGGATTTGAATAGAAGAAATGTATCGACTTTGACAAAATGTTCTCACATGTTGTCAAAATAACATCTATTAGAATAATCTTAATCTTAGCAGCTAACCTAAATCTTAAAGTGGACTAGTTGGACATGAAAACTGCATTTCCTTATGGAGATTTGGAAGGGGAGATTTATATGGAGCAGTCAGAAGGATTTGAAGTAGCTAAAAGGAAACACATGGTATGCAAACTGAATAAGAGTCTTTATGTCACGACCAAGTTGCATGCTCAATCTCACCATTCCCCTTCTCCTATCTCCTAACCCTTTCACTAATATAATTGATAATAGGTGAATTTAACTATATTCAGGCCCTAAATAACCATCTTCTTGCATTGTTTTGGTAATGAAAGTGATAGCAAAATGCTCTTATAAGTATCTTTCATGATTTTCAGGTTACATATGACTAGGGAAGGCGAGAAGTACTTTTGGAGTCAGGAAATGTAGAAAAAAGAGGCTAACTATGAAAACCACCAAGTGAACCGCGTAAGAAATAAGCCAAAACTTCAGAGACAGGGGTTCACCGCGGTTCCACCGTGACCGCTGTAGAACCGCGGTGGGAGGAAGCAGCAGACAAATTGAGTATCAGAGGGGTCGTTTGGCCGCGGTTCTACCGCGACCACGGCAGAACCGCAGTAGGCGTGCGGAAGGCCAGAGGCAGTTATGTCAAAGTGTGAATTTTACCCTAAAACCTATATTAGTCACTAGGTTTTGCCCCTTAGAGGCATGTATTGAGTTTTTAGAGTTCTCGGAAGGGAAAACAACTGTGAAAGAATAGCTTAAACATATTTCTTCTTTCCTTTTGATTTTTATTGCTAGATTATGTTGAGTATTAATTCATTGTGTTTACCCATAGTTATGATTAGCTAAATTCCTTGTCTAAGGTCTTGATGGAACCTATTGGGGGATGAACTTCTCGTTTATGTGAATGCAAATTTGCTAGTTTTAATTTATATTTATTCAACTATATTCTTGTTGTAGTTAATTGACAGGATCCTCAATTAGCTGGGCCTATTTAGTGTGCATAACTTGGAAAAAAGTGCATATTTAGGTTGTTGTTGAATAACATCACTCCTAACAATAAAGGGAATATATAACTGCGGGTTTAAAAGCGGGATTAGGAACAACGAAGCCTTGGGTGCAATATTAAATGAACTGTATCAATAAAAGCGAGCTAGTGTATATTGGGAGAGTGAAATAGTACATTACTCTGATTATTCGGGAGAGATTTATGGTAATTTGAGTGTTCATATTTATACAGATGTTTTGGTAAATTTGTATGAAGCATAAACATAAGGAATTCCATCGATAGGGGAAGTCATTTTTTAGCTTTTCTCTCATTATTGTTTACAACCTTAGTTAGTTAGCTATAGCTTGTTGCTTTCTTGCACTCTTAGTTCGTAAAAAAACCTTAACCTGTGATTTGATAGTCTTGGGAAGCTGGTTCTGAAGGATTTAGTGGGTCTAAAGGTGGTAGTTGATAGGTTGACTATCTGTGGATTCGACCCTTGGCATAATACTCAGTTTTTATTTACAACATCCATAGAGTCCTTTCTAGAGGGCATACTTGGGCGTGACCGATTGTTGGCGCAGTCGCCGGGGAGTTAGCGGAATTATCAATTGCCATTGCTAGAGTTACAATAATTCTTAGTGTAGCTAGTTTCTTTACACACAAATCTTGATTGAAACTATTGACGGTTGACTTGGTTGCACAGGTGTATGCCTAGAAACTCTACAACGACTGGAGAACTACTTGAAGGACTCTCAGACCCTGAGAAAATATTCTGGGTGTTGAACCGTGCCAACAAAAGACTACAACCACCTGAACAGACAGACAAACTCAAAATTGATATGGAAAACGCAGCCAATCCCAACGGAGACGGAAGGAACAGAAAGATGGCTTAAATGCCAGAGTGGTGGAACCTCTTATGCCAAAGGGTGCACTTTACGGATGGGCACAACCGACATCTGACAGTTTGGAAACTGCCATTGTTGTGCCTACGATACAAGCTGAATCATTCCAGATTACAAACAATATGCTGCACTTGTTGCAAAACAATGGACTCTTTCATGGAACGCAAGTAGAAGATCCTCAGCAGCGCTTGAAAATTTTCCTATCCATATGCAAAACTCAGAGGCAGCCCAACATGACTTCAGAAGCAATCGGGCTGCTATTATTTCCTTTCTCAATGATAGGAGTTGCTCAGGTTTGGCTAAGCTCACTCCCTATAAACTCTTTGAAACATGGGATGAGTTAGTCAAGTAGTTTCACAACATGTTCCATCCGCCAAACAATACAGATCAGCAAATTGATGAGATCGTGAGCTTCAAACAGCAACCAATGGAAACATTGCATGAGACATGGGGCAGGTTCAAAGTAATGTCGGTGATGTGTCCCCATCATTGTGTTCCAGAGCAGATGTTGGGACAATGTTTTTACATGGAACTTTCTCATAGTGTTAAGAACATTGTGGATGCCTCAGTCGGTGGGGCATTCTTGAGCAAGACATGGAGAGTAGGGCAGTCTCTGCTTGATAAAATGGCTCAGAATTCAGGGTGGACGACCAGGAATGCACCCATCACTCAAGTGGTGCATTCAGTGCCTCTCGATCCTTCCAACACTATGGCTGAGAATATGGAGACTTTCTTGACACACATGAGCATCCTTACCAAAAAGGTGGAGGAGTCAGGACAAAAATAGCATGTGCATATAGTTAACACTACCAATGGGGTTTGTGCACATCTTGCATCAGCCAGCCAATTGGTAATTCATGAAATGCTGAGCATGATCATCATGACCACCACCATAAATATATGAATTATGTAGCTAACTATGGGGGTCAAAGGCAAGGAAATCAGAACTGGGGCCAGCAGATTCAGTAGCAATACAGGCTGCCTCACAAACAATACAATGCCGGGAACATGGGAGGCATGAGACCTCCCAACAATATGGCACCTTATCCTAGACCTAAGGGGTATAACAATCAGCAGCATAGGTACTATTCACTTCAGTAGAAGCATGGTGGGAGACAAGAAGATGGGTTCGCTAGACTGGAAGCGATGATACAGCAGGTGATTGGGTCCAATGCGAAGATAGAGTACAGAGTATATGCACATGACGCAGTTGTTAAAAATATTGAAGTGCAAGTGGGCCAAATTTCTATGTCCTTGAACAACCGTCCTCAAGGGACAATACCTACAGATACCCAAATCAATCCTAGTATCTCACATTTTCAGAGAGGGAAACAATCTTGCAGACCACCTTGGAAACAAGGCTCTCGACTGTGGTAACTTCGAGTGTTTTGAATTTTCAAAGATCTTGATGTCTTGAGCATAAGGATTGTAAATGATGATAAGATACAATGTACAAAACTGAGAATAAGAGTGGCAAGAAATTAGGGAAGGAAAGGGAAGGAACTAAAGGCAACATGGAAATAAACGTTTTCACTAACTTTTCTTTCCGTTTTGCAGGTAAAAGAGGTATACCGCTGTTTTTTATTGCATCTGAACAGAGGTACAACCTATGGAAGTGACATCAAACAAGAAAGCATTGTTATTATATCAAGGGTATACAAAAGAATAGAAGAAACATGGAGATTAAGAATTGGAATATACTGTGAAGAATTCTAAATGATCTTAAGACTCAGACATCTGGGAGTTTAACTACAAATGGAGCCTTTTGGAACTCAAAATGGGATTTTCTGTCTCAACGTTCCATACATTGGAAGACGCATACGGATGGGAAATGTTGTTACATTCAACGCTGGAGCACATTCTTCAACAACAAACTTGCAGCCACCGAGGAGCAACAATAATATTGAAATTTGATGAAGCATGGGAATGTATCGCATGCTGTCTTCACGTGCAGTCTCTTTCAGCATTTCGAATCGCATGTCTCTCCATTGAAGCATGGGAATGTCTTGCATGTTGTTTTGGCGTGCAGTGTCTTCAGCATTTCGAGAGAAGCATGACTCTCCATTGAAGTGTGGGAACTCTACACTCCATGTCTAAAACATCATCGAAAACTCACGTTTGGCTTTAATGCTCTTGGAATACCGAGATTATTCGAACAATTCAGTTGGATAGTCTCTCCACTAAAGTATGTTTCATGGTATGGCTCATTGACCAGCATTGAACTCGGTTCATTCACACACAAGTTAGAGTGATGGAGAATTTCAACGTGCCTACTTGGGCCACTACTACATATTTCTCAATTAAAATTCATATGTCGCAGCCAAGTTATAATGCGATGCCACTCATTACGACCTCTATGGGTGGTATTAGCACTTTCTTCTCATTCCCTTGAGGAATGAAAGGTGACATCGCACTGGCAGGACGGCAAGTAATGGAGCTAATGCTAATTTCGAGGATTGGCATCACTTTTTCAATTATAGTTTGCATTAGGAAAAATGTAACTGTCAAATTTTATTTCATCATTGCGTAAGACTTCGGATATTGTATTTTCCTCTTTATTTGATTGTTTTATTAATAAAATTCTAGCCCTAAGCGCTTGCCTAGCGGTTTGCAAAAATTATCCTAAGGATTAGGGCCCGAAGCAGATGATGGCGGTGAGTCTTCGTAATGGCAGGGATCTTGATGAAGAACAATAGAGAGCTAGAGAAAGTATACAGGCTGAGACACTCGTTCAGGTGCCCATTGAATTGGATGAATCTACAAGGCTGACAGATGTGACAATCTAGCCTGCTCAGGAAGAACAGAATATTCAGCAGGGGATCGAGAAAGTTGCTAAAATAGTTGCAGAAACTGGTAGAGGCGATAATAGTTGAGAAAGACAAATCCCAAGTGATTGGGAAGAAAAGAACACCTGCACCATTCCCACAGAGATTGGCCAAACACCAAAAGGAAGAGAAGTACAAGAAGTTCTTTGAGATGCTCAAGCAGATTCAGGTAAATATTCCATTGATCGAAGCTTTAAAGGAGATTCTTGGGTACGCGAAAATGATGAAATATTTAAAGTTTGGGAAGTTTTAATTCCAAGACTTGGCCACTGTGACACTTACGCAGACCTGTAGTGCAGTGGTAACCAGACCCGTTGCTGAAAAGCTCTCTGATCCAGGGAGCTTTACCATTCCATGCACTATTGAAAACTATGCCTTTGCGAAGGCACTCTGTGATTTAGGGTCCAGCATTAATCTTATGCCCCTGGTTATTTACAAGAGTTTGGTCATTGGGAGAGCTAGACCCACCTCGATGTTATTGCAGCTGGCTGACAGGACTCTGAAGCGTCCATTTGGGATCCTCGATGATCTGCTTATTCAGGTAGGTAAATTCGTGTTCCCTACAGATTTTGTGATCTTGGATTGCAAAGTAGATGAAGAAATTCCTATCATTTTAGGAAGACCGTTCTTGGCCACAGGAAGAGCCCTGATTGATTGTGAAACCGGGAGCTTAAGTTGAGGCTTAATGATGAAGAGATTATATTCAATGTGCAGAAATTGATGAGGCGTCCAAGTAAGTTCGCCAATTGTTCTCTTATTGATGTTGTGAATGTAATCGTACAGTCTGATGATGAAATGTTAACTGTTGAGGATCCCCTGGTTGCATGTTTGACAAATTTGGAGGAAGTAAATGGTGAGGAATCGGCAGAATGGGTGATAGCATTGGAAGGTATGGGGCTTTGGGAACGTAATCTGGAGTTCGAGCCCTTACACTTAGAAAAGAGAGAGAGCCCTCCAGCTAAACCATCCATTGAAGAACCACCGAAGCTGGAACTGAAGCCATTGCCAGCCCACCTCATGTATGAATTTCTGGGACCTAACTCCACTCTACCTATTATTATCTCATCTGGTTTGTTTGATGTGCAGGTGCAACAACTTTTACAGGTCTTGAAAAAGTGCAAAATTTCCATTGGGTGGACCATGGCAGACATCAAAGGGATCGGCGCCGCTTACTGCATGCAAAAATTCTGCTGGATGAGGGGCATAGACCTTCCTGGGAATATCAGATGAGGCTGACCCGAATATGAAGGAAGTGGTGAAGAAGGAGGTAAAAAAGTGGTTAGATGCGGGAATCATTTTCCCAATTTCTGATAGTAGCTGGGTTAGCCCAGTTCAATGTGTGCCTAAAAAGGGTGGCATGACGGTGGTGAAGAATGACAATAATGAACTAATCTCAACGAGAACCGTCACCGGCTGGAGAATATGCATGGATTATCGTAAGTTGAATCTTGCACACGGAAGGACCACTTCCCACTTCCCTTCAATAATCAGATGCAGGATAGACTGGCAGGGAGGTTACACTTCTATTTTCTTTACGGGTACGCTGGGTACAATCATATTTCCATTGCTCCTGAGGACCGAGAGAATACCTCCTTCACATGCCCTTATGGCATTTATGCCTTCAAGAGGATGCCCTTTATCCTTTGCAATTCACCCGCCACATTCCAACAGTGCATGATGGACATTTTCACTTATATGGTTGAGGATATAATGGAGGTGTTCATGGATGATTTCTCAGTGGTGGAAATTCATTCGATGAGTGCCTAACGAATCTCAAGCGTGTGCTGAGACTAATCTGGTACTGAACTGGGAGAAGTGCTATTTCATGGTACAAGAAGGCATAGTCTTGGGGCACCGGGTGTCAAGCAAGGGAATAGAGGTAGATCGAGCAAAGTTTAATGTCATAGCAAAGCTGCCTCCGCCAACTTCGGTCAACGCAATAAAGAAGTTTTCTTGGACATGTCGGTTTCTACCGGCAGTTCATTAAAGACTTTTAAAAAATTGCTAACCCTCTCTATAAGTTATTACAGAAAGATCACCCATTTGTATTTTCTGATGCATGCACGGTAGTGTTTGAGGAACTGAAACAAAGGGTGGTCACAACACCCTTCATCATTGCCCCCAACTGGAAGTAGCCGTTTGAATTAATGTGTGATGCTAGTGACTATGCAGTGGGGGCAGTGCTGGGACAGCGGAAGGACAACTTGGTGCATCCAATCTACTATGCTATAGAATGTTAAGTGGAGCCCAGGTGAATTATGCAGTGACCGAGAAGGCGATGCTAGCTGTGGTGTTTGCATTTGACAAGTTCCGGTCCTACTTGATAGGATCGAAGGTAATCGTATACACTGACCATGTAGCTCTTAGATACTTAATAGAAACGAAAGACTCTAAGTCACGCCTGATTCGTTGGGTGTTGTTTCTACAAGAGTTCGATCTTGAAATACGTGACCGAAAGGGCACTGAGAATCAAGTCGCTAATCATCTAACACGACTTGAGGGAGATGAAAACACAATTGAATTTGAGGAAATTCTGGAAACTTTTCCAGACGGGCAACTGCTCGCCCCCACTCATCTAGAAGCACCATGGTATGCGGATTATTCCAATTACCTGGCCAGTGGTGTAGTTCCTCACGACCTTTCATCGGTCCAGAGGAAATGATTCTTTCATGAAAGCCTTTTGTATTATTGGGATGAGCCGTATCTCTTTAGAATATGCATGGATAACATGACCCGGAGATGCGCCTCCGAGATAGAACAATCTTCTATTTTGTAGGCCTATCATGCATCGACTTATGGGGGACACTTTGGAGGGATTAAGACATCAGCTAAGGTGCTAGAGGCTGAATTTTTCTGGCCGAAAGTGTTCAAAGATGTTCACTCATGGGTGAAGGGTTGTAATGAATTTCAACGCACAGGGAACATCTCCCGGTGCCATGAGATGCCCATGAACCCGATTCAGGAAGTTGAGGTGTTCGATGTCTGGGGGATTGACTTCAAGGGCCCTTTCGTTAGCTCTTACGGGCAATAAGTACATTCTTGTTGCTGTAGACTATGTGTCCAAGTGGGTGGAAGCTGTAGCGTTACCCACCAATGATACAAAGGTGGGGGTGGGGTTTCTGAAGAAAAACATATTCACCTGCTTTGGGACACCACGAGCAATAATCAGTAACGGGGGTACTCACTTCTGCAACAGAGCAATCGAGAAGTTGTTGACAAAATATGACGCGCACCACAAGGTGGCTACTCCTTACCACCCACATACTAGTAGATAGGTTCAGGTATCCAACAGAGAGATAAAGAGTGTGTTAACAAAAACTGTAAACTCCACAAGAACTGATTGGGCAAGGAAGTTAGTTAATGCACCCTAGGCTTATAAAACAGCGTTCAAGATACCAATTGGTATGTCTCCATACAAGTTGGTGTTTGGGAAGGCTTGTCACCTACCTGTAGAATTTGAGCATAAAGCGTGGTGGGCACTGAAACAGCTAAACTTCAATATGGAGGCTGCGGGCAAGTCAAGAGTCACAGAATTACACGAGCTTGAGGAGTTCCGACATCTTGCGTTTGAGAGCACTAGGATGTACAAAGAGAAAATGAAGAGGCTACACGATTAGAACATTGTTGTGCGAACTTTCAAATATGGGGACATAGTACTACTATACAACTCAAGACTGAGGTTATTCCTGGGTAAGCTAAAGTCACGATGGTCTGGACCATTTTTGGTAGTTGAAGTCTTCCCATCTAGAGTTGTTGACGTTGCTACTAAGAATGGCTCTCACACATTTAGAGTCAATCGACAGCGTTTAAAGTTGTATATGGGCATGAGCGAGCCTAAGAAAGGGTCTGAGCTGCAGTTGACTGAACCACAGAGGTCGAGCGAACCTTAATTACGCTCATCTGAGTCGTTCCGCGACATTAAATCAGGCGTTGAATGGGAGGCAACCCATGAAAATGTTGTAAGTGTAACTCTTTTCATATAATCAAAAAAAATCAGCGATCAGAATCAGAGAGGGGCTCAGACCGCGGTTAAATCCCGTCGAGTCCCTTCTCTGAACCCAGACTATCGCGGTTGTACCGTAACCGCGGTCAAACCACGGTACGGAGGGCCCTCTAAATATGGTCTACCGCGTTCCTACTGCGACCGTGGTAGACCGCGGTGACCGCGTTTTCACCCCAAGTAATTTTTCTTTTTTATTTATTTAATTTTATTTTATTTATTTTAACCTCCCCCTTCCTAAAATATCCCCCACCTACCCCTTTATCCCAAATCTTGCGCCCAGAACCCCCCCTAACGCCCCCACTCTTTTTTCTCTCTATCTTCTATCTTCCCTTATCTTCTTCAACACAAAAATATCACCCCCTATCTCACCCAATTACTCCCCACCTTCATCACCCACATTTCCCCCCTCCATTCAAGTAAGTTTCTCTCTATTTTTCTTTATTTTAGCTTCTAACTTAGTTTATTTTAGAATAGTGTGTTTTAACTAAACCCTAGGTAGATAGAGTTAATTTCTTGTTATAATAGTTAATTCTTGTTGTTGTATATAGTTGTACTTGATTTTTATGGGTTAGTTGGTGCTAAATGGTTGGGTCTCCATTATGCTTTAGTTGTAGGGCTTGTTTGGATGTGTTGGAGGCCTAGCAATTATTTTTTTGGGGTGTAGTTGTTGCAAGGCCTTATATTTGCCGAAATTCTGGAGTTGTTGTGGTGTTGTGGGGCGGATTATTCCCAGTTCTAATTGTGGGGTGTGGTATTTAGTGATTTAGGGTTTTCTAATTGTTTGAAATGTGGTGAAGGAGCAAGTGTGGGGTGGTGTAAGCCATGTAGTGCGGCCTTGGTGGCTTCTGTGAACTTCACGACACTGCTAGGGGGGCTAGTGTGAAACGATGAACTAAAAGAGGGTGTTGTTTTGTTGTCACCGGGTGGTGAAATCTGAGTAACTACCCGTTTGGAATTATTTATGATGAATTTGATGGTTTGTCTGAACTCTCTGTAGGTACTATGGCTCTCAAAGGGCAAAGGACGCGGTCTGGCTGAGCTCAACAGCCAACTTATGATGAGTCCAGGTTCATCTCAGAACTGGCAGAGGATGATTTCAATGCTAAGGCTCGAAAGAACTTCATTCCTAAAATTTAGATTGATCGGGCAGCCCTCCGCGTGGAAAAGGAGAATATGTATGATGATATTTGGAGGAGGCAGATGGAATTCCTCTTTGATGAGCCCTGCACGGTCAACAGGATGATTGTTAGGGATTTCTATGCGAACTGCCCTACTAACTTAGCTTGAGATATGATTGTGCGGGGTACAATAGTCCCATCACACATTCGCTATATTTGACAGGCCTTGCAGCTGCCTGAGTTCACAGGCAATGTTGACTATTACTACGACCGACCGTATGTCATGTGGGAGGTTATGACCGAGGTCATTTGTGCTGGGGGCGACCAACTTGGATAAAGGACCAGATCACCTTGAATTCCAACTGTTTCATACACTTGGCTAAGTGTTGTTGACAGTCATCTGCAGTAGGTTCATGCCGTCTATCGACACGAGGGATGTGAACTTCAATAGGGCCATACTGACATGGTGCTTCGTCACGAAGAAAGATTTTAACGCAGCACAGGTCATTGGTGATGAACTGATCTTGAGAGGATCGCTGCTGTCAAAGGGGTTTTACTTTCCTTCCTTGGTGACTCAGCTGTGCTTACGGAGGAACGTTCTCACTAATCCTATCGATGGGACAGTGGCACCTGAAGCACTTTCCCGAGCTTCCCGCATAAGAGTAGGCAGGGGCACACGGACGAAAATTGAAATAGATGATGATAATGATGCCCCGATTCCCTTCTCACCATCTAGACGGTCTACTGATAGTGCCGGACCCTCTCGCCGCCCCTATGCTGGGGCTGGCTTCTCCAGGTCTCAATCTACCCGGCCAATATTACGTTCATGGAAGAAGAAGTTGCGGATCTACGAACCTCAATTGATGGACTACACACACGGCTTGATGCCATGTCTCAAAGGCAGGCCCGGTCCGAGGGACGGTTCATGTCATTGTTCCGTGCATTGGCGAGATCTTTCAATGTAGACCCCAGCACCGTCTCCGACTCTGATTGAGTCTCAGGGAAGTCTTCTTACCCTTCGGCGCTTTAATTTATTGATATGACATGGGGCCATACCATGATTTTAAGTATGGGGTGGGAGAGTTACTCTATGTATGTGTTTTACTCTATATAGATACTGTAATATTATTAGCATGAAAATGTTGTTGTTATTGTATATAACTGATGGTAGATATAGTAGTAGTACCTGACTTGGCCCAACGACAGACACTTGTCGACGGGTCTCTTGAGGGTCCAAGTCGGATACATAAAAAGAAAAAAAAACAAAGGAAGAGGACTTTTCCTGAGGATGGGCCACTTGGACAGTACTCTTGAGGGAAGTAGTCCAGGTAGACTTTTTTTATTTATTTATTTTATTTTTAGGTAGTGTATTAAGTCCCCCTTGGTTTTTCTTTTGAACACGGTTCTTTTTCAGGGGTTTTCCTTTAATCGGGTTAGGTAGATTTTCCTTTTGTAGTGTTAGGACTAAGATGGGTAAAAGGCTAGAATGCGACCACTGACGTTCACACATGCAAACAACTAAAATGAACCTGAGAGTGTGAGGTCTTGGCTCAGTTGTGGACTTGTAAATCTATGCCTTAATTTTGCACATCTTGTCTTGCTTGAACGCTCGTATGTGTGTGTTGATAAACTGATTCTGAATGAGTTACATGCTAAGTGTGTGTGAGATCTTTACTTGCATTATGTGCTTTTCATGCGATACCTAGAACTTTCCCTATGTGTTTGCAAAGAGAAATAGAAGTTGTTAGGTCTTAGAGATGATTGAGGCATTTCCTTGTGTAAGCCTGTTTAACTGTGAATCAACCTGTATATATTGCCATTAGTTAACCCCTTTGAGCCTGAAACTTGTTCTTTGATAGCCCTATAATGAACTATATCCATGTGTTTGAATAAATGATTGTTTGAACCTATACTTCCTCGAAGAACTTGAATCACGAAAGAGTATACAAAATTTAAAGTGTGGGGTGGTAGGGAGTTAGCGAAAGAAGAGGAATCATGAATGAATATTGATTGTTGCACGGGTTTTGTAGGAAAAAAGTGAAACAAAGAAAATAAAATAAAGAAAAAAGAAGAGAAAAAAAGAAGCCAGTTGCACCTAAAGAAAGTGGGGGTTACATGCGGAACAAAAATGTGGAGGAATGATTGGGCTGAGCATGGAAACTGGAAAAAAGGAAGTATGTATTAAAAGTGCTTAGGGAGGTCAGTCACTACATCCAAATGTATCCTAACCGTCCCTTAGCCTACGTTGCAACCAAATAAAGACATCTTGATCTTTGACCAAAACAACTCGATTAGTAGAGTACAACACTAGAGCCAAGCTTATGGTGTGTCTGTGTGGCATATGAATGCTCTTTGCTGAGAGTAAGTGAATTCTTTCTATTTTTGATTCCTTGTGTTGAATTCTTTTTTATGTGTGTGGAACTTCTCTCAGACTTTTGATGTGAGGGCATGTGACTCAGGAAGGAAAAGTAAGTCTTCACCGCTACTAGAGTAACTAGAGTTATCTTGAGTGTGTCATGGCAGTAGAGTCTGCATCTTGGGTAGGATTGTTGCACTGCTTAAGTTGGTTCACCAAAATGGCAGGCATAACATAAGTTTGGGCAATGCAGCAAACAGTTAGGCCTAGAAGTGTGGTTTAGCTTGCTCGAGGACGAGCAAAGGTTTAAGTGTGGGGTGTTGATAATATGTGAATTTAACTATATTGAGGCCCTAAATAACCGTGTTCTTCCATTGTTTTGGTAATGAAAGCGATAGCAAAATGCTCTTATAAGTACTTTTCATGATTTTTCAGGTTACATATGGCTAGGGAAGGCGAGAAGTACTTTTGGAGTCAGGAAATATAGAAAAAAGAGGCTAACTGCGAAAATCCCCAAGTGAACCGCGTCAGAAATAAGCCAAAACATCAGAGATAGGGGTTCACCGCGACCGCGGCAGAACCGCGGAGGGAGACAGCTGCAGACAAATCGAGTATCAGAGGGGTCGTTTGGCTGCGGTTCTACCGCGACCGCGATAGAAGTGCGGAAGGACAGGGGCAGTTATGTCAAAGCGTGAATTTTATTCCTCAAACCTATATTAGTCACTAGGTTTCACCCCTTAGAGGCATATATGGAGTTTTTAGAGTTTTGGAAGGAAAAACAATTGTGAGGGAATAGCGTAAACATATTTCTTCTTCCGTTTTGATTTTTATTCCTAGATTATGTTGAATATTAATTCATTTTGTTTACCCATAGTTATGAGTAGCTAAATTCCTTGTCTAAGGTCTTGATGGAACCTATTGGGGGATGAACTTTTCGTTTATGTGAATGCAAATTTGCCAGTTTTAATCTATATTTATTCAACTATGTTCTTGTTGTAATTAATTGACAGGATCCTCAATTAGCTAGGCCTATTTAGTGTGCATAACTTTGAAAAGAGTGCATATTTAGGTAGTTGTTGAATAACACCACTCCTAACGTATAAGAGGAATGTATAACTACGGGTTTAAAGGCGGGATTAGGAACAACGAAGCCTTGGGTGCAATATTAAATGAACTGTATCAATGAAAGCGAGCTAATGTATCTTGGGAGAGTGCAATAATATATTATTGTGGTTACTCGGGAGAGATTTACGGTAAGTTGAGTGTTCAAATTGATATAGATGTGTTGGTAAATTTGTGAAGCATAAACAGAAGGAATTTCATCAATAGGCGAAGTCATTGCCTTAGCTTTTCTCTCATTATTGTTTACAACCTTAGTTAGTTAGCTATAGCTTGTTGCTTTTCTGCACTCTTAATTCGTAAAGAAACCTCAACCTGTAATTTGAAAGTCTTGGGAAGCTGGTTCTGAAGAATTTAGTGGGTCTAAAGGTGGTAGTTGATAGGTTGACTCTCTGTGGATTCGATCCTGGGCATAATACTCGAGTTTTATTTGCAACGTCCGTAGAATTCTTTCTAGAGGGCATATTTGGACGTGACCAGTAATAAAATTTAGGAAAAGATTAATATCTTTCAAGGAAAAAATATCGAACAAGGGAACAAGGAAATAAAAAGGGGGCCATTTTCTTGACTAAGATAAATTGTTTTTTGAAATGCTTTAGGCCACTGTCAAAAGATGAATGATTGAGTACTAAATTCCCAAAAGTAGCCCAGCCATCATATTCTTTCACTCTGTATGCTTTATTATACCAAAAAGTTCCCCTAAGATATTTTCAATCAATAATTATACATGTCTGGTCAAATTATTTTACTCTTTCACCAATGTTTTCTAAAAACAATTTTGGGAGGAATGTTTTATCACATTTTGGAAATTTAGCAGTTACCACACCTTTTATCAAAGAGGCAAGAATGTTCTAGGTCCAATTTAGCTACAGATTTGGGCCAATGTAGCAACTAAATCCAGCTAGGTCTGTCAAGTTGCTGCTCAGTCTCAATTCAAGGTATAGTGCAGCTCAATCACAAAGATGTTCTATAGATTTGTCCAAATAAGAGAAGAAGAAACAAGTACACATATGCTAAAATAAAGAAACAACAAATGGTTTCTTTTAAAGTCTATGTACAGGAAACAATCAGGTACATTTTCCTCCTATTACTCATCTGCCTATTCATGCAACTTATTACATCTTCCTCAAACCTTTCCCCAAGTAGTCTGTGCAAAACGAATGCTGCACTAAATTATCTAAAAAACATTCTGAATCTATCTATTCGCGTACATTTGTCACCTAGGCGTTATTCCAAAAACTCTGTTGTGCCATATTGAATGGAGAATCATGTTAAAAACATCATACTTCACAGGCTTGACGTGCCAAAGGAAATGCCGCTGCACCATCTTGACCCTTCTCTGCATCTCCCGGTACCTCTTCTCTGGGATTGATACAAGTATGTCTTTCAATTTCGGGATGTCCTTCTCTGGTACGAAAATGGCAAAAGCCTCCCAGTTCAATGTCTCGAAAAGAGGGGTTACGAAATTGTCAGATATAATTACCGGGACACACTCGTAGAAAATGGCCTCCACCACTCGAGGACTGTTCACTTCATAACCTTTTGCACATATGCAGTATTTGCTGCTCTTCATGTATTGGACATAGCTCACTTTATTAATCTTGCCAAAAATCTTCATATCAGGATCTTTGTTTTCCCAGTAGTTCAATAGGATTGGACGAAGGTAACCGTGCATGTTGCCAGCAAAGAAAGCAAGGGTCCGTCGCTGAGAAAGACGCTTCCCCCCAATTTCTCTAAGGGGGTTCTTAGCTACACGAACATATGTTTCTGGAAGCGACACATCTTTACCAAATTGGAAGCCTTCTTTGATGTCAGCATTGCACAAAGCTCTTATGCAATTAGCCATAATTCGTTTTGTTTCTTGAGGGGCCTGAGGAAGAAACTTTTCATTTCAGTATCCAACAGAAAGTCGTATATCTGCCTACAAAAGTATGTATGATTTATCTTTGATCGAGAAATCATAAAATATAAGATGAGATTGTGCAGACGCAGAAAAGAAATATGGATAAAATCTATGGGAATCAAAACAGATCTTTTAATACACATTTGGGAACTTAGATTAAATTGAATGAAGAATCGAAAACTTACCCAATCATGGCAGGCAAAAAGAAAATGGTCAGCTCCGGCAGTTCTGTTCCAAAAATTATGTCTTTGGATAATGGTGTTGAGGTAATCGCTTAGATATCGAACTAAGTTCCTACGACTGTGAGAATTTGGTACATACAAGGCCTCCTCTAGCATACGGGAGCTGAACGGTAGATAAAATAGGTGAGCCTTTTTGGGGTTCTTGGTAACTACATTTTTGTTTCTTTTCAGGAGCTTCATAAACCAGCCCTCAGAAGCATATATTCCTTTAAGCACTGGCGTATGGAATATTGGTCTTTCACCTTCAGAGTAAATGTAAACTTTGAGAATCTGCTCCATCAATTCGTAGCTCCTACATGTGATGCAAGTCAATCAGAGAAATGAGCCTCAAGCATATTGAAAAACAAGTAAATGCAAAGCTTGAAGAAATGAAGGAGTAAAAGCTACAGGAATACTGGACCGCCTCTATATAGATGCAACCCACAAATGCTACCAGTGACAATAAATAACTAAGCGAAAAATTCATGTAATCTCAAACTAAAAAACGAAAGACTGGAGCTGAGGTCTGTGTTTTCCATCTGTCTCACAGGGCTTCTTTTGTAAAAAAGGATATAAAGTACACAAGAAAGCATCCTATTATAGCTACTTTCTGAAATACAATATTGCAACAGCCAACTAGCCCAAAGCAAGCATGGAAGTCACTGCATGCACCAAGAAACAAGGTGTGCACGACTGAAACTAAAATATCGCATTATGGCAGGTCCAACATAGTTTACTCTTTTCTTATAAGTAACAAAGCATAAGCATCTGATATAATGCAGTACAACTCGATAGACGTCCAACATTAGAAAATGCCCACATTACAAAAGGATAGATTCATCGTACGCTTCAAAAATTTTTATTACCTCTTAAACATTGAGAAATTTCTATACAAAGGAGCATATAGGCCAGGTTCATTTCCTGCCAGAGGTGCATTCTCGATGAGACTTTTTGCACGTAGTAGTTCTTGATCCACATCTGAGGACCACCGTGGTTTCTAAAGAAAAGATCAAAAGAACAAAGAAGAGGGAAATACTTAAAATATTAAGCATCACCATTAGTTACGCAAGTCATCTCACACTCGAGAGTACCAAACTAACATACATACCATTGAATGAAATGAAGTGCGAGTCTCTTGCTGCATTACGTTCATTTCAGCTATTGATACTACACTATCTTTTGGCCTGCCCCACTCCTTAGCAGGAGTGTTGCTTTTAGAAGAATGACTAACTGAAGGAGCATGGTCAGTGCGCATTCGCCCAGGTATTCTATCATTTTCAAGTACATGGCCTGTGTTTCCTTCTTTTGCAGATACGTTCTGATAGGAAGATATCAAAGGAGCTCCCTTTTCCGTATCAACATTGACCTGAGGTGTCATAACCATTGGTGGTGGTGCAACAGACATTTCTGCGGGACTTATATCCAACGTTTTAGCTTCCCTCGGTGCTGGAGAAATACTGCCTGCCCCATGAGTATTATCCACACGCGATGAAGAACTTTCAGATGTTCCAGTTGAAGCTTGTAAATCATATTCAGAGTCAGCAGTCTTATCTGGAGCTACGATACTATTTCTTCCAAAACTTTCACCAGTAGACTTGTTGCCCATTTCGGAATCCTTAAAAGGGGATTCATCTTCTGGATCAACGTCCTCAGTTAAGGTATCACCAGAGGCTTCATTCATTGGGGGCACAGAATCATCCTCTACCTTTTCATTATTACCATCAGAGAGCATGGTTTCATTAGTTGCCTCGTGGATAATATTCGTGCTAGTAGTGTTCACAACACTAGCATGTGTCAGGTTTTCCGACTTACTGAAGTTACCAGATTGATCTACTCTCTGCGAGCTGCTTATTTGACCCACATTGGCAGTAAACAAAGAGGATAGGGCATAACCATATGGAAAACCAACATACTGAATCACCAAAACAAGGGCAAAAACCACGCCCAATAGCCATATCAGTCGCCTAGTCTCGAACAGGCTAAGATATTTTTCAGTACCCATGTTCAATCAGTACACCTAATAGAAGAAGGCACAGCACTATACTGGTTAATTTTCAAATTCCATATTCTGTAATAATCCCAAATTCAGTACTGCTACATAGTATATGTTTATACATTTCACAATAACGCAGTACTTGGGTAAGATACTAAAACACCAACAAACAAAGAGAGAATTCAATTAGAAAAAATCAGAAACCATTCCTCCAAATATTTCAACCTCCTTAACAAGAACAATTCTCCACATAAACTAATGGTCAAGCTGATGTTTTCTCTTTTCACCAATAAGAGCCAAAAACAGGATCATAATTTTATCTCTGTTACTAAATTAATCAACAACAACAACCCAGTACAATCCCACTTAGTGGGGTCTGGGGAGGGTAGTGTGTACGCAGACCTTACCCCTACCTTTGGGTAGAGAGGCTGTTTCCAAATAGACCTCCGGCATCCTTCCCTCCAAGAACTTCCCACCTTGCTCTTGGGGAGACTCAAACTCACAACCTTTGGGTAAAGAGGCTGTTACTAAATTAATCAACACTTAGAAAATGCAACCTAGCAAGAGCTGCTTGGTCAACAAAATAGCATCATCACCAAACGAGAAAAACCAAGTCAAAAATTAATCCTCCAACAATAAGAGTGCAACCCAAGAAACCAAAAAAAAACACTGAAGATAATCAACTGTAATACGAAAACCAACAATACACACAGCAGCAAATGAACTGAAATCATACAGTTAGCTTCAATCACCTGATCAAAAGCAGACAAAGAACCTGCTTCAGCTCCAGGCCAGGTTTGGCTACTCAGTTAACTCAATAAAAGGAACCAGTTAGGATAAATTCCAACATATTTAGCAGCTTCATATGGTAAAACTAGCTAGTTAGAAAAGTTGGGTTTCGATTAAGTTGACCAGTTGTAACATTTCATACATTAGATACCCAACTGATACATAATAAAATATAACATATTAGTCATATATACAAATAAAATATAGTAGTAGAATATTTTAGTACCTCTACAAGATTTGGAAACATCATGACTGATTAAATGTAGAATCTGTGAGCTTTCTTTTTGTGTTTGCAGTGCTCTTTTTTTGGGTTGTTTTGCTGTTATGACAGCAGTAAAGGTGGAAAAAGAAAAAGGAAATAAAAAAGGGAGGGATATGAGTAGGCTTGTGATTAATGGAATCTAAGTTAAATAAAGTCAGGTGACGTGTTCGGACAAATATGCCCATCCGTTTTTGGAGATATTGCGTAAGTGGTACGTACAACTTTTGGCCTTTTTTTCCTCCTCTTTTTTTCTGGCCGCCGGTACGACAGTTGGTTTTACGAAACATATATGCAGGGGCGGCTAAGGCACATACATGGCCTAATGTCAAAAGTTTAATGTGAAGCCTATTTTTTTTAGAAAAGAATATAATTTTTTTTTATTTAAAGTATATTTTAACTTTTTGAGATCAAAATTGTTTATAATTTTTTTTGTTATCATTTTCTTCTAATAATTCCTTTTTAGTTAATAATTTAGCCAACACATTAAATTTATATTAATACATGGTTGTGTTGGGAAAAAAAGAAATTGACTCTTTCCCGTAAACCCCGAGATCTCCGCCCCTTTTGCAAAGAGAAAAATTGAGAAATAAAACAACACAAGAATTTAACGTGGAAACCCAAAACCGGGAAAAACTATAACCGTTGTCAAAAGACAACAACCGACCACTATGTGAAAAAATTCTTACAATCACATAAACCTTAGTATTTTCTCCTAACAAAAAGTGTTAGAAATACATTTGGTTTGGTACGTTTGAAAACATAACTTAAGCCCCCTTATATAGGCAAGTCTCCAAGCTACTCTTCAATATTTTTCCAATGTGGGACAATGACTATTCTCATTTTTAAGCAAAATCCCAACAAGTTGATCTTTAAGTAATATAAGCATTTGCAAAAGAATCAAATCTTTTTATTTAATTGCGTATATCGCTTAGAGTATATTATCTTATGCTAATAGTTTTAGTTTAGGGAAATGTCAGCTTAAATTTAAACGTTAGAAAAATTATTCATACTGCCTATATATAAGTAAGTCAAAAAATTGCTTTATTTACGTATCTAAAAAATTCTTTCTTTCTATATGTTTTTTTTTTGGTAATTAAATCTTGTTGTATTAATCACCAAAGGGTATTTCTTTACAAAACTATAGTTCAGCTATACATAGCTGACTATCACCAAAAAGAGACCTAACTAACATCTATATTGACTATACCTATATTCTTAATTACATAAGAAAAAGGGGAAATTGTAGGTTAACTTTAGGGGAACTCCTAACATGATATGTATATGCAATATTTCTAAGCAGTTGTCCACTGGAACAAGAGATGTTCTTGAACAGCCTTGAATTCCTCTCTAACCATATGTTATAGCACATTTCAGCAAAGATCATTTTGATGAGTTGAGCTCGACAAGTCTTCCCTTTAGTCTTGGCTATGGTCCATTGAATGTATTGTTCCCAGTTTTGATAGTTGGCCTGTGTTACTCCACTCCATTGCAATATTTGGTGTCTCAGTAGGGTAGAGAATGGACAGGAAAAGAAGAGATGATCTCTAGTCTCCTTGTCTTGTTGACATAGTGCACATGTGTTGTTCATACTGCTATTCCACTGTTCCAATGTATCCTTAGTAGGTAGTCTATCTTGGAGTATCAACCAAAGATTGAAGACTGCCTTGGGTCTGGCATAGTTTTGGATGGTTAGATTTTTCCACACCACTCTAGGCAATTGTCCAATCTGTTGTAGGTACAGCATCTTTATAGAACAGACTGATTGGAGCATCACCTGGGACTGCTGCAATGTAATAGTAGCTTCCATGATCTTCCTGACCATCCAACTGGCTTGGTTAGGAATGGTTAAGGACTGTAGATGTTGCTGTTTTATGTATACATAGTGGATCCATTTTACTCATAGCACATCTTTCTTGTGGGCCAAGTCCCACCCAAGCTTGGTGATTGCAGCTCTGTTCCATAATAGCATATTCATAATATTCAATCCCCCAACAGACTTAGGTAGACAAACCTTATCCATGCTATATATGATTTCTTTGAGATGTTGGCTAATTCTGTCCAGACATAAGATCTACAGACTGCATCAAGCATCTTTAGAACTTTTGAAGGTATAAGGAAAAGCTGTGCCCAGTAAGCTTGTATACCAAATTCTTTCTATATGTTACTTCTGTATTAAAAAAACTAACTATTATTGCTTTAAATTACTTATAGACCTATTATTTCTAAAATTCGGGGGCCCCAAAAAACAGCGCATTGAATCCCGATTTATCATTTATTTCAATATATATATGGTGTGTGTGTGTGTGTCAAATCTCGTGCAGCAGTGGTATTCCAGTTAACATTGGACTAAAATTGTTTCTTGTAAATGCATATCAGCTCTTGGGATCTCCAGATTCACTACTTGTTGAAACGGAGGTAGCATACAACAACAACAATAATTACCCGGTATAGTCTCACAAAGTGGGGTTTGGGGAGAGTAATACGTACACAGGCCTTATTCCTATCAGAAAAGACAGAGAGGTTGTTTCCAATCGACCATTGGCTCGGGAAAACAAAAAGAAAAACAAAAATAAAAATGAAAACAAAAGAGCATTAGTAACTGCAGCACAAATCACATAAATAATTATCTAAACATAAAATCATAAATAAAATGACATGCAATAATATCGACCAGTAACTACCATAAGGGGGCACAATACAATACACAAATGATCTATGGAGAGCCCTATCAAACCCCACCCATCCCCGGGAAAGAAGTACGAAAAATTCTAGAAGCCCCTATCCTACAACCCTGATACTAGACCTCCAGACTTTCCTATCAAGGGCCATGTCCTCAGAAATCCACATTCTAGCCATGTCCTGCCTAATCACCTCTCCACAATACCTCTTAGGTCTCCCTCTGCCTCGACTCACGCCAACCACTGACAGCTGCTCACAACTCCTCACCAGAGCATCAGGCTTCTCCACCGCACATGCCCGAACTACCTGAGCCTCACTTCCCCATCTCCTCATCCACTAGGACCACCCCCACCTTCTCTCGAATAACTTCATTCTTAATATTATCTAACCTGGTGAGCCCGCATATCCACCTGAGCATCCTCATCTCCGCAACCTTCATTCTCTGAGCTTGAGAGTTCTTCACCGGCCAGCACTCCGCCCCATACAACATGGCAGGTCTAACCAAACTTCCCCTTGAGTTTCTGTGGCACTTTTTTGTCACACAAGACTCCTGATGCAAGTATCCACTTTGACCACCCCGCCTCTATACGGTAAGTGACATCCCCATCGATCTCTCTGTCCCCCTAAATCACTGACCCAAGATATCTAAAACTTTCCCTCTTGGCGATGACGTGAGATCCAAGCTTCATGTCCCTGCCAACTTCACTCGACTCGGCGCTAAACTTTCACTCCAGGTATTCTGTCTTAGACCTGGTTAGTTTGAAACCCTTATTGTCACGACCCAAATAAGTGCTAGGCAAGCCAAACTTAATCATTTTCTTTAAGCACATATTCCATTTTAATAATTAACATCATTAGAATAATGGCAACGAAACTAAATTCATAAGCGGAAGTCTTAAATTTCAAATAACTGAATAAAAATATGGAATTCCCTACATAAATCTCCACCCAAGAACTGGAGTCACATACTCACGAACATCTAAGAATACTAAATACAAGGTCTGAAAGAAACATCTCTGTTTTGTCTCGGATACAATGAGATAACAGTCAAATATAAAGGATAGGGAAGACGCCGGGCCTGCGGATGCCTGCAAGGCTACCTTGGTGTCTTACTGGACTGGAAACCTGCACCCACGCTACTGAATCTGCTGACCACAACCTGGATCTATGCAAAAGAGCACAGAGTGTAGCATCAGCACAACCGATCGTATGAGTTGGTAAGTGCCTAGCCTAAACCCGGCGAAGTAGTGACGAGGCTGGGACCAGATTACCAGATAAACCTGTGCAGTTCAAATATATACATACGACGGAAAGAAATAGGGAAAATAAACAGTAAATAACAGAAGGGGGAACATGTTATGGGAGGCAACAGTTACAATTAGGAAAACACAATATAAAGATAGAAGCAGCCAAAGAATTTATAGCGAATCAAGAAACGAGTAAATAAACACACTTGAATTAACAACTATTTCGGTGTGCAACCCAATCCTCAAATATCATTGTTGCGGCATGCAATCCGACCCTCAAATATCATTTTTTTGGCATGCAACCTGTTCCATGAATATTATTGTTGCGGCGTGCAACCCAATCGATGAATGCCATTTAGGTGTTGCAGTGTGCAACCCGACCCTCAAATAGCATTGTTGTGATGTGTAACCCGACCCATAAATATCATTTTTGCGGCGTGCAACCCAATCCATATGTATGTTATTTATCATTGTTGCGGTGCGCAACCCGATCCATATCATTTATTGCTATTGCGGCGTGCAATCCGATCCACCAATATCATTCTTTCTCATCCAAACGACAGTCACAAATACGAGGTAAAGAAGTAAACAAATAATGAAAGAAAAATCCGGCAAGGGAATACAATAAAGCAGTTAAATTCCGGCAAGAAAACAATATCAATAAACTCAATATCCCGACAAGGGAGAAGATCAACAACCCACAAAACATCCCGGCAAGTGAATAACCAATAAACCATCTCTTTCTTTCATATCTTACTTTATAATTCACTTCATCATTTGAGCCAACGCTCCAGCGCATTAAATAATCATAATGTCTTTCATACGTTCTTTACAATATATAGGAATACTCAATTAAGCATGGAGATTTCAACAAATCATGATAATCGCATTTTATGGACTCACGGTCATGCTAGACACCAATGTATAGATACTTGTCACCTGATTATATACCGTACTCGACAATTAGCAAGTAGCAAACAAGACTCAACTCCTATTCCCTCAAGCTAAGGTTAGACTGAACATTCACCTCAACTTCCACGGCCAATTCAATCCTCAATTATCGCATTTCCTCTCGAACTCGGCTCCAACTCAATCAATTATATACAATAACGATTCCATAGTATCAATATATGCTAAACAAATCAAACCTAATTCCTAAATTTAGATTTCTAAGCTTTCTTTCCAAATTTCTAAAAATCGACCTTGGGCCCACTTGGTCAAAACATGAGGTTCAGACCAAATTCTTATCACTCATTCCCCCACGAGCTCGAATATATAATTTGTTTTCAAACTTGACCTCAAAACAAGATCTAAATCAAGAAAATTTGAAAAGCCCTAATTCTACTTAATTCCCCCAATTTCCACCCTAAACTACATGATTTAAGCTTAGGGATTCAATATTTAATGATGGAAAATGAAGAAAACAAGTTGGAATTTACAAACCCAAGTGGTCTTGATGAAAGGGATCTTCAATGGATGCCTAAGGACCTTGGAGATGATGAAACTTGGGTATTTTTGTGAATGGTCTGCGACTATACTGTTTTGGGAAGTAAATATAACTGGGCAAATTATGTTCTATGCGATCACGTGAAGGGATTGTAATCGCATAAGGATAGGAACGGTTGGTCAATGTGATCGTGGAGTGGGTATTGCGAACGCGTAGAAGAAAAAAGGCTCCATTCCGAATTTTGTCTTTTACACATTGCGATCGCGGAAAGGTAATGTGATCGCATTGAACGAAGAGTGGCTACTCTACGCATCGCATGAGAGTATATGCGACCGCATTGAACAAATAGGGTACCTGGGATTTTAAACTTATGTGATCGCGGAAGGCCTATGCGGTCGCATAGCACTGAATATCAGAACACCAGAACAAAGTTTTTTGCAACTTTTCTTAGTTCAGAATCACCCCAGAACACCTCTGAAACACTACCGAGCCCTCGGGGCTCCTAACCAAACACATACACTAACTCAAAACATCCTACGAACTCAATCGTATGATCAAATCGCCAAAATAACATCAAAAACGAGGAATCAAACCTCAAAATCACTCATTTTTCTTCAAAATTCATAAATTTTCAATTTTTGAGATTTAAGTCTGGAACATGTCACATGATGTCTGATTCAACAAAATTTCATAGAAACATCTTAAAATACATATAAGACCTGCCAGGCGCCGGAACCAAAATACGGGCCCAATACTAATATGTTATAGTCAACTTTCATTTCAAATTTCCTTAACAACTTCAGAAAAATAATTTCTTTTAAAAATTTATTTCTCGGGCTCGGGACCTCTAGTTTTGATTCTGGACATACGCCCCAGTTCCATATTTTTCTACGGATCCTCCAGGACCGTCAAATTATAGGTCCGGATCCATTTGCCCAAAATTGTTGACCGAAGTCAAATTTATTCATTTTAGCACCAAAATTTTGCATTTTCACATAATAAATATATGCCTATAAATTTTAATAAGTATAAATGACATTATGTTTAGTATTTAAGATGTATATTTTTGTGAATATACATTAATAAGTAATCATATATTTATAACTAATATTGTAAAATGAATATATATATATATATATATACACGTACAAAAGTTAAAAAAAAATATTTTTTTGTAAGAACATCATGGAATTCATATTTGATAAAATAAATTAATATTTATAAATATAATCTGATAACATTATTCAAATGTTTGACAAAACTGATCTATCAATTCTAACTAAAAAATGAACAACATGTGACGTGATCCAATAATACTAAAACAAGTAAATTGGAACCATGAATATAATACAATTTCAAAATTTATAAAAATATATTTAGCATATGTCAAATTCCAACATATTAATAGTAAGTTCCACTATAATTTTAGATTAGGAAACATAATAAGTTTTTAGCCACATTCAACAATGAAATTCTACTTTAATTACATCACTCATTATATAACAAGTTTGTAAATGACTCATTATTTATAATACTAGGAGGTGTAGTTTCAAAAATAAAATAATAAAATAAATAAAAATAAAATATAAGCAATTACATGAAATAACAAGAAATAAAGGAAGATAAATAATGTACAAAGAAAAATATATTTTAAAAATTCAAAAGAAATTAAAAAGTAAAAATAAAATTTTAAAAATTAAAATAACAGAAATAAAAAGTTATAAAGAAAATAAATTAAAATAAAAATAAAAAGGAAAAATAATAAAAAATAACCTTGTAATTATACAATATAATTACATCAATTCTCAGCTTCCTCTTGAGAATTGAAAACTATAATTACACCCAATTTTATATTGATCAAATAATTTCTTGACCAAAGAAATATATTAAATTGTGTAATTACATCTAATTACACTTAAATTCAATTTCCAAGTGACTTTCCAAACTTACTATTAGCCTGTCTATGTGAGGGTGGAGCGGGGAGTCTTTGCACGTCGTCAGGTTTTGGCCCCATTCTACTAGTACTACCTAATTTATGGTATCCTGTGATTGTTAGCTACAATTTAATGTGGTACTGTTTTTGTATCTCGTGCATTAGTCTTTTATCAGCGCCTCAACCGCTTTCCTTCTCCTAGAATTGTACTATCTTCGATATATAATAGTAAGTGATTAATTTGCTATGGATGCACTCGTTAAGAAAATATTAATTATTAGGTAAAAATAATTAGTTTAATTAAATTATTCTTAATTAAATATTATAATATATTTATATTATCACTTTTTTTTCTCAAATGTGAAGAATAAATAATTTTTCAGAAATACGTAAATAAGGGCAATTTCAAAAAAATAAATTGAATTTTCTTGATTATATAAGTTGACATTTATCTTGGACCAAAATTAAAAAAAATAAATTATTTATTTATTGTGAATCGGAGATAGTATATAATTAGTATTTGGGTACGCGCTTTGTGCGTGAACACTAATTTAATAAATGTACAATTTTTTAAATTATTTAATAAAAATATTAAATAATGTATTTGGATTATAAAAATAAGTTAAAGAAAAAAGAAAATAGCCTACGATTTCTTTTGGGTGCAAAATTAAAAGTTTGTAATCTTTTTCTTTGGGTGTATTTGACTTTTGCCACCTTTATTAGTTATAGATTTTCTTTTATGTTTTATTTTTTATTACATATCAAGACGATGTAATAACTTATACGTAGTTAAAAATTTAGTACTTCTGTGTCAAAATTAAGTGATGATTCATAGACTATCGTGCAATACAATACCTATTAACTAAACTAAGCTATAATTTGTATTGGTCAAAATTATAATGTAAACTTTGATTAAGTCATTATTTAAGTTTGTTTAAGTAAATCATGTATTTGTCCTTCCTATTTCAAAATAGTTAATTTCTTTTTAGGCATAATACATAAACGGCTCATTCAGTTGTCTTCAACGGTCATTTGAACAGCTCAACTGACCCTTTTATCATTTTAACATTTCAAGTAGTTATCAAATGTATCAAGTAAATACCCAGCCTAGTTAGCCCATCTCGCGCGTGACACGGCACACAGTCTGAAACGCACATTGCATACCAAATTACTCCCTCCGTTTTAATTTATGTGAACCTATTTCCTTTATAGTCCGTACAAGAAAGAACGATCTTTTTCCCTATTTGGAAATAATTTATCTTTATACAATAATTTATAGCCACACAAAATATATGTCCTTTATTTTACGGCACAAGTTCAAAAATCTTCTCTCTTTTCTTAAATTTCGTGCCCAGTCAAATGGGTTCACATAAATCAAAGGTGACAAATGGGTCTACTGGGTCCGGAATTTTTCGACCGGTCCGGGTTGCACAGTGACGGGTTCGTAGCGGGCTGGGTTAGTTCGGGTTAAAATTGAACCATACGGGTTACGGGTTGAAGGGGGCCGGGCCGGGCCGGACCGAAGTTTAGTATATTTTTAATTTTTTTTGGAATTAAGTATAACTATTAAGTTATAATTATATTAATACTTTGTAATAATTGAATGAATACAAGTAAGATAGGAAAAAATTGCACTTATTGCAAGTGCTACTTTATTTATCAATTTCAAATTGAAAAGGTAGAAAATGAAATGTTTACATTTTTTCTAACAAGTAAACTAGTAAAGTGGTAATTTCAAATGTTTTGCATCGCCCTAGCAAGTCCATCATAATCAATATGAACTGATTGACCTTCTTCTGGGAGTTAAATTCGTATGAGTTTCCATGGGTTAATATATCTCCAAGTTCCTCGTCTTCTGGGCTATCAACATCTTCCTTTCCTTGATTTCTTCGTTCCGATCTAATCCAATCTCTGAAACATACTAAAACTTCCAAAGCATTGCTTCCCAATGAGTGGTGGGTGTCTCCAAATTGTTGTCTTGCTTGGCTAAATGCACTCTTCGATGCAACAGTAGAAATTGGCACATTTAGCACGTCCCGAGCCATAGCAAAAAGAACAGGAAATTGCTTTTCATTTTCATGCTACCATCCCAACGGTGAAAAGTCCTTTGTGCGAGGCTCCTTTTGCTTCTGCAAGTAGAACTGAAGCTCATCAATATCCCTGCAACTGTTTGAGTGTTAGAAAATGTAGAAAAAATATTAAAACTATCAAGGCCTTCATCATCCACATTAACAGAACTGCTACATTGCATAGCGGGATTAACATTGCCAGAAGCACAGGCAGTATTATCACATTCATTTGCATAATAATTATATAGTTGTTGTAAATATTCATTTAGCTTGTTCATAGAATCATATAAATTTGGGGTTCCAGTTTCTCCAATCTCCATATAAGTATATAAAGCATTCATTAATTGGTGACAATCAGACATTTTAATAGAAGGATTTAAAACTGCACCAATTAAGTAAATCAGAGGAATTGGAAAGAAATATTTTTTGAATTTTGCTTGCATTTTTTCAACAACATCCATATATTTTTCTTTCTTCTTAAATTCAGATAGTAGCAAAGAAATTTTAGCTATATCTACTAAAGCCATAGTAATAGTGGGGTAATATGCGCCAGAAAACACAACAGTAGCAGTATAAAATTTATGTAAAAATTTAACATCATTAATGACCTCCCAAGTATCACTTATTAACATACGCCTAGGATCAGTACAATACGCATTAGCAACTTCAGTTATAGGAAATCTATATTTATAGCAACATTTTAAAAATATATATGTATAATTCCATCTAGTAACAATTTCGTCTGGCATGAGTCTAGGTTTAAGGTTATACTGGATACACTTAGTCTTAATTCTTTTATTCTAGATTGTCTATTATTTCCTTGAATAACACCAACTGCTCTTCTAACATGAGTAATCTCAACTGAAAATAAATCAAGGCCACTTTTAACAATTAAATTATAAACATGACATGTACACCTAACATGAAAATATCATCAAGAGGTGGTTGCAAATGCAATTTTAAAATTGAAACTGCGGCATTATTGTTTGAAGCATTATCAAAAGACATACACAAAACTTTTTGGTTTAGATTATAAAATTCAACAACTTCAACAATTGTACTACTTATAAACGTAGCAGTATGACTCTGATCTTCATCATATTTAAAAGCAATAATACGTTTTTGCATACAAGTATTATCATTTATCCAATGACATGTAATTGTCAAATAATCATTTCCATTAACAACATGACCAATATCAGAAGTTAGACATACTCTAGAAGGAAGGTGACTAAACAAATAACGTATGTATATTTGATATTGTCCATGAAGTCTAAAGATATCTGCTCTATAAGTACTTCTAGGGATACCTTTAAATAAAAGATTGTAAATCCTTTGAATATACATAATAAGATACGATGAAGAAGCAAAAGAAGAAGGTAAACAACCCAAAGTACTCATTTTTGCTAATTTCTCACGATCCCTCATTTTATCATATTTTAGTAGACCTCCAGTAGTAGGGTTAATAGTTGTTTGACTTCCATCCCCATTATTGCCCCATTCTATGGGATGGATAGACATCATATGTTTAGTAAGTGTTTCAGTCCCCCCTAAATTTCTTCCGGTCAAATATTTAAAAGTTTTTTTACAAAGTTTGCACTTAACTCTTTTAGTACCTTCTATTATTTCAAAAAATTTCTATACCGGACTTCTTCTTTTACGATTATAATAGCAGAATATTTTTTGAATGAAAAGGGAGATTTTTTTTGGTGAAGCACATGTGAGAGAAGGAACAACAAGAGAGGGCGAGACTAATTATGAAGATTAGAAGACACGACTCTTGGAAGAGAAAGAGAGTGAGGCTAAATAATACTATTAAAGGATATGATTCTTGTTTTTTTTTAAGTAAATATATGAAAAGATGAGGAAATAAATAGTACCAAATAGAAAAAAAGGATATAAAAAACAATGGAAACATAACAATAGGTATCAATAATTTCAAAATCCTTTCTCTGCATCATAAAAAGAAACCATTATATATATGATCACAGTCATTATATGCATCATAAAAAGAAAAATTACATACGCTAATTTTTTTGAGTATTTAAGACTTAAAGAGACATATACCAAAATTATGGCGAAGTAGCATTTCGTTGTAGAGAATTTCAAGGCACCCAATTAATGTCCGGTGACATCATGAAGAAAGTATTTCACTGAAAATGAAGAAAGTATTACTTCCAAAAAAAAATACAGAATTGAATGAAAACAATTGAAATAAGTATATAAAAAATTAACACCATCTCATGAGTAATTCCAACCAGTTGTAAAAGATTCCGTATGACTTTAAACTTTGAAGTAGAATGCAAAATTGTAAGCCAGTTGGAAATTTTCTTTTTCTTAATAGCAAGTGAATTTAAGGACTTTTAATATGTAGAAATGAATGAACGATTTGTTTCCAGTTTCTAATGATGACGTTTAGCATTCTTGAACGTTTTGTTATTAAAGGACTTGGTGTGTAACAGTTATTTCCTTAACCTTAATTAGTGGGGAGGTGCCTTTTCAATTATTTAATGAGGTAAAAATTAAAATAGGAGAAAACTTCAATAAAAGAGAGAAAAAGATAAATATGATTCCTAGCTTTAAGACATGCCACATCACTCTTTCATGTCCCTCATATATATATATATATATATATATATATATATATATATATATATATATATACTAGTTTTTGGATGTTAATCGCTACTATAAAATGATATAAGTAACGTTAAAATACATGTGTGATGAGTAATACAAAAAATAAATTTAAGCATAAACTGATAACTGATGAGCCTATTGGACCGACTTGGTTGTTAAATACTCACTCTGTTTACTCTTTCTTGTCCATTATTGATTTTGCATAAAGTATATAATTTAGGCAAAATACATAACTTACTCATTAAAATTTGGACCAAATTCATATTATATACTTATTTTATACGGAATTTATTTTACACATCAAATTTTTTTGAAGTGTATCAATTACATACTACTTTATTTATGTGACATCCGCGTGTCACACACATAAAAACAAGCGCGTGAATAATTAAACTTTCATGTTACAAGTTTTATAAAGTATCCACGTGTCTAACTTTTGAGAATTTTCCTTTTTACACCAATTAAAAAATCAATAAAAAGGAAAAAATAACCCCTCCCTCTCTTTGTCTTCTTCCCCAGGCCCAACTCCTGATCCACATTAACGATCCTCCATCGGACCTCTCCTACCACACTTACGGCAAACATAACACGCATCGCCCTCAACCTCCTCAAAATTCGCCGTTGTCAGAGTCGCCGGGAAATTCTAAAAAGTTGTCAAACAATTGGAATATCCAATTTAGAATTAGAAGAAGAAGAATAATAATAATAATTAGAAGAAGAAGAAGAAGAAGAAGGGGGAGGAGGAGGAGAAGAAGAAGAAGAAGACGAAGAGGAGGTAAAGGAAGGGAATTTCGTTAGGGTTTTAGATGAATTAGGAGAAGAAGAATAAGAAAATGAAGCTTATTTACAAAGGAGAGATTTGATGACCGGAACCCTGACCACCGGCGAGAATACCGGTGAAGATATACTGCAAGATATTAACCTATCATGTGCATATCCTTTATACTTAGACTCAAATTAATAAATGAACTGGACTAATTAATAAATTTCATGATTTCCTCTGTTGTGGATTGTAACAAATTTGACGAAATGTTCTGGTGGGTTTAGAGGAGGAGGTCGATGGGCAGGGGTGGTGTTCTCTTTTGTTTTTTTTCCTTTTAAATATTATTAATTTGTGTAAATTTAATGTTTTGTTTTCTTAAGTTAGAACACATGTCATGACCTTATTGCCGCGCGACTTCACACATATTCTGAAAAGCTGGTATAGAAAAAAGTAGTGTGTAATTGACACACTTTTAAAAGGTTTGGTGTGTAAAATAAAACCCGTGTAGAACAGGTGTGTAGCAGGGATTTAGTCCAAAGTTTGATGGGTATATTATGTATTTTGCTTATAATTTACCATGATACCTATATTAATTGGTGTATAGTCTTAATCGATTTGGAAAATAATTTAGAATAAGTAATTACTGCAAAGGGCAAAATAGAAAAAATAAATTATTTTTCTTTAGATATGTGAATGGACATGTAAAACTGAAAATCTATTTTTAGAATTGTGGACAACTAAAAGTGAACTGAGGATCTTTCAGATGCAGTCTTTCTACTCCTACGGGGTAAGAGTAAGGTCTGCGTACATATTACCCTCCCCAGACTCCACGTGTGAGATTTTATTGGGTTGTTGTTATTGTAAAGTGAACGGAGGGAATACAAAATAATTAGATATCAGTTATATAACGGTGTATAATGAACTCAATGCTCATATTATTAGATACAATTTGAAATTTTAATTTTATCATATTGATCCAAATAATATAAATTATTTAGGCTGAAAGAGACTGTACAGATAAAAATGTCAAGAAAGATAGGATCTATTCTATCTATAAAATGAGAGCTTCGGCTTTCATTTTTTTACACCAACAGAAAATGAGAAAAAGAGTAAGGTTTCACAGACAGGGTATAAGAAAATAGTCTGTGAGGAAAATAGAGAGTGAGCGATATTATAGTGAGGTGGAAATATCAAAAGAGGGTTATTTTATTTTGAGTGTTGTAGTGGTCTTTGGAATATTTTACTCGGACCTACAAAGTGTAGAATTCCTTACTATAGTTATATCAGTTGCTCTTCTCAGGGCCGTAGTTTTTTTCCTTATTCAGAAGGGTTTTCCACGTAAAATCTTGGTTTCATTGTTACTCTTTTTATTCTTGTTAATTACCGTATCTCGGTGCTACATTATTATTCTGCTTTTATTACCGTGAATATTATTTTGGTAGGGGAATTTATTCCCAACAATGTGGTATTAGAGCCCAGGTTCGTGTGGGCGGGAGCGGCGGACCGCGTTGTGCGAAGTCGACAGCGTGCCAAACTGAACTAGAGGTGATCTCCGGGCTAGCGGGGTAAGGTGTCTGCGGAAATGGCTTGTGTGGAAAGTCTTCCCAACAAAAACAGATGGTCGGGCGGCGGGTCCCGCGTAGTTGCGGCGGTGCAAGAAGGGTGGCAGATCGGAAATGAATATTCGCTGGATGGTAGGTCACGGGATTGTGTGGTCCGAGTTTGAGTGGAGGTCTGTTGGGGATCAAACATCCGTCCCACACCGTAAGAGAAAGAGAACATAGACCCAAATATATATGGTTACCCAACCCCATTAGTATGAGGCCTTTTGAGAGATGCCCAAAAACAAATCCGTGAGGGCTTGGTCCAGAGCGGGCAATATCATACTAATGCGGGGTTGGGGTGAGGGTACGCACGGTCCCAACAATGTGGTATCAGAGCACAGGTTCTGCTCATTCACTAAAATACTATTCACTGTCAGTAGTACTATATTCGGTGAAAAATAAAAATGTCCGGAGTAAAGTACGAGGTAGTTAAATTCAATGAAGATAACGGTTTTTCAACATGGCAAAGAAGGATGAGGGATCTGCTCATCCAACAAGGATTACACAAGATACTAGTTGCTGATGCCAAAAAGCCTGATACCATAAAAGCTGAGGATTGGGCTGACTTGGATGAAAGAGCTGCTAGTGCAATCAGGTTGTACTTATCGGATGATTTGGTAAATAACATCATTGATGAAGACACTGCACATGGAATTTGGACAAGGTTGGAAAGCCTATACATGTCCAAAATGCTGACAAATAAATTGTACCTGAAGAAGCGGTTATACGCCCTACACATGGGTGAAGGTATGAATTTTTTGTCGCATTTAAATGTGTTTAACAGACTAATCACACAGCTTGCCAACCTTGGAGTATTCTTGCTATTGAACTCATTTCCATCTTCGTACGATAAGTTGGCAACAACCATCCTGCACGGTAAGACTACTATTGAGTTGAAAGATGTCACATCGGCTCTTTTACTCAATGAAAAGATGAGAAAGAAGCCTGAAAATCAAGGACAGACTCTTATCACAGAAGGTAGAGGCAGGAGTTATTAAAGGAGTTCGAGCAACTATGGTAGATCCGGAGCTCGTGGAAAGTCAAAGAATCGATCCAAATCAAAAGCCAGAAATTGCTACAACTGTGATCAACCAGGTCACTTCAAAAGAGATTGCCCAAATCCAAAGAAGGGCAAAGGTGAAACTAGTGGCCAGAAGAATGACGACAACACAACTGCCATGGTACAAAACAATGACAATGTTGTCCTCTTTATAAATGATGAAGAGGAATGCATGCACCTGTCAGGTCCAGAGTCGGAATGGGTGGTTGACAGAGCAGCATCTTACCATGTCACACCGGTAAGAGATCTTTTTTGTAGATATGTAGCAGGCGATTTCGGCACCGTGAGAATGGGTAATACGAGTTACTCAAAGATTGAGGCGATTGGTGACATTTGTATGCAAATGTTGGATGCACATTGGTTCTAAAGGATGTGCGGCATGTACCTGATTTGCGGATGAACTTGATCTCGGGAATTACTTTGGACCGAGATGGATACGAGAACTATTTTGCAAATCAAAAGTGGAGACTCACTAAGGGATCATTGGTGATTGCAAAGGGAGTTGCTCGTGGCACGTTGTACAGGACAAATGCAGAAATATGCCAAGGTGAATTAAATGCGGCACAAGATGAGATTTCTGCAGATTTGTGGCATAAAAGAATGGGCCATATGAGCGAGAAGGAATTGCAGATTCTTGCCAAGAAATCACTCATTTCTTATGCCAAAGGTACAACGATAAAACCTTGTGGCTATTGTTTATTTGGTAAACAACATAGGGTGTCATTTCAGACATTGTCTGAAAGAAAGTTGAATATACTTGATTTAGTATATTCTGATATTTGTGGCCCAATGAAAATTGAATCAATGGGCGGTAACAAATATTTTGTTACTTTTATTGATGATGCTTCACAAAAATTGTGGGTTTATATTTTGAAAACCAAAGATCAGGTGTTTCAAATTTTCCAGAAGTTTCATGCTCTAGTAGAAAGGGAGACAGGTCAAAAGCTAAAACGTCTCCGAAGTGACAATGGAGGTGAGTACAATTCAAGGGATTTTGAAAAGTACTGTTCAAGTCATGGGATCAAACATGAAAAGACAGTTCCTGGAACCCCATAGCACAATGGTGTAGCAGAGAGGATGAACCGCACTATCGTGGAGAAGGTGAGAAGCATGCTCAGAATGGCTAAACTACCTAAGTCATTTTAGGGTGAAGCAGTTCAAACAACATGTTACCTGATCAATAGGAGTCCATCAGTTCCATTGGCGTTTGACATCCCAGAAAGAGTTTGGACCAATAAGGAGGTGTCCTACTCGCATCTAAAGGTGTTCGGTTGCAAAGCTTTTGCACATGTACCGAAAGAGCAGAGAACAAAGCTGGATGATAAATCTGTTCCCTGTATATTTATTGGATACAGAGATGAAGAGTTCGGGTACAGATTGTGGGATCCTGTAAAGAAGAAGGTCATCAGAAGCAGAGATGTAGTCTTCCGAGAAAGTGAAGTTGGAACTGCTGCTGATATGTTAGAAAAGGTGAAGAATGGTATATTCCTAACCTTGTTACTATTCCTTCTATTTCTAACAATCCCACAAGTGCAGAAAGTACGACCGACGAGGTTGCCCATCAGGGGGAGCAACCTGGTGAGGTTATTGAGCAGGGGGAGCAACTTGATGAAAGTGTCGAGGAAGTGGAGCACCCCACTCAGGAAGAAGAACAACCTCAACCTATGAGGAGATCGGAGAGGCCAAGGGTAGAGTCATGCAGGTACCCTTCCATAGAGTATGTCCTATCAGTGATGAGGGGGAGCCAGAAAGTCTTAAGGAGGTGATGTCCCATCCAGAAAAGAACCAGTGGATGAAAGCCATGCAAGAAGAGATGGAATCTCTACAAAAAAATGGCACGTACAAGCTGGTTGAACTTCCAAAGGGTAAAAGACCACTCAAATGCAAATGGGTCTTTAAACTCAAGAAAGATGGAAATGGCAAGCTGGTCAGATACAAAGCTCGATTGGTGGTTAAAGGCTTCGAACAGAAGAAAGGTATTGATTTTGACGAAATTTTCTCACCTGTTGTGAAATGTCTTCTATTCGAACAATTTTGAGCTTAGCAGCTAGCCTAGATCTTGAAGTGGAGCAGTTGGATGTAAAAACTGCATTTCTTCATGGAGATTTGAAAGAAGAGATTAATATGGAGCAGCCAGAAGGATTTGAAGTAGCTGGAAGAAACACATGGTGTGCAAATTGAATAAGAGTCTTTATGGATTAAAGCAGGCACCAAGGCAGTGGTACATGAAGTTTGACTCATTCATGAAAAGTCAAACGTACATAAAGACCTATTCTGATCCATGTGTATACTTCAAAAGATTTTTCTGAGAATAATTTTATTATATTGTTGTTGTATGTGGATGACATGTTAATTGTAGGAAAAGACAAGGGGTTGATAGAAAAATTGAAGGGAGATCTGTCCAAGTCATTTGATATGAAGGACTTGGGCCCAGCACAACAAATTCTAGGGATGAAAATAGTTCGAGAGAGAACAAGTAGAAAGTTGTGGCTATCTCAGGAGAAGTACATTGAACGTGTACTAGAACGCTTCAACATGAAAAATGCTAAGCCAGTCAGCACACCTCTTGCTAGTCATCTAAAATTGAGCAAAATGATGTGTCCTACAACAGAGTAGGAAAAAGGGAACATGGCTAGAGTTCCTTATTCTTCAGCAGTTGGAAGCTTGATGTATGCAATGGTATGTACTAGACCTGATATTGCTCACGCAGTTGGTGTTGTCAGCAGGTTTCTTGAAAATCCTGGAAAGGAACATTGGGAAGCAATCAAGTGGATACTCAGGTACCTGAGAGGTACCACGGAAGATTGTTTATGCTTTGGAGTATCAGATCCAATCTTGAAGGACTATACGGATGCTGATATGGCAGGTGACATTGATAATAGAAAATTCACTACTGGATATTTGTTTACATTTTCAGGGGGAGCTATATCATGGCAGTTGATGTTGCAGAAGTGTGTCGCACTCTCTAAAACTGAAGCAGAGTACATTGCCGCTATAGAAACTGGCTAGGAGATGATATGGCTCAAACGGTTCCTTCAAGAGCTTGGATTGCACCAAAAGGAGTATATCGTCTATTGTGATAGCCAAAGTGCAATAGACCTTAGCAGGAACTCTATATACCATGCAAGGACCAAACACATAGATGTGAGATATCACTGGATTCGTGAGAAAGTGACGGACGAATCTTTACAGGTCAAAAAGATTCATACAAGCGAAAATCCTACGGATAAGCTAACCAAGGTGGTACCAAGGGACAAGTTTGAGCTATGCAAAGAACTTGTCTGCATACACTCAAACTAGAAACTGCGGTGTTATTCCCTCTAGATAAATGGTACTGGAGGAGGACATTCGTGGGGTCCAGCCCACTTTAAGGAAGAAAACTTTGCTTCTTCATTTTCAATGTAGGCAGCAGCCCACGTTTGTTTTACCTTTCTTAGGTGTGCTGCAGTATGTCAACTTTGGCATGCTGCAGAGATAAAAATGTCAAGAAAGGTAGGATGTATTCTGCCTATAAAATGAGAGCTTCGGCTCTCATTTTTTTACACCAACAGAAAGTGAGAAAAAGAGTAAGGTTTCACAGACAGGGTATAAGAAAATAGTCTGTGAGGAAAATAGAGAGTGAGCGATATTGTAGTGAGGTGGAAATATCAAAAGAGGGTTATTTTCTTTTGAGTGTTGTGGTGGTCTTTGGAGTATTTTACTCGGACCTACAAAGTGTAAAATTCCTTACTATAGTGATATCAGTTGCTCCTCTCAGGGCCGTGGTTTTTTCCCTTATTCAGAAGGGATTTCCACGTAAAATCTTGGTGTAATTGTTACTCTTTTTATTCTTGTTAATTACCGTATCTCGGTGCTACATTATTATTCTACTTTTATTATTTGGTAGGGGAATTTATTCCCAACACCTTCATCACTGCCATTAATCAGACCAAAGTCTGATATATAAAATCAGATTCAAATTTTTATTATCAAGAGATAATAGAAACCAAAGACATAAGTTTTTCATCATATACAAAATCTGGAATCATGTCCAGTACATAATCCTGGGATGTAACAAATTTGACATGGCACGTTCTAGTAGAGACCATTGGGTCTCACGCATGTAATGTTTCTAAGCATTTAGGAATTTGAACAGTCAAGCTATCGTAACGAAGAGTTAACTCAAAAAACGTCAAGGCTTTACATATATCCATTAGAATAATACCAAATGCAATTATTATTTAGTTAGTCTCTTCATATTGCTCACGTTCATATGACATTATTGTATTTTCAAAGATTAACTCTACAATTTAAGTGCTTCAAAGAATACAATAATGATAGGTAAGTGGAGAGACGTAGAAGATGTTATTTCTTTAATGTTTTTACATTTAATAGGGATCCTAATTTAATATTTTGAGTGTATTGATCGGCGAAACCAACATAGCAATAAATTTAGGCTGCTATTTTAGTTCAAATAAACCATTTAATGGGAGGTGTATTTTAATTTTACTTCTTATTTAATGGGAGGTAATTTTAATAATTAGATAGAGGATAATCTGGCCATTTAACTTTTGAAGGATATTTTTGTAAAATAACTTCTCCTAAAATTCTTCATGCTTATAATATAGTATGATATGATATATAGATTGCTGCATAACTAACGTAATGTTTTAAAAGACACCTACATTAAGTTATGAACAATCAATGTATTATTTTATGCAAGATAAAATGTGAAAAATAAGAATACATGTATTAACAATACATAAATTAATTTTAGTTAAAGACAAAAAACCCATTAAAGTAAGTAATTCATATATAACATTCATTTGAAGATTAATCACCAAATGACAATCCTTTCATTATTGCTCATTGCATAAACATTATAATTCCCACATAACTAATTGTTACAAAAAACTCTAGTAGCAAGTTGCTTAGCAAACAATCGAAATAATGTGCTTAGATTTATGTACTCTGCTTTCCTTTCCAAAGCCACAAGATGATCAAAAACAAAACTAGGATGCAATCTGGAAAACTCTATTGTACCAAATAGAATGAAGTATCATGTGGAAAATGTCATACTTTACAGGTTCAGGACGCCAAAGGAAATGTTGTTGTACCTTCTTCACATTGTTATACAGTTTCAAATATCTTCTTAGTGGGATCGATTCGAGGATAGACTTCAGATTAGGAATGTCCTTCTCTTGGATGAAAACAGCAAAAGCCTCCCAGTTCAATGTCTCCAAAAATGGTGGTACGAAGTTGTCAGATATGATCACGGGAACACATTCGTAGGAAATAGCTTCCACGACTCGTGGACTGTTGACTTCATAACCTCTTGCACAAATGCAGTATCTACTGCTCTTCATGTGCTGGATATAGTCGGTCTTGTGCATCCGCCCAAAGATTTTCATGTTTGGATCTTTGTTTTGCCAGTACTTTAAAAGAATAGGACGGACGTACCCATGCATACTGCCTGCGAAGAAAGCAAGGAATTTTCGTTGGCTAGGACGTTTACCTCCAAGGCTTCTCGAGGGATCAGCTGAGCCAATATTTGTTTCTGGTAGAGAAGCATCCTTTCCTAACTTGAATCCTTCTTTCAAATCAGCATTGCAAAATGACTTTATGCAATTGGCCATCTCATGCCTAGTTTCTTCTGGGGCCTAAAATAGAAGAGACACGACACTTCATAACCATATACAACTCTTATTCTACGAAAGAGAAACCTGGAAACGATATATATAATACAACTCTACATAGAGAAATAGATTGAACATAGATGATATCAAAAGCTCGTAAAACATACCCAGTCGTGGCAAGCAACAAGAAAATGATCAGCTCCTTGTGTTCTGTTCCAGAATGGATATCTTCCCTTGATCAAATCAACATAGTTCTTCAAATATGCTTTTAGGTTGGTGAAGCTGTGAGAACCGCGCACATACACAACTTCTCCCAAAATTTGAGAACTAAAGGGCAAGTAAAATAGGTGTGCTTTGTTTGGGTCATTGGTAAGGAAATGCTGGCTTGCTTTTAACTGCTGCATGAACCAGCCTTCTGAAGCATAGATGCCCTTGAGCCTTGGTTGATGGAATACTGGTCTCTTTCCCTCCCTGTATATGTAAACCTTGAGATTCCGTTCCATTAACTCATAGCTCCTGCATTTCATGAAAATATCCAGTAAACATACTGTTATCTCAAGATTCAACCGAACCAGCAAAAGCCAATTTGTCTTTTCGAGAACAACAACAACAAACCCAAACGACAAACCCAGTGTAGTCCCACAAAGTAAGGTCTGGGGGTATAGTGTACGCAGACCTTGCCCCTACCTTGTGAACAACTTAGTGACATAAAATAGTCATGATAACTATTCTTTCCTTTATCAGATATGCAAGTAAATAACTTGAAAAGTGAAACTGACAGAACATGGCACGGTCGTACGGACAGCCGGAATGATCAAGCAGATTATGCAGTATGCAACTTATAAATGATGCTTGCTTATACTAGACAAGTCAAGAGTCTAAAATAGATACAGTAACAATGAATTAATACTTTCTTTTTATGAAAATTTTAATAGGTGGAGACGAATTTATGACAACCAGAACTACCACTACTGGTAAACTAATGTGTACCTTTTAAATTTTGAAACATTGTGATAAACTGGTGCATGTAGCCCTGGATCACTGATAATGTTGGCTGCACTTTCGATCTGTGACATTGCACTCCGCAATCCCTCATCACTGGCCGAAGACCACATTGGCTTCTGGCAGAATTCAATATAGAAAGGGATTAGCAACAATTTCCTTCAATGAATTAGCTTTCCCTTATCTTACATAGACCTAGACGTACCGTTAGAAGGCTGGAGGGATGACTCCCGAGCATCATTTTAGTCATTTCAGATATTGACACTACTCCTTCCACTGGCCTATCTGTCGCTTCCTTCACAGCCGGGGAGTTGGTCGTAGTGGAACCATTTCTTGGAGTACTTGTGACAATGTAGGGGTTATGAGAACTAGCCACAGCAGTCGAATTATCGCCAACATGTCTAGGTGAAACAGAGGGAGCTGGTGAATTCATCGGCTGTGATGTAGCATTCGAGTTTAAAGGGACGATCACAGCTACTTCATCATTCTGAGTAGTTGTGGCACCATGGCGATTATGACAACTAGCCCGAGTGGTCAAATTATCATTAACTTGTGTAAGCGAAACAGAGGGAGCTGGGGAAATCATTGGCGATGATGCGACGTTAGAGGCTAGAGGGACAATATCATCTTTGCTATGTTCTTCAAACATTGGGGCTACATTTTCAATGTTACCATTGAATATGTAGCCAACTTCCATAGCCGTATCTGGTGCCAACTTCCCATTTGGTTTAAGCAATTCCACTCCAGAACTATCATTCGGCGGTGTGGACTGCTGAATTAAAGTTGTATCTTCAGGATTACCAATCGTCTTTGCCTCAATCGAAAAATTGTAGTTGTTTATCTTGATTTTCCCATCAAATCCCGCGGTAACATTGAGTTGTGCATTATTATTGTTCATTTTATTGAAATTTAAACCAGAAAATTGGGATCCTATAAGGGTTCCATATGGAAGTTGTAAGTATTGAACTAGTATGACAAATGCAAACACACTTCCCATTAGCCATAAAGCTCCCCTGGTCTCAGCCTGGCACAGAAATAGATGCAACTCAGAACCCATAATTTCTATCTCTTGATTAAATCACTAGCCTAATCCATCTCTTTGCCAATCATTTGAATCCTGATTGAACCACTGGCATTACAAAGGCATCATCAGTCTTTTGTCCTTTTTTTGGGTGGGGGGGGGGGGGGGGGTGGAAGATGAAAAATCAAAACAAAAAAAGATTTAATAGAGCAATTTCAAAAGAAAAACTGAACTAGCAGAAAATTGATAATCCTTTGAGAGTAGTTCAACCAAGATACCAAGATTTCTACACCCCAAAAACGAAAAAGAAGAAAGAAAAAGCACAGAGATAATAATTGTTAGATATAGGTTAAGATTGTATTCTACATGTATTAGGGCTCTCTTCTATATGGATAAATACAACATGCACAGGTTTGCCCTAGCAGAATAAGTGTTGCCTATAGTTCAGCTAGTTTGAAGTTGCTACCTCCAAATAAATTTTCTTAAAAGAAAAATGAGCCGTACATGACAAAAATAGCACTAAATTATTATAATTTACAATTTAAATCCTTACAAAATAAGGTAAATAAACTTTATCTAAGGCCAAAAGGGTTCCAAATATGAACTTCCAAAATTACCTCTAACATGCAAAATCTGTAAGTTCCCTCTGTCACTTCTTCTTTCCTCTACAATCTATGAACTATAAATATCAAGAATTTGAATAGTAATATTGAAACAATGATTGTTGAATAAAGAATTGAGTATGAAAAATTCAAGAAGACTGCAAAGCCATGCAAGACGTTGATTTCTGGGTGCTGTTTTGGAATTCCAAGTATTACTTCATGATTGCCACACGTCATACTAAAGTCAGAGCATTTTTGGGGTTTTTAGGCTTTTGGAATTTCAATAAATGTGATAGCTTCAAAAGGAAGTGTATATATGTATAAAAATAAAGCTTAGCACGATTTTCAAATGAAGGTGGTGCCGTTTGACATTGATAGACACGTAATTTGGCGTAAATGCCACTCCGGACTTTATTTCCTCAATTTATTGATCCTTAAATTGGATTTTATTCTATTTTTATTCCTGGGATTGCTTAAATATGGTAAGTTGATAGAGTTCATACTATCTAGATATTGACGTGGTGATTTAAACGGTCAATTGATTGTGTAGTTCACTACGAAAAAATTTATATCGAAGTTTATTGTGTTAGAACTGTTGCGGAAGCCAAATGTATATAGTGTGAATATGTTATAATTACTATATTAAAAATTATGATAATCATTAAATAATAAATAATACAATAAAGCAACAGTAAGAGAAAAACCAAAATTTATGAGGTTCGCCCAATTTTTGCATACTCCTCGGACACAATTAATATTTTATTCCACTAAAAAAATACAAGTGAAATAATACTAAAGAGAGAAGATACAAATGCCTTAAACAGATGAGAAGGCAAATGAGAGATGTGTTTAAATCCTAAACATTGGGCCTTCTTTTATAGTGAAAATCCCCCAAACTATTCTTCCCAACCAATGTGGGACTGCTGGAATTTTTGACATTTCAACAAATCTCCACCTTGGCAAAAATTCCACCATCTTCAATTTTCTCTCTATAACAAATTTTGGTTGTGTCTTCATCTTCAATCTTCAGTGTTCAACAATGTTGATCAAATCCAAACAATACTGAAACTTGACCGCAGTCACAACTTTTGTCAACATATCAGCAGGATTCTCCGTAGAATGAATTTTCTTCACCATGACTCCACCTTCTTTTATAATTTCTCGTACGAAGTGATACCAAACATCAATGTGCTTCGTCCTTGCATGATAAACCTGGTTCTTCGCTAATTGAGTATCACTTTGACTATCACAAAAAATTGTGATACCTTTTTGTTCAACATCAAGCTCCTTTAGCAATTCTTGAAGCCAAATTGCCTACTTCACAGCTTTTGTAATAGCCATGTACTCTGCTTATGTTGTAGACAAATCAATTGTTGACTGCAAAGTAGACTTCTAACTAACTGGTGCCTTTACAAAAGAAAACATATAACCAGTAGTTGATCTTCGTTTGTCCAGATCACCCGCAAAATCTGAGTCACAATATCCAACTACAGACTGATTGCTTTCCTGCTCAAAAACTAACCCAACATCTACAATATTATGAATATAACATAGAATCCACTTCACATCTTGCCAAAGCTCCTTTCCTGGATTATGCATATATCTGCTAATAACTCCAACAACTTGTGAAATATCAGGTCTCGTGCATACCATTGCATACATCAAGCTACCAACAACATTTGCGTATGGTACCTTTGACATATACTCTCGTTTAGCTTCATCCTTTGGCGAAATAGTAGTACTTAGCTTAAAATGGGGAGCAAGTGGAGTACTAACTAGCTTAGTCTTGTCACCTATGCCAAAACGTTGTAGTACTCTCTTCAAATGTTCTTTATGAGATAAACAGAGTTTCTTTGAACGCCTATCTCTTATTATCTCCATGCCAAGAATTTTCTTTGCCTCACCTAGATCCTTCATCTCGAACTCCTTCTTTAATTGAGTCTTCAACTTATCAATTTCTTCCGAATTCTTAGAAGCTATCAACATATCATCAACATATAGGAGAAGATATATAAAAGAACCATCTTTAAGCATGCGCAAATACACACAATGATCGTATTTGCTTCTCTTGTACCCTTCCTAGAACATAAATTTGTCAAATCGCTAGTACTATTATCTAGAAGATTGTTTCAATCTGTACAAAAAATTTTCAAGTTTGCACACCATATTTTCCTTTCCAGCAACTTTGAATCCTTCTGGCTGAGTCATATAGATTTCCTCCTCCAAGTTTTCATGTAAAAACGCGGCTTTTACATCCATTTGAACTAGTTCCAAATCTAACTGTGCTACCAAAGCCAACATAATTCGAATGGAGGAATGTTTTACAACTGGAGAAAATACTTCATTGTAATTAATTTCCTCCTTTTGATCATATCCTTTGGCCACTAATCTTTCTTTGTAGCGAACATCTACTTGGTTATGAAATCATTCCTTCTTTGCAAATACCCATTTGCACCCAATTGCTTTCTTTCCCTTCGGGAGATTGGCCAATCGCCATGTATGATTCTGATGAAGGGATTGTATTTCATCATTCATGGAAAGCCTCCACTTATCTTCTTCTGAACTTTGGACTGCATCTTTATAAATGGTAGGAACATCATCAGCTACAATTGTGTTTGCACAAGCAACTGTCTCTATGAGACGAACAAGTTTCGTTAATATCCTTTTTGGCCTGCTGGTTGCTATTGATTCAAGTTGTTGTTGAGGTTCCTGAGTTGGAATCTCCTCTACTGGATCTCCATCCATTGGGTAATCTTCATTTGTTTCCTCCTCTGCTTCTTGTGTAGGAAAAATAAATTTTCCCTCAAACTCCACCTTCTTAGAAGCACCATCATCTTGTTTGGTATCTTCTCTTGTTACCTTCTTTACCATAGCAGATTCATCAAAGGTAATATTCCTGCTGAATATTACTTTTTTTTTTCATAGGACACCATAAGCGATATCCTTTGACTCCAGAAGTAATCCCCATAAAAATAGCATTATTTGCCCTTGGTTCCAATTTTGATTCTGTCACATGATAATATGCAGTTGAGCCAAACACGTGCAAAGAGTCATAATCTACAGCAGGCTTTCAATACATTTTTTCAAATGGTGTCTTGCCATCAATAGCATCAGATGGTAGACGATTAATGAGGTGGCATGCATATGTAATTGGCTCAGTCAAAAATTCTTTGCCCAAGCCAGCATTGGACAACATACACCGTACCTTCTCCAGCAAGGTCCGGTTCATGCGTTCTGCCACTCCATTCTGTTGTGGTTTATGTCTAACAGTAAAGTGTCGGACGATGCCATTACTTTCACAAACCTTGTTGAAATGATCATTTCTTTATTCACCTCCATTGTCTGTGCGAATACACTTGATCTTCATGTCTATTTGATTCTCCACTATCGTCTTCCATTTGAGAAAAATTACTAGCACTTCATCTTTGATCTTCATTGTATACACTCATACTCTTCGGGAAAAATCATCAACAAAGGTTACAAAATAGTGCTTCCCACCCAATGAAGGTGTTTTGGAAGGACCCCAAACATCAGAGTGTACATAATCCAAAATGCCTTTCGTATTATGGATCGTTGTACCAAATTTAACCCTTGTTTGTTTCCCTTTGACATAATGCTCGCAAAACTCCAAGTTGCAAGTCTTTACTCCTTTCAACAATCCTTGATCTGATTGAGTCTTCAAGGATTTTCCTCCAGCATGTCCCAAGCACATGCGACATAGCTTGGTTGCTTTTGCCTCTTTGTCGTCACTGGACGTCACTATCGCTATCTCAATAACTGTACTACCACGATATCGGCAAATTCTATTGTTCTTCCGATTCACCTTCATTACCATTAGTGCACCAGAGCATACTTTCATCACTCCATTTTCTACAACAATTTTGAACCCTTTCAGTTCTAGGGCTCCCACAGAGATGAGATTCTTTTTCAAATTCGGTACATATCGAACATTCGTTAATGTTCGAATCATTCCATCATGGTTCCTTAATCGTGTTGAACCAATGCCATATGAATTAAGAGGGCTATTATCCGCTATGTAGATGACTCCATATTCTCCTTCTTGAAATTCCATGAACCAGTCCTTGTTGGGACACATATGATAGCTACAAGCTGAGTCCATCAACCATATGTCTGATGATGTTGATGGCTCTTTGTAACTAATGAGAAGTCTGAATCATCACAATCAGCTATATTTGAATCCATAATGGAATTTCCATTGTTATGTTTGGCCTTATTCTTCAACCTCGGACAATCTTTCTTACAGCGCCCAATTTCTCGACAAAAGGCACATTTATCTTTGCTGGGTTTAGATCTTGACTTAGATCTTCCTTTCTTTATCCTCATTTTATTTTGAGGACCACCCCTAACAAACAGTGCTTCTCATTCTCCGCCCTTCTGTTTTTCTCGCTTACTTTGTTCATAGCTATACAAAGCAGAACAAACTTCTATGAGAGAAACTTCGTCATTTCCATGGAGTAGAGTAGTTTCAAGGTGCTCGTACTCATAAGGAAGTTACGCCAACAACATCAAGGCCAAGTCACTATCATCATAAGTTGTATCCATATTTTGCAAATCTGTGACCAACTTATTGAAACTGGTGATATGTTCTTTCATCGTGGTACTCGGAACATAGGTGAAGTGAAACTGTCTCTTCTTCATGTCCAACTTATTTTGACTGTTTTTTTCAAAAATTTATCCTCCAGTGCTTTCCATAATCTACTTGCAGAATTTTTCTTTGAGTATGGATATTTCTGCTCTCTAGCAAGGTAGGATCGAATGATACCGCAAGCAACACAGTTGAGAATCTTCCAATCTTCTTATCAAATAACATCTGATTTCTTTTCATCAATGGCCAGATCTAGCCCTTGTTGAAAAAGGACATCTAGAACCTCGCCTTGCCACATCCCAAAATGTCCGGATCCATTAAAATTTTCTACCTCGAATTTCGCATTTGACACAATTCTTGTCATAAGCAAAGATGCCAATGATGACGTATTGCTCACATTTGATGTAGATTTTTCTTGTTTATTGTATCCCATTTGATACAAATATTATTTAATAGTTGACGACACAAATCAAGATTATTTCCTTTCTGATGTAGAAGATCAGACCAGGCTGCAATCACAGAGCATACTCAGACAAAACCTTGACTCAGTTACCAAGATAAATCTTTTCTGATGTGGAAGATCAGACTAGCTGCAATCCACAGAGCATACTTAAACAGTACCTTAGCTCTGATACCAATTATTACGGAAGCCAGATATATATAGTGTTAATGAGTCACAAATACTATACTAAAAATTATGGCAGCCACTAAATAATAAATAAGACAATAAAGCAACAATAAAAGGAACACCAAAATTTACGAGGTTCGGACAATTTTTTCCTACTCCTCGGACACAATCAATATTTTATTCCACTCCAAAAATACAAGTGAAATAGTACTAAAAAGAGAAGATACAAATGCCTTAAACAGATGAGAAGTCAAATGAGAGGTGTGTTTAAATCCTAAACATTAAGCCTTCTTTTATAGGGGGGAAAATTCCTCCCAATTATTCTTCCCAACCGATGCGGGACTGCTGAAATTTTTGACATTTCAACAAGAACAATATCTTCTGATTTAAACTTTGAATTTTCATATTTCTTTTGTCTCTCATACAGTTGGATGGAATTGATGAGTATACGATGACAAATAAATAACTTACATTTATCGGCTTAGTTTAAATTCTTAATGCGAATAAGTGTTTAATTACCATGTTCGCCCTATGAATTTTTCTCACAAACTAGCTGATAGTAATTTTACTTTATTCTCTCAAATTCAAAATAATTGATAGTTGGATGCCCTAAAATCGAGTAACAATTAAACTTATAATGTGGTTTTAAGGATACGTGATTTCACTTAGTACCAATTAATTGATTTAGAGATAAGTGATGGAATTGACAAGAATATAAAGCAAACCGATGCTGGGACAGTATCCTCGAGTTGGTGAACCCTCAAGAGTAGTAAAGTAAGAATAGTTAAAGAATAATAAATCGATGAACAATAGAGAAATATTATATTGCTTTGATCTCTCCAAATATAAGGTTTTTACAAACAATTATATACTAGAGGCATCCTAATTGTGGTACAATTCATATAATGGAAGTAAATCCGATGATTGATACAAATAACAACACTTGATTTGAGCCGTTTCGAGTTTTTTGCCTTGATCTCCGATCAGTTACGAATATTTCACCTTTCCGTTATTGCGTTCCGCTCGAAGCTGATCACATCTGGTCTCGATCGTCGGGGATCTCGATGGGTACCTCGATCTCCGAATCAGTACTTTGTCTTTGTGCTCAGGCATGATCCATTATGAAACTGATCCTCGATGCAGTCCTTCTATCTCGAGATAATGGTAAAATCGGGCTTAGTGTTTTTACTTGATTCGCAAGCAATAAATATACGAAAAAACAACGAAATTGTGTTTGACATAAGTATTTATGCTTGAAATACTCCAAAAATAATTTTTTTTTCATATTTTTCAAATATCTTAAATACTAGTAAGGAAGTACCCGTGCAAGGCACGAGCCCAATGTCAAGAAAATGTGGAGAAATGTTATTTGTTGTTACTCAGATTGGCACCGATTATATGAGAACCTTATTTTAAAAGTTAAATAAATATACATCATCATATGCTAGAATTTACTTCTCCTTTTTTCTTTTTTTTTTATTTGAGTTGAAATTTTTTTAATATTTGTTGCATATTTGTAGTTGGTTTGGAATGGTTAAAAACACAACTGTTGAGCTAATCACTAATGTATCAAAACCAAAGAGATAATGTACTCCAGGAAGAGGTGTATAACAAAATGTGACTATGATCCATGTTGAACTATAATAACATAATTCTCTTCAGTTTTTGAAGAACGATAATGACACAATATTGATAATAAGACATATGACGGTCAAATTATCTAATTTTTGTTTTATTTTCTAAAATAATTATAATTTCCTTATATTAACTTTACAATTTAATTATAATTATCTAAATATACCTAGATATACATCTAATTATTTTTTTATTACTTTATCTTCTTAATATTGCTCCCTTATATTTGTTTGAGGCGCTAAGTTTTAATAGGAATTCATCTTCTCTATATCCTTGGGCGAGGGGTATAGATTTTAATTGTTTTACATTTTTTAAAAAGTTGTATATAACTGCGTTAGTGCCTTCAAGATCCTTACTAAATTTTTATTATTAGATTAACTCTTCTATAAAGCTTTTTGATATTTTTCTCTATTTCTATACAGTTATTAGCATAATTTAAATATCTATATCAGTATGATTTAAATGTTCTTAAAGTTTTTTGTTATAGTTCACTCTTTCCTATTTTATTAAAAAAATCTTTGGAGTATAAATAAAAAGTATTATCCAGAAACTACTAATATAATCTGTCATGCCAGAAATGGCAATACCTGCAATAATATTACGAACTTTGCACTAAAGATAATCACAAAGCATTTATTTTGGGATAAAATGAGATGATTTATATTATCAAACAGATTTTTAAGATAAACAGTTTACACACTTTTAATATGACATAATTTACCTCCAAGCATTCTCGTCGGACAATGAGTATTATATCATGATTATTGATTTATAATTTATTGCTTTTGGTTAGAAAAATAATTACTATACAATTATAAAGTACTATCCTATTAGAAAAATAATTACTATACAATTATAAAGTACTATCCTATTAAATGTTTAGTACTAAGGATATTACTTTAACTCATGTTAGGTCTTTTAGAATATCAAATAATAACACCTCTGTGTGAATCATGTTTTGTTGTTAGTTATATTTTAATTTTTGAATTAAAAAATGTTAATATTGAAATTTTTTACAAGAGAAAATAAAGAAGCAAAGAAGTAAAAACATGTCCTTCAAAAATTTCTGGGGGATCTTTCTTTGTGTATAAATTATCTGGTCATGGGAAGGTATCACGTTGGAAAGAGGGCAACTTGTCGGAAATTGTAATACATAGTCAGATGGGCCCACGTTAATGCCAAAGATATGCATAAAGAGTGATGAACAATGACATAAGCAAAGGTCTATTTAGTCAAGGCACTCAAAAATTGATATAATAGGTACAGTAGAATTCTTTTTTGACCAACCATATTAATCCATTTTAAGAAAAAATACCATAATACCCTCGTGAGGCCAAGCAGGCATGTTGACCTGTTGCCTACTTATTCCCTCTTCTATAGGCAGCCATGTTGACGGGGTCCTGCCTGCTATTTCCTCTTCTAAGAAGTAGGAATTTAAGTTTAGAATTTTACAAAAAAACTGATGGTCAAATCAGTATTCGTAAGGATGAGGTATGATTAGTGACCAAGTGGAGCTTAGTGGGAAAAAATGTAGAAAAATTACCAGTTATGTTCATTTATAAGTTGTTATAAAAATTGGTCAATTGATAAAATATTACTAATATTAGTCAAATTAGCCAATTAGCTATTTGTAGCAAAAAATGGATACTATTTGAATAGATTGAGCACAACTTAAGGAGCTTGGATCTCAGTTTTGGAATAATTTGGTGAAGTTTTGAGTTGATTTGAATTGAAAATTCGAAGTAAAAACTGAACATGAAAAAAATATTGTTTGTATCACATATTGTATCATATTTGTATCAATTATGTATCACATGTATGTCCATGTATACCAGTGTGTGAGATACATGTGTGATACATGTTTGATACATATGTCGCAAAAAACGTTTTTTGAACTCGAATTAATTACGAATTTTGATACAAAACCATTCCAAATCACCTCCAATCTTCCTTAAATTTTGTATATTGACTTATCTATATATTTTTATTAAATTTCAACTATACTTATGATAGGCTACAATTACGTATTTTAGTCGTTATTACACTCTAATTTACTGCACTTTAGTTGAGTTTGCGCTTTAATCGCTAGTATTTTGCATGTGTTTTATGCCTTTTAGGGGTGATTCCGAGCTATATAAATATTATGAAATGAATTTAAGTGGTTTGAAGCTTTGAAGTCTGAGTAAGAGCTCAAGGAATTAAGCCAGGATCGCGTTCGGGGGTCAAATTTGATAATTAAGTATGAACGAAGGCTCGAAAAGGCATATTGCGTACTGTCTAGTAAAATAGATATAACTGTTTGCTCAGAACTCCATTTGGACTCCATTATTTATGGTTGGAAAGATAACTCAAAGGGATACAACATTTATGTTTTACGTATTTCCAAATTCCAAGCAGAACAGGGTGAAAAACAGCGGTTTTAGCGTAACCACGGGAGAACCACGGCAGAGGGCAGTCGCAGACAACTGAAGAATCTTAGAGGGTGTTTAGTCGCGGTTCCGGCGTAACCGCGGCAGGATACGTAAATTTCAGGGACCAAAGTGCAAAATACGGGATTTTAAGCCCTAAACCATATATTAAACCAAGGAAGCCGGCCAAAAAAGATAAAGAGGATAAATTTGAGACATAGATTCGACCTAAGGAGGCAAGAATGCATTGGGAGCTAGGCGGAGAATTTTTCCACGAGTTTCCTCTTCCTATTTTTCATTGTTGGTTATGACTTTTAGTATTGTAGTTTTACATACTATTATGAAAAGCTAAGTTGTTATCTATAGTTTTAATAGAACCTTTTGTAGGATAAATTCTTGTTATGTTTTTATATAATTGAGACATCGTTTTTCTCTGTTTGCTCAACTACATTTATATTGTGGTTGGTGGAAGAGTTCTCAATTAGCTGTGTGTATTTAGTATGCATAACTAGGGAGAGAATGCATATTTAGGTAATTGTTGAACAACACCACTCCCAAAGTATATGAGGGATCAATAACCGAGGGTTTAAAGGCGGGATTAGAGATAACGAAGCCTTGGGTGCGATATGAAGTGAGCTATATTAAAAGCCAGCTAGCGTAGCTCGGGAAAGTGCGTCTAGTAAATTATCGTGATTATTCGGGAGAGATTTACGGTAATAAGAGTGCTCATGATTGGTAGAGAATACTTAGGCAAAATTATAAAAGATATAGCGGGAAGAATTCCGACAATTGGGGAAATCATAACTCTAGACCTCCTTAATCTTGTCTCTAACCCTTAGTATATTTAGTTGTTACTTTAGTATTTTAATTTATTAGTTAAACACAATAATATAAATATCTATAAGTTAGGAATTGTTCAAGTCAGTCTTCTTGGTGATAGTGAACAGTTGTAGCTAAACCTTAGTTCTCTGTGGGATTCGACTCCGGACTTGTAAACCAGATTATATTGCAACAACCGCATTGTCCTTTTTATAAGGCATAGTTGAGCGTGATAAAATTTTGGCGTCGTTGCCCTAAACCACATTTTCCTTCCAAAATTTATTCACGTCCAACTATGCCTTATAAAAAGAACAATGTGGTCGTTGCAAATATAATCCGATTTACAAGTCCGGATTCGAATCCCACAGAGAACTAAGCCTTAGCTACAGTTGTTCAATATTACCAAGAAGACAATCTTGAACAATTCCTAACTTATAGATATTAAGATTGTTGTATTTAACGAATAAACTAACAAATTAAAATACTAAATTAACAACTAAATATACTAAGGGTTAGAGACAAGATTAAGGAGGTCTGGAGTTATAATTTTTCCTATTGTCGCAATCCTTCCCGCTATGTCATATAATTTCGCCTAAGTATTCTCTACCGATCATGAGCACTCTTATTACCATAAATCTTTTCCGAGTAATTATGACAATTTACTAGATGCACTCTCCCGAGCTACGCTAGCCGGATTTTAATACAGCTCCTTCAGATCGCACCCAAGGCTTCGTTATCCCTAATACCACTTTTAAACCCTCGGTTATTGATCCCTCATATACTCTGGGAGTGGTGTTGTTCAACAATTACCTTAATATGCACTCTATCCAGAGTTATGCATACTAAATATGCACAACTAATTGAGAGCTTTTCAACCAACCACAATATAAACGTAGCTGAACAAACAGAGAAAAACGATGGCTCAATTGTATAAAAACATAACAAGAATTTATCCTAGAAAAGGTTCTATCAAAACTCTCGATAATAAATTAGTTATTCATAGTAATATGTAAAACTACAATACTGAAAGTTATAACCAACAATGAAAAATAGGAAGACAAAGGAAAACTCGTAGAAGAATTCTCCGCCTTGCTACCAATGTGTTCTTGCCTCAAAGAGTGTTGTCTAACCCTAAAGTAGTGTCTCTTACCTCCTTAGGACTAATTTTTGTCCAAAATATATCCCCTTTTCTTCAAAATAGGCTTAGGACCTCTTTTATACAAGTTGGAATAGTGTAGGGCCGAAATAACCTTGTCCCGGATGAAATAGGACTTCTTTTTGACGCATGGAGTGGCGCGGCCGCGGCCAAAATGCTGTGGGACCGCGACTAGACAAGCTCTCCGCGATCGCGGTTTCAACTGCAATTTTTTACCCTGTTCTGTTTGGAAATTGGAAAAACATAAAACCTTCTTGAGTCTTCATTTTGCTGTTTTATCATCCGTTGATCCCCGAATACGATCAAAACTTAATTCCTTGGGCTTTTACTCAGACTTCAAAGCTCCAAATCACTTGAATTCATTCCTGTTGGCCCAAGTTCAGTTGATGTTTTGAAGATTGAAAAATGAACTCAGGGAAAGACCTGGTCATCTTGGGAGACACAGTTAGTCATAACCATTGCACATGGAAAACACGTGAGGAAGATATGTATTGAAGATTGTGCAGCAAATATCTTCTGAACAGAATCGAAAAGGTTACATTTAGTTCTAAGGATTACAGTCTCCTTATGAGAAGAGAACACAATCCTAAGCTAGGATAAGGATGGGAGGTTGTTCTCTTTTACAGGTAATGTACATATGCAGAAGTTAATCATATTTGAGAGCAAAAGAGCGATACTGTTTTGCAAGCAACATATGCAAGATACAAGTGTGCACGCCTAAGGCTACTTGAACTAAGAGAGAAGAACCAGTTCCATCTGTGTGTATATTTCTAGTTCAATTGTAGTAGGTTTTCATATTGTACCTTTCATCTTTACTAGAAGCAACTATATTAGGTACCTTGTGTAATCAAGTTATAGTTAACTTGATAGTGTCGCAGCAGCCGATGCTATGTGCCACACTGGGATTAGAGTTTAATCCTTAGGTTTACAAAGAGTCTTTGTAAATGCTGTTTGACTCATTGATTTTTAGTACAGTTTAGAAAAATCTTACTGAGTAGTAGGTCGTGGTTTTTTCACCTTTTGAGCCAAGTGTTTTCCACGTAAAAATCTCTGTGCAATTTACTTTCAATTCTTATTATTCCGCAAACTGCTCTAGTTAGAACACTAGAAGAACCAGGTTCTTCTAACGTGAACATTAGGTACCACACAAATCACTCCCTCCCCTCTTGAGTGGTATTGAAGTTTATTAATATCAATTGGTATCAGAGAAGGTTAACCTTAAAGAGGCTAACACCTTAGGAAAAGATCATCATGAATGCACCACTTGGGAACTGGGAAGGCAATCCACTGCCAGGCCTCCTCTCTTCAATGGCCTCTTCTACTCCTAGTGGAAAAAACAGAATGAGGGACCATATCATGGGCGAAGATTATGAGCTTTGGGATATCATCATTGACGGTCCTTTGGCCACAATAAAGAACAATGCTCAAGGAGTGGATGTTCCAAAGACAAGAGCAGATTGTACGACTGAAGATCTAAGGAAATGGGAGAAAATTCTATAGCTAAGAAATGGCTAGTGTGTGGACTTGGTCCTGATGATACAACAAGATTCAAGGATGTACTACTGCTAAGGAGATTTGGGACACTTTACAAGTGGCTCATGAAGGAACACCTCTGGTGAAGAGGTTAAGAGGAACACTCATGTATTCTCAATATGAGAATTTTACTATGAAGGATGGAGAAACTATCCAAGAGATGTACACCAGGTTCAATACACTGACAAATGAACTTGAGTCTCTCGGTAGGGTTATCCTGGAAGAAGACAAGGTGGAGAAGATTCTAACTAGAGTTCTGCCAATCTCCTAGGAAAGGAAAATCACTGCTTTTTAGGAATCCAAAAACATTGCTACTTTGAAATTGGATGAACTGATTGGAAATCTGACTGCCTATGAATTGAGAAGGCAAACCATAAAGATGGATGCTCCAAAGAAAGAAAGAAGTCTGACTCTTATAATCTCAGAAGAATCAGATCTTGAAGATGATGAAATGGCTATGATAACCAAAGATTTCAAGAAATATCTTATGAGAGGGAATGGTCCATCAAGAGGAACAAAATTCAACAAACCTAGGGCTCATGAGAAGCAGACAAATTATGGTTTCTTTAAGTGTGGAAAGACAGATCACATGATCAAAAACCGCCCTCAATGGGAAATTGAGTGGAAGAAGGAAAGGGCGGACATAAGGAACACGAAGAAGGAACAGGTTCAACCAAGAAGGAACAAAGGAACAACCAAAGCTATGGTTGCTGCATGGGGAGACACGTCCGATGAAGACTTAGAAAAATAAAGCTGAAGATGAGCAAGCTCTTATGGCCATCGGAGAATCAGAAGATGAGCAAGAGGTAAGTATGCTAGATCTTAAATAAAAGATTAAATTCCTGTCTAAAGAAAAGTTGGATGAGCTTTTGATAGACTTCATAGATGACTCTGAAATCATAAACAGTGAGAAAGATGTTTTGTCTAGGGATTGTGTAATCCTAGAGGAAAAGTGCAAAAGGTTAGAGTCTATGGATGAGAAGAGTAATAACAAAAATACTGAATTGAAGAACCAGGTTCTTCGACTGGAAAACAATATCCTAGAACTCAGGTCTAAAAACTTAAAATTGAAAGTAGGGACAGGAAAGAAAAAGGCTAATCAATCATTTCTTGCACTAGAAGAAAATTTAAGAAAAATTAAAGATGAGTTGTATACGAAATATGAATCAATTAAAGTCCTAAAAGAAGAACTAGGAAAGGTGACGCATGAACTACACAGAACATGCAAATGGAACAACGCTTCCGACGCACTCTTCTGGCCGCAAGAATATCACAACAACAATAAGAGAGGACTTGGATTTGGGACGCAAGCTCCAAAATGGGATTCCAAAAACAAGTACCTCACACTTTCTGAGAATATGATCTGCAAACACTGTGGTAAGACTGGCCATTACAAAAATGAATGTAATCCAAAAGAAAAGGCCAGTCAAAAGAACAAAGCCTTTGTTCAAGAAAAGCAGAAACTGCCTAGTTGGGCAAAGAAAAATCTAGTTCATCCTTTTGCCCATAGAAAGGGACCCAAACTAGTTTGGGTTCCTAAGACTAACCCATGATTTCATTTTGCAGGTCCAAATGAAGGGTAGTAGCCAAATATGGTAAATGGATAGTGGCTGCTTAAAACATATGACTGGTAATAAGGAACAGTTCCTTTCACTTGAGAACCTAAAAGAAGGTAATGTCTCATTTGGAAATGGAAAGAAAGGTGAGATCATAGGAGTTGGAAAGGTAGGAAAGACAGACCCTTTTTCCATTGAGAATGTATTGATAGATGGCTTGAAAGATAGCCGGAAAAGTGTGTCACAACTGTGTGACAGAGGTAACCTTGTGTCTTTTACTTCCACAAAATGTTTTGTGATTGGCCTTACTGACAAGATTGTTTTGCAGGGAAGAAGAGTTAACAACATTTATATTGTAGATTTGTCGACTCTTTCTAAATATGAACTCACTTGCTTGAGTGTGTTAATTAATGATCCCCTCTAATACGAGCACGCTCGATGAAATTGCAATCAAGGATCTATATTTACCATCTGGACCTATCACAAGAGCTAAAGCTAGAAAAGCTCAAGAAGTCATGCACGGGTTGGTAAAGAACCTACTTAACATGAGAGCGGGAGTCATAGATATGGATGAGAATCCAAAATTTATACACTTATCTCAAGTGAGCCTTGATGGAGATACTCGTGATTCTTAATCAAATGGTGATGAGCTAACTTGTGATTTATTATTTTGTATCTCTCTATATAAAATATTTTGTAATGCTTTATTTTTTTAAAATATATTAATATGAGTGTGTTGTTATTTTATTTTGTAGGCATGTAACATTTGGTGATTACTTTTGGAAGAACTGGAGCAAAGGAGTGATACTCAATACTTTCCAACATTCACAAGACTGTCCGAACAATGGCCTAAATTCAAATATTAATATGTTCAAGTATACATCAAATTGGGATACCAAATTCATCATGATTAAAGATATTCAAATTTACAATCTAATAACCTAAACCCTTCTTAATTTCCAGCTTCATACATCAAGTTACGGCCATACAAGCTACAACTGTACAAATATGGACAGAATCACACTAATCCAATTCAAAATTTGTTTAGAATACAATACAATTAATTTAGTTATGAAACTCACCAAATGTGTAGCCTCATATATCGTCTTGACATAGAATCAATAATTGTGCAATTTTAACACTTCTGGACAAAGTTATAGACTTTCTACCAAGACTGCACCAATCTGCCGAGATTTTCAATATAAGAGATCCAATCATTCATACATGGTGAAAAACATTAAATTGAATTGCTCTTATGAACTCATTTAAAATGTGTAGAAAGTGGTTAGATGGTATGTCAATATTTGTAGGCTACCATGAGATTTCTTGGATGACTTTAAGGCCTCCATTGTTGAAGATTGCATGTAGCCACAATTGAAGACCACTTTTGTATTTGTTTTCATACTAGTAGTTTGGTAAAGAGTGGTTGAAATGGCTCTATAAATAGACATCACTCTTTCATTGTAAAATCAGATTATTTTGAGTGTTATATGAAATATATTCATCTCTTTGAGAGTTTAGGAGAGTTCTCCTTAAGTTCTACCAAGAAATTTTCTTGATTGCTTCAAGGATAGTTTTTTTTTTTAAGTAGTCTTCTATCTTAGGTGATAGGTTAGGTTACTTGATTGTTGCTATTGAGGTTATGGATTTAATATATCCATGGTTGCTTGCCCTTCTAATCTTGGGGTCTAATCTCCATTTAAGTTTCATAATTTTATCCTTTATCCTATGTCACTTCCTATCATATTTACGTTATATATCTTTTGATCTTTGGGTTCCGCATTATTTGGTATCAGAACTTTGTAGATTATATTATCTTATATATTTGTTCAAGTTTTGAGATCTTTATATATATATATATATATATATATATATATATATATATATATACATATCCAAAAATACTATAATCTAGAGCATTGTTTTGTTTCTGGAATGTTTTTTAGTCATCTATTCTTCTTTTTTAACAAGTAGTATTTTACATAAATACTACCTATTTTGATCCTTTTGCCCTCTCTGAATCAAATTATTTTATTCGTGTATCTCAAGTTATGATTGAATCTATATAGTCAATCCTCTGTATTCAACTATTTTTTTTGAATTTTGTTATTTCCGTAGTTTCTTTTATTCAACATCGTTGCTTATTCTCTTTTAAACTCATGAGCACTTTATATTAGAATTCTTTCTTTTGAAGTCATCCAGATTTAGTTACTTGGCAGAACTACAAAGGAAAACTCTATAGTAGTAAAAGGCTTGAGTGGGGAGAAAAAAAATATTATTGAGGGACAAACATGAGGGTTGTGTGACATTGAGCGAGTGTAAATACGTGAGGGTGTGTTGTGAGGTCCTAACTTTGTATTTATTTATTGTATAAGAATGTCAACCGCAGGTATTGGTTCTGAAAACATAGAAAGTGTAAATGCCAATCGAGATATATTGGTTGCCCTTCAAGCAATGCACCAAGAATTTTCAAACTTGAGCATGAGATTAGATAATATGCAAGAGAGGCTCAAAGATAATAAAAATAGGGGTAGAGTCCCACTGAAGGAAAGGAGGAACGAACAACCACGTGCACAACCACGAGTTGGTGATGAATACTTTGATGACATGGAAGAAGATAGTGAAAATGAATATGTTGATATAGTAAGACATGGTCAAGGAGGAGATAGAAGAGAAGGAAAACCACGGAGGGTAGTGAGGAATGAAGAAGGAATTGATAGGAATTTGGGTAGTATTAAGATGCGTATCCCTTCTTTTCAAGGGATGAGTGATCCGGCTGCATATCTATTCTGGGAAAGAAATGTTGAGAAGGTGTTTGATTGCCATAATTACTCGGAGAAGGAGAAGTTAAAATTGGAAATTACCGAATTCACCGATTATGCTTCAACATGGTGGGATAAAATAGTTGTGAATAGAAGGTATAATTTGGAGAGATCAGTTTCTACTTTGGAAGAGATGAAGGCTATTATGAGGAAATAATTTGTTCCGTCACACTACCATGGAGATATGCATATGAAAGAAATGCATGATGGTTACAAAAATAGATATTCATTTGAAAAGGATGGAAGGAAGGTGACACTTTTACCTTTAAAACCGAAGCAAGTTTTTAAAGATCAAATGAAGTTGAGAGATTCTCATAGGAATAATGAAAAAGAGAAATAAATAGAGCATGAAAAAAAGAAGAGAAAAAAATAAATGAGAGAGAAAGAAAAGATGATTTTGTGAATATTGAGAGACCCAATGAGCAAGAGAAAAAGAGGGAAGAGAAAATGAAAAATAATTGTACGGAAAACGAAGATGAGATAAAAGAGAGAGAGAGAAATAATCCTATATGAAAAATCCAGAGAGTGTATGAGTGCTTATAAATCTAGGTCACAACTTGTTGTTCTTTTGAATAAGGGATCTTATTTGAGCACTAATGAACTAACCGTTCCATTGCCTAGTGTTTCTTCTTCTCTTTTGCAGGAATTTAAGGATATCTTTCCCAAGGATATATCAAATGTATTGCCACTAATTCTAGGAATTGAACATCAAATTGATCTCATCCTGAGAGAGTCTGTTACAAATAGGCCAGCTTAATGAAGCAACTCCGAGCAGACGAGAGAGTTCCAGAGGAAAGTACATAAGCTTTTAACAAAGGGACACGTCTGTAAAGATCAAAAGCCAATTGCATTATTCAGTGAAACTCTTGGAGGAGTTACAATGAATTATTCAACATATGATAAGGAGCTTTATAAATTGGTGAGGTCGTGGGAGACTTGGCAATACTACCTTTGGCCTAAGGAGTTCGTTCTTCGGACGGACATGAATCTTTGAAGCATTTGAAAGGCAAAGGAAAGCTCAACCGAAGGCATGTCAAGTGGGTTGAACTTATAAAAACATTTCCTTATGTGATTCAATATAAACAAGGTAAGGAAATTGTTGACACACTATCTCGCAGGCATGCTGTTCTGTCAACTAAGTTGTTGGGATTTGAACATATTAAAGAATTTTATGCTAAAGATAATGATTTTTAAAAAAATATTTGAATCATATTGGTATAATTATTTTGATAATTATAATATACATGAAGGTTATTTATTAATACAAGGTAAACTATCTATTCCTATGTGTTCTATAAGAGAGTTACTGCTAAGAGAAGCCCATTCTTGAGGCTTGATGGGGAATTTTGGTGTTCAACAGACTTTGGACATATTTCATGAACATTTCTTTTGGCCACATATGCATAGGGACATTGAAAGAATTTGTGTCCAATGCATATCATGTCGGCTAGTAAAGTCCAAACTCTTGCCTCATGGGTTGTATACACCTTTACCTGCACCAAGTAGACCTTAGGTTGATTTGTCTATGGATTTCGTGTTAGGACTACCTAGGTCAAAAATGGGGATGGATAGCATATTTTTTGTTGTTGACAAATTCTCTAAAATGGCTCATTTCATACCATCTCATAAAACTGATGATGCTACTCATGTTTCTACTTTGTTCTTTAGGGATGTTGTTAGGTTGCATGGCATTCCTAAAACCATTGTGAGCGATATAGATGCAAAATTTCTTAGCCACTTTTGGAGGGTTTTGTGGGGTAAATTAGGAACTAAATTGTTATTTTCTACTTCTTGTCATCCCTAAACTGATGGTCAAACAGAAGTGGTTAATAGAACATTAGGATGTTCACTGCGTGTTGTGATTACAAGTAACTTGAAAAGTTAGGATGATTGTATACCTCTAGTTGAATTTGCATATAATAGAACAGTGCATTCTTCTATAGGTTTTTCTCCGTTTGAAGTTGTGTATGGATTTAATCCTTTGACACCACTATATTTGGTTCCTTTACCTATAAAAGAGCTGGTTAGCTTAGATGGTAATAGGAAGGCTGAGATGATGAAAAAATTCATGAACAAGCACAACAACAAAATGAAAAGAAAAATGGACAGTATGCATCGAATGCTAGCATATGAAGAAAACATGTGATATTTCAACCAGGATATTGGGTTTGGGTACACATGAGAAAAGAAAGATTTCCAACTAAAAGAAAGACCAAAATGCATCCACGTGGAGACCATTCCAATTCTTGGAAAGAATCAATGATAATGCATATAAAATCGACTTGCCAGGTGAGTACCAAGTAAGTGCGACTTTTAGTGTCTCTGATCTTTCTCCCTTTGATATAGGTGAAGGTTCGAGGACAAATTCTTTTGAAGACCGGGAGAATGATACGAGCACGCTCGATGAAATTTCAATCAAGAATCTATATTTACCATCTGGACTAATCACGAGAGCTAAAGCTAGAAAAGCACAAGAAGTCATGCACGGGTTGGTAAAGAAGCTACTTTACATCAGAGCGGGAGTCATAGATATGGATGAGAATCCAAAATTTATACACTTATCTCAAGTGAGCCTAGATGGAGATACTCGTGTTTCTTAATCAAATGGTGATGAGCTAACTTGTGATTTATTATTTTGTATCTCTCTATATAATATATTTTGTAATGCTTTATTTTTTTAGAATATATTAATATGAGTGTGTTGTTATTTTATTTTGTAGGCATGTGACATTTGGTGATTACTTTTGGAAGATTGGAGCAAAGAAGTGATACTCAATACTATCCAACATTCACAAAATTGTCCGAACAATGACCCAAATTTAAATATTAATCTGTTCAAGTATACATCAAATTGGGCTACCAAATTCATCATGATTAAAGATATTGAAGTCTACCATCTAATGAGCCAAACCATTCTTAATTTGGAGCTTCATACATCAAGTTACGGTCATACAAGCTACAACTGTATAAATCTGGACAGAATCACACTAGTCCAATTCAAAATCTATTTTAGAATAGAATACAATGAATTTAGTTATGAAACTCACACAAAATGTAGCCTCATATGTGTTCTAGACACATAATCAAGAATTGTGCAATTTCAACACTTCTGGACAAAGTTATAGACTTTCTACCAAGACTACACCAATCTGCCCAGATTTTCAATACAAGAGATTCAATACTTCATACATAGTGGAAAACATTGAATTGAGTTGCTCTTGTGAACTCATTTAAAATGTGTAGCAAGTGGTTAGATGGTATGTAAATATTTTTAGGCTACCATAAGAATTCTTGGATGACTTTAAGGCCTCCATTATGGAATATTGCATGTAGCCACAATTGAAGACCATTTTTGTATTTGTTTTCATACTAGTAGTTTGGTAAAGAGTAGTTGAAATGACTCTATAAATAGCCATCACTCTTTCATTGTAAAATCAAATTATTTTGAGTGCTATATGAAATATATTCATCTCTTTGAGAGTTTAGGAGAGTTCTCCTTAAGTTCTACCAAGAACTTGTCTTGATTGTTTCAAGAATAGATTTTTCTTGTAAGTAATCTTCCATCTTAAGTGATAGGTTATGTTACTTGATTGTTGCTCTTGAGGTTGTGGATTTAGTATATCCATGGTTTCTTGCGCTTATAATCTTGGGGTCTAATCTCCATGTAAGTTTCATAATTTTATCCTTTATCCTACGCCACTTCCTATCTTATTTACGTTATATATATTTTGATCTTTGGGTTCCACATCACCCTCCTTGGCACAAAAGACTTGGTCATGCTAGTCTAAACCAATAGAACAAATTAGTTTCCAAGGACTTGGTGACAGGGTTACCTAATATCAAGTTCAAGAAAGACAAAGTTTGTGAGGCATGTGCAAGGGGGAAGCATGTTAGATCATCCTTCAAACCTAAGAAAATGGTAAGTACGTCTAAGACGTTGGAACTGGTTCATATGGACCTCTGTGGTCCAACGGGATCCATGAGAAAAGGTGGTAAAATATATGTAATGGTGCTTGTTGATTATTATTCTAGATTTACCTGGGTGCTGTTTCTAACGTCTAAAGATGAAGCATTTGAAATGTTCACTGCTTTTGTTAGAAAAATCCAGAAACAATTAGGAAATCACTTGCATCCATTAGGTCTGATCATGGAACTGAATTTGAAAATGCAAAGTTTGCTGAATTTTGTGATGAAAATGGAATAGATCATAATTTCTCTGCCGCTAGGACTCCTCGGCAAAATGTGGTAGTTGAGAGAAAGAACAAGACCCTTGAGGATATAGCAAGGACCATGTTACTTTCCAGTAAACTACCTAATAGCTTTTGGGCAGAGGCTATAAACACTGTGTGACGACCAAAAGGGTCATCATCCTAATTCTCCCTTTCTTTGCGCTTCTGAGGCCTTGGAAACCTCTTATTTGTTTGCCTCGATTTGAGTGCACAGTACGGGCGTGAGGCCGGAAAATGTTTATCTGGAAATATTTGAATTTTGTGTTAAAAACTATGAATTTTGATAATAATATTGCTATTGTTGACTTTGGTCAATATTTTGGGTAAACGGACCCGGACCCGTGATGTGATGGTCCTGGAGGGTACGTAGGGAAATTTGGGACCCGGGCGTATTCCCATAATCAAAATCCGAGGTCCTAGGCCGGATTACGGAACCTTTCCGTGAAATTGTTTTCTGAAAATGCTTGGGAAAAAATGAAAATGAGATTCGATCAAAAGTAATGATACCAGGCTCGTATTTTGGTTCCAATGCCCGGTACGAGTCTTAAATGAGCGTTAAGCGCTATCTGTAAATTTTGGTTAAAATCGGACGTCATTTGACGTGTTTCAGACTAAAAATGGAAATTTTGGAAGTTTTGAACTTTGAAATGAAAATCATGAGTTTTGGAGGTTGATTGTTTGATTTTGATGTTATCTTGGTTTGATTTGTTCACTCGAGCAAGTTTGTATGATGTTTTTAAGTCAGTTTACATATTTGGTTTTGAGCCCCGAGGGCTCGCGTGAGTTTCGGATAGGTATCGGAGTGTTTTGGACTTAGAAAATATGGTGTTTTTGCTGGTTGCTGGTGTCCAGGTTTTTTGTTCTATGCAATCGCATTGGTTCTTCCGCGATCACATAGAGTTAATTTGGTAGTCATCAGTTTGTTCTATGCGATCGTATTACTCCTCCGTGATTGCATAGAGTAAATCTTGAAGTCCAGGGAATCCTTCTATGTGATTGCATTACTCCTATATGATCGCATAGAGTAAATGTTGAGGTCCAGAAAACCTTCTATGCGATTGCATTACTCCTCCGCGATCGCATAGAGCAAAGTTCAGCCCCCCTTCTTTTCTTCTATGTGATCGCATCCCAGGCCCTACGATTGCATAGAGAATTTTTGCCCAGTGATTTTAAAAGCCTAAAATATAACAGTGACGGGATTTTCACACACTTTACTCACGAACCCTCCTTCTCCCCCTCCATTGAAGAGCATCAAGATTCCCTTCCTCCATAACTCTTTGGGTAAGTAATCTTAACATCGTTTTCTCACTATTTCATCATCTAATCACTAAAATCCTAGCCTAAAGACATGAAATCAAGGTAGAAATTAGGGCTTTTGGGTAGAGTTAGGTTTTTGAGAATTTTGGGCGATTCAACCTCAATTTGTGGTCGAATCTTAAAATTATATATTTGAACTCATGTGGTTGTGGGTGATTGGGTTTTGGTCCAAGCCTCGAGTTTGGACCATGTGGGCCCGGTGTCAGATTTTGGTATTATTGGAATAAGGTTAGAAATTGCATTTCTAATCTAGGAAATTGTATCCTTGTGCTATTATTAATAATATGGAATCGATTTATGTTAGTTATCGTTGTTTCGGGTTCGAATTCTTGAGGAAAGGCGATTGTTGAGCTTTGAGTTGCTTTTTTGGATTCGAGGTAGTTGTTCGATCTAACTTTGGCTTGAGGGAATATGATTAGGATAATATTTACTATGTGCTATGTGGAGTCGGTGTATAGGTATGGTGACGGTTACCTATGCGCCCAAGTCTAGCATGACCGTGAGTCATAATTGCTATTAAAATGTCGAAGAAGTGAACAATTGTGATAATTACTTTTTAAATGAACTGTGAAGTGATAGTTGAGAAGCAAATGGGTTTAAGAAGGAATTTTGGTATTTTCCCTTTCCGGGACTTGTTGTTGAATTGTTATTCCTTGCCGGGACTTATTGTTGAGTTTGTTCTTCCCTTGCCAGGGCGAGTAGGTTGTTGCTAGTAATTTCTCCGTTACCGGGATATTTTGGACTGTTAGGTGTACCCTTGCCGGGTTTGACTGTTATATTGACGAGCTTTCCTAACAGGACCTCCTTTGGAGAGATTGTTAGAGTTATTTAATTATATTACGTGATTGTGTGGCACACCGTCCACTCATATATTATATTACGGGATCATGTGGCACGTCGTCCACTCATATATTACATTATGGGATCATGTGGCACGCCGCCCACTTATTGTTATTGGCCTGAGTTGCCGGTGATATTGTGCACGGAGAATACGGGAACGTGTGGCACGCCATCCATTTATACATTACATTACTGGAGCGTGTGGCGCAGCGTCCACTTATATATATTACATTATTGGATCGTGTGGTGCATCGTCGAATTATATACTGCATTACGGGATCGTGTGGTACGCCGTCCACTTATATACTACCCTATGGGATTGTGTGGTGTACAGGCCACTCAGATTATACATTACGAGATCGTGTGGCGCACCGTCCATTGTAGATGTGTGTATCACAACACCTGGAATAGATCTCCTATTGTTTCTGATGTTCCATTTATATCTAGTACTCCCCGATAGCATGTCCCCTCCCAGCTTTATTTGTATTATGTTGTTATTGTTTCTTTCCCGTACTTGTATATCATAATTGCACATGTTACTTGTAGTAGGTCCTGTCTAGCCTCGTCACTACTTCGCCGGGGTTAGGCCAGCAACTTACCAGTACATGGGGTCGGTTATGCTGATACTATACTTCTGTGCCCCTTTTCTGCACATGTCAGGAGATAGCTTACGGACCGCAACAGTTGCTTGGGAGCGTGCCTTTAGTCCAGAGATTTCTAGGTAGTCTGTTGGCGTCCGCGAGCCCGGAGTCTCTTCAATTTCAATTCTATTTACTTTTCATTGTATCGAAAACAAACTCCTTATATATTTTCTCTTATGTGTAGTAATTCATAGTCGTCCGTGAGTATTGTGACACTAAATCTTGGGTCGAGGATGATGTATATTTTTTCGCATTTTTCTTTCATTAAATATTAAATTTAGAATTCTGCTTGAAATTATTGTTTTATTATTACTAATTGTGGAAAATTAGTTGAAAAGGTATGTTTAAGTTGGCTTGCCTACATCTGACAGTAGGCGCCATCACGAACTCCGATGGTGGGAAATACGGGTCGTGACACAGTGCTTGCTATATAATTTATAGATGCATGACCAGAACTCTTGTAGAGAAAACTCCCTATGAGTTACTTAAAGGGCAAAAAACCAAACATATCCCATCTTAGGGCTTTTGGTTGCAAGTGCTATGTGCACAATAATGGAAAAACTCCCTAGGTAAGTTTTATCCAGATATTATGAGGGACTATTCTTGGAATATTCTTTACATAGCAAAGCATATAAAGTGTTTAATAAAAGAACTCTATGTGTTGAAGAAATTGTACATGTTGTGTTTGATGAATCTAACACTTTTTCTGAGAGACATGCACTTGAAGATGAAGCCATTGGATTGGTGAGACAATTGACAGAAGTCGCATCACAAGTCAAGATGGCATCCAAGGAAGGAGTAGGTGATGGAACATGTCCTTTCACCTAGGGCAACCTGATAGGGGGAACCAATCTGAGAGAAATTGTAAAAAATTCTCTGAAGGATCATGCACTTGAACCTGTTCCTCTGCACCATAACAATGAAGGAGAAGCTAGCAGAAACCAGCTGGTGGGGAAATCTTTCAAGTACCTGAGTTCTTACCCCATTGCGAACATAATCAATGATCCCACATCTAGTGTCAAGACTAGATCACAACTGAAGAACCTATGTGCATTTGATACTTTTGTGTCCCTGATTGAACCTAAAACTGTGAGTGAAGCTCTACAAGATGCAGATTGGATCAATGCTATGCAAAATGAGCTCAATCAGTTTGAAAGAAGCCAACTCTGGAACTTGGTTCCAAGACCTAAGGAGAGGTCAGTCATTGGGACAAAATGGGTCTTCAGGAACAAGCTGGATGAAGATGGAACAGTTACAAGAAACAAGGCAAGGTTGGTGGTTCAAGGTTATAGTCAAGTGGAAGGCATTGATTATGATAAGACTTTTTCTCCAGTTGCTAGACTTGAAGTAATTAGACTCCTCATAGCCTTTGCATCACATATGGAATTCACTCTTCATCAAATGGATGTCAAAAGTTCCTACCTAAATGGATATCTCAAAGAAGAAGTATTTCTAAAGCAACCTCCTCGATTCGAAAGCAAAGAATGTCTTGATCATGTATACAAGCTAGACTCTATGGTCTCAAGCAGGCTCTAAGATCTTGGTATGAAAGATTGTCAAAATTCCTTCTGGAGCATGGGTACAAAAGAGGTAAAATTGACAGCACTTTGTTCCGAAGGAAAAAGGGTAAAGATCTTCTTGTTGTACAAAAATATGTTGATGACATAATATTTGGGGCCGCTAGAGATAGGTTGAGTAAGGACTTTGCTAAACTAATGGGAAGTGAGTTTGAAATGAGCATGATGGGAGAACTTAATTTCTTCTTGGGGCTACAGATAAAATAAAGTCCAGATGGAACCATAATACATCAGCAGAAGTACACAAAGGAACTAATCAAGAAATTTAAAATAGAAGAATCCAAGGAAATAGATACACCTATAGCAACTACCAAAAAGCTAGATATTGATGAACTAGGTTCATCAGTTGATCAAAAGTTGAATAGGGGTATGATTGGTTCATTTTTATATCTTACTGCCAGTAGACCTGACATTGTTTTTAGTGTAGGACTTTGTGCTCGTTTCCAGGCAAATCCAAAAGAGTCACACTTGACAGCTGTCAAAAGAATATTGAGATACTTGAAAGGCACAACTGATCTATGTCTCTGGTATCCCAAAGGTTGTAATTTTGACTTAGTTGGATATGCTGATGCTGACTATGCAAGTTTTATAGTGGATAGGAAGAGCACTTCAGGTATGGTACACTTCCTAGGGTATTGTCTTGTATAATAGGCTACCAAAAAGCAAACTTTAGTAGCACTCTCTACTGCTGAAGCTGAATATGTTGTTGTTGCTTCATGTTGTGCTCAATTACTGTGGATTAAGCAATAACTGGTAGACTTTGGAATTGAAATAGGATGCATACCAATAAATTGTGATAACACCAGTGCAATCAGTATGACAAAGAACCATGTTCATCACAAAAGGACTAAGCACATAGATATTAGACACCACCTTTTAAGAGACGACTATGAGAAAGGGTAATCTCCATAGAATTTTGTGCTATTGATAAACAAATAGCTAACATCTTCACTAAGGCACTGAGTAGAGAAAATTTTGAAAGGAACAGGTTGGAGTTAGGGATGATTAAGATCATCTAAAATGTCCAGTTCAGAATGCACAATGAAAAAATATATATATATTTTTTGGCTAGGAGTTCTTAATTTTTGTGAATATTAGATTAATTCATACTCAGTATCATACTGTAAATAGTATACTCTTGTGAAATGTGTTTTTGCGACTCACTAATCTCTTATAAATATTTTATTTTGACAATTGAGGCATAATCAAGAGAAGTTTCACTTGAAGAACCTGGTTCATCAAATTATGTTCATGAGAAAGTTCAGGTATGTTTCTATTCTTTGCACAATTAGAAACAGTTTATTTTTAATCTTGAGCAAGAATCCTACATATACCAAATGTCCCAAAATTTTATCCGTTCGAGCTAATTGAACCAGTTTCATTGAAACTAGAAGTCTACATATAAAGGAGTCCTTTCCTAATTTTTTGCAATCCTAATTAATCACTAAGGCGACCGGAACTCCTATTTGATTAGACTTCTACTGACTCTTGAAAAAGGCTGCCATTTCTGAAATAATCATTACCCTTCTTTAATATCCTTCTAATCACTTCATAATTGTCACTCCATCACACAAACTCTTGATCACCTCTTTCGTCTTTAAAACCTCCAAAACTCTTCAAAATTCTCCTAAGCTTTCAAGAAATTCATAATCATGACAAATCCCCAAGACAATCCTGGAACTCCACCTCCGGTTTCACCAAACTCCACCCATCTGCTTCACCTCCCATAGAAACCCCAAAACCTAGATTTTGTTGCCAAAAAATGCTGGCAAGAAAAATTGTAGCTACTGGTTTCCATAGGAAATCCTTGAATGCAAAACTACTGTCCGGCCAAAGGAAGAAATTCTTAGCATTAGAGACTAATTCAAACTCTGACTCCGATGATTTTCTCTCTGCTAGTGAAGGAGATGAGCCTGGGTCTTCTGACACTGTCACACATCAAGAAACCCCCAAAGAGGTAAATACTTGCTTTGTTCTTGCTGATGTAGTTCAAAAGGTAGAGAATAGGTCTGTTCTGATAGGGGCTGATGTGTCTGGGACTGATTCTGCAAAATTGAGGAAGAAAAGGAGGAAGGGGTGTTATCTATTTGTGGGAATATGGAAAAGGGGGTCTCTAAGTTAGGGGGAAGTGGATCAGGGGAGATTGCTGAAGGGTTAGTTGATTTAAGCAAACAACCTGTAGAGGAGACTTTGGTTGAAATGTTGAAACAAGTTAGTGCAAGCTATGACCCCAAGAAGCGCAAGGCCTCCTCAGAAAGGTCCCCTACTGAGTCCAAACAAACCAAGAAAACCAAACCTTCATTAGCCAAGTCTGCTCCTAGTGTTAGCACAACTAGAAGTAAGGTTAGAGAAAGTGAAGCTGAGCTGAAGAAAGCTTTTGAAGAGAGTAAAAGAAAGAGAAAAGAAAAGGGGAAAGGGAAGGTAGCTAAAAGTTTTGAAGTTGCAGCTGAAGAGGAGGAAGAGGAGATGGAACTGGTCCATCAAGAAAGAAATACTACTGCGGAGGTTCCTATTTCCAAACCAAAGGGAGCTAGGATTTCTTCCAAGAGCCCTCAAAGCCAGTACTTGCTGAATCCTCTCTTGCCAAGAGAACTAGGCCAGCCTCTAAAGGAAAGAAAGTTAAAATGGCTGAAAAAGAAGAAGAAGATGAGAGTGAAAAAGAAGGAGATGAATCTGAAAAAGAATAGGATAGGTATGCCAACTTTTGCAGGAGAAAGATCTTGAAGGGGAGAATTTTGAAACACTCGGAGGAGCCAGGGATGATGAGACTTTTTACAGCACGGGAAGCACAAGGCTGGAAGGACATGGTCCTTCAGATGAATGGGAAATTGGTCAGGAAAGAACTTGTTGAGTTCATGGCCAATGGGACAGTGAAAAATTCAGCACAGTGAAGGGTGTGAAAGTGAAGTTCAATGCTGCCAAACTGGGCAGAATTCTGGACATTCTTTGTGAAGTATATGATGACTACACACGGAAAAGGTGGCATTGTCTAGATGAGTTGCCCTCTGATTTGCAAGTTACTAGAAATTTTTGTGACACTCAAACAGATGAGGAGGTGCCTGAGGCCAGGGCAATTAAGAAGAGTGAAATGAGGCTAGAGCACAAAGTGTTTTTCAAGTTTGTCAACAAATTCCTTTTGCCCAGACAAGAGAGAAGGCATACAACTAATTATATGTATCCGGTGCTTATGAAATGTATTAATGAAGGCAAGTAGATTAATTGGCATGCTTTCATTGTGAAGCTTCTAGAAAGGGTGATCAATGGATCAAAGGCTCATGCCATTCCCTATGATTTTATCTTGACGACTATGCTAGAGCGACTTGATGTTCCCTTGACAAAGTGGGAAATGGCTTCCACCAAGAAACACTTTAGGATCAAAACCCTTCAAGCTTGTGATTATCTGCTTACTACTGGCCTTGTTGAACCTGGTTCATCTGCTAAGACTCCCGTGAACAGCAAGGTCAGAGCCTTGGTTCAGGAGGCTGGGACTAAGGATGCTGAAATAGCAAGGCTCAATGCTAGAATTGCTGAATTGGAAGGAGAAAGGAATGGGCTGAGAGTTTACCTTGCTAAGAAAAAGAAGAAAAATGAAGGCATGCTATAACAAATGCTAAATCTGCTACAAGCCCAACCTTCCAGCTCTTCTAAGCCTTAGGTGTCCTTAGTACCAGTCTAGTATCCCTTAAGTTACCAAGTTTAGGAAGTCTGCTTGTTAGTTCTATTCTTGTTTACTTTTTCTCATGGTTAGAAATTTTGTTTTTCTTTTTGTTGACTGCCTGTAGAAACGCCTCTTAATCAATGAATGCAGCTTCTTTGTTCTTGTTAATTTTGGTCTTAGTAGTTATTTCTAAGCTGATTTTTGTTTAACAAAGTATGTGTTCAATTGTAGTTGCCTCAGTGTCCATGAGTATTAATTAAATTTCAAGGATTCACATTAGTTGTGAAACATTTTGATGATGACAAAAGGGGGAAGATATTGTGCTTATGATTAATATCATTACCTAAACTAGTGATGTTATTGACCTAACTTAAATCTGGCCCTTTATGACAAATTGGAAATTCTCTAAGTGCTGACATTTCAGCTAAGTTTCGCAGGTTTTCTGATCTCTAAAAGAACAGAGCTTGTCATCATCAAAAAGGGGGAATTTGTTGCCCCAAGTTCAGTTGAATTTTGAAGATTGACAAATGAACTTAGGGAAGGACCTGGTCCATCTTGGGAGACACAGTTAGTCATAACCATTGCACATGGAAAACACGTGATGAAGATATGTATTGAAGAATGTGCATCAAATATCTTCAGAACGGAATCGAAAAGGTTGCATTGAGTTCTAAGGAAGACAGTCTCCTTATGACAAGAGAACACAATCCTAAGCTAGGATAAGAATGGGAGTTTGCATTGGTTAAGGACTGAAATTGACTAAGGATAAGCATTGTAGTCTCGATCAAACTCTAACTGTTATTCTTTTAAGTAACAAGGTGTTCTCTTTTACAGTTAATGCACATACGCAGAAGTTAAGCATATTTTAGAGCAAAAGAGCGAGATTGTTTTGCAAGCAACATATGCAAGATACAAGTGTGCATGCCTAAGGCTACATGAACTAAGAAAGAAGAGCCAGTTCCATCTATGTGTATATTTCTAGTTCAATTGTAGTAGGTTTTCATATTGTACCTTTCATCTTTATTAGAAGCAACTATATTAGGTACCTTGTGTAATCAAGTTATAGTTAACTTGATAGTGTCGCAGCAGCCGATGCTATGTGCCACACTGGGATTAGAGTTTAATCATTAGGTTTACAAAGAGTCTTTGTAAATGCTGTTTGACTCATTGATTTTTAGTACAGTTTAGAAAAATCTTACTGAGTAGTAGGTCGTGGTTTTTTCACCTTTTGAGCCAGGTGTTTTCCACGTAAAAATCTCTGTGCAATTTACTTTCAGTTCTTATTATTCCGCAAACTGCTCTAGTTAGAACACTAGAAGAACCAGGTTCTTCTAACGTGAACATTAGGTACCACACAAATCACTCCCTCCCCTCTTGAGTGGTATTGAAGTTTATTAATATCAATTGGTATCAGAGCAGGTTATCCTTTAAGAGGCTAACACCTTAGGAAAAGATCATCATGAGTGCACCACCTGAGAAATGGGAAGGTCAATCCACTGCCAGGCCTCCTCTCTTCAATGGACTCTAGTAATCCTAGTGGAAAAATAGAATGAGGGACCATATCATGGCGAAGACTATGAGCTTTGGGATATCATCGCTGATGGTCCTTTGGCCATTGCCAAGAAGAATGCTGAAGGAGTGGATGTTCCAATGACAAGAGTAGATTGTACGACTGAAGATCTAAGGAAATGGGAGAAAAATTCTAAAGCTAAGAAATGGCTAGTGTGTGTACTTCCTCCCGATAAGTACAACAGGATTTAAGGTTGTACAGCTACCAAGGAGATTTGGGACACTTTACAAGTGGCTCGTGAAGGAACACCTCGGGTGAAGAGGTCAAGAGGAACACTGATGTATTCTCAATATGAAAATTTGACTATGAAGGATGGACAAACTATCCAAGAGATGTACACCAGGTTCACTACACTAACAAATGAACTTGAGTCTCTTGGTAGGGTCATCCTGGAAGAAGACAAGTTGGAGAATATTCTATCGAGATTTCTGCCAATCTCCTAGGAAAGTAAAGTCATTGCTTTTTAGGAATCCAAAATCATTGCTACTTTGAAATTGGATGAACTGATTGGAAATCTGACTGCCTATGAATTGAAAAGTCAAACCATGAAGATGGATGCTCCAAAGTTTGAAAGAAGTTCGGCTCGCAGAATCTCAGAAGGATCAGATCTTGAAGATGATGAAATGGCTATGATAACTAGAGATTTCAAGATATATCTTATGTGAGGGAAGGGTCCTTCAATAGGAACAACATTCAACAAACCTAGGGCTCCTGAGAAGCAGACAAATGATGGTTGCTTTAAGTGTGGAAAGACATATCACATGATCAAAAACTGCCCTTATTGGGAAATTGAGTGGAAGAAGGAAAGGGCGGATAGAAGGAACATGAAGAAGGATCAGGTCAACCAAGAAGGAACAAAGGAACAACCAAAGCTATTGTTGCTGCATGGGGAGACAAGTCCGATGAAGACTCAGAAAATGAAGCTGAAGATGAGAAAGCTCTTATGGCCATTGGAGAATCAGAAGATGAGCAAAAGGTAAGTATTCTACATCTTAAAGAAAAGATTAAATTCCTGTTTAAAGAAAAGTTGGCTGAGCTTTTGATAGACTTCATAGATGAGTCTGAAATCATAAATAGTGAGAATGATTATGTCTAGGGATTGTGTAATCCTAGAGGAAAAATGCAAAAGGTTAGAGTCTATGGCGGAGGAGAGTAATACCACAAATACTGAATTAAAGAACCATGTTCTTCAACTGGAAAACAATATCCTAGAACTTAGGTCTGAAAACTTAAAATTGAAAATAGGGACAGGAAAGAAAAAGGCTGATCAATCATTTCTTGCACTAGAAGAAAAATTAGGAAAAATGAAAGATGAGTTGTATAAGATAGCTGAATCAATCAAATTCCTAAAAGAAAGCTAGGAAGGTGACACATGAACTAGACAGAACATGCAAATGGAACAAGGCTTTCGACGCACTCTCCTGGTTGCAAGAACATCACATCAGCAATAAGAGAGGACTTGGATTTGGGACACAAGCTCCAAAATGGGATTCCAAAAACAAGTACCTCACACTTTCTGAGAATATGATCTGCACACACTGTGGTAAGACTAGCCATTACAAAAATGAATGTAATGCAACAGAAAAGGCCAGTCAAAAGAACAAAGCCTTTGTTCAAAAAAAGCACAAACTGCCTGGTTGGGCAAAGAAAAATATAATTCATCCTTTTGCCCATAGAAATGGACCCAAACTAGTTTGGGTTCCTAAGACTAACCCATGATTTCCTTTTGCAGGTCCAAGTGAAGGGTAGTAGCCAAATATGGTACATAGATAGTGGCTGCTCAAAACATATGACTGGTTACAAAGAACAGTTTCTTTCACTTGAGAACCTAAAAGGAGGTAATGTCTCCTTTGGAAATGGAAAGAAAGGTGAGATCATAGGAATTGGAAAGGTAGAAAGACAGACTTTCATTCTTTTGAGAATGTATATTCGATAGATGGCTTGAAATATAGTCGGATAAGCGTGTCATAACTGTGTGACAGAGCTAACCTTGTGGCTTTCACTTCCACAAAATGTTTTGTGATTAGCCTAACTACTGACAAGATTATTTTGCAGGGAAGAAGAGTTAACAACATTTACATTGTAGATTTGTCGACTCTTTCGAAAAATGAACTCACTTGATTGAGTGTGTTAATTAATCATCCCCTCCGTCGGCATAAAATACTTGGTCATGCTAGTCTAAATCAATTGAACAAATCAGTTTCCAAGGACATGGTGATAGGGTTACCTATATCAAGTTTAAGGAAGACAAAGTTTGTGAGGCATGTGCAAGGGGGAAGAAGGTAAGGTCATCCTTCAAACCTAAGAAAATGGTAAGTACATCTAAGACGTTGGAACTGGTTCATACAGATCTCTGTGGTCCAATGAGAGCCATGAGTAAAGGTGGTAAAATATATGTAATGGTGCTTTTTTATGATTATTCTAGATTTACCTGGGTGCTGTTTCTAACCCTTAAAGATGAAGCATTTGAAATGTTCACTGCTTTTGTTAGAAAAATCCAGAAATAATTAGGAAATCAACTTGCATCCATTAGGTCTAATCATGGAACTGAATTTGAAAATGCAATGTTTGCAGAATTTTGTGATGAAAATGGAATAGATCATAATTTCTCTGCCCCTAGGACTACTCAGCAAAATGGGGTAGTTGAGAGGAAGACCAGAACCCTTGAGGATATGGCAATGACCATGTTACTTTCCAGTAAACTACCTCATAGCTTTTGGGCAGAGGCTATAAACACTGCTTGCTATATAATTAATAGATGCATGACCTGACCTCTTGTAGAGAAAACTCCCTATGAGTTACTTAAAGGGAGAAAACCAAACATATCCCCATCTTTGGGCTTTTTTTTTGCAAGCGCTATGTGCACAATAATGGCGAAAACTCCCTAGGTAATCCCAGAAGTGATGAGGGTGTATTCTTGGGATATTCTTCACATAGCAAAGCATATAAAATATTTAATAAAAGAACTCTATATGTTGAAGAAAGTGTACATGTTGTGTTTGATAAATCTAACACTCTTTCTGAAAGACAGGAACATGAAATGAAGCCATTAGACTGGTGAGACAATTGACTGAAGTCACATCACAAGACAATGTGGCATCCAAGGAAGGAGCAGGTGATGGAACAGGTCCTTTCACCCGGGGCAACTTGACAGGGGAACCAATCTAAGAGAAATTATACAAAATTCTCTGAAGGATCATGCACCTGAACCTGTTCCTCTGCAGCATAACAATGAAGAAGAAGCTTGCAGAAACCAGCTGGTGGGTAAATCTTACAAGTACCTGAGCTCTTACCCTATTGAGAACATAATCAATGATCCCACATCTAGAGTCAAGACTAGATCACAACTAAAGAACCTATGTGCATTTGATGCTTTTGTGTCCCTGATTGAACCTAAAAATGTGAGTGAAGCTCTATAATATGCAGATTGGATCAATGCTATACAAGATGAGCTATATCAGTTTGAAAGAAGCCAAGTCCAAAACTTGGTTCCAAGATCTAAGATCATGTCAGTCATTGGGACAAAATGGGTCTTCAGGAACAAGCTGGATGAAGATGGAACAGTTACAAGAAACAAGGCAAGGTTGGTCGTTCAAGGTTGTAGTCAAGTGGAAGACATTGATTATGATGAGACTTTTGCTCCAGTTTCTAGACTTGAAGCAATTAGACTCCCCATAGCCTTTGCTGGACATATGGAATTAACTCTTCATCAAATGGATGTCAAAAGTGCCTTCCTAAATGGGTATCTTAAAGAAGAAGTACTTGTGAAGCAACCTCCTCGATTCAAAATCAAAGAATGTCCTGATATTGTATACAAGCTAGACTCTATGGTCTCAAGCAGGCTCTAAGAGCTTGCTATGCAATATTTTCAAAATTCCTTCTGGAGAATGGGTACAAAAGATGTTAAATTGACAGCACTTTGTTCCTAAGGAAAAAGGGTAAAGATCTTCTTGTTGTACAAATATATGTTGATGACATAATATTTGGGGCCACTACAGATAGGTTGAGTAAGGACTTTGCTACACTAATGAGAAGTGAGTTTGAAATGAGCATGATGGGAGAACTTAATTTCTTCTTAGGGCTACAGATTAAACCAAGTCCAGATGGAACCATGATACATCAGCAGAAGTACACAAAGGAACTAATCAAGAAGTTTAAAATGGAAGAATCCAAGGAAATAGATACACCTATAGCAACTGCCAAAAAACTAGATATTGAAGAACCAGGTTCATCAGTTGATCAAAAGTTGCATAGGGGTATGCTTGGTTCATTTTTATATCTTACTACCAGTAGACCTGACATTGTTTTCAGTGTAGGACTTTGTGCTCGTTTCCAGGAAAATCCAAAAGATTCACACTTAACAGCTGTCAAAAGAATACTGAGATACTTGAAAGGCACAACTGATTTGTGTCTCTGGAATCCCAAAGGTTGTAATTTTGACTTATTTGGATATGCTGATGCTGACTAGGCAGGTTTTATAGTGGATAGGAAGAGCACTTCAGGTATGGCACACTTCCTGGGGTATTGTCTTGTATCATGGGCTACCAAAAAGCAAAATTAGTAGCACTCTCTACTGCTGAAGCTGAATATGTTGCAGATGCTTCATGTTATGCTGAATTACTGTGGATTAAGCGAAAACTGCTAGACTTTGTAATTCAATAGGGTGCATACCAATATATTGTGATAACACCAGTGCAATCAGTATGTCAAAGAACCTTGTTCATCACAAAAGGACTAAGCACATAGATATTAGACACCACTTCTTAAGAGACACCTATGAGAAAGGGCTAATCTCCATAGAATTCTGTGATACTGATAAACAAATAGCTGACATCTTCACTGAGGAACTGAGTAAAGAAAATTTTGAAAGGAACGGGTTGGAGTTAGGGATGATCAAGATAACCTAAAAGGTCCAGTTCAGAATACATAATGAAAAAAATATATATTGTTTTTGGCTAGGAGTTCTTAATTTTTGTGAATATTAGATTAATTCCTACTCAGTATCATACTGTAAATAGAATAATATTGTGACATGTGTTTTTGCGACTCACTAATCTCTTATAAATCATTTATTTTGATAATTGAGGCATAATCTAGAGAAGTTTCACTTGAAGAATCTGGTCCATCAAATTATGCTAAGGAGAAAGTTGAGGTATATTTTTATTCTTTGCATAATTAGAAACATTTAATTTTTAATCATGAGCAAGAATCCTAGATATACCAAACGTCCCAAAATTTTATCCGTTGAGGCTAATTGAACCAGTTTCATTGAAACTAGAAGTCTACATATAAAGGAGTCCTTTCCTAATATTTTGCTATCCTAATTAATCACTAAGGCGACTGGAATTCCTATTTGATTATACTTCTACTGACTCCCGAAAAAAGATGTCATTTCTGAAATAATCGTTACCCTTCTTTAAAAGCCTTCTAATCACTTCATAACCGTCACTCCATCACACAAACTCCTGAACATGTCTTTCGTCTCCAAGACCTCCAAAACTCTTCAAAATTCTCCTAAGCTTTCCAGAAATTCATAATCATGACAAATCCCCAAAATAATCTTGGAACTCCATCTCCCGTTTCACCAAACTCCACCCTATCTGCTTCACCTCCCATAAGAACCCCAAAACCTAGATTCCGTCGCCAGAAAATGCTGGAAAGAAAAACTGTAGCTACTGGTTCTCTTAGGAAATCCTTGAATGCAAAACTATAGTCTAGCCAAAGGAAGCAAGTCTCAGCAATAGAGACCAATTCAAACTCTGACACTGATAATTTCCTCTCTACCGGTGAAGGAGATGAACCTGGGTCTTCTGATACTGTCACACATTTAGAAACCCCAAAAGAGGTAAATACTTGCTTTGTTCTTGTTTATGTAGTTCAAAAGGCAGAGAATAGGTTTGTTCTAATAGGGGCTGTAGAAGATGTGTCTGGGACTGATTCTGCAAAACTAAGGAAGAAAAGGAGGAAGGAGGTGTTATCTATTTGTGGAAATAGGGAAGAGGAGGTCTCTAAGTCAGGGGGAAGTTGATCAGGGGAGGATATTGAAGGGTTAGTTGATTTAATCAAACAACTTGTAGAGGAGACTTTGGTTGAAATGTTGAAACAAGTTAGTGCAAGCTATGACCACAAGAAATGCAAGGCCTTCTCACAAAGGACCCTTACTGAGTCCAAACCATCCAAGAAAATCGAACCTTCATCAGCCAAGTCTGCTCCTAGGGTTAGAACAACCAGAAGTAAGGTTGGAGAAAGTGAAGCTGAAAGTTCTGAAGTTGCAGCTGAAGAGGAGGAATAGGAGATGGAACTGGTCCATCAAGAAAACAATACTATTGTGGAGGTTCCTATTGCAAACCAAATGGAGCTAGGATTTCTTCCAAGAAGCCCTCAAAGCCAGTACTTACTAAATCTTCTCTTGCCAAGAGAACTAGGCCATCCTCTAAAGGAAAGCAAGTCAAAATGGCTGAAAAAGAAGAAGAAGAAGAGAGTGAAGAAGAAGGAGATGAATCTGAAAAAGAACAGGATAGGTATGCCAACTTTTGCAGGAGAAAGATCTTGAAGGGGAGACTTTTGAACGACCTGGAGGAGCCAGGCATGATGAGACTTCTGACAGCACTGGAAGCACAAGGCTGGAAGGACATGGTCCTTCAGATGAATAGGAAATTGGCCAGGAAAGAACTTGTTGAGTTCATGGCCAATGGGATAGTGAAAAATGGTCTGGTGACCAACAAATGCCTTCTGCCCAGACAGGAGAGAAGGCATACAGTAAATTATATGGATCTGGTGCTTATGCAATATATGAATGAAGGCAAGCGGATTAATTGGCATGCCTTCATTGAGAAGCTGCTAGAAAGGGTGATCAATGGATCAAAGGCTCATGACATTCCCTTTGGTTTTATCTAGACAACTGTGCTTGAACGACTTGATGTTCCCTTGGCAAAGTGGGAAATGGCTTCCAGCAAAAAGCACTTTGGGATCAAAACCCTTCAACCTTGTGATTATCTGCTTACTACTGGCCCTGTTGAACCTGGTTCATCTGCTATGACTCCTGTGAAAAGGAAGGTCAGAGCCTTGGTTCAGGAGGTTGGGACTAAGGATGTTAAATCTGCTGCAAGGCCAACCTTCCAGTCTAGTATCCCTTTAGTTACCAAGTTTAGGAAGTCTGCTTGTTAGTTATGTTCTTGTTTACTTTTACTCATGGTTGGAAATTTTGTTTTTCTTTTTTTGGACTGCCTATAGAAACACCTCTTAATCAATAGATGCAGCTTCCTTGTTCTTGTTAATTTTGTTCTAAATAGTTATTTCTGAGCTGATTTTTGACTAATGGCCATGATTATTAATGAGCTTTCAAGGATTCACATTAGTTGTGCAACTTTATGATGATGCCAAAAGGGGGAAGATTTGTTGCTTATGATTAAAATCATTATATGAACTAGTGATGTTTATGACCTAACTTAAATCTGGCCCTTTATGACAAATTTGAAATTGTCTAAGTGTTAACATTTCAGCTAAGTTTCACAAGTTTTCTGATCTCTAAAAGCACAGAGTTTGTCATCATCAAAAAGGGAGAATTTGTTGGCCCAAGTTCAGTTGAAGTCTGGAAGATTGACAAATGAACTTAGAGAAAGACCTAGTCCAACTTGGGAGACACAGTTAGTCATAACTATTGCACATGGAAAACACATGAGGAAGATATGTATTGAAGATTATGCAGCAAATATCTTCTGAACGGAATCGAAAAGGTTGCATTGAGTTCTAAGGAGGACAGTATCCTTATGAAAAGAGAACACAATTCTAAGCTAGGATAAGGATGGGAGTGCGTATTGGTTAAGGACTCAAATTGACTAAGGATAAGCATTGGAGTCTCGATCAAACTCTAACTGTTATTCTATTAAATAACCAAGCTGTTTTCTTTTACAGGTAATGTACATACGCAGATGTTAAGCATATTTGAGAGCAAAAGAGCGACTGTTTTGCGAGCAAATATGCAAGATACAAGTGTGCATGCCTAAGGCTACATGAACTAAGAGTGAAGAACCAGTTCCATCTGTGTGTTTATTTCTAGTTCAATTGTAGTAGGTTTTCATATTGTACCTTGCAGCTTTACTAGAAGCAATTGTATTTGGTATCTTGGGTAATCAAGTTAGAGTTAACTTGATAGTGTCGCAGCAGGCGGGGCTGTGTGCCACACTAGGATTTGAGTTTAATCCTTAGGTTTACAAAGAGTCTTTGTAAATGCTATTTGGCTCATTGATTTTCAGTGGAGTTTGGGAAAATCCTACTGAGTAGTAGGTCGTAGTTTTTCATCTTTTGAGCCGAGTGTTTTCCACGTAAAAATCTCTGTGCACTTTACTTTCAAGTCTTATTATTCCGCAAACTGCTCTAGTTAGAACACTTAGAAGAACAAGGTTCTTCTAACGTGAAAATTATGTACCATACAAATCACCCCCCCCCCTCTTGAGTGGTATTAACGTTTATTAACATCAATTGGTATCAAAGCAGGTTATCCTTGAAGAGGCTAACACCTTAGGGAAAGATCATCATGAGAGCACCAGCTGGGAACTGGGAAGGGCAATCCACTTCCAAGCCTCTTCTCTTCAATGGCCTCTACTACTCCTGGTGGAAAAACATAATGAGGGACCATATCATGGACGAAGACTATGAGCTTTGGGATATCATCACTGATGGCCTTTGGCCACAACAAAGAAGAATGTTGAAGGAGTGGATGTTCCAAAGACAAGAGCAGATTGTACGGCTGAAGATCTAAGGAAATGGGAGAAAAATTCTAAAGCTAAGAAATGGCTAGTGTGTGGACTTGGTCCCGATGAGTACAACAGGATTCAAGGATGTACTACTGCCAAGGAGATTTGGGACACTTTACAAGTGGCTCATAAAGGTACCACACAAATCACCCTCCCCCCTCTTGTGTGGTATTGCTGTTTATTAAAATCAATTCTGTAACATCTATGTAGCTCGGAATCACTCCTACATGGCATAAAATACACTGTTAGTGCAAACCACTAGCGATTAAAGTGCAAACTCAATAAAGTGCAGTAAATTAGAGTGTAATAATCGACTAAAATACGCAATTATAGCCTATCATCAATACCACACACTTTAACCATTGATCATGCTCGAGCAATTAAACTACACTTTTTGATTTTTTTTATATACACGACCTTTTTAAACAAATCTCCTAACTCATCACACCAAGAGTATTTAAAATAGAATAAACAGAAAATCGTAACATCTCAACCTCAAGATTTGACTCACAAGTACCATGCATTATTTACAACTCAGCTACTTAATCTAACATAGAGCTCACTAACATTACTTTTCCTTCATGAATCAAGTGCCCTCACAAAACAAAAGAGAGTAATTCCACACAATGAAATTAAAGAACACTTAGGAACTCAAGATAGAAAGAATTTACTCACTCTCAGAAATAACATTCATATGCCACAAAAGATGCACCATAAGCTTGTCTGTAGTGTACTACTCCACTAAACGAGCTCATTCAGTCCAAGATTAATTAGAACTTAATTTGGTTGTAATGTAGGCTACAGGAAGGGTAGGATACAATTAGATATAAGAGTGACTACAACTCCATGAGCACTTTAGTACATATACTTTAACATTTAAACCTCATACCTATGTCAAACCAAACTCCACCTTCACATCAATTTATATTACCTCATACTTCTTTAATCACACTTACATCAAGAGCCACCACTTATCAAGGAATTATTTTTTTTACAACAATCCAGTTATTTCTTTTTCAATTCAAGTGGCTTTTACTTTTTCACAAGAGTGCACATTTCTCCTTATTTCATTAGTTCCACTCAAAAGCCAAACCAACCACCCCACACTTTAACTTTTACAAAGTTCATAAACAGTTCAAGCGCTCATGATATATTACAATGATTAAAATAGATGGTTAATTCCAACAAATGGGTAAGGCTTGTAATGTGGTGGCCAAGGAAACATGATTACTGGCTCAAAGGGGTTAGCTACGATACATAACAATTAGGTCGTTAAATATACATATTTGGCTCAACAAAGAAATGCCCATATCACTTCCTAGACTGAATAAAACTACTATTTCACTTTGAAAACACACGGGGAAAATTCTAGGCATCAAATGCAATGCATTGAATAACGCAAAACCTTACATACACATGGCACATAACTCACTCGGGATTGGATTCATGGACACTCTAGTTAAAGCAGTTAAGAAATTTTAAGAACACACAATTTAAGGTACTTATACAAGAGTCAAAAATTGAGTTTAAGCGTCACAACCAAAGCACTCACTATTCTCAAGGCATAACAAAGTCAAGAGATATTGCTTCACTTCAAAACACAACACCATGGCTCCTATTTCCAAAAAAACTAACTACACTCGGTTCAAATAAAATTCTTGCAAAAGAACCGTGGTTTAAAGAAAAACCAAGTTACACTACCTAAAAAAAGAAAATCTTTTTATACTTTTTCTTTAGACTTAAATCTCTCAATAAAATTGTCTAATAGATCCATCGTCGGGAAAATTCCAATCTTTTTTATTTAAAAAATTATTCAATTAAACTAACACAACTAAAATAGCATAGAAAGTCACCCTGACAATCTCCTCACCCCACACTTAAAATTGTGCATTGTCCCCAATACACACCATAACTAATAAAAAGAGTAAAAGAGACTTCCTGGTAGGCCAAAGGCCAAATCACTAATAGTTCATGGGATACTCAGACTTCTCCCAAGCTTGGTCCTTCATGCGGGTACCTCACACTTAGTTCTAACCTTTTGGTTTGCTGTTGCATCCTTCCAATACCTTTTTCTTTCCATGCTTCTAGAAAAATACAAAATTGAAACTACAAAAATAATACAATTAAAAAAATTAAGACAAAAAATAAAAGAAAGCAGTAAAGCTGGGTTGCCTCTCAACAACCGCTTGATTATCATGGTAGCACGACGTGAATCACTTTCTGCCTCCACTTCAAACTTATGAATCGCACCCAAAGTTTGCTTCAAGCTTATGGTTATGCTCTTGGGGTGGTACAAATTCTTACGAGCCAAAAATTAGATGGAGTCTTATGCATTTTTTGGCTCTCGACTGAGGAGTGTCACCTTGCCTTGACAGCCTTGAGAATTTCAAAATATAAGGCCCATCTACCTCTTCCTTGGACTCCTTTTATGCTCGTAAAGATCCATTCCCATTTCACCGTCCGAACATAATGTAGAGAAATGTTTGGAATGAGGTCCAACACGCTCCAACGCATGAACTTCAAGATTTTCGATCTCCTCAACACCCAAAACACTATAGTCAACTAAATTTGTATCTTCAACGTCCCTGGTTGACTCTAGCATTACTTCTTCAACACCGGCATCCTCACATTCTAGATGGTTAGAGTGTTGCGGTTCTACTTTGGACCCCTCCATTGGCACCTAAATTTCCGTCTCTAATGCAAACTGCTCCTGGCTACTATCCATAATATTAACATATTAAGCATTAAAAGCTTCAACTAATTGACTCACTTGAGCCTATAAGTTGTGAATAGTTTCATCTTGCCTTTTTATCTGCAGCTCTATTTTACTTTGTTGTTTTATAAAGCACTTTAACATATTTTCAATCTTTTTTAGGCCAGCTTCCCTAGGTTCTTTGTTCCTGTTATTCTCAACAGAAAAAGAAGAAGCATCAAAGTAAGGGGCTGGGGGAAGGTAATAATATAAGCACAACCATGAAAAGCACCATCTTGACCACCACACGTATCACATACATTCCACAAATAAGATTTAGTTTGTGCACAAAACTCACTCTCGGGAATATTTAGATAATTTTTCCAATGGTGGTTTTCATCACAATATGCATAAGAAAGATTAAAAATAGAATTACCAACATCAAAACTTTCATAATTCCATAATGCCATGTTTTTTTATTTTAAAAGACAACAAGTAAAAGAAAAATAAAAGAAAAAAAATCAAATACACAAAATAAAATAAAAGTTCAAACGTGAAACCTAGCAATATGTACACCTACATCTACACCGTTAGTTCCCTAGCAACGACGCCAAAATTTGATCACGCCTAACTATGCCTTATACAAAGGACAATGTGGTCGTTGCAAATATAATCCGGTTTACAAGTCCGGCGTCGAATCCCACAGAGAACTAAGCCTTAGCTACAACTGTTCAATATTACCAAGAAGACAAGCTTGAACAATTTCTAACTTATAGATATTAAGATTCTTGTATTTAACCAATCAAGTAACAAATTAAAATACTAAATTAACAACTAAATATACTAAGGGTTAGAGACAATATTAATAAGCTCTAGAGTTATGATTTTTTCTATTGTCAGAATCCTTCCCGCTATGTCTCTTATAATTTCGCCTAAGTATTCTCTACTGTCACACCTCTTTTTTCACTACACCCGCAAGGGCATAAAGGAGTTTTTTCAGTTAAAGGACAATCAAAACGGGATTTAATTAAAATTTTAGAGTCGCCACTTGAGATACTTATGGTGTCCCAAGTCACCGATTTTAATCCCGAACAGAGGAAACATATGACTCTATATTACGGTCTGCGAACAAGAAATCCGGATAAGAAATTATGTTAACCCGAGAGAAGGTGTTAGGCACTCCCGGGTTCACTGGTTCTAGCACGGTCGCTCAACTGTCGCATTTAGTTTATTATCTGATTTAATTATATGAAGAACATATGTTCCAATTTTTACTTTTAACCGCTTTTATTCAACATGCATTTCGTTTAAAGTGTGCTTTAGGAACATCACATGAAATGCACCTACAATCCTAAGCGCACTTTCAACATCTTGGGATTTGATTTGGTCGCATGAAATGTACACCCGAGTTTAGGAATGTAACTTTATTAAAATCGCGCCAAAAGTGGCTTACAGGTTATTATCTTTTGGGAAGGCCATGAAATTTGCTAAACGGGCCTTCCCGAACTATTAAGTATTTTTAATCAACCATTTATTGAGGGAACCGTAATTTTCCATTTTTATTGGGCGAGGCTCGTCTCAGTTTATTTTAAAAGGGCAAGCCTAAAAGCAACTATGTTTTTCTAGTTAAGTTTTGTCTCTAAATAACCCTAATTAATTAAATTGTTCAAACGCTACTATATTTAGGTTCTTAACTCTCATTCAGAAATTAGCAATGCTGTTGGGCCTCAAACTCAGCCCAATAAGCTAATACACAATTAAATTCACATTGGACTTCAGTAGTCAGCCTTGAGGCCCAAGGTTATCAGTCAGATTCAAAGCTTGACAGCCACAACTTATCTAAATCGATGCCCATGCTTAATATCTAAATCCACGCTTGTGTTTTGCATACATGCTCAATTCATACATTTGACAAACTAATGAACTTATTCTGAGACTGTCAACAGCCAATTAATTACACATTAAGTGAATCAACGAATGAGCCAATCACCTTTTGAAATTTCCCGGCGTACTTGACTTTATGTAACTGTCAGTATTCTAGTTCCAATTTCAAATAAACCCAAATATTATGATACTTCTATTTTGACTGAGTTACTATCACTAACTAGCAGCCTACTCGTATATTAAGCCACACAATAGAACAGACTTTATTAATTGTTGTGGTGAAACAATCCAACAGCTTAACATATTCCAATTTACCAAATAAACAGGGCGTTAACATTGATTATCGCAGTTCAATAGTCCCTAAATAATTACAACTTGAAGATAAAAACCATTACTAATCTAAACTATTCTGCTGACCTATCATGAAATTAATTACAACTAGTACTCAAAACTCAAAAGCTCATATACATAACAATTAACAATCCAGCCAATACAAAACAATTTGAGTTCAGTTATGCATCCCAAACGTGATGACAATGTTCACAACCAAATCACAGAACATTATCTAAAGTATAATAGTGTTTCTAAGATCTATATCCACATTAAAGACATGCTTCATTTTTCATTTCACTTTTCAATAGGGGATACTACATTGGAAAAAATTCTGAGATGTGTACCTGGAATTCAAGTGAAATGAGAGAAGGAGAAATCAGCAATAGAGTAATAACGAGCAGCAATGAAGTCCATGCAATATAGAATAGTAAGAATAGCCCAGAAAGGTATTAAAAAAACCCAAATAGAACCAATAATCTACTCCAATCAGCACCAAAATACCTAGGGATAACTAGGAAAGTAGTACAATCAACAGGCTAAATCAAAACAGCTTCAACTAACCCAAATATCTTCGAAAATGAATAAGCACACACTCAGCAACTTCAACACACCAAAACTAAATCAAAATATGGCTCAATTAGACTTAGGGCTGTTAGAAATCAGTGTATATTCTAAAATCTCTGAAACCGGAGCTTAGAAAAAACTAGAATTCCAATGGAATAGTAACTGCTTTTTTTTTGCTTATTAGATTTTTCTATTGTTTTTGATTTTTTTGAAGTTTTGAATTTCAGTTTTTAGATCTGAAAATAAAATGAAGAGAGTGTTTGTGAGGGGTGATATTTATGGCTGAAAAGAGGACCCCTACTAAGCAAAATGTCTCCCTTTTATAGGTACCAAGGTGAATTATCAAATTTCTAGTATTCTTTTTAGGCCCCTGTTCGATTTTCAATTTAGTCCCTTAACTTTTTGGCTTGTGACTCAAGCAAGTATGCAGATTTTCTGAAATTCTAGTTTACCCTCTATCTCTAGAAGGTTCTAGTAGTTTCAGATATAATCTACACACTCCTAAGTTTTACCAATTACTTGAACTACCCTTGAATTTATGAGAAACTACCAAATGACTCTAACTTTGCCCAATCTCTTAACTATAATTAATTATCAACTAAACCTAGTCAACTAACATCTTCCAAAATAAACAAAGAATTGAAACATACATCAAAGAATGATTAGAGCCAAACAAAATTAAACAATTATTAAACTAATTTTTCAGTAATGAGCTGACTCTAATAAAAACCTAATGATAACAAAACCAAGCTAAGACGTCCAGGCAAATGACAATCCAATTAGGCCATAAACATACATGGAATCAAAGAAAAATCCATAGAATTCATGATGAGAAAATAAAACTAATCATGCAAATTAAATCGAAATTATCCTATATGAAACTAAGAACAACTAACGGAAAATTAAACCAATCGAAAAACCCACTAATGGACTTGGGATCTACTAACTCTTGGTTCGAAATTCGAACAACCCCATTGTCAATTGATCACCAGTGATGGTAGAAATATCATAGTTGAAGGACAGATTTAAGGGTGTTTGATAAAGGATGAAGAGAGGATACTGGGGTGCTAATTTGGGGCCATTTGGCGTAACCAACGTCGTGGCCGGAAAACTTAAAACGATTATTCGACGATCTTCGAAATATTCAAAGGAAACCAATCATGGATTTGGGTAGAGGAAGAAGGAGAGGATCTGGGAAGTAATTTTGGAGTCGATCGAAGCAGGTGACGTTCACCGTCGGCGGCGGCTCCGGCGGTTTACAGGTTCAGTACGAGGAAGACAATATTGGTCATTTAGGGTTAATAGGAATTAGGACAGATTTATTTTAATAGGGAAAATGATTGGGGCCGTTGGATCAAAGAAATTGGATGGCTAGGATTTGAAGACGCCAAACGACGTCGTTTGGTTCAAGGGGGCTAGATCGAGTTTGGGGAATTTTTGGGTTGGACTGGAGACTGATTTGGACATGGATCACTTAGGCATGGCGGATTGGGTACAAAATTGACCCAAAATTGGTCTTTAATTAAAGCCACTCCCTTTTGATTGTTTTTCCTTTTATTTTATATTTATATATCTTTTTTATTTTTGTTTATTATTTTTTTCATGTTGTATTTTTGTATCATTTTTCTGATTTTATAGAGATGCCAAATAAAAATAAAAATTAAACTATAACTAATCAATGCATAAAATTATTTTAGAAACTATTTCATGACGATTTCACAATTAAAATAATAAAATGGAAAAGTGAATTATTTTTGTTATTTTCTTCATATTTGTTCTAAAACGAATTAACCCCTAATTAAAACTAAAATATGAAACTAATCCTAAACAAATCCCAAGTATTTTTGTATTTTTTTATTTGAATTAACATGCACAAAGAAAATGCAGACAATTATCAGGAAATGGCACCAAAATTCACAAAAATTATAAAAATAAAGAAAAATTATTTTGTTTGAATTTTTGGGAATAATTCATATATAGGTCAAAAATCACGTGCTCACAGCTGCCCCTCTTTGCCTGGAAACACAAAGTTTTTTCGTGCAAAGATAAGTGAGCAAATACAAGCGATTTTTGCCCGTTTGAAAATTTTGTGTGAAGCATTTTGAAAAGTTTTGATCGCACCCTGCTTCAGAGATTGCCTACATATCCTAGGCTAGACAGGAATTAGGGCAGTGTAGTTCGGGAATGTCTGGTAGCTCGGGACTACTAGGGGCTGTGATTTTACTGCAATCGCTGTTGCTACTGCTTGCTGACCTCCCTTATTTCACTGTGTCAAAAATAAAAGAAGCTAGCCTAAGCTATGAACTATGAATTACAAAGGTCCTATCTAAATTCTTCAAACTTGCTCTTGTACTTCCTTGTTGCCTTGTTGTCTTGTGTTCTATTGATTAAATCCATTGTTGTCGCTTCCAATTTGAAACTAAGATGTTGTTCCTTTTCTTCAAATTGCTGGACTTAAATGTATTCATCTGTTATATGGGCGGGCTCCCAACTTCACAGAAATAGACAAGAAAGAAAATTTTCTGCCCCAGTTTGAAAAACTGGATGCTTGTTACCATATATTAATAAGAATTAAAAATTAAATTTTAAAGACTAAAATGTATTCCTTTGTTATATGGGCGGGCTCCCAATTTCACAAAAATAAACAAAACAAAGAAAATTTTGCTTATGTTTGGAAAACTGGGTGCTTGTTACCATATATTAATAAGAATTGAAAACTAAAATTTGAAGACTGAGATGTATTCCTCTGTTATATGGGCGAGCTCCCAACTTCAAAACTTGAAAATTAAAAGAATGAAATGTAACTTCAAAACTTAAAAACTGAAATGTATTCCTCTGTTATATATGGGCGGGCTCCCAACTTCGAAACTTGAAATTTAAAGACTGAAATGTAACTTCAAAACTTACAATTTAAAGACTGGAATGTATTCCTCTATTATATGGGCGGGCTCCCAACTTTAACACATAAAATTTAAAGACTAAAATATAACTTCAAAGCTTAAAGACTGAAATGTATTCCTCTATTATGTGGGCGAGCTCCATAATTCAACACTTGAAAATTTAAAGACTGACATATGACTTCAAAATTTAAAAGACTGAAATGTATTCCTCTGTTATATGGGCGTGCTCCTAACTTCAGCACTTGAAAATTTAAAGACTGAAATGTAACTTCAAACTTAAAATTTAATGACTAGAATGTATTCCTCTGTTATATGAGCGGGCTTCCAACCTCAAAACTTGAAAATTTAAAGACTGACATGTTTCAAAATTTAAAAATTTAAAGACTGAAATGTATTCCTCTGTTATATGGGTGGGTTCCCAACTTCTACTTGAATTTTGTCCTAAACATGCAAACTTTGAGACTAACTTACATTTCCCTATGTTATTCCTTATTATCTTATATTTTAACCATACCACACTTGCGGTCAAACCTGATTACGGCTTGCTTTTCCCTCATGGAGAATTCCTCCTGAACAACCAACTTTTCTGCCCTTGTTTCAATCAAAGAAAATTTCTTTAGTTTAAAATGGTGGTTAGTTGATGGCATTCTTGCTGAAAAATCATTGCCTCGTATTGCTTTGTGTTGACTGACTTCCTCGAACTGACCCTAAACCGCTTGACTTTCTGACTGACTTTTTCAAATTCCCCAACCTTTGACAACTTGAATATTTTGTACCCATGTTGTTGTTTCACTTTTCTGACCTTTTCTGTTTGGACCTTTACATTTCCCACAATATCTCTCAATTATTGCACCGATGAAACTTTCGGTGACTTCCCACATTCCTCTTTACATCATATTGTTGTTGACATACTCTGACCACATTATGCTTTACTATTTTCCGAAGGTGGTAGTGAGATTTAAAATCCTTTCTGTTTGTATTGAATAAAACTGACATTGAAACATTTTAGACAAATAAAACCCCCAAAAGAAAACGAAATGCAATGATTTTATGAGTTAAGGATAAGAAGAATCCAAAACCGGATGACAACTAAAAAGGAAACAAAGAAAGGAAACTTATCTGACCGGAACAGGTGGCACCAATGGTCATGACATGCGTTCCGGACTAATCATCCCAATTTGTCCAACTAACCAGCTTTCAACTTCCATACTTTTTTGCCCCAGAATTTCCCTCACTTAATTACTTTACCCAAACCTTAACCTTGTTCATCCTGTGAATCCTCGAAATAGTTTTTCCCAACAGAACTTTCTCAATTAACCATTTCTCAACTCACTTTCGCCTCAAGGTACCCGCGAGGGTTTTCACCAATAAAACGATCTCTCATTTATTTTTCTCTCAGCTCTCGTTGCCTTATGGTGCTTGTGAATATTTCTCTTATTTTTTTACTTTGTTCTTCTTGCTTGAACCAGAGTGTTTTCCCTGTCATAAATAACTTCTACCTGCTCAACTTGGCATTTCTCAAAAACTGATCAGAAGGTCTTTCTTTAGACCGTAATGTAAGCTTTTTGATGGGTAAGGAAAGAAGGGTATAAAAGGCTCAGAATTAATTCAAATGGGTTTAAAACTTTCGGAATTCAATTTCTCATAACAACCACAACTTCTGCCCCAGTTTCTTGCTTGAAGACTTTTGAATTTTTATTTGGTAACACTGAACCTCAGAGAGGCTGCCTACGTACCCTTTCGGGATCAAGTCAAACGTAGTTCACGTCATAGAAATTACGTTGTTTTTGTTTGTGATTTTTCTTTTCCATTTCTTTTTCTTTTTTTCTTTCCTTCTTCATTTTTCCTTTCTTTTTCTTTTCTTTCTTTTTCCTTTACTTTTCTTTTCTCTTTTCCTTCCTTTTCTTTCTTCTTCTTTCCTTCTCTTTTCTTTTCTCTTTTCCTTCTTTCCTTTCTTTGTTTTCCTTCCTTTTCTTTCTTCTTCTTTTCTTTTTGCTTTTCATTCTTTTTCTTTCTTCTTTTCATTTACTTGTTTTCGGCACTTGTTTTTCTTAATTGTGCCATTGATTTCGAAAAAGGAGTATGAAGAAAATAAATACGGCTCAAAATGGGTGACAAAGATTAAAGTGTATCATATAGCAGAACAAAATGTCTTCGTCATTTCAATCTTTAAAATATGCCAAGCACAAATAAATATATTCAGAATAAAGAAATCATACATAGTATCTCTTGACCGCATCAGAATTGATGGCTATTTCTACACATTTTCCTTCTACATCCATCAAATATAGTGCACCATTAGACAACACTCTGGTTACAACAAATGGCCCCTGCCAGTTTGGAGCGAACTTTCCTTTTGCTTCAGCCCAATGAGGTAAAATCCGCCTCAATACTAATTGTCCAACTTCGAACTTCCTCAGACGCACTTTCTTGTTATATGCTCTTGCCATTCTTTGTTGGTACAGTTGACCATGACACACTGATGCCAATCTGTTCTCGTCAATCAAACTCAACTGCTCAAGGCAGCTTTTCACCCATTCATGATCATCGATCTCAGCCTCCGCAATGATTCACAGAGACGGGATTTTCACCTTTACGGGTATTACTACCTCAGTGCCATATAGTCGCCCCTACTAAAGTACGAACAGTGGTGTGGTATCCCAACAATGCAAAAAGAAACTTTTCATGCCACTGTCTCGAACCTTCCACCATCTTACGCAATATTTTCTTTATATTCTTGTTAGCTGCTTCAAAAACACCATTGGCCTTAGGGCGGTACGGAGTAGAGTGACGATGGATAATCTTGAATTGTTCACAAGTTTCCTTCATCAAATGACTATTGAGGTTTGCCCTAGTGTCTGTAATGTTCACTTTTGATATCCCAATCCGTCAATGTTCGAATACACAAAATCCACCACAGCTTTCTTGGTTATAGTTTTGAACATTTTAGCCTCTACCCACTTGGTAAAATAGTCTATAGCTGCCAAAATGAACTTGTGCCCGTTTGACGCTGCTGGTTTAATTGGCCCAATAACATCTATGCCCCATGAAAAAAAAGTCCATGGTGCGGACATCGTATGTAACTCTGATGGCAGATAATGAATCAAGTCTCAATGCACTTGGCACTGATGACATTTACGTACGAAACTGATACAATCCCGCTCCATAGTAAGCCAATAACTCCTTGCCCGTAGGATCTTATTTGCCAAAACATATCCGCTCATATGCGGTCCACGGACTCCCTAATGCACCTCACTCATAATAGATGTGTCTTGCCTTGCATCCATGCACCTCAACAGTCTGAGATCTGGGGTTCTTTATATAACACTCCTCCACTAAGGAATAACCCGCTTGCCAACTGTCAAATCGTTCTTTTTTTATCACCGGTGGCTTGTACCGAGTTTACCCCTATTATGATGTATCTATGATGTCGTGAAACCACGGCTCGCCATCAAGCTCCTCTTCTACCATATTACAATAAGCAAGCTGATCACGGACCTGAATCTGCAATGGGTCCACATAAGCCTTATCTGGATGATGTAACATTGACGTTAAATTAGCCAAAGCATAGGCAACCTCATTATGAATCCTTGGAATGTGCCTGAGCTCTACAGACTGGAACCATTGACAAAGCTCATGCAAACATTGCCGGTATGATATAAGCTTCAAATCTCGTGTTTCCCATTCTCCTTGAATTTGGTGTACCAGTAGGTCCTAGTCACCCGTGACCAAGACTCCCGGACACCCATATCTACAGCTAATCCCAGTCCCAAGATATATGCCTCATATTCTGCCATATTGTTCGTACAATATTAACGAAGCTGAGTTGTAATAGGGTAATGCTGACCTATTTCAGAAATAAGTCTTGCTCCTATTCCCACGCCTTTTATATTTGCAACCCCATCAAAGAAGAGCTTCCATCCCGGCTTCTCAACTCTTTCCAATTCATAAATGTGCATCACCTCTTCATTAGGGAAATAAGTTTCCAAAGGTTCATAATCTTCATCGACTAGATTCTCAGCCAAATGATCAGCTAATGTATGTGCTTTCATCACAATTCGTGTCACACAGATAATGTCGAATTCCGTAAGCAATATCTGCCACTTTGCCAGCCTCCCAATGGGCATAGGCTTCTGAAAAATATACTTCAATGGGTCCAGGCGAGATATGAGGTAAGTAGTGTAGGATGACAAATAATGTTTCAACTTCTGTTCCACCCAAGTTAGGGCGTACCGCGTCCTCTCCAGATGAGTATACTTGACCTCGTAACATGTGAACTTCTTGCTGAGATAATAGATAGCCTGCTCCTTCCTGCATGTAACATCATGCTTCCCCAGTACACATCCGAATGAATTATCCAAAACTATCAGATGAATCAAAGGCCTCCGCGATTCTGGCGGGACCAACACATGTGGGTTTGCCAAATACCCATTTATCTTATCAAAAGCCGCCTGACATTCATCAGTCCATTTGACTGCAGCATCTTTCTTTAATAGTTTGAGAATTGGCTCACAAGTTGTCGTGAGCTAAGCAATGAACCTACTGGTATAATTCAATCTTCCCAACAAACTCATCATCTCAGTTTTGTTTCTTGGAGGCGGCAATTCCTGAATAGCTTTGATCTTCGATGAGTCTAATTCCATACCCCAACGGCTGACTATAAATCCCAACAACTTCCCAAATGGCACTCCAAAAGCACATTTTGCAGGATTGAGCTTAAGATTGTACGTGGAAAGCCTTTGAAAAAACATCCTCAAATCCCTGACATGGTCAGACTGCTGTCTAGACTTCACGATCATATCATCCACGTACACCTCGATTTCCTTGTGTATCATATCATGGAATATTGTTATCATTGCCCTCATATAAGTTACCCCAGCATTTTTCAAACCAAACGGCTTGACCTGATAATAGTATATTCCCCACGGGATGATGAATGCTGTCTTTTCTGCATCTTCCTTGTCCATTAGAATCTGATGATAACCCGCGTAAAAATCCACAAAAGAGCCAATCTTATGTTTGGCATAGTTATCAATTAATATGTGGATGTTCGGCAGTGGGAAATTATCTTTTGGACTCACCTTGTTAAGATCCCGATAATCGATGCACACCCTGGTCTTTCCATCTTTCTTTGGCACTGGCACAACATTAGCTGACCAGGTGGGATACCGTGTAACCCGAATGACCTTTGCATCAAACTGCTTGGCAATCTCTTCTTTGATCTTTACACGTATGCTCTTTTTAAACTTCCTCAGCTTCTGCTTGACGGGAGGGTGTGCCAGATCTGTGGGCAATTTGTGAACCACTAAATAGGTACTTAGACCCGGCATATCATCATACGACCATACAAAAATATCCTTGTACTCGAATAATGCTTTGATTATCTCCTCCTTGAGTTGTGGATCCAGATAAACACTTATTTTAGTTTCACGAACATTGTCTTGGCCCCTAGATTAAGTGCTTCTGTGTCATTTAGGTTAGGTTTGGGTTTTTCTTCAAAGTGACTTAATTCTTTACTAATTTCCTCATAGGCCTCGTCATCATCACATACCACCTCATCATCACACTAAATTTCTTGTATTATTATTTCTGAGTTAGATTGACTTTTAAAACTTGGGGGAAGATTCATCATGCATGTCATGTCATTGATATCAGCATAAAAAGAACCATACAGAAAAGAAAAGAAAAATGGAAACAAAATTAGGAATGAAGAAAAAAGAAAAATTGCATTTCATTGAATGTAAAGATAACAGGGTTTTAACTCATCCAAACATATGGAACATAGCAACTGAATTACAAACCCTGGAATAATCCCGGTGAACAAAAGGAAAATAAATCCCACTACCACGACTCCCTCTGAATTGGAAGAGGAGTAGCTTCCCAATTGTTGATATTAGCACATGGTCCGATGTACTGTATATCTGCTTTGCTCGACCCTTCCCCGGCCTCAACCATGTTCACTTCAGCAAATACCCTCTCGAACACCTTATCCAAGTTCCCCTCTCCACCAATCTGTGGACCCGACACCTTTGCCAATAACTACTTTCTGACACCTGTCCTGACGAAGGACCTGGACAGGCATGGAATCGGTTTGGGAAGAACCCAAGCTTTCTTTTTCAATTTACGATCCCTTCTAACATCTGTCACTGCTGTCTTGAACCCCAACCCAAAGGTGTCCAGATTCTTGGACAAAGAAACATGTTGAACAATACCCTGGAGATCAGCCCCCCAGACCTTTTCTTGCACGAACCCATTACTCAGCATCTTTGAAACTACCATGACGGTTGATCTGCTATTCTGGAGAGTGGAATACTTTTACCCTCTGGCACCTTATCCACCGGTACTGCATAGAAGATTTTGCGACAAAAAACACCCACGCAAGTGCACGTGATCGTCAAGTAATAAAGTAGTGAGTAGAGTATCCTTCCCACAAAGACTTGTGATTAGCTTATAACTGATTTAAACCCAATTCCTTTATCTACCCAAGAGATTGTTCACAAAATAGAGATTTGATTTTTTTACTGATTAAACTATGGAAAATTAATCTAGCTAAAATAGGTAATCAAACAAATAGCGATTCCGAGTAACAAACAATAGAGAGTGATATTCCAGGGTCACTGGCGTAATTAACAATCGCGTTGCGTTCTTAGATTTAAATGACTAATTTATCTAGGTTGTTGATTGACAAGGTTAATATTACTCATAAGAATCTGTCGAGTTATTACTCGCCTATTCAAGTCAACTCAATAGCTATATCTTTATGGAATCAAGATTAACAAGAATGCATTTACAACTCCTGTAGTTCAACCAAGCAAGGCAATTGGGTATATGTCTGTCCCAATTGCAAATCCATTCCCAGAGGCCTGGGCTCAAAAACTTGCTCTATTTAATTCTATATGCATCTAAAGTTCCCAATTTCGATTTTAACTAGAGATTCGTAGATAGTACTTCACTGTTAGCTACGCAGCAAAATAGTTAAGAAGATAATTAAATAAACACCCTAATATGATAAACCGACTTTGTCAAATTAAACTTCAAACAACAACGTTCATGTTTTACCCATGACCCCAGTACAATGGGTTTAGCCAATCATACTATTGTTCATCACAATTATGTTCAATTTCACTACAAACAGTTAAAGCAAAGAGAATAAAAGAGGAATTTGATGATCCAAAATACGTGTTGCCTCTCTCCTTCTTGTACTATAATATCCCTAGGTCCAAAATATGGCAAAAGTCCTCAAAATGGCATTTTTACATGTATTTATACCAAGTAGGGTCGGGCACAGACGAAAAAAACCTTTCCTACGTGAAATAGGAGTAGTTGTGTGAAATTTGCACAGTTGGGCCGCAGTCCCATGTGGCGTGATAGTGGAATTTATCTGAGGCTTCAACGTTTGACTTCCAGGCACATTTTGCACTATCACGCCGCACCATGCAGTGCCCCATGCGGCGTGACAGGCCATTTTTCTCAGAGTTAGTTTATTTTGTCTTCATTTAATATCCAGACTTGGCACACGACCCCCAAACACGATCCCCGCTTAATGTATTGGGCTTTTACTCAGACTTCAAAGCTCAAAATTAACTTTTGAGCTCCGGATCGCTTCCTGCAAGGCATAAAACACGTACTAAGTGTAATTTATTATCATTTGAGCTCAAACACACGTGAAAATGCAATCATTGGGATGTCATATCTGTTGGAAATCATGTATATCTATGATATGTGTGCTTTGGTTGTATGAGCATGATTTTCAAGTATAGGTTTTGATGAATGACAAACAATGAAGTCAAGTGTCAAACAACGATATAATATGACAATCAATCAAATGGCGAGAAGCACACTGATGACGGAATTGCATGAACGAGCCAAAGAGTTCAAGACCGAAGACCCAAGACGTAGGTCGTTTTGGCTCAACATTAGGTCATCATAAACATGCATAAAATATTTTATTAAATCATATTTATCATAAACTTGCATCTTTGTGTTAAAACAAAATGATGTTAAAGGTTTTAAACATGTCTTTTAAATCTGGGCCTCAACAATCGATTATTTGAATCCTACAATCGATTATATTAAGACAGTGTGATCTGAAGTTTTTCAAAATAGCAAACAATCGATTGTCTACTTTTAACAATCGATTATTTTGAGACAGTGTGCAACCGAAGTTTTTAAACATCTAAACAATCGATTGTTTTTGTCATACAATCGACTATACTCATAAACAATCGATTGTCATTTTCATACAATCGATTATATTTTGACCGTTCCCACAGAATCAATTATATTTTGACCGTTTCCACAGAATCCTAAATTGATTTTTGAACGTTGAATAACAATCGATTATTTAGTCCATACAATCGACTGTTTAGCCTAAAATCAGGAATCTGTCTTTTGAACGTTGGTCAAACAATCGATTATCTACTCCAAACAATCGATTGTTTGAGCACAGAATCAGGGATTTTATTTGTCAATTAAGCAACGGTCAGCACCACTTTTTCACCTATAAAAAGAGGTCTTTTGAGCTGATTTTAAACACACAACTCCTCCATACATTGTTATACATATTGATCATTTTCAAGCATCATTTTAGAGCTTTTGTTGAGCCATTTGATAGACAACTTTGTGTTGTTCATAGAGCTTATTGTGTATCTCTTTATCCACTCTATTGAGAGAGTATTTGTTGTAAAAGAGAATTGTTTGAGAAGAACATATCTTCTCATTTGTCGGGTTTGCTAAGTACCCAAAGTCTTAGTGGTTGAAGTCTTGGGGTGAGGTATCCTCAAGCAAGTGAAGCCTTAAGGTGTGGTATCCTTGAGCAACTGTAACGGTTTGTTAAGCACCCGTAAGCTTGACGAAGATAGTGGAAATCTCGAGAGAGTCTCTCGGGGACTGGACTAGCCACGGGTTGTGGTGAACCAGGATACATCGGTGCGTTCGTTCCTTATTATTTACTTATCACACTTATTTCATTCCTGCAATTTTTAAATTCCGCAAGTTTACGCTGTTTTTTATTATAACGCTATTCACCCCCCCCCCTCTAGCGTTAAGCGTATATTCTAACAATATCAATGCTAAAACACGAGTTTCTAGCCTAACATTAACACCCCACACTTAAACAATTGCTCGTCCTCGAGCATTTTGAACTACATTGCACCTAGGGATAACCGTTCATCAAGCCCCCTTCTTGATATACCATGCCAAGAATAATTAAAGTTGACTAAGCACCTTATCATAACATCCCACCCTCAAGATTCGACTCAAATTTACCATGCATTAATCCCTCGCCCACTTACTCTAACATAGAGGTCAATGGTATTACCTTTCCTTCATGAATCACATGCCCTCACACAACAAAAGAGAGTAGTTCCACACAATTAAATTTAAGAATATTCAGGAACTTGAGATAGAAAGAATTCACTTACTCTCAGAAATAACATTCATATGCCACAACAGATGCACCATAAGCTTGCTCGTAGTGTACTAATCTACTAACCGAGCTCATTAAGCCTAGGATCAAGTAGGACTTTATTAGGTTGTAATGTAGGTTGCAGGACGGGTAGGAGTTATTTAGATATAAGAATGACTACACCCCCCTAAGCACTTTAATACATACATTTTAACATTTAAATCACATACTTATGTCAAACAAAAATTTTGCCTTCACATCAATGTAAATTACCCCATTCTTCTTTAAGCACACTTACATCAAGAGCCATCACTTATTTTTTTCCACAATAATCCAACTATTTTTTTTTTCAATTCAAGTGGCTCTTATTATTTTAAAACAGTGTACCTTTCTCCTTATTCAATTAGTTCCACTCAAAAGCCAAACCAGCCACCCCACACTTTAACTTTTACAAAGTTCATAATAATTCAAGTGCTCATGAGAGGTGAAAGGGTTTGAATATATGGTTAATTCAAATGGGTAAGGCTTGTAATGTGGTTGCCAAAAGAAACATGATTGTAGGCTCAAAGGGGTTAACTATGATACATAACAGTTAGGCGGGTAAAATATTTATATGGCTCAACAAAGAAACGCCTATACCACTTCCAAGACTGAAAAAAACTACCCTTTCGCTTTGCAAACACACGGGGCAAGTTCTAGACATCAAATGCAATGCACTAAATAACACAAAATCTTACACACACATGGCACATAACTCACTTGGACTCATCACGAAACTCTATTCAAAGCAATTAAGCAAAGTTAAGGTCATACAATTTTAAGGTACATATTGAAGAGTCAAGAATTGATCCTAGGTGTCACAACTAAGGCCCTTACCACTCTCAAGGCACATGCAATCAAGGGAAATTTATCCTCCAACTTAGCTTTCTAACTAACGATTCCTAATTCCTAAAACTAATAAAAATTCTATTATACCCGGTTCAAGCAAAAACCCTTGAAAAAAACCGCGACACAAACAAAAACAAAAGGGGAATTGTTACACTACCTAAAAGAAGAAAAAAAACTAATAATGAAAGACATATATTTGGATTTTCACATATATGATTTTTTTTCCGACTCATCTCCCTCAATAAACCAGTCGACGAAATCCATCGTCGGGAAGAGTCAAACTACATACTTACTTACTAACTATTATAGGCCCGATAGAATTCAGAATTATAGTTTACAGACCAATTATCTAAGAAAGCAAGAAACAACTCAAACAACACAAAATGGAAAATGAAAAACAACGGAAAGTACAAGTACATTCAAATAGGAAGATCCCACCCCAAACTTAAGAGATTGCATTTTCCCCAATGCAAACAGTAAAATCAAGAGTGAAAAGGGGACTCCCTGTGGAGTAAGGCCAAATCATCAGCACCATCGAAGGTGGGCAAATACTCCTCATCATCAGGGGGAATGGAGTTCACATCTTCATCTTGTGGCAGCTGTCCTCCTCTTGTCATCCCCCACCACTGCTGAGTGATAGCGGAAAGTGGGTGATCTTGCTGCAACTCTTCCAAGTCAAACTCCCCCCCAATCAGCCCAAAGGCGCAGGTCAGAAAACATCAGCTGTAGAGTCTCCTCAACGCAAACCATTCTCTGGTCCGAATTAACAGCCGCAGCAGGGGGGTCAATCACTAATGTAACATCAAAGGGCCTAACATGGTAGGACACTGGAATAATCTTGTCATAGTGAAACTTCTCCTCCACGAGGTGTGCTTGCAACAATCGAGTGATCATACTCGGGTAATACAAAAGGTGAGTCCCAAGTGGTCGCACTTTAGCCATATGCTCAAGCATGATTTTACCAAGGTCAACATGCATCCGAGTCAACAATGCGTAAATCAAACACATCTTCAGTTGGGGTACCTCAGTGTCACTGCTCGTCGGCATTATCTTTGCATTAATCAATCGCAACAGAACCCAGGATGGCCGCTGGAAATTTGCCTTCTTCATGTCCCTGTGGAATTCATTGGCATCACGAGTCCATGCGGCAGAAGAGTCAGGACCACATAACAGGTGGCGAATAGCCGAATAGTCTGGTCGACGAAGAAACCTCTGAAAAAGCTTGTGGGAATGTTCGGTGAACCCCATAATTCGTTTGATAACATTGGAGGAGAATGGAATCACTTTATCCCTTACTTGCACTACGTAAACCGCATCCAGGTTGGCTTCAGGTTGCCAGTTGTCATAAATTCTTTAACTAAGTTCACATTCACCGCACCACCCGGACGAAATATACTTTCAAATCCCAAAGCCCGAATGTTTTCATAAATGTCGCCATATTTACGGGCGAACTTCCGATCATCAATACCAACCTCATGGTCTGGGTTGACTGACGGCACAAATGTCTGAAACCAACATCGAGCATGGGCGGGGACAGCCCGTATACCATATTTGCACGCTGGCAACACATCCACATCAGGGTCAATGTGTTCCTATTCCTCCACTACAAGGGCGGGGGAGGTGCCTTTCTCCAACCACGACAGCTACTAGAAGAAACCTCAGAAGAACCAGTGTTAGACAGTTTGCTCAGGCGACGAGACATTATACCTACACAAGACGAACAAAATTTGCCATAACACAAAAATCCAACAAAACAAGACGGGGGAACCACCCCACACTTATGTCATTGGCATGTTCACAAGTAGAACGTATATCAGGGATTCAGACTACCCTGATGGAAGTACGCCACAAGCAATCAACAATTCTCCCAACCACCAACATATAGTACAACTACAAAACTAAGCCCTATGCTAGTTGAACATAGCAACAAAATTAAGAAGCTAACCTATTAACTACCATGAGAAACAAAATAAGTTAGACTAATGCACTACTAACAAACTACCCAAAATATAACACAACACCACACAAGCACAAAGCATGAATCAACTATTCCAATTATCACCTAGCACACATTTTCTCATTGCAATTATTTGTCAAGAACTATAATGACACTTTCAAGGTCATTGAGGCATTTCATCAAACACATGACCTCCACCAAAGTTACCTCATAATTTCAACCTTAATTCTTCCAATGTTACTACACCATCATGCCAAACAACCATCCTACAACCACCAACACACAACAATGGCACCAAGTGCTTCAAATTTTTACAAGTACACCACTAATTATTGGCCTTTAAGGCACTTCCACAAACTTCACCATCACAATTTTAGTTTAGGCCTCAAGACATGGGAAAACATCTTCCACAAGTTAAGCACTAGGAAAACCTAACAATTTAACACCAATCATGGCCCAAAGTAAGCCATTAATTGTAGAAGAACAAAAAGGGAAACAAAACTAAAAACAATTAACATGAAGATACTACCTAGGGTTTAGCTGACATTAAACTATATACTCATTACACTACATTACTTAAAGACACTAGAAGAGAGTAAAAAAGTTACCTTGAGTGTGAATGGAGGGGATGAGTATGTGTGGGGGTGAAGGAAATTGAAGAATTGAAGAAGACAAGATATTAAGGAACATGGGGAGGGTTTTAGGCGTGTGGAGAGAAGTGAAAATAAAAGAAAAGAGTTTGGGGATACCAGTCAAATTTTTAAAAAATATAATAAAGTGTACTGTCGCATCGCATGGTGCGGCGTCCCATGCGGCGCGACAGTGGAGCCATTAGAGGCCTCCAATTTTATCCTTCTTCCAATTTGTACAGCCGCGTCGCATGGCATGGCGCCCCATGTGGCGCGATAGGACAAATTTCTCAGAGTACAATCTATTTTCGACTTTTAGCTTCCGGGTTGCACCCCTGCTCTTTTATGTACTTCTTTTATGTCTCATGCTTTTACCTGCCCAAATCAAGTCTCGTGACTCCTAAATTCTAATAATTCTAAACTACAATTATGGGTTAGTAAGGTTATAAATTGGGTTGCCTCCCAATAAGCGCCTTATTTAACGTTGCGGCACGACTCAACATGTTCTCAAGCATCATTCAAGTCCACTGAGGTCTTGTGACGTGCAAAATCACTGCCCAGTAATGTTTAATTCATTGACCGTTCACCAAAAAGGTTCCCGTTGAGCTCATATCTCTCAATTCCACGGCTCCATGAGGTTTCACGCTTACCACAACAAAAGAGCCAGACCAGCGAGATTTAAACTTTTTGGGAAAAAACTTCAACCTCGAATTGAACAACAAAACTTATTGGCTTGTCTCGAACTCTCGGTGTTGAATGTGCTTTACATGCCACTTCTTAGTCTTCTCTTCATACAGTTTGGCATTCTCATATGCATGTAATCGAAACACCTCGAACTCATCAAGTTGCAGCAACCTCTTCTCTTCAGCTAAGTCTTCAGCCATGTTCGGCTTGTTTATTGCCTAATAGGCCTTGTGCTCAAGTTCGACGGGCAAGTGAAATGCCTTCCCATACACCAATTTATACGGAGAAGGACCTATGGGAGTTTTGTATGTTGTTCGATACGCCCACAATGAATCGTCTAACTTCCCGGCCCAATCTTTTCTATTGGCACTCACTGTCTTCTCAAGAATTTGCTTGAACTCTCTATTTGAAACCTCCACTTGACGACTTGTCTGGGGGTTATAGGCAATAGAGACCTTATGCTTGACTCCGTACTTTGAAAGGACATTGGTCAACTGTTTGTTACAGATGTGTGTACCTCCATCGCTGATCAACACTCTGGGAGTTCCAAAATAGGTGAAGATGTGCTTCTTGACAAAGCTCACCACTACCTTTGCATCATTAGTAAGAAGAGCAATGGCCTCCACCCACTTAGAGACATAGTCGACTGCCACCAAGATGTACCTTTGACCGTTAGAGTGTGGAAACGGTACCATGAAGTCGATTTACCAAACTATAAGATAAGATACAGTTCTTGTACTACTTGATTGACTGGTAAGAAAGAGCCTCTGTAAGAACTGGAAGATTCTTGTATGTACGGTAACCCTCTCTTCCGCTACTGGTGGACTGTTGCACAGAAAGGGCGACAAAAGCAAACTTTCTTAGCGCGCTTTTCAAGCGCTTGGCTTCTGCTAGTGGCGAGGCAGCAAGGCCATGTTGTTCAGTTGGAAGCCTAAGCCAAGAAGGTACGAATGAAGTGACGGGCCCCTTTAGAAGATAGCTCGATCTCATAGATACATATCGAATTCTGCGGAAAGCCGTATTCGATGAAAGTCGTATGTACGGCTTGGAGGGAGTTCTTTCATATCTTTCGAGATCCACCCTATGGATGGCTACCCAGGGAGCTGGTTTCAGATCTGTACTTAGCTCTTACTAAGCAGCCTCTAACCTAAATGAGTTCAGTTGCCTAGGTTAGTTCCTTAAGGATAGTGGGGGCCGAATCAACTGGGTCACCGGTAAAGAACCTCTACTTAAGAAAAAATCATAAGAGAAGAAAGCTGGCAGGTTGGATCCTAGGGTAGATTCCTGCTGTTGAATGATCGACTATCTTCCTCTTTAGTTCTCTCTCTAGTTTATGGCCGCTTCTATATGGTACCAGTTGTTGCTTCATTGAATTTGCTTCACTAATAGGCTCACGCTTCGACTTTGATCGTCAATGGTATGAACACGATACCAAGGCAAACCCATGGAAATACCCCTTATATCAAAGATAAATAGACACTACGTAACTTTATTGCATTGGAAAAGACTATAATATGACTATCCTATGGACCACTCTTGTTCAATCGATTATTTCCGAACAAGGGTGTTCTATTCTGTTGGTAATAATGGAATAATTCTGTTCGTAGGAACAAAGAGAAGCAGATTTATTCTATACTCGATAAGTACCAATAAGCATTGGGGGAGTTGATCCCATTTTCTATGAGCGAATGAGTCCATACTCATCGAAAAGCTCCACTACCAGAATGTTTTGCAGCGGCATCTCATGCTTCTTAGTGATAGTTCCGGTTCTTTGGAACCTGTCACACATTTTAACAAAGGCGTGTGCATCCTTAAACAATTTGAGCCAGTAAAAACCTGATTGTAGCACTTGTTGAGCGGTCCAGTCTCCACCATTATGACCACCACATGGCGAGGCATGACAACTATGAAGTATGGCGCTCATCTCCTGACCAACTAATCTGCATAGAGCCTGTATAAGAATGGCTCATCCCACATGTAGAGCCTCACATCATGCAAGAACTTTCTTCTATTGTTTGGTGTTAGTTCTGGTGATGTCACCCCACTTGCAATGAAGTTTACATAATCAGCATACCACGGGTTTGTGCTTGCGGTGATTGCCAACAGCTGCTCATCAGGGAATGTTTCTTTGATTGCACCCCCTTCAGCCACATGGTTCCAATTTTCTAATCTGGACAAGTGATCATCCACTTGATTCTCTATTCCTTTGCGGTCTCGGATTTCTAGATCAAACTCTTGCAACAGTACGACCCACCGAATCAATCTCGGTTTGGCATCCTTTTTCTTAAACAAGTACCTGATGGCTGAGTGATCAGTGTAGATGATGACTTTGGTCCCCACAAGATATGACCTGAACTTGTCAAACGACCACACTACTGCAAGCAACTCTTCTTTAGTGACGGTGTAGTTCATCTTAGCTGGATTCATAGTTTCTCTCGCGTAGTAGATAAGGTGAAAAACCTTGTCTCTCCTCTGCCCCAAAACAGCACCAACAGCCACGTCGCTTGCATCGCACATCAACTCAAAGGGCTGCTCCCAGTCTGGAGAAATTATAATAGGTGTAGTAATAAGCCTTCCTTTTAGCTCCTCGAATGCCTTCATACGGGCATCATTGAATTTGAAAACCACATCCTTCTCAAGCAACCTTCACAAAGCAGAGGAAAATTTTTTGAGAAATCTTTAATAAAACGACGATAAAAACCTGCATTACCCAAGAAACTGCGGATGCCTTTGACAGATATTGATGGAGGCAATTTTTCAATCATTTCCACCTTTTCCTTGTCCACCTGCAAACCGTCTTTGGACACCTTGTGTCCCAAAACTATGCCTTCACGCACCATGAAATGGCACTTTTCCTAGTTTAGCACCAGGTTAGTCTCTTCACACCTAGCACGTACTTTATCCAGGTTCATAAAGCAATTATCAAACGAACATCCAAAAACAGAATAGTCATCCATTAATACTTCTACAAACCTCTCAACCATATCAGCAGAAATGGCCATCATACACCTTTGAAAAGTCTCAAGTGCATTGCAAAGACCAAAGGGCCTTTTCTTGAATGCATACGTGCCATAAGGACACGTGAAAGTGGTCTTTTCTTGGTCCTCTAGGCCATAGCAATCTGGTTATACCCCGAGTAACCATCCAGGAAGCAATAGTACTCCTGGCCAGCAAATCTATCAAGCATTTGGTCAATAAAGGGGAGGGAAAAGTGGTCCTTCCGGGTGGCATTGTTCAATTTTCTATAGTCAATGCAAATTCTCCACCCGGTGACAGTTCTTGTTGGGATTAAATCATTATTTTCTTTCACTACCACAGTCATCCGCCCTTTCTTGGGAACACATTGCACGTGACTTACCCATTTGCTGTCAGAGATGGGAAATACAATACCTGCATCAAGCCACTTAATCACTTCTTTTCTTACCACCTCTTTCATGGTTGGATTGGGTCGGCGTTATTGCTCGACACTGGGCTTATGTTCCTCCTCCATGAGGATTTTATGCATGAAAAAGACTTGACTAATGCCCTTGATGTCATACATAGTCCATCTAAATGCACGCTTGTGCTCACGCAGCACTCTCAACAGCTTTTCCTCCTGCAATTTAGACAAGTCAGAAGAAACAATAACATGTAGAGTGTCAGATTCACCCTAATTAGCATACTGCAGGTGAGAAGGGAGCGGTTTAAGCTCCAATTTTGGTTCTTCTTCAATCAACGGCTTTAGAGGAGGTCTCTCTGGTCTGTCCAAGGGTTCAAAGGGGTGTGTCCCCTGCATGTATGCACAAGATGTATCAAGGATGTGCATCATCTCCTCGACCTCCTCATCAACTCCCAAACTATCAAACAACATGAGTGCTTTCTCTAGAGAATCGTCTAGATAAACACTTGGGTCATAAATTTGCTCATCAACTTCTACAACAAATATCATGAAGAGCTCCTTATAATGACGGGGAAGCTGAATTACTTTGTAGATATTGAAAACTCCTTCCTCGTCTTTACCCTCAAGATCATCTTGCCCTCTCTCACCTTGATAATGGCGTCACCAGTAGCCAAGAGAGGTTGCACCAATATGATTGGGACTAGCTCATCAACCTCATAATCGAGGATAATGAAGTAAGCAGGGAAGATAAACTTCCCAATCTGCAGCAACACATCTTCAATCACCCTCTCAGTGTGTGCTATTGACCTGTCAGCAAGCTGCAACATCACAGTAGTAGGCCTGGGAGCTCCCAGACCCAATTGTTTGAACAAAGACAAGGGTATCATATTTATGCTTGCCCCCAAATCACAAATAGCATGACCATCATCGATATTACCAATACGCACAGGGATCGTAAAGCTGTCAGTATCCTTAAGCTTTTGAGAAAGCTTATTGTGGACCCTGGACGTGCACTCCTCAGTAAGTGAAACTGTATCGAACTCAGTCAGCCTTCTCTTATGAGCCACTATATCCTTATATACTTGGCATAGTTTGCAATTTCATGAATCACATCAGCCAATTGAATATTCAATTAAACCTGGCTCAGCATGGAGAGGAATTTGCTAAACATGCGATCATCATTTTTCTTTTGCAGTCTTTGGGGAAAAGGTAGTGTGGCCTTGGGTCCTCCCCTGGATCTGGAATTTCAGCATTCATTTTGGCTCATTTGTCACTTTAGGGATCAAGTCTCCCTCAGGCACAGACTTATCTCTCCTTTTCTTGGGCACTTCCTCAAGCTCTCTCCCGTTTCGAAGTGTAACAGCATTCACTTGTGGATTCTTCTTTGTGTCACTGGGGAGGGCGCCAGTAGGTCTAGTGTTTTGATTAGTGGCCAATTGCCCCAGCTGCCTCTCAAGATTTCTGAAGTCAGTTCTAAGCTGTTTATTGTCAGTCCTCATCTGTTGATTTTCACTCAACAACTTCTTTAACAAATCGTTGGTGCTTTCTTCCATATGTTGGGGTGTGATCTGAGGCTGGTTCAAACCCCCTTGGGGTCTGTGCTGATTCTGATTCTACTGATTTCTACCCCATGAGAAGTTGGGATGATTTCTCGAATTCAGATTGTAAGAATTCCCATACTATGCATGTTGATTCGGTGGCCTTTTGTTCTGTTACCCCACATAATATATCGATTCAAGATTTGTAGGGCACATGTCGCTGGTATGATTGTCACCACATAACTTGCGGCAGATAGCCATATGGTGTACATGTTGCATTGGTTATGGTGGCTGCATTGCCATTCGAGCCATCTGATTGGAAAGCTTTGCTAATTCAGCTCCCATGGCTGAAACCTCGTCGATTTCAAGTATTCCAGCTGATTTTTGCTTAACTGCCCTCCGTAAATCACCCACACCCTGCCAGTTGTTATCATTAGCAGTGAAAGTATTCACCAAGGTTTGGATTTCACTGTACGGTCTGGCTATGCAACTACCCTCACAAGCTGAGTCTAGGTTAATATTTGAAGCATCATGTAACCCGTCTACAACCGTGTGACCCAACACCTCGTTTGTCTGCAATGATGAGGACAGTCTCTGAGCAACTTCTTGTATCTTTCCCATGCTTGACGAAGTGTCTCGCCAGCTCGTTGTTTGAACCCAAGAATTTGACTCCTCAACACATTTGTCTTTCTGGTGGGGAAAAACTTGATTAAGAATTTCCTTGCCAGATCATCCCAAGTGTGGATTGAATTTGCAGGCTCTTTGTTCAACCACACCATAGCGTCCCCAATCAGCGAAAACGAGAACAGTGTCAGCCTGACATAGTCCTTGGAAACGTTTCGATAGTTGTATGTATCCGTAATTTCCAAGAAATTCTAAATGTGCCGCTGTGGGTCTTCATGGGGCAAACCCGTTGTATTGTTTCAACTCAAAGTGCCCGGTTATGTTAGACTTCACAATAGCCTGAGTCATATTAGCCAGATTGGGCCTTGAGGCTTCAATCACTGCCCCGTTCCTTATTACCTGCCATCTCAATTGCCTGTGGTTGAACTACTATATCCAACTCTCTTTCAATTCTGGTTCTAGCGTCCACCTCCCTCCTTAATCTGTGAAGTGTTTGTTCAATTTTGGGATCAAAAGGAAGGAGGTTGTTTGCGCTTCTACTTCTTCGCATTCAGTAGAAATTCTTGTATTAGCACAAACAACGTGAACTAATAGTCAAACTCAAATAAATAAATAATAAAATCTCAATTCAGTCAAGTAGCTAATTTCAAAGTCCTCATCAATGGCGCCAAAAACTTGCTGCGACCAAAAAAACCCACGCAAGTGCACGTGATCGTCAAGTAATAAAGTAGTGAGTAGAGTATCGTTCCCACAGAGACTTGTGAATAGACTATGCCTGAGTTAAACCCTATTCCTTTATCTACCCCAGAAACTGTTCACAAAAGAGAGATTTGATTGTTTTACTAACTAAACTATGGAAAAATTATCTAGCTAAAACAGGTAATCAAACAAATAGCAATTTTGGGTAACAAACAATAGAGAGTGATATTTCAGGGTCATGAGCGTAATTAACAATCGTGTTGCGTTCTTAGCTTTAAACGACTAATCAATTTATTTGGGTTGTGGATTGACAAGGTTAATATTACTCATAAGAATCTTTCGAGTTCTTACTCGCCTATTCAAGTCAACTCAATGCCTATATGTCAATGGAATCAAGATTAACAAGAATGCATTTACAACTCCTGTAATTCAACCAAGCAAGGCAATTGGGTATATGTCTATCCCAATTGCGAATCCATTCCCCGAGGCCCGGGTTCAAGAACTTGCTCTATTTAATTCTATATGCGATCTAAAGTTTCCACTTTCGAGTTCAACTAGAGATTCGTAGATAGTACTTCACTGTTAGCTAACCAGCAAAATAATTAAGAACAAATTTAAATAAACAATCCAATATAATAATCCGACTCTGCCGAAATAAACTTCAAACAACAACATTCATGTTTTACCCATGACCCCAAAACAATGGGTTTAGCCAATCATAGTATTCTTCATCACAATTAGGTTCAATTTCATCACAAACACTCAAAACAAAAAGAATAAAAGAAGAATTTGATGAGCCAAAATCCGCCTTGCCTCTCTCCTTCTTGCACTATTATCTCCCTAGGTCTAAAATATGGAAAAAGTCCTCAAAATGGCATTTTTACATGTATTTATACCAAGTAGGGTCGAGCCAAGACGAAAAAAACCTTTCCTGCGCGAAATAGGAGTAGCTTTATGAAATTTGCGCAGTCGCGCCGCATATGCGGCGTCCCATGCGGCGTGATAGTGGCGTTTATCTGAGGCTTCAACATTTGACTTCCAGGCACATTTTGCAATGTCACGCCGTACCATGCGGCACCCCATGTGGCGTGACAGGCCACTTTTCTCAGAGCTAATTTATTTTGTCTTCATTTAATATCCAGACTTGCATACGACCCCCGAACACGATCCCGGTTTAATGTATTGGGCTTTTACTCAGACTTCAAAGCTCCAAATTGACAAATTTAGCTCCAAATTAACTTTCAAGCTCCGGATCGCTTTTTGCAAGGCATAAAACACGTACTAAGTGTAATTCATTATCATTTGAGCTCAAACACACGTAAAAATAGAATCATTGGGATGTCATATCAATGCTAAAATACGAGTTTCTAGCCTAACATCTGAAGACCTAACAAACCCACGACCCCTTATCATCATCAGTCTTTATGAAAGGCACGATGGCATCACTTACACCGCATGTGTTGTCTTCCCCATGTACCACGACCTCTTCTCTATCCCACTCAAACTTGACCATTTAATGCAGTATAGAAGGCACCGCTTTCGTAGCGTGGATCCATGGTCGCCCCAACAGCAAGTTATAGAAAACTACCACGTCTACCACTTGAAATTTCATGGAGAACTAGACCGGACCAACTGTTAATTCAAGTATGACATCCCCCATTGTGTCTGTACCACCACCATCAAACCCTCAACTGCAGACACTATTCTTATAAACTCTGTCATCATCAACCTTCAGCTTGTTCAATGTGGACAAAGGACAAATATTGGCACTGGACCCATTATCAATCAACACCTGAGTGACTAACGACTCATCGCACTTTACTATCAAATATAGAGCTCTGTTATGTTCTGTACCCTCCACGGGCAATTTATCGTCAGAAAATGTCATCCTGTCTACTTCAAAGATTTTGTTCGTGGTTTTCTCCAAATGATTCACCGAAATTTTACCGAGGACATGAGTTTCATTCAATATCTTCATTAGAACCCGGCGATGTTCATCTGAATGTATAAATAGTGAAAGCAACGAGATTTGGGCTGGTGTTTTCCTCAATTGATCAACAATGGAATAATCTTATACTTTCATATTTTTCAAGAACTCCTCCGCCTCTTCCTCCGTCACAGCCTTCTTGACTAATACTGGACCGTCTTTAGCAACCCTGACTTTTCTCAACTCTTCGGGAGCAAAACACCTACCTGAGCGAGTTAAACCGTTATGCTTGCAAACATTTTCTTTGATTTCCTTTCCTTTGTAAGTCACAACTACTTGTTTATACTTCCATGGCACAACTTTGCTATCAATCATGGGTCACTGTACTACCAGCTTTATAAAAACCAGTTCTATGTGGCCCCATTCATAACTACCATGGGCGCACTTGATACTCTTTATACCACTAACTTGACTGGCTCTAGCTTCTTTGCAACAACAGTCGGCCCTTTCCTAACCCCACAACTGGCTTGTCATTTGTCCCTTTTGACTGAACTGTTGGTTTCACACTAGCTACCTTTTCATTCACCTTGGCTTCACTAGAACGGATCATCATGACCCTTTGTGGGGGTTTCTTCAACTCCCCTCCCTTGTGCACTAATTCGATCATTTGGTCTCGTGATGAGGTGACAAGGCGTTTTGATTAATGTTTGGCGCCTCCAGGGCTTGACCTTCAATACAGTGACTATCAATAAGCTCCTGCACCGATTTTTCAACTTCTAGCATTTCTCAGTATCGTGTCCTGGCATCCCTGAACAATACTCACAACTAACCGAGGTTTCTGGGAGGGGTGTTTGGCATTTTGGGCTCAATTGGGTTCAACATTCCCATCTGCTTCAATTTATGAAACAGAGCAGTGTAAGATTCTCCCAGCGGAGAAAATGTTTTCTATTATTGGGACTCTCCAAAAGGTTGGATTGGGCGAGAGATGGCTCCTGGTATGGAAAGCTTGGGGGTTGGTATGTGTTTTGTGGAGGTGGATATGTGCTTTGGGGAACCGGTGCTTGCGGGTGAACCGGAGGCTGGGTATATATCTGGACGTGATGGATAGAAAAATGTGGCTCTAGAGGTGGATAGTAATGTTGTGGAGGGCCATATGGGGTGTATGAGTAATTTGGGTGGTGGGTCTGGGTTGGTTGTAGTAGGGTGGAGGGTTGTTGGAACGAGACAAAGTACTAGCTTCAACTGTTGCAACTTATTCCTTCTTCTTCTTTCCAAGCACACCACCAATGTTGCTTTAGATGGCCTGAGTGGTTGCTTTAATCGCTGAATAGCTCATGATTTTATTGGACTTCAAACCTTCCTCGACCATGGCTCCCATCTTCACCACCTAGTTAAAAGATTTATGGATTGCCATCACCAGGTGACCGAAGTAGGTTGGTTCAGAAGCCTGCAAAAAATAATCCACCGTTTCACTCTCCCTCATTGGGGGGATCAACCCTTGTAGCTAGCTCTCTCCAGCGGAACCCGTATTCCTTGAAGCTTTCCCTAGGTTTTTTCTCGAGTTTTATTAACGACAGCCGGTCTGGGACGATCTCAAGATTATATTAGAAGTGACTGGAAAATGCTTGTGCTAGGTCATCCGAAGTATACCATCTGCTAGGGTCTTGGCGTGTATACCATTCTAGTAAAGACCCACTCAAACTTTGCCCAAAGTATGCCATCAAGTGTTCGTCTTTTCCTCCGGCCCCTCTCATCTTAGTACAGAAACCTCGCAAATGTGCCACTGGGTCGACGTGACCATCATACAAATCAAACTTTGGCATTTTGAACCCCGCAGGTAGCTGAACATCGGGGAACAAACAAAGTTCTTTATACGCCACACTGACCTAATTTCCCAATCCATGCAAATTCTTGAAGGACTACTCCAGGCTTCTCATTTTTTGAAGCCCTTTTTCCTATTTTGGGTTCTTAGACGATTTTTTAGTCTCTGCCAGGAGCTCAAAGTGAGAGGTATAAGAGTAAGGCTCAGGGGCCTTGAAAGTAGGTTCAGGGGGATAGTATTGGTTATCGTGAGTTTGAAACAAAGGCTCGCTGGATGATCTTTGCAATGGGGCGGGTGGTGGTGCCACAAAGACAAGAGTGATGGGTGGAGGAGGGTTCTGTTTGGGTGGTGGAGGTTGAGGACCGTAGGAAGGGGTACCATAACCTTGTGTGTAGTAAGGGAAGGCTAGAGATGAATTGGCAAAAGGAGGCTCCTGTACTTGAACCAAAGGCGGGATATATGATGGATTGGCGAGATACACTGGTGTTGTATGCCCCTGAGACCAGGCCTGATGCATTTCAACCATTTATTGATTTAGTTTACGCATCTCCTCTTTCATAGCGTTCACATCTGTCACCTCAACCTCTTTCGATGGGTCCACAATACAGATATCATATTTATGTCAAGTCATTTTCAGCTTGTTTTTTGATCGGGTGTTGTAGGAATGGGTTGCCGGAATGCCAAATAACTAACCACCTGCCTGGACTCACACATTTAGACAACAATTCCATTAGCGATTAGGTTTTAATAGATTGGATAACTGCATATTGGGCATGAATGCACCTATACAGTTAACCGTTTCTATTATGCATTTGTTCGACCGTATGCGTCATCCAAGCATTTTCTTGGTTCCAACTGTAAGCTTTCTCTTTTCTTTTGTTTTCTTTTTCTTTTCTCTCTTTGTTTTCTCTCTTCCTTTTCGCATTCTATCCCTTTTTGTTTTTCCACTCTTTTCTTTCTCTCTTTCTTTCTATATTTTCTTTTCTTCTCTCTTTTCTTTTCTTGTTTTACCGCTCCTTACTTTTTCTCTTTCTTTTTCCATCCTCTCTTATTTTTCTTCTCATTTTCTTTTTTCTTTTTCATTGGTTACGGTCAAATCCTATGGAGATTGCTTACGTATCGTGATCCCCCACGAATTAGACGAGGCATAGTTCATGAAAATAAGTGCAAAAGTAAAGGAACAATTTTTTGGGAATTTTCAAGTTTTCATGACTACAACACTCTATTACAAACTAAACAATTTGAAAAGGAAAATAACAGACTCCAACTAAACTCAAATATAGACTCCAAATATACTAGCATACTCTGATGCAAGAAGAAAACAGACAGACGAACAACAAACTCTGAAATGAAAATAACAGACTCAATCTATGAATACATTAGTTCTTGGAAAGTGGGTGCCCGCGGGGCATCGTTGGGCCTCGCCGCGGGCTTAGGTGCCAAATCCTTTTCAAGTTGCTCTAGCTCATACATGGTTCGCTTGACATAAATCATCACTGCCGAGAAGAAGTTTGTGCCAGTCATGTCTTCACATGCTTGGCATCTCCTAAGGATGGCATGGGCAATGGCCTCAATCTTGTCTCTTGTTCGACCCTTTTCTATAAGCAATTGTCTTATTTGATTATTGCGAGCCTATAACACCTAAGAATCCTGAAGATGCTGATTTTGCAGCCGTTGTATATATACTTCCATTTGAGCCAGCAGATCATAGTAGTGCCAGCTTTCAGTTTCAAAATCTTTGGCTTGCTTAGCCGCTTTGTCTTCAAGGGTGGCCACCTTTCTCTTCAAATTGGCAATGGTTTTCTCATGATCTTTCTTCAATTGTTGCAAGTACTGAGTACGCTCTTCAGCTATTTTCGCCCACTGTGCCTTGAGTCCTGTTATGGTATTTTTGGATTTTCCCAAATCCTCCCGGCACTCACTGATTTCCTTTTTCAGCCCCTTTATCAGCCGCTCATCCGACCTACTCCTTTGCTGGTTGCCTGAAGCGATCCTCATTTGTTGGATTTGGGCCCTAAGCGCCTCGTTCTCTTTGGCTAACTTGTTCTTTTCTCCCCTGGTCAGCAGCAACTTTTACATTGTTTTCAAATTGCAGGTTCTCAATATGTTGCTTTAGTTTGTCTATTTCTGCCCTGTAACTTTCTTCTTTTGCTAGCCAACCCCACTGTTCTTGCGAATCATCCGTGAACTGCTGGACATGGGCTAATTTAGAGGGCCTCTGATAAGTTTGGAACCTTTTCCCAAACCATGCATATACCTTGGGCCCACCTCGCCTTTAGCTAAATTCCATACCATAGTTATGGGGTCAAGGAATCCGTATTCATTCCACAACTTACAAATTTTATCTTCCGGGAAGGTGGCTCTCAGACTTAACTCGATGAGATGTTTGCTCAAATCCTCATCTTTAGGGACAACTTGGAACCTTCCCAGTTGGCGTAGTACCCGATGGGGGGCATATGGTTGGATGCTTCGAATACCCTTAAAAAATAGCATTCTCCCGCTGCCATGTATACAATCTCGGTAATAGGTAATACCACCCGAATTCCCACTCGATTTGATCTGCCATTAGTGACCTCAATCATACAAACCAATCTTCAGTACCCTTGAGGAATACAACACCTGTTACCCGCTTATAAAATTCTTTAACGCAGCTTAAACTAGACAGCCCATAGGTCATATACCCCACTCGGTGGTAGAGATGTTCTTACATCCACAGCTGAAGTAATAAATGGCAACCTTGGAAAAAACCTCCTCCATCCTTGCTCACGGTCAATGCTCGGTACATTTCTGACATAATCAGGGGAACTATAGTGCTATCAGCCCTCTTGATTGCAACATCAACCATCTCTGCCAGACATATCTCTATTTTCATATCTTCTTGTGGACAAACCACGATTCCCAAGAATGCCGTTATGAATGCCAAGGTGCGTCTTGCCTCCCATTTACTTCTGTTTCCAGCATGAGCAAGTCCCAAATTTGGCTCTTCGAAACCCCGAGGAGTACCATAATGCTGATATAGGAACTGAAGTGCGCACCATCCTCTCGACAAATCATCATTTTTCACAGTCCGGCTAATATTTAGCAAATCCAGGATCGGTGCAAAGATACCGGCCTCCGTGACAATAGATATTGACCCATCAGATTTCCATTCAGCCCTGCATAACCCGCAATTTCCTATAGCGTGGGTGTAAGCTAAAAATCTACAAAGTGAAATACATTGTTGTTCGAGTCCCAAAATGGTATTAAAGCCTCGATGACATCTGACCTTGCCCTGACATTTAGTAGGTCGACGAGACCTCTCAAGATTCTGAGTGTTATTTCTCTGCAACCTTCGTCCAAATCGTTCCACCACATATGGAGCTGGAGGGGGACCTCGCTAAAGACAGTGAGGGGTTTGTTTTCATTTGTGCTTATCCTGCACATTTATTATGGTGATTAAGCGAAAGAGTAAACTTTATTTGATTCAAAACAAGATTGACTAATTTCATGTTTTTCAAATCAAAAGAAAAAGACCCGATTTCTTGGTCACGGCCTTTTAGTACTTCATAGACGAAGACTTTAAGGTTGTGCGGATTAACTGGTCGAAATCCTAAAAATGACCAATGGCGGCTGTTTATGCAAAATTAGCCTTCCGGCGTTTCTTTTGGGAATATTCCGCTATTTCTGACGAAAACGGCATCACCCGACTTATTTATGATGATAATTCAAATTTTAATATTTTCGGGCTATTTTTGCAAAAGGGGATGTTGGAACCGATGAAGGTTTCTTACGTATCTCACTTCCGGTGAGAATCAAACCTGCATAGTTCTGGAAAATTCACCAACTATTTTTGAAAACAAGATCTTTTTTCATTTTCTTTTATATCGAACAAAAAAACTATTTTCCTTTTCCGTTGGCAAATAAATTATTTTTTAAAAACAAGAAATCCAAAAAATAAAGACTTTTTTCATGGCAAAACTATTTTTTCTTTTCTATTTCTAAAAACAAATTAAGCTAAGTAAAAGACTATTTTTCGCACATTTTCCTTCTTTTTTGGGTAAAACAAACAATTTTACAAAAATAAAATTTTTTCCTTTTATTCTCCCAAAATTTTGGCAGAGCTTCGACAGTATTTGGGCATTGGTTTTTCTAAAATAATCAGCTAACTCTCCAACTGCTATTTTTCTCTTTTTCTTAATTTTTCCAAAATTTCTAACATTCTCGAGATTCAGAAAAACATGCTGGTCCGAAATAAATAAATGCACAAAACACAAGTAGGATGCATCAAAATAGTGTTTTCCATTTCAGGTTGTTATTCCTAGATGGACCTGACATCTGTGTTGAGTCCCCTAGGTTAAAAATGTACATGATGCAAATAAGCGTTCCTACTAGGGATCTGGCATGAGGTTGAGTTATTCTAGGTTCAGAACCCGAGTGTTTTTTCTAGACCTGGCTTACCCGAGCGGACAGCTCGAGCCGAGAGGGGGCAGCGTACCGGGAATACAAAAGCTTCACCAGCTTTGCAACTTATCCAAACCTCATTCTAAATTGGGAATTAGACACTATACAGAAAAGAAGTCACACGAAGTGCACCCTTCTTCATGAATTAGAAGACTCAGAGAGGAGACGGGTTTCGGCATAGTTTACATACAGCTCACAAAATATCAAAGCGGTAAAAGCAGTCAATCAGCACATTCGGCACAGATCATATAACAAAATCAGATAAAGCCAACACAACAATTATTCTAAGCTCGAATTCTTGAACCCTGAACAAATCCCCAGCAGAGTCGCCAGAGCTGTCACACCTCCTTTTTCACTACACCCCGCAAGGGCATAAAGGAGTTTTTCCACTTAAAGGACAATCAGAATGAGATTTAATTATTAAAATTTCAGAATCGCCACTTGCATGATTTATGGTGTCCCAAGTCACCATTTTTAATCCGGAACTGAGGAAAAATATGACTCTATCTTATGGTCCGTGAACAAAAAATCCAGATAAGGAATTCTATTAACCCGAGAGAAGGTGATAGGCACTCCCGGAATCCATGGTTCTAGCACGGTCGATCAACTGTTGCATTTAGCTTATTATCCAATTTAATTAAATGAAGAACCTATGTGTCAATTTAACCGCTTTTATTCAACATGCATTTTTCAAAAAGAAAATTGAATGTCGTTTAAAGCGTGCTTTAGGAACGCGTCACATGAAATGAACCCGCAATCCTAAGCGCACTCTATTCAATATTTTGGGATTTGATTTGGGTCGCATGAAATGCACACCCGGGTTTAGGAATGTAACTTTATTAAAATCGCGCCTAGAGTAGCTAACGTGTTACTATCTTTTGGGAAGACCTTGAAATTTGCTAAACAGTCCGTCCCGAACTACTAAGTATTTTTTTAATCAACCATTTATTGAGTGCCCCGCAATTTTGTATTTTTATTGGGCAAGGTCGTCTCTCTTTATTTTAAAAGGGCAAGCCTAAAAGCAACTATGGTTTCCTAGTTGTGTTCTGTCTCTAAAAAACCATAATTAATTAAAATTGTTCAAACACTACTATATTTAGGTCCTTAACTCACATTCAAAATTCAGCAATGCTTTTGGGCCTCAAACTCAACCCAATAAGGTAATACACAATGACATTCACATTGGACTTCAATAAACAGCCTTGAGGCCCAAGGTTATCTGTCAGATTCAAAGCTTCACAGTCAAAACTTATCCAATCGATGCCCAGGCTTAATATCCAGATCCACGCGTGTGTTTTGCATACATGCTCAATTCATACATTTGACAAACTAATGAACTTATTCTGAGACTGTCAACATCCAATTAATTACACATTAAGTGTATAAACTAAATGAGCCAATCAAATTTTGAAATTTCCCGGCGTACTTGACTTTATGTAACTGTCAGCACTATATTTCCAATTTTAAATAAACTCAAACTTTATGATACTTTTATTTTGATTAAGTTACTATCACTAACTAGCAGCCTACTCGAAAATTAAGCCACATAATAGAATAGACTTTATTAATTGTTGTGGTGAAACAATCCAACAGCTTAACCAATTCTAATTTACCAAACTAACAGGGCGTTAACATTGATTATCGCAGTTCAGTAGTCCCTAAATAATTACAACTTGAAGATAAAAACCATTGCTAATCTAAACTATTATGCTAACCTATCATGAAGTTATTTACAACTAGTACTCAAAACTCAAAAGCTCATATACATAACAATTAACAGTCCAATCAATACAAAATAATTTAAGTCCACTTATGCATCACAAGCGTGTTGACAATGTTCACAACCAAATCACAGAAAATTATCTAAAGTATAACAGGGTTTACTAAGATAACAGATCCACAGTAAAGACAGGCTTCATTTTCATTTCACTTTTCAATAGGGGATACTACATTGGAATAAATCCTGAGATGTGTACCTGGAATTGAATTGAAATGAGAGAAGGAGAAATCAGCAATATAGCACTAACGAGCAGCAATGAAGTTCCAGCAGTATAGAATAGTAAGAATAGCACTGAAAGGTATTAGAAAAACCCAAATAGAACCAATAAATCTACTCCAATCAGCACCAAAATGCCCAGGGATAACCAGGAAAGCAGTACAATCAATAGGCTAAATCAAAACAGTCTCAATTAACCTAAATATCTTTGAAAATGAATCAGCACACACTCAGCAACTACAATACACCAAAACTAAATCAAAATATGGCTCAATTGGACTTAGGGCTGTTCGAAATCAGTGTATATACTTCTAAAACCTCTGAAACCTGAGCTTAGGAAAAACTAGAATTCCAATGGAATAGTAACTACTTTTATGTTGCTTTTCTATTAGATTTTTCTATTGTTTTTGAAGTTCTGAATTTCAGTTTTTAGATCTGAAAACAAAATGAAGAGAGTGTTTGTGAGGGGTGATTTTTATGGCTGAAAAAAGGACACCTACTAAGCAAAATGCCTCCCTTTTAGGCACCAAGGTGAATTATTAGATTTCTAGTATTTCTTTTAGGCCCCTGTTCGATTTTCAATTTAATCCCTTAGCTTGTTGGCTTGTGACACAAGCAAGTATGCACTTTTTTTGAAATTCTAGTTTACCCCCATCTCTAGAAGGTTCTAGTAGTTTCAGATATATGCTACACACTCCCAAGTCTTACCAATTACCTGAACTACCCTTGAATTTATGAGAAACTACCAAATGACTCTATCTTTGCCCAATCCCTTAACTATGATTAATTATCAACTAAACCTAGTCAACAAACATCTTCCAAAATAAATAAAGAATTGAAACATACATCAAGGAATGATTCGAGCCAAACAAAATTAAACAATTATCAAACAAATTTTCCAGTAATGAGCTGAATCTAATAGAAACCTACTGATAATAAAACCAAGCTAAGACGTCCAGGCAAATGACAATCTAATTAGGCCATAATCATACATGGAATCAAAGAAAAATCTACAGAATTCATGATGAGAAAATAAAACTATCATGCAAATTAAACCAAAATTAGCCTATATGAAACTAAGAACAACTAAAGGAAAATTAAACCAATCGAAAAACTTACTAATGGACTTGGGATATACTAACTCTTGGTTCGAAATTCGAACAGTCCCGTTGTCAATTGATCACCGGTGACGGTAGAAATATCATGAGGAAGGTGAGGAAAATCCCATAGCACCGATTTGGTGAAGGTTGACGAAATCAGAGCTTGCCGAAAGTTTTCAAACCTAAATTCGAACAATTCTACCCATAGTTGAAGGACGGGGTTAAGGGGGTTCAATAGAGGATAAAGAGAGGATACTGTGGTGTTAATTTGGGGCTGTTTGGCGCACCGGCGTTGTGGCCATAAAACTTAAAACGATTATTCGACAAGCTTCGGCATGATTCAAAGGAAACCAATCATGGATTTGGGTAGAGGAAGAAGGGGAGGACCTGGAGTGTAATTTTGGAGTCGATCGAAGCAGGTGACGTTTACCGCCAGCGGCGGCTCCGGAGGTGTCACAGGTTCAGTACGAGAAAGACAATATTGGTCGTTTATGGTTAATAGGAATTAGAACAATTTTATTTAAATGGGGGAAAGGATTGGGGCCATTGGATCAAAGAAATTGGATAGCCAGGATTTGAAGACGCCAAACGACATCGTTTGGTTCTAGGGGGTTGGACCGGGTTTGGGAAATTTTTGGATTGGGCTGGAGACTGATTTGGGCATGGATCACTTGGGCCTGGCGGATTGGTACAAAATTGGCCAAAATTGGTCTTTAATTAAAGCCACTCCCTTTTGATTGTTTTTCCTTTTATTTTGTATTTATATATCTTTTTTTATTTTTGTTTATTATTTTTTTTATTTTGTATTTTTGTATCATTTTTCTGATTTTATAGAGATGCCAAATAAAAATAAAAATTAAACTAAAACTAATCAATGCATAAAATTTTTTGAAATTATTTCATGACGATCTCACAATTAAAACAATAAAATTCAAATTTTTTGTTATTTTTTTCATATTTGTCTAACACGAATTAACCCCTAATTAAAACTAAAATATGAAATTAAATCCTAAACAAATGCCAAGTTTTTTTTATATTTTTCATATGAAAGAACATGCACAAATAAAATACAAACAATTATCAGGAAATGGCACCAAAATTCACAAAAATTGTAAAAAAATTTATTTTGTTTGAATTTTTGGGAATAATTCATATATAGGGCAAAAATCACTTGCTCATATCTACCGATCATGAGCACCCTTATTACCGTAAATCTTTTCCGAGTAATTACGATAATTTATTAGATGCACTCTCCCAAGCTACGCTAGATGGCTTTTAATACAGCTCACTTCATATCGCACCCAAGGCTTCATTATCCCTAATCTCGCCTTTAAACCCTTGGTTATTGATCCCTCATATACTTTGGGAGTGGTGTTGTTCAACAATTACCTAAATATGCACTCTCTCCCGAGTTGTGCATACTAAATGGGCACAGCTAATTGAGAGCTCTTCAACCAACCACAATATAAACGTGGTTGAACAAACAGAGAAAAAACGATGGCTCAATTATATAGAAACATAACAAGAATTTATCCTACAAAAGGTTCTATCAAAACTCTAGATAACAAATTAGCTATTCATAATAGTATGTAAAACTACAATACTAAAAGTCATAACCAACAATGAAAAATAGGAAGAGGAAGGAAAAACTCGTAGAAGAATTCTCCGCCTTGCTCCCAATGTGTCCTTGCCTCTAAGGGTGTTGTCTAACCCTAAAGTAGTGTCTTTTGCCTCCTTAGGCCTATTTTTTGTCCAAAATATGTCCCCTCTTCTTCAAAATAGGCTTAGGACCTCTTTTATACAAGTTGGAATAGTGTAGGGCCGAAATAACATTGTCCCGAATGAAATAGGACTTCTTTTTTACGCATGGAGCGGCGCGGCCGCGGCAAAACGCGGTAGGACCACAACCAAACAAGCTCTCTGATTTTCTGCCGCGGTCACGATTTTCGACCGCAATTTTCACCCTATTATGTTTGGAATTTGGAAAAACGTAAAACCTCCTTGAGTCTTTGTTTTGCTATTTTATCATTCGTTGATCCCCGAATACGATCCCGGCTTAATCCCTTGGGCTTTTACTCAGACTTCAAAGCTCCAAATCACGTGAATTCATTCCATAACATCTATATAGCTTGGAATAACTCCTACATGGCATAAAATACACCATTAACGCAAAACACTAGCGATTAAAGCGCAAACTCAACTAAAGTGCAGTAAATTAGAGTGTAATAATCGACTAAAATACGCAATTATAGCCTATCATCGTATACCTATTGAAAAAGTTCCTTTTTTGTTTAGATTTCTGGAATATTGTATATATTTTTGTATTTCATTACCTTATTTGCTACCTCATTCATGAAATTTTCTCTCACTCTTGTATCTAGTGTTGCTAATCACGCTAAAAAATAGAAGGTGATTTTTGCATATGATTCTTTGAGAGAAAGAACCCTATCATTTGATTTTTTATTTTTTTTTAGCTAATTTAAGTAAGTCTGTAACTAATAGTTACAGATTGGTAAGTTGAGATTTATTTGGGATATTTATGTAACTAATAGTTACAGCATTTAGGCCTCATTTTGGTACGCCCGTGTTGCTGTAATTTAAAAAAAAAATCTCATAAATGCTACTTCTGTATATAAGAAATTGTGTTCATGGGTGTAAAATAAAATATATATATGTTCTTAAAAAAGAATGAATATTAATTCTATACAGTTAATACAAGAAAAAAGAAGTTGTCCTATAAAAGTTCTTCAACTTAAAATTTCTTTTTGAGTTACATAATTTTATCACTTTCTTTCTATTTTTAGCAAGATTACACAAGCCTGAAAGATTTAAGAACTCTTGTAAAATATGTTTTGGATAGTTATTTTCAAGTTCATCTGAAAAATACAAATAAGGTTAATGAACCGAGAGAAGACATTTTTATATATCTTTATTCTATTTTAATCAAAAAAAATATTACTAAAAGAGTTTCTCTGAGCAAGCGACATTCTATTTTTTTGAAAATATATTTTAGTAAAAAGAGTACTCCTAACTTTCTTTTAAATTGAAAAGTCAGTAATTTAGTACGTCAATTAAGTATATCTTTTGATCATATTTTTATCGCTATGATAAAAGTACAGTAAATCATTCATGATTTTTCACCGAAGATAATGTATAACATTCATCAAACTAAAACTTCTACTACTAGAAATTAGACAAAATCTGATAAGGAAAATCGATCAATTTTGGTCGGCTAAAAAATAGGCCAAAAATCGATCAAAGTTTTCAGATTTTTTTTACGAAACTAATCAACTTTGGTCGGTTTTCTTTAGTCCAAAAATGTGGGAAATTATTTTTGAGTGCAGCAAATTTTATTTTTCAAGAAACCGGCCAACTTTGATCGAGTTTTGCAATTAAAATAAATCAAAATTAATATTTAAAAACTGGCCAACTTTGGTCTGTAAATTCGGCCGGTCATTTTAAGAAACACACCAATTTTGATCAATTATTTTCGTGCGAAAATATAATTAAAGAGTATAAATAAAAAAATAAGACAATATTAAAACAAAATACGCCAATGGTCTTGTGGTAGAATAACATCCTGTCACAGTATATACTTTGATTCGATTACACATGGTGAATCTTTTGATACATAATTAAAATACTGACCAACTTTGATCGGTTTTTTAATATTTTTTTAAAATTTAATTGACCGGCCAACGTTGGTTGGAAATTTTTGACCAACTTTGGTCGGTATATTAAAACGATCATCAAAATACTGTCCAAGCATATTTGGTCAGCAATTGGCCATAACCGATCAAAGTTGGTCGATTTTTTTGGTTGGTATTTACCAAATTTCTAGAAGTGTTCAAAAACTTTTTGTATCTTTCATATTTAATCTAAAAAGGGGATAATACTTATTGCTGTTATAAAATAAAGATTGTAAAGTAAGACAAGTATAGAGAGAAACTGTTATATTATTTGAATTCAAACTGATGTACATAATGAACTGAAATCTCTTCTATTTATAGAAGAAAGGAAGCTGATATGTAAGCTGCTACTACAAGCTGTTGTATAAGCTGCTACGCAAGTTGTTGTGTAAGTTGCTACTGCAAGCTGCCACAAGCTGTTGTGTAAGCTGCTATTATACCATATATGGATATGAGTGCACTTGAGAAGAATGAGACATGGGAGATTGTTGATTTACCTCCTGTAAAGAAGACTGTGGGATCTAAATGTAAATGGGTATACACAGTGAATTTCCAACCAAGTGGGGAGATTACCTATCTAAACTTCTCTAGAAAATTCTTCCCCTCGCTGCTGGTCTTTGAACTTGCAACTGCTATCTAAGTCTTTCCTAGCTTTCAGCAAGGCAGGTCCGCTATAAAGCCTACTGGCCAGAAAGTCTTTAAGACCTAGAAAGCCGGTTAAAAGGCGGGTAATGTTTATCCATAACCGGATACTGAAGTGATAAGCTTCTTCATGAGGCTTATTTTCAATAGAGTACTAAATAGATAAACATATTTATGGCAGAGTCCTATATGGATAAGCTTCTTGAGGAAGCTTATTTACAACGTATATTAAATGGACATCCATAATATAATATATTTATAACACTCCAGTGATAATGTGCCTTATTAAAACCTTACTAGGAAAAATCACGTGGGAAAAACTATCCTAGTGAAGGAAAAAAAGTACATACTAGTAATACGCATTGCTAGGTGCCTCATTAAAAACTTATAATGAAAACCCCATAGGAAAAAACTTTAGTAAGACAAAAAGAGTGCATTGCGTATTTTACTCTCCTTGATGATAACTTTGTTTCAAATATTTGAGTCTTCGCATTCCAATCTTGTATACCATCTTCTCAAAAGTTGAAGTTGGCAAACATTTAGTGAATATATCTACTAGATTATCACTTGAATGGATTTGTTGCACATCAATAACACCATTTTTCTGAAAGTCGTGTGTGTAGGATAATTTTGGTGAAATTTGCTTCGTTCTATCTCCTTTTATAAATCCTCCCTTCAATTGGGCTACACATGCAACAATGTCTTCGTATAAAATTGTGGGTCTTTTTCACATTCCAAACCACATCTTTCTCGAATAAAATGAATTATTAATCTCAACCATACGCATTCCATACTTACTTCATGAATAGCTATTATCTCAGCATGATTTGAAGAAGTAGCAACAATATATTACTTTGTAAAACGTCATGATATGACAGTACCTCCATATGTAAATACGTACCCGGTTTGTGATCGAGTTTTATGGGGATCAGATAAATAACCTCCATATGTATAATCAACAAGATATGCACTATCTTTGTTAGCATAAAACAAACCCATATCAAAATTTCCCTTTAAATACCACAATATATGCTTAATCTCGTTCCAAATCTCTGTGTAGGAGAAGAACTATATCTTGCTAGTAAATTAAGAGACAATGGTATGTCAAGTCTTGTAGCATTAGCAAGATACATTAATGCCGAGTTTTATGGGGATCAGATAAATAACCTGCATATGTATAATCAACAAGATATGCACTATCTTTGTTAGCATAAAACAAACCCATATCAATATTTCCCTTTAAATACCACAATATATGCTTAATCTCGTTCCAAATCTCCGTGTAGGAGAAGAACTATATCTTGCTAGTAAATTAAGAGACAATGCTATGTCAGGTCTTGTAGCATTAGCAAGATACATAAGTGCACCAACTGTACTGAGATAGGGTACTTCGGGACCAAGGAGTTCCTCGTCCTTTTATAGAGGTCGAAATAATTCTTATTCACTTCAAGTGATCGAACAACCATTGGTGTACTCAATGGGTGCGCTCTGTCCATGTAAAGGCGTTTAAGACTTTTTCTGTATAGGAAGATTGATGGATAAAAATCTCATCTGCTAAATGTTCAATTTGCAGACCAAGACAAAGTTTTCTCTTTTCAAGATCTTTCATCTCAAATTCTTTCTTAAGATATTCAATTGCCTTTTGGAGCAAATTCTAGAGTTCCAACTAGATTTATGTCATCAACATAAATAGCATGTATAAAAAATCCTAATGTCATTTTCTTTATAAAAATACATGGACAAATAACATCATTTATGTAACCTTCTTTCAGCAAATATTCACTAAGGCAATTATACCACATGCGCCCAGATTGCTTTAAACCATACAAAGATCTTTGTAATTTGATTGAATATATTTCCTGAGATTTTTCATCAGGCATTTTAGATCCTTCAGGAATTTTCTTATAAATTTCATTATCAAGTGATCCGTACAGATAAGTTGTAACTACATCCATTTGACGTATTTCAAGTTTTTCATGTAGTGCTAAACTGATGAGATATAGAAATGTTATGGCATCCATAACAGGTGAATCCTTGTGAGAATCCTTGTGCAACAAGGCGAGCTTTGTATCTTTCAACATCATTTTCGTCATTCATTTTTCGAGCAAAACCCCATTTATGACCAATTGGGTTTATACTTGCAGGTGTTTGGACTACTGGTCCAAAGATCACTTTTTTAGAAAGTGATATTGATTCCTATTGAATTACCTTTCGCCATTTTGGCAAATCAGATCTTTGTCTACATTCTTCGACAGATCGGGTTCAAGATGTCACGACCTAAATCCACTAAGGGTCATGGTAGAGCCGGACACCGCTGTCAGGCAAGCCAACCAAAATGCTTAATTAAATTCTCGTTTAATTATTTCTGAAAATACTTCTTTTATCTGTTTAAAACAATACATAGCGAATTTCTCCGAATAAATAAAGAAATATTTAACAACTTTTAAATTTTCTGAAGAAGCTCAAATACATCTCAGAACCCGGCGTCACAAGTACATAAAAAATTTCTAAAGAAAAATCGAATAAAGTACAACGATTGTGCGAAATACAATTGGACAGAAAATAAATAGAATCCTGAGAGACACTATACTAGCTACGGGTCCCCCGAGGAAATACAGTTCAACTAATCTCCGTGTAAACCATGCCGCTATGCCACTAAGTCACTAGCCACACATAAACCTGTGCAATAAAAATGCACAGCAAGTGTAGTATGAGTACTAAAATCAACGTGTACTCAGCAAGTATCCTGTCTAATATCGAAGAAGTTGAGACGAGAGGTCGACTTCAACGATTGCTAGTGGTCAAATAATAGTATAATAAAAATGCGAGGATATTATGGATTTATATAGCAGTTCTAACTCATGAAGCCGAAAAACAGGTAAACAGATTTAACAAATAATAAAGAATTTTCAAGATTTAATTTTTTATTATCTTCGTCAATTTATATCGGGCCATAAAAGGCAATATCAACATTTAAAATCCTCAGGCAAACAATATAAGCACATGCATATCATGCCGAGGTTGGCGGCACGCTCTAACAGAAATGTAATATGTGCAATGCCGAGGGTCGAACGGCTCTAACTATGTATGCATCTATTTAATCCACCGAGGCGTTCGACCCGCTCCAAAATAAACACAAACAGGTAGACAACCAAGAAGTCCACATAGAGAATTCTCCAAAGAAAGCCAATCCTCTTTTAGCAATTTAAGAAAAATAAAGTTTAATCAGTTTAGAAATTCATTTACTAATTCAATGTGATCTAAGAAATTCAAGCTGCCAATAAGTTCACAAATAATCCAAGTATAACATGCTCTTGGGTCCTAAACTATCCAGATAATACCATAATAGTAGCTACGCACGGACTCTCGTCACTCGTGCGTACGTAGTCCCCCACTAATAGGAGGACATAACCTATTATTTTACCTATGTGGACAATTCCCTCTTACAAGGTTAGAAAGGAGACTCACCTCACTTCGAATATCCATAACCGGTATTCCACGCCCTTCCGAAGACCCGAATCAATGCTAAATGCTCCAAAACTAGCCAAATAGCGGGAAAACCAATGAAAATACACCCTAGTACTTAAAACAATTCAATTTATGTAAAATCTCAACTCCGCTCGAAAGGTTGACAAAATCTCCCTCGTGACCACGTGCCCGGATTCCGAAATTTTTCGAAGATAAAGTTTACTCACAACCTCAAGAACTCAAATATATAATTGGCTCTCAATTTCATGTCCAAAAACGTGGTCAAAATCTAAGAATATAAATTTCCTAGGTTTTCTTAAAAATTCCAAAATTTCTACTAATTTACATGATTTTCCATGTTAAATCTAGATATAATCCAAGAAATTAACTTGCAACCGGTGGGAATCACCTACCGTGACATGGATGATGAAAATGGAGCTCCAAAATCGCTCATATATCGGCTCCTATAGAGGAAATAAGATGGAATGAGCCAAACCCATTTCTTTAAACTTATACACTGCCCAGACAAGTCTTCTCACGTTCGCGAAGAAGAAAATTTCCAAAACCCATTTTCCAAACTCTTCTCAGATAGCCTCTAGTACAATAGCCATAAATTTTTGCACAAAACTCCAAATAATAAATGGTTTAATGTTTTGAAAACTAGAAACCAGGATCTACAACTTTCATGTTTTGGTTATCTCCCAATGCCTTAGAGATTTTGCGATATAAGCTGCCAAAGTCAGCCCTATGCAATACAAATTTCTTCTTCATCTTTCCGGACCCCGTAGTATACCAGACATAACTTTTTTTACACAAATCCAAACTCTAAATGGTTTATGTTTCTGAAAACTAGACACAAAGATCTATACTTTTAGTTTTGGATTATCTCCAAGTTACTTATAGATTGCAAGATATGAGCCTCTGAAATCAGACATGTGCAGCAGAGATTTCCTTCTTTGCGAACGCGAAGAACATAGTCCCTGAGGCCAAATTCTTCTTCGCGAACGCGAAGAACAACACTAGATACCAGCATCAACCATTTCAAAACAACCCGAAATGATCCAAAACCACCCTGAAACACACCCGAGGCCCCCGGGGCTCCGTCCAATCGCACAAACCAGTATCATAACATAACACGGACCTTCTCGAGGCCTCAAATCGCATCAAACAACATCGAAATCATGAATCGCACTCCAATCCAAGCTTAATGAACTTTAGAATTTCAAACTTCTATATTCGATGCCGAAACCTATCAAATCACGTTTGATTGACCTAAAATTTTGCATACAAGTCATATTTGACATTACAGATCTACTCCAACTTCTGAAATTGGATTCTGAACCGGATATCAAAAAATCCACTTCCAGTCAAACTTCTCAAAAATATTCAAATTTCTATCTTTAACCAAACAACTCCAAAATGACCTACGGACCACTGAATTCACTTCCAATTTCGCTCCCAGCTCCAAAATACCATAGGGATCTACTCCCAGCCTTGGAACCTCGAACGAACATCGATAACACTGAAATGCACTTCAAGCCAACTTATGAAATTTCTTCCAAAATGCTAACTTCCACAATAGGCGCCTAAACGCTCCCGGGTCACCCAAAACCCTGATCCGGGCATATGCCCATGTCTTAAATCATCATACGAACCTACTGGAACCTTCAGATCCCGATTCCGAGGTTGTTTACTCATAAATCCAATCCTAGTTAATTCTTTCAACATTAAGCTTCCAAAATGAGAGCTCTCTTTTCAAATCAACTCTTAACCTCCCGAAATTCAATTCCGACCATGCTTACAAGTCATAATACCTAAAACGAAGCTGCTCATGGACTCAAACTGCTGAACGGCACGCTAGAACTCATAACGAGCGGTCGGGTCGTTACATTCTCTCCCACTTGAACATACGTTCGTCCTCGAACATGCTGAGAACTACAATGAAGTAGTATGAAATCACTGCTTAACACCTCATCCACCTTTTCGTGCTACCACAACTCAGTTGGGCACATTAGCTCGATCAATTCTGAAAATATTCCCATTTATTCAAGCAAATAAGCCCTAGAGCCCAATTCCAACATCTAGAATTCTCTGCCAGGCCTGTTTCCAACATACGAACAGCGTATCAATCACCACATGATGCATCAGAACATGATTGTATACCTTTTCTATATTCATACCTTTAACCGCTTTATTCACAGGACCATAATAACATTCGCTAAGCACATAGTCAAAATTCCACCAATCTGATGCTCTCATTGCACCTCATGACATACACAGGTCTTGCTCTAACTCTTACGATACCGCCACAACGGACGAGATGTGTAGAAATTCATAACCAACTGCCGAGTCAACAAATCATCGGGCCTATACTCCTGACAAGAACCATCATTTCATTCATAGCCGAATAATTATCTTTTCTCCTTAATATACTTCATATAATCAGATTGCGTTGACCCTAAATTTAATAATCTTGTTTTACCCAGTACAAACTGCTATGGAAATAAGCCATCCCGGACATGATAAAAATTCTTATATAGTGCTACAATGTGCGAATAGGCTACCGATTAGAATGCGATACAAAAGGAAAACGACTCTGAAAATGAGATCCAACTACTCTGCTCGCGAATCATACATGCGGCGCGACAACATACTAAACAGATACCCGCTCATGAATCATACTTGCGTCGCGGGCTCACAACTAGTACAAGCTTTCCTCAGAAAAATAGGAAACAAAACGCATAAAAATAGATATGGGAAACTGTACTGAACATCACACTGTTTTGGAGCGCAATCCGATCCAAACAGCGTAACCATGGCGGTGTGCCACCCGATCCACATAACATAACCATGGCGGCGTGCTACCCGATCCATATAACATAATCATGGAGGCTTTCCACCCGATCCAAATAACATACCGATGGTCACGTGCCACCCGATCCATACGTAGAACTCACATAAGGAGATGTGCATCGAACTAAATTGCTCATTACAATAAAATACCGAATTTCGGTCACAAGCACGCTAGATGCATAATACCATTTCCCTGGGGAGAAATATAACTCTATAATCCACAAACTCGATCACAACTGAGGTGCGATATACGATCCAAATCTCAAGAGCAATCATCCTCATATAACATCATCTCAACGCGGAACCTCAACACAAAAAAAATCACCAAACTGCCTCATAACTTGCACGGCGCAATACATCATTACATGAAATAGCTGACTACGAAATAACACCCCGACCACCATTCCATAAGGAGCGCATTGTTGAAATGAACACATCTGGCCTGATATAGAGCCCATATTCACATTTAAACCCATCATCCGACCTCAAGTCGATTTCTAATCGTACCAAACTATGCTAATAACCTTTCAAAGGTTCATACTAATTCCCTTTTTTTCATAACACATAAGAAAAACCATCATAACCAGAGTAATCCTCTATAGTCAACAACCCATTAGACTGAGTGCTCTCCAGGCATCAATTCTCAATATAACGTCATCACCACAATCTTCATCCTTAGTTTAACTTCTTCAATCAACCAAGTGACTACACGCCACACTCATACAACCTTCCCATGGGACACTCTCCCACAACCTTCCGCATTAGATAACCGGTTTGCACATCCGTACCACCGGTCACACTAACGTTGAAAAGCGATCAACAATACACAAATCGCTACTAACTTCAAACCTTTCGGAAGATCATCCTTCTCGAGTTGTCGACATTAGAAACATTGACTCCATCCTGAACCATCGCACCCCATGATATCTAACAGTCATTTCTTCAATACTGGCCTGCAATTACCAAGTCTTGTTACCCCATCAACCTAAATCTGGACATTCTCAAACCGATTGCCTTTCCCCTTCCGGAAATAAAATATCAAATCTCTAGATCATGCACTGAGTAAACCTCCCTTCATGTTATTCACTACCCCAACACACAGCGAACATCGTAACAATACCGCAGAATAATCATTCATAAGTTCCATGGAAACTTGTGCCTAGCCTGAGAGCTCTCAGAAGTACTGCTACTGGGCTAAAACAATAGAATATCCTTCCACAAGGCGACGATAATGGCCCAATAAAATATACGGGGGGAAACACCATGCACCACATATGAAGTACCATTACGGTTATTCAATTCTCGATTTATACCATGTTATCAAGACCCAAATCCACTAAGGGTCATGGGGGCGCCGGACAGTGCAGTTAGGCAAGCCAACCAAAATACTTAATTAAATTCTCGTTTAATTATTTTCAAAAACACTTCTTTTATCCGTTGAAAATAATACATAGAAAATTCCTCCGAAAAAAATATAGAAATATTTAACAACTTTTAAAATTTTTGAAGAAGCCCAAATACATCCAAGAACCAGGTTCACAAGTATATGAGCAATTTTTAAGAAAAACCAAATAAAGTACAACGATTGTCCGGAATACAATTGGACAAAAAATAAATAAAATCCTGAGAGAGACTATACTAGTTGCGGGTCGTCTCGAGGAAATACAGCTCACCTAGTCTCCGTGTCAACCATGCCGCTATGCCACTAAGTCACTAGCCACACATAAACCTGTGCAACAAAAATGCACAGCAAGTTTAGTATGGGTACGAAAAACAACGTGTACTCAGCAAGGGTGGAACTTTCTTGTCACATAGGACTCCCGTTGCTAACCTCCACTTCATCCACCCCACCCCTATATGGTGTGTGACATCATCGTCGATCTCCCCGCTCCCCTGAATAACTGACCCAAGGTACTTGAAACTACCCCTCTTAGGGATGACTTGAGATTCCAGCCTCACTTCCAGCCCCGCTACCGTCGGCTCGGCCCCAAATTTGCACTTCAGGTATTCTGTCTTCGTCCTGCTCAACCCGAAACCTTTAGACTCAAGGGCATGTCTCCAAACCTATAGCCTCTCATTGACACCGCGTTGCGTCTCATCAATTAGGACTATGTCATCAGCAATTAGTATGCACCATGGAACCTCCCCTTGAATATGATGTGTTATGGCATCCATCACTAAGGAAAATAGGAAAGGACTGAAAGCAGACCCTTGGTGCCACCCCGTAACAACCGAAAAAATGCTCGGCGTCGCCTTCTACTATCCTAACTTGAGTCTTAGCTCCATCATACATGTCTTTCATTACCTTAATGTAGGCTACCGGGACCCCTTTAACTTCTAAGCAGCTCTATAAGACCTCCTCAGGAACCCTGTCGTACGCTTTCTCTAGATCGATAAACACCATATGGAGATCCTTCTTCTTATCCCTGTATTGTTCCGCCATCCTCCTAATAAGGTGGATCACTTCTGTGGTAGATCGCCCCGGCATGAAACCGAACTGGTTGTCTGAAATAGATACTGTTCGTCGCACTCTCATCTCTACCAGTCTCTCCCAGACTTTCGTGGTATGACTCAATAATTTGATACCCCTATAGTTATTACAGCTCTGGATATCGACTTTGTTCTTATATAAAGAACCATTATACTCCACCTCCATTCTTCAGGCATTCTATTAGTGTTGAATATAACATTAAATAACCGAGAAAGCAATTCCATGTCTGCTCTACCCACACACTTCCGAAGTTCAACCACAATTTCGTCTGGCCCAGTGGCTCTGCCCCTTCACATATTACGCATTGCCTCTATGACCTCTTCGACCTCAATGTCCCTACAATAACTTAATTCATGGGGGCTATTGGTATTCCTCAACTCACCTAGTACAATATCCTGATCCCTTTCTTCATTTAGAAGTTTATGAAAGTAGGTATGCCTTCTCCTCTTAATCTGGTCATCCTCCATCAAAACTTTGTCGTCCTCATCTTTTATGCACCTCACCTGGTCCAGAAAAATCCAACTTAAATAACATTAATTATCAACATTACAGCCTAACTTAGCCCGATCAGGGTGTCACAAGTCACGAGCATCTAGGAGTATATTGATTACAATTTCAAAGTCTACAATACATAGAGTAAAATTTGGAAAATCAAGAAGAAGAAGAAACTCGGTGCCGCGAACACAGCAGTCCCCTTGCTTAGCTATGATAGCAATACCTTCAATCCGCTTTTAACCCGCTACCGGGTGAATAGTACCTGCAACTGCATGCGAGGTGCAGGGAGTAAAGTGAGTACTTCCAACTTAATGGCAATAAGAGCGAATAATACCTGAGCAGTAAGAAAACACATATGAGCACTCCAAAATGCTATAAAAGACTGTGCAACCCTTTTTTAAAAAAATAATTGTAAAACCGTAACACCGAGGAAATCCTTTAGAAAATATCAAGCTCATTTAAAAATCTCCTTTTGAAAATATGCCTTTTCAACAGTTACGAAAAATATTTTTTTCAACGAGTAGTAAATAACCAGAACTCCGCCCCTCGGGCTCAGTATCAACCTCTCAGTAAAGTATCAGCCCCACGGGCTCACTCCAACTTACAAGGTACAACATCAGCCTCTCAGGCTCAACACTCCTTAACATGTAACACCAGGGTATCTGGTCAACGAGGCAAGTAGTAGCATGTGTGCCAATGATGTGTGGGTTTCTAAAAATTATGCCACGTAGTGCAAATAGGAATGAATACATGAATGCAATGCAATGCACATGACCGCTGCGGCGCGCAGCCCGATCCATTTGTGTGCCCTACGCTCACTGGCGTGTGTACAGACTTCGGAGGGGCTCCTACAGCCCAAGCGCTATAATACTACATCGTGCAATCCGATCCATATAATATACTACTGCGGCGTGCAGTCCGATCCATGCATGTATATGTATATACTACTGCGGCGTGCAGCCCAACCCATATCTCAATCCATAAATGCACACATATCACTGCTGCGGTATGCAGCCCGCTCCATACTCAGTCCAACAATGAACATAAGCCCCTTGGGCAATAGTAAAATAGCAGTTCTCAGCTAAAAAGTCAATAATATATCATTTAAGTTTTCATATCTTAAAAATGGCTGAGTTTGCAAAACAGTATTTAAAACCTTGGACTGAGATCAAATAATATGCAACTTAATACAAAACAATGATATCAATCCCTGAAGGATTCAAATAACCGACACGAAGCCCAAAACATGACGATCAGCCCAAAACATGGCGATTAGCCCAAATCATGATAGAATCAAGTAGTTTTCAGTCAATCACACAGTAAAATTAACAACTGGGACGGACCGAGTCAAAATCCCCAACGGTGCTCAACCCCACGCTCATACCTGGCGTGCAAGTCACCATAATACAACACTATGATAGGCAAATATGGGGTTTCAAACCCTCAGGATATCATTCACAAGTATTAGTCACCTCGAACCAGCAAAATCTCAAGCCTACGACGCCTTTGCCCTTCAAATCGGCCTCCACGCGCGTCGAGTCTAGCAAAAAATAGAGAGAATACATCACAATATGCAAATGGGACAATACCCAATCGAAAACTATCGAATTATAGCAACAACCTCGAAACTAGCAAAACCCGAGCCCCAAGCCCGCTTCTCAAAAAATTACAAGTTTTATATTACTGGATTTCTCGTCTCGCCACGAGTCCGTGCATACCAAGAACTCCCAAATCTGAGCTCAAATGACCTATCAAATCCCAATTTGAAATATAAAAAAATCAAGCCCTAGTTCTTCAATTTTAGGGTTAATCTCTTGAATTTAAAGGTAGATTTGACAATAAATACGAGGTTTAAGTTCAAAAATCTTACCTCCAATCGATTCTCCTTGAATCCCTCTTCAATTTGCTCTCCCAAGCTCCAAAATTGCTCAATAATGGATGAAAATAACATAGGCTCGCGGATGAAATATTATTAAAAACCCTTCTACCTAGGTGCTTTACGCTATGCGATCGCATAAAGTCCATTGCGATCGCATAGCACCAAAAATCAATCTCCCAGAATTACCTTATGCAAACACAACAAATCCTACGCGAACGCAATGACATCCCAAAATACTCTATGCGATCGCACACACTCTCACGCGATCGCATAGGACAATTTATACCAAAATTTACATTGTGCGATCGCATGAAACACATTGCGATCTCATATAACAACCAATCACCCCTCATAATTCCGATTATGTGATCGCATGACACTCTGCGATCACATAGAGAAAATATGGTCTGCAATTTTCCTGCTGCAATTATGAAACTCCAAACCCCCGATAGCCTTTCGAAATCACCCTGAGGCCCCCGAGATCTCACCCAAAATCACAAATATGTTTTATTGCCTTATTCAAACTTGCTCGAATAATAAAAATACTATCATTAACATCAAAATCCTAAAATATCATCAAATCGAGGCCTAAGTTCCTTTAAACTTCCGAAACTCGCATTTGATCAAAAACCCAACCAAACGATGTCCGAATGACCTGAAAATTTACAGACATATAAAGAATCACCTAACAAAGCTGTTGAAACTCTTAGAATTCTCTTACAACCCTCGGATCAAAATCTCGGCTATCAACCGAGATTCGCCAAAATTCAAACTTCGCCAATTCAAGCCTAATTCTACACCGAGCCTCCAAAAATAATTCCGATCACACTCCTAAGTCACAAATCATCCCCCGAAGCTAACCAAACCACCGGAATTCACATCCGAGCCCTCTAACCACATAGTCACAAGCTCCCTTCTAAGATACTATGCGCCTCATTTCCAACTAAAACCAAATCAATTATATCCGATCAACTCAAATTATTGAAACATAGAATAATATAATATGGGAGAAACGGGGTGGTAACTCGCTTGACAACATGCCGGGTCGTCACACTTACTGAATACAATTCTTCTGATGTTTCTGAGGTTGTTAGTCCATTAGACATTTCACATAAGTTGCATTCTGGTCTTGGTGATTTGATGCCACAGCCTGACAAATATAGGAGCTTGGTTGGGAAAATGAATTATTTAACTCATACTAGGCCAGACTTGTATTTTACTATCCAGCATCTAAGCCAATTTTTACAGCCCCTAGAATTCCTCACATGACTACTACCTTACATGTTCTGAGGTGCTTGAAGGGCACTTTTGATCATGGGGTTGTTCTTAATAACTCATCTGATTTCTCTTTGTTTGCTAGCTGTGATAGTGATTGGGCTGCATGCCCAGCCTCTAGGAGGCCTGTTACTAGATTTTGCATATATTTAGGAGGCAACCTCATTAGTTCGAAGTCTAAGAAGCAGCCTATTATCCTTTTATCTTCTACTAAAGCTGAATACAGAGCCATGATTAAGGTGGTTGTAGAATTGGCTTGAGTTGTCAGGTTATTGGTTGATCTGGCTGTCCCTTTTGCTACTCCAGTTCCTCTGTTGTGCGACAGCCAGATTGCGATCATATAGCCAACAATCCTGTATTTCATTAGCATACTAAATATATTGAAGTTGATTGTTACTTAATTATTACCAAGTCATCTGATGGGCTCGTTTCCTTGTCTCATGTTCCTACTTCTTTTCAAATGACTGATATTTTTATTAAGTCATTGACAGGTTTGTAGCATCATACCTTATCGAGCAAGTTGGGAGTGTGCCCACCCTACAACTGGAGGGGAGTGTTGGAGTTACTTGACAATTGGACATCATGTGTTGTAGATAGTTTAGCTAGTTGGGCCACATGCCCATTCTCTTTATTTATTTTGATCCGATTTTGTATTGTTTGTAATAACAGGCACACTCTATAAATAGGCCTTAGAGAACTTTCTGAACAACTTTTGGCATAATTTTCAATACACAGATTCTCTCCGTCATTTTTGCTCTCACTTCTCCCTAAAAACCCTAACCATGGCTTCATCAAATTCGGTTAATCTCTAAGTTTAAATGATTCAAACGTCCTAATTTTAATTAAAACAAATGAAACCTTCTTTTTGAAAAATATTTACTTGAAGTTGAAAAGAGAAGGTGTTCAAAACTGGAGCGGAAAAGTGAGTAATTGGAAATTGCTTTGTGCTTGTGTATGAATTGTATTTGAATTTCTTTTATTTGTTAAATTTGAAGTTTTGTGAATGAAATATTTATTTGAATTGAAGTATTTTCAATTCATTATTTCAATATTTCATGTACATCTTAAATATTGAGCTAATATATCTGGTGCCCGAATGGCTAAGTTTATCATTTTTATCACATGAAAAAAAAGGGAAAAAGGCTAGATATATCCCTGTACTATTAAAAATTATCTACATATGTCCTCCGTTATACTATCGATCTAAATTTATCCCTCCAGTTAGCAAAGTAATCAAAAATACCCTTTTTTAGCCGTGCTCTACCATGGCAATCCAAATCCTACATGATCTCTAGCATTTGGGGTAAGGTGGATACTACGTGGCATGCCACATCACCATCTTCTTCCCCTTTCATTTCTTCTCAGCAAAAAAAATGGCCCATTTTATTCCAAAAACAAAATCTGAGAAATGTATAGATAATTCTTTGTCATTCTCAAAAAAATCAAATTAAGCAAATAAAGATTAAAGCCTTCTCTGTGAGCTCATTTAATTAACCACTTCTCCTTCCACTGAGCATAACTTTATTTCCCAAATCTTTATTATATATTTAGAAAAAGAAACTCCCTACCACTATAAGTCAACAAAACATGCAAAGTAGTAAAAAAGACTCATATCTTCTAATAATTGAAGCTGTTGGAAGTAAAGATGTAAATGTTTACTTCGATGGTTTAAATCGGTCAAGAAATACATGTGTCATTAAGCTTCAGGTATAAATAAGTATTGAGCAAATTTGGTTCTTTAAACTTGTATCAATCTCCTCTCACAAGAAAAAAGCTTCAAATAATCTTGTCATTGAGTTTTGTGATTTGTTCTTTAAGTCTTTTAGAAATCATTTATTCGTGTTAGATTCCGAAATTAACAGTAATTTTATCCATTTTTAAAAGAAAATGAAGTTGGAACCTCCATTTCAAAGCATGGAGGAAAGAAATGGAAGGGGAAGATGGTGAGGTGGCATGCCGGTTCCACCTCACCTATATGCAAGATCATGTAGGATTTGAATTGTCATGGTAGAGCATCGTTAAGGGTATATAGTACTAACGAGAAAGGTAAATTTAGACCCATATAACAAATGACATATATAGACAATTTTTAATAGTACAAGCCTATATCTAACCATTTGCCCCTTGAAAAACAACTATACTTAATTTTACTTTCACCAGATCTTCTATCACATGTATTTGGTAAAGCGCGAAAAGTTTTAAAAGAATGTAATTTTAATTTTTCCTTTCTTTTCTTCCTAATTTGCAACCCCATAAACCCTAACTAAAATCCAGAAGAGAGAGAGAGAGAGTTGTTGTACTTACAGAACAATGGAAACAGATAGGAAGGATGGGCGAACAGCGAACCAATTGAGACCGTTGGCTTGCACTCGTAACGTTCTTAATCGGGCTCATGGCTCTGCCAGTTGGTCTCAAGGTATTTTATATCTACCCTTTGAACTCTTGCTACATTTTGAGCTACAGTTCTAATTTCTCTTCGTTTACTTGTGGTGAAAAATTTAGTACTTCTTTTTAAATAATTAACTGTCGACTTTGAAACAAGTTATTCGTCAAGTGAAATATCACTATCAGGATGTGGCCAATTTTGTTCTGTGGAAGTTAATCTACCACACTTAAAGTGGGATGAAAGAAGTTAAAAAGATTCTATTGGTGTCTGTTGAGCAATTTTTCGTATGGTTTAGAGTTAGCTAATTTTGCTCATTCAAAACTGATTTCATGAGTTTTTGTATCACTTTGTTCTTCTCTCATGGTTAATGATACTCTTGTGTTCTTGGAATTGCCTTATTTAATTTTCATTTAAAGTTTGATTTCATAGAAGTCTTGAGATGGGTTTGTACTTGTATAGGGGAGACAAAAGTTCTTGCCGCTGTTTATGGACCAAAGGCTGGAACAAAGAAGAACGAGAACCCGGAAAAGGCCTGCTTTGAAGTAATTTGGAAGCCAAAAACGGGGCAGAGTGGTGAGTTACCCAAAATGCAGTTCATTATTTCCAAGGTGCTTGGTATGTGATCAAAGTTTATCTTCAGAATAGTTTCTTCTTGCGGAGAAACACACAGCCAAAGTTACTACAGATGCTTGGCACTACTGTTATTTGAACTTTCTAAATTGGCCTTTTTCATGCACTTCTTGTTACTAATTGATGAAAAGACAAATTGGTATTTGATATTTTCATTCATAAATTGTTTGGTGTTTTTCTCTTTTGTTGCATTGTATGTCTGACGATTGTAGGATTGTTTTTAGATACCTCCTTGGTATTTGATAGGGATGTAATAATGGGGCATAATCGCAATAGAAGATTCTCCCTTTGTAAAAAGTTCACTATCTGTGTAGGTAAAATGGAGAAGGAGTATGAGATGATTTTGAAGAGGACTGTGCAAAGCATTTGTGTTTTGAATGTTCATCCAAATACCACCACATCAATTATCATTCAGGTGAGACAGTCTAAAAGTAAAGAGGAAGTTCATTCCATAGTCATTTGTTAACCTTGCCTGCAATAATTAAGATTATTACCTTGTGGTTTTGCCAGTTGTTTTACTGTTAGAGATTTGTATGTCAGTAGACAATGTAAAGAACTTATAGTGTAAGACAACCTAAACTATTAAAATGGACCAAGATGGATATGAGTATTCTTATAGCTGACTCCGTCTAGCTAAGGATGGAGTTGTTTGTATTTGTTGTTGCTGCTATATATGTGGTTTTAACTCTTCATGTTGGTGGTGGACGAGTGGTTAGCTCTGTACTGTAGCTGTAGTCTGGATAGAGAACTTGAATTTGTTCTTGAATGGAATAGTAATTAACACCCCATGACTTACAGCTCTTACATGTTTACAAAGATTGCAATTGAAGGAAGTCAGAAGGCAAAAAACTTTCTAGGTCAGTAATAAAATTTTGGACCATCTCTTTGTATAAGGTGAATAATTTCATTATTATTGGGGAAATTCCGGTATACAAGCAATACACCAAAAAGTAGAGCCCCTTACAAGAAGACACGAGTCTCTACGAAAGTCATCTATATACAAACTGGAAACTCAAGGGTGCACTAAAAGGAAGCTGGAGACATCAAGCTATTCCCCAAATAAACAGGATCTTTCCCTACCCCTCCGAACGCCTTTCTATTTATCGCCTTCCAAACTACTCATATAAGAGCTAGAGGAGCAACATTCCATGCTGATGGTCTTCTTTTCCTAATTCACTGAACAATACTTCTTTACTATGCTGAGCATCACTCATTGTTCTCCCAAGAAAATGTTGATATTTTTCATGCAGGCTTGTATGAAAATACTGCTCAATATTGCACTGGAAAATTTCAAAGATAATAAAACAGAAGCAGGTTGTTCTGTGTGAACAGTAACAAGCTTAAGAAGATGAAGAGCGTACCATTAGTGAATTAGAAATCTCGAAGCGGAAGGTAAAGCACAGTAGAAAGATGTTCATTGTAGCAGTTGCAGTTGTTTAAAGAGAAGAATAGTAATAGGAAAATAGGAAGAGTGGCAGTAGGAGAAATGTAGGGAAACGGGCATATGATATCCCTCTTTACAAGGGATCGACACCATACAATTAACTCAAAGCATATTAGGCTGTGATCTGATTCAAAGAGCATAGTACAACACATATAAAGAGGATATGGTACTTAGTGATGAAGACATAGTAACTCAAGAAAAAAAGACATAGTAACTTAGACGTCAGTGGTTATGAACTTATGTTACAGTCACTTAGAGCCCAAGTCTGCAGTAGGACCTCTAAAAATCCCTCTGTTTCAGTTTTGAAGGATTAGAGACAATTGGGCAACATAGACGCATTGGGAGTGACGGGGCTCGAACCCGCAGCTTCCGCCTTGAGAGGGCGGTGCTCTGACCGATTGAACTACAATCCCAGGAAAATTAGGTGCATGAATATTATTTCTTTTGTATTTATCTGTCTTTTCACTTTGTTTCATCATTTAGTCTATTAAGTATGAAACCTGAAGAGCAAGTTCTAGCCACTTTATTTTGGGGGTTAAAAATTATTCGCATCAGTATGCTATGATATTGGAATGCAGGGTACGCATTGGTGAACATTAAGTTTATTTCCATCTAAGACAATTGTGTTGAGGTTTTGACATCGTAATATCAGATAGCTTGTGAGTTCAATGTGCTTGCAACTTCCTGACATAAAAGTAGTTTTGGTCTTTTGGGTATTTCTATGCATTGTCATTTTGTTAGCTCTTTTTTGTTTTGTTTGCGAAGTGTATATATATCTGTTTAATCATAATGATAGCTCCAATCAAACTGAAGTAGTTAATTTTTATGCAGGTTGTCAACGATGATGGAGCTGTATCCTTAGTCATTCAACTGCTTCTCTTGCTACAGTTTAGATGATTTACACTCTGATATCTGAGAGTGCCTAGGGATAATGGGAAAAGAGTTCTCATCAATCTGAATAAATCATCAACAACAACTACAACAACAACTATCCAGTATAGTGCCACAAGGTGGGGTCTGGGGAGGGTAATATGTAGACGGGCCTTACCCCTACCCGGAAGGGTGGAGAGGCTGTTTCCAATCGACCCTCGGCTCAGTGAAGGCAAGAAAAAAACAAAAACAAATACAAAAACAAAAGAGTATTAGTAACTCCAGCAGAAATACAACAACAACAACAACTACCCAGTATAGTCCCACAAAGTGGGGTCTGGGGAGGGTAATATGTAGACGGGCTTTACCCCTACCCGAAAGGGCAGAGAGGCTGTTTCCAGTCGACCCTCGGCTCAGTGAAGGGAAAGAAAAATAAAAACAAAAACAAAAAAGCATTAGTAATTCCAGCAGAAATAGCGTAAATAATTATCTAAACATAAGAAACATAAATAAAATAGCATGCAATAATATCATACAGTAACTACCATAAATAATTACCATAAAGGAGACACAAGCCAAAACACAAATCATCTATGAATAGCCCTGCCAAGCCTCACCCAACCCCGGGTGAGGAGTATGAAGAACTCTAGGAGCCCCTCTCCTACAACCCTGGACCTCCAGACTTTCCTATCAAGGGTCATGTCCTCGGAAACTCGCATTCTAGCCATGTCATGCCTAATCACCTCTGCCTAATACTTCTTAGGTCTCCCTCTGCCTCGCCGAACGCCGATAATCGCCAGCCGTTCACAACTCCTCACCGGGGCATCAGGACTTCTCCTCCGCACATGCCCGAACCACCTCAGCCTCGCTTCTCGCATCTTTTCATCCACAAGGGCCACCCCCACCTTCTCTCGAATAACTTCATTCTTAATCTTATCTAACCTGGTGAGCCCGCACATCCACCTGAGCATCCTCATCTCTGCAACCTTCATTCTCTGAACATGAGAGTTCTTCACGGGCCAACACTCCGCCCCATACAACATTGCAGGTCTAACCACAGCTCTATAAAATTTCCCCTTGAGTTTATGTGGAACTTCTTGTCACACAGGACTCCTGATGCAACCTCCACTTTGACCACCCCGCTCCTATTGGATGAGTGACGTCCCCGTCAATCTCTCCGTCCCCCTGAATCACCGACCCAAGATATCTGACACTGTCCCTCTTGGCGATGACATGAGATCCAATCATCACGTCCCTGCCTACTTCGCTCGGCTCGGCGCTAAACTTGCACTCCAGGTACTCTGTTTTAGATCTGTTTATTTTGAAACCTTTAGACTCGAGAGTTTGTCTCCATACCTCTAACCTTTCAGTAACACCGACCCTCGTCTCATCTATCAAGACTATGTCATCAGCAAATAGCATATACCAAGGCACATCCTCTTGAATATGTCGGGTTAGAGCATCCATCACCAAGGCAAACAAGAGAGGGCTAAGCGTCGATCCTTGATGGAGCCCCATAACCACTGGAAAATAATCTGAGTCGTCACCCACCGTCCTAACCCTAGTCTTAGCTCCATCGTACATGTCCTTGATTACTCTGATGTAGGCTTTCGGCACGCTCTTCGCCTCCAAGCACCTCCATAACACCTCCCTTGGGACCTTGTCATACGCCTTCTCCAAGTCGATAAGCACCATGTGGAGGTCCTTCTTCTTATCCCTGAACTGCTCCACCAGCCGCCTGACAAGGTGGATAGCTTCTGTAGTGGAGCGACCCGGCATGAAACCAAACTGGTTCCCAGATATAGATGTCATCTCCCTCACCCTCGCCTCGATCACCCGTTCCCACACCTTCATGGTGTGATTTATTAATTTGATACCCCTATAGTTGTTGCAGCACTGGATGTCCCCTTTGTTCTTGTACAAGGGCACCACAGTACTCCACCTCCACTTATCCGGCATCCTTTTGGTCCTGAAGATCGCATTGAACAACCTGGAGAGCCACTCTACTCCTGACCTACCCATGCACTTCCAGAACTCCACCATGATCTCGTCAGGCCCGGTCGCTCGACCCCTACTCATCATACACAAAGCCCATGACCTCCTCCGCCCTAATGCGCCTGCAGTACCCAAGGTCTCTATGTTGCTCTGAATGCCCCAACTCCCCTAGCTCTAAGTTACGATCCCCCTCCTTATTAAGTAAGTCTCGAAAGTACGCCTGCCACCTCTGCTTGACTTGAGACTCCCTCATCAGAACTCTACCATCCTCGCCCTTGATGCGTCTAACTTGGTCAAGATCACGAGCCTTCCTTACCCTTGCTTTAGCTAACCGGAATAACTTCCTGTCTCCGCCTCTCTCTCCTAGTTCCTCGTACATGCGACCAAACGCCGCGTTTTTAGCTTCCGTAACCGCTATCTTCGCGTCTTTCCTCGCCACCTTGTAGATCTCCCCGTTCGCTCTCCGTTCTTCCTCGCTTGTGCTCCCTGCCAACTTAGCAAACGCCACCTTCTTCACCTTCACTTTTCCTTCGACTACATCGTTCCACCACCAGTCACCCTGATGTCTGCCTGAATAGCCCGTGGCTACCCCGAGCACGTCCCATGCTACCTCCCTAACCAAGTTCGCCGTCTCTGACCACATAGCGTCCGCTTCCCTATAACTTCTCCAAGCTCCGCCCTCAGCTAACCTCCTCTCCAACTCCTGTGCTTTCTCCTTAGTCAAAACACCCCATCAATCAGCGGTTGTCCCCGAGCACCCCTCCTCTTCCTCTTCACCCAGAGACCGACATCCATCACTAGGAGTCTATGAAGAGTCGAAAGAGACTCTCTCAGAATAACCTTGCAGTCCTTGCACATACCCCTATCGCTTCGTCTGAGGAGGATGTAATCAATTTGAGTCCTCGCCGCCGAACTCTTGAAGGTGACCAAATGCTCCTCCCTCTTCTGAAATGTCGAGTTCGCAATCAGAAGCTCGGACGCCCTAGCGAAATCAAGCAGTGAAGTGCCTCCTCCGTTCCTAACCCCAAAGCCGAAGCCACCGTGAACCTCACCATAACCCCCAGCATCAGCCCCAATATGACCATTAAAGTCCCTTCCAATTACTAACTTCTAAGATTGGGGAATACTACTCACCAGATCATCCAAGTCCTCCCAAAAGCGCCTCTTAGCCTCCTCGTCTAAGCCCGCTTGCGGCGCGTAATCGCTGATGACGTTGAGGACGCAACCCCCAATAACCAACTTAATAGACCCCTGTCATTCACTCGCCTAACCTCGACCACGGACTCCCTTAGATCCCTATCTACCAAGATACCCACTCCATTCTTACCTCTCACGACCCCGGAATACCACAACTTAAACCCGTCTACATTCCTCGCCTTCGACCCTTTCCGCCTAGTCTCCTGGACACATGTTATGTTAACCCTCTTCTTCTGAAGAACCTTCGCCAAACCAATGGACTTACCCGTCAGGGTGCCTATGTTCCATGACCAAATCCTTAATCTATGAGCGTCTGCTACCCTCTTCCCACCCTTACCTCCCGCCCTACCCGCAGGACCACTCGCTGCCCCCCTACTCACTCCTGCCACCGCCCCCACCCCCCGAGGACATGACCTTACGCTATCATCCCCCGCCGCGGTCACTATCCCTCCAACCGACTATGAAGAATAGTGACGCACACACGCACTATAGCAGAATACGCAAAAAGATGCAAACTAGATAGCAACAGAGTAAACCTCACACGGAATGGTAGCTAAAATACGTAAAAAGGTGTACAAAGTAAACAAGAGTAAATAAGAGAGCGGGAGGTACCAACTCCCGGTGGAAAAACTTGAAAGTGGGCTTTGATGCGCCCAAGGTCAACTGCTACCGACTCTTGCACGTCCCGGCCGGTGTTGCTTAACTCTTCCCTTCCAAACGCCGCAAACTGGCCTCGCCGCCGCGACTAGTACCTGGGCAAGTTTTCCTGAAGCTTATCGGAACGTATAGTTCTATTGCGTCCTGCAAAAAGTCTGAACTGGAGTCGCCGGAAGTACTGTAGCTTGCCGGAAATCCTCGCCGAAAAAATAAGGCACCTGTCCAAGAAAACAGAACACACTCACACACACACAAAAAGCAGAAGAGAGAATAGGAAGAAAAGGGCAGAAAGAGAATTGAAATAAACAAAAGAAAAGCAGAACAAAGAACTCAACAAAGGAGATTTTCTCAAATTGAAGAAAAGTGGCACTGGTGGCGGCTGGCCACCTGTTCTATAAGCAGAAAAGAACAGAGCCAAAAACTCGATGCAACAATATCTCTTTTGAAGAAAAATTCCAAATTTGACAATTTCCAAAACTTTAATTTCACGAACTTTCAACCAAAAAATCTTGATTTACACCTCCACTACGCTGCGGGAAAGCAGCAGTGGGGGAACTTTTGGAGGTTTTAAAATAGGCAAGAATATGCGAGGAGAGAGAAAAGGAGAAAAAAAACGGAGAGAGAGAGGAGGGACGCGGGGAGAGAGAGAGGAGAGAGAAAGAGGACTAGTACTTACATGGGCAGGAGCTGGCGGCACTGATTTACCGGTGAGTTGCCGGAGAAGATGAACTGCTTTGTTACCGTTGTGAAGAGAGCGTTAGCAGAGGAGGAGAGAGAAGAGAGTGTTTGCAGAGAAGGAGAGAGAAGAGTAATTCTTCCAGTAGTGACTCCAGCAGAAATAGCGTAAATAATTATCTAAACATAAGAAGAACCATAAGTAAAATAGCGTACAATAATATCAGCCAGTAACTACCATAAATAACTACCATAAGGGAGACGCAATCCAACACACAAATCATCTATGAATAGCCTTGCCAAGCCTCACCCAACCCCGAGTGAGAAGTACGAAAAACTCTAGGAGCCTCTATCCTACAACCCTGATACTAGACCTCCAGACTTTCCTATCAAGGGCGATGTCCTCGGAAACCCGCATTCTAGTCATGTCATGCCTAATCACCTCTCCCCAATACCTCTTATGCCTCCCTCTGCCTCGTCGTACGCCGACCATCGCCTGCCGCTCACAACTCCTCACCGGGGCATCAGGACTTCTCCTCCGCACATGCCCGAACCACCTCAGAGGAGAATTCCTGATGCCCCTGTGAATAAATCATCAAACGATCAAATAAATAAGTGAATGAGGAGTCACGCTGGAGGGGAAGTATGGAAACACTATAGATCCTCCTAATTTGGGAGGGGTTTTAAAAAAAAAAGTGAATGAGCACACTGTTAATTTATCCCAGATTACCCAGAAAAATTTTGCTGTCATAAAAGCCTTGGATTAACTGCTTCTTGATTTTCTATGCTTGTGAATTTATTTATCTTGCACTTTGAATTATAATTATGCTATAATTATCCCTTGTTTGGTTCCTACTAGATCATCGGAGTTCACTTTTTCGGTATAGTGCTCCAAGAATCTTGCTTCTAGATTAGAGTGCTGGCTATATTTTCAAGAATCATGCATTTTTTAGGATGGTTGGTTTTTGTAGTTCGGTGACCTATATTGTGAGGCCCTTGAGAGAAGGGTAAGCGAGAGGACAATGTATATGCGGACTGAGTATACCTACCCGCCAGGAGTCGTAACTCTTTCTATCGTCTCATTTCAACTTTCGTAATATCAACAGTGTTGAAATTTTAAGGAAGTGACTTCTAATTAGGGCAGACACTCTTTTTCCTTTATCCTATTCGCCGAGGGTCGATTGGAAACAGCCTCTCTGCCCTTTCGGGCAGGGGTAAGGCTCGTCTACATATTACCCTCCCCAGACCCCACCTGGTGGGAATACACTGGGTAGTAGTTGTTGTTGTTGTTGTTGTTGTTGACTTCTAATTAGGATAAATTATGAAACAACGAAAAATTTTGTTTTGAAGGAACTCAGCAAAATGACCTATCTTTTTTTGGGAAACTGCATATGCCTCGTCTATCGTTTGATGTTTAAATTCTGTATATTACTGAAGTTAAGATCATGCTTCAACTTTGATGTGTCAGTCTGGAAACTTCCTTGACTGCACTTTTCTTAAGCTTCTTCCATGTGCCATAAATGCAGTATGTGCTGCCCTTGTGGATGCTGGGATTCCTTTGAAGCACCTTGCTGGTATTAATCTTCTGTGCATATTGTGATGAAACATCATTATTTGATGATCTACTTAATGCTTCAGTACGAGGAAAGATGAAATGATGGAGGGTTATTGTTTTTTGTAGTTGCAATATGTTGTAGCCTAGCAGAGAGTGGACATATTCTACTGGACCCCAGCAAGCTAGAAGAGCAGGTTGTCTCCGTTTAGTTGTTTATGCAATTTATTAAGCATTTTGGCATTCTTAACAATTAAGCTTTTTGGCATTCTTAACAACCTTGTAGTCGTACTCATACAATAATACTGTTGTGTATAATATTCTTTCCTGATGATAACAGAAAATGAAGGCGTTTGTATATCTAGTTTTCCCTAACTCGACATTATCTGTGCTTCCTGAAGAATCGTTGAAAGTGAGAGGTGAACCCATGGAACATGGACTTATAACATCTTTTACACATGGTGTAATGTCAGGTAAGATCAGAATCTATGTAGTTACATTCCCAATGTCATATATAATAATGTTTCATACAAGTTCTTTTTGCTGTTGTGATTGTTATTGAATCAAAGTTTCATCAGTATGTGCTTGTATGCCAATAAATAAGCAGTCTATGCTTTGGAAGTAGCACTATGCTTTTATTATGTATGAGTGGAATTTCATTACCTCAAAGTTCTTTCTTCTTCTGCTTGAATCTGAAATTCTGGGTTTCTGTTGGAGCTTGTGGTTCTTACAGTAAATTTGTCAATGGTGAGAGTTTAGTCAGCACTCAGCAGTTTGGTGATGCAGTTTGTCTCTAGTGGATAGTTATTTGTCTGGTTTCCTTATGATTTATCTCTTCAATTTAGATGCATTTTAGCTGGTTACTGTAATACATGTAGCGAATATTGAGCAATACCATCAGCATGATGTTTCACCATTGCTCTTAGTTTTGTGGTTCACTATAGATACTAACGTAAGTTTGGGAGTTTGCAGTCCAGTTGCATTTAAAATGGCAATATCTTGTAGCTCTGCATCATCATGACTCTTGAGTGATACCATTAGTGCTTTTCTTGTCTTGGTTGCCACTGGATTTGTTCTTTCTGATTACATATTTAAATAGAAATACCTTGGGTTTTGCCTCACCGCTCAATTTTTTTTCTGTTTATCCCCTTTTTTGAAGCATTATATCAACATTTCTTTATGTAACATGTTAGAATTTCAATATGGAGGTATCAACATGCTCTGCTTATCCAGTCTCCTCAGCTTATGTTTAAAGGCAAAACTACTTTTAACAACAAAAAGGTTATTTTGAACTTAGCATTTTCATTGACCAGAATTAGCAAGCTTCACTGCTTGCTTTCACTAAGCTGAACTTGCAACAAATCAATTCAATTTTGATTTTGAAGTAGGAGAAATAGGATTCGGTGTAGTTATAAAGAGCCATAGAAGTATATTGTCCAGCAGGAGCTTAGGTCAAGTAGGAGACTCACTCGAACCAGTACGTTTTTTATCTCAACATATATGGTGGACTATTACAGCATTATAGTGCAGCATTACTCTACTTTTTTGGGGTTGTGGATAAGTTTGTAGTGCAGCACCACTCTAACTCCAGTTTTATTTTGGAGGGTTAGCCTTTCTCCGTAAGTGTTGAAAGCATAAACATAAAATGAAGTAAGTTCAAAATATATGAATATGAGTTAAATAGACCGAAGGATATAGTCTAGCGGTCTATGGAGTTGGAATTAAGACAATGGGAGGCCAGTATTCGAATTAAGCAAGAAACATAGGTGATTTAAGTCCTGGTGGGGCAAAAGCTATTTGGTGGCTGTACTGGGGGAAGGATACTGGTACCTAAGAAGAATCGAGTTAGGCACAAGTTGGTCCGGACACCACTGTTATTTTAAAAAAAAGGGAGGGGGTAGAGGGGAGGGGAGTGAGTTAGTAATAGCAAGTTTGCAACAGTTGCAGTTTGTAGTTGTGGTATACTTGTCAAAAAGTTTGTAGTTGTAGTTTGATTGCATATTCAAAATAAATGGAATTAATACTGTAAAGTTGTGTAAGTTGGTTTGATCGGGAGATGTACCTCCTCTTATATATGTCACCCTCCCTGCCATCTGACCCTCCCATTTTCACATTGCATGGTATCTGGATGAGAGTTGAATCGATTCACTTTCTGTTAGATTGGCATTTTGGAGCCTCATCACTTTTTCATTTTTTTCGTAATGCAAGAAGATAGTTGTATTTACCAATAAAAAAAGAAGATAGTTGGGTAACAATTTTCTTTTTCAGAAATCGGACATCATTTTTGAAAATATTTTGCATTCACTTTAGGGGGAGTTCATGTTGTGTGGAAACAGTTTTTGGTACTTGCAATTTGGCTTTTGTTCCTCAGGAGTGAGTTGATCTACAATTATGGCTTAGAATTTTCCTGTATTCAGTTGATGACTACATTCGCTGTTTGGAGCGAGGACGTGCTGCCACTGGAAAGTTGTCCGATTTTCTCAGGAGAAGCTTGCAATCAAAAGTCCAAAGTGACACATCCAAGTTGGGTTAGGTTTGTAAGTCCTATGATTCCTTCTTGTTGGGTATTCCCTGCCAAAAGTTTAATATGGAATATGTCCTCGCCGTTGTAAATTTTGATCCCATCTTTGATGATTTTGGCTATTAATCAAATGCCTCCGGTGTGGCTTTCCCTGTAATCTCACTTTAGCATATTCCCCAGTTACATTGCAATGACAACATCCAGGTAAAATGTATCAGACAATGATGTTGATTTGAAAAAGAATGTCATTCTGCCGCTGCATTTATTCAGGATTGTGTTCTTTCCTGAAAATCAACCGTGCAAATATTTACAGGGGTAAAAGGGCGCCCGTAAAATTGGAGTGTGACTGATTTTTCGAGATTAAGTTAAGGGGGAACAAATTATGTATTTTCCCAAGATTACATTGTTTAATGTTTAGTTGCTGAATCCTGAAGCTACATAGGCACTCCTGCTTAGTTTTCCGGTAAGATTAAGGATTCTAAAATTATTTTCTGAGTAATTAAACAACTATAAATTTAGTGACTTTAAAATTACAAAAAAAAAAAAAATGTTTCATACCTTTTATAGAAAAAATCATAAGTTTGATTATCATATGAGAAATTAACTCAGGGAATTAGGGAATTATGAAATTAATTTACCCACCCAACTTTCAGTTGTCAATTTCTCTTCTCCAAGCCATGATGTGTAGGGCAAGTGACGGTCAAGTTAATTACTCAGAATGTCATTCAACTAAGGATAATTATCCACGATAGTTACTTTTCTTTGTTTTTTATCACAAAAATTGCTTAATTTGTGTCATGCTATATACGATCACTCACTATATTTTTAAATTTTATTGAAGCCAGCTATTTTAAAAATAACAACGGTCCAGTATAATTTTATTAAAACCATTTCCTTAATCCGCGCGTTATCATTTATATCTTTACGTCTCATCAAAGGGTCATTTACCGTGAGCGGAGAAAACAGCGTTTAATCAGCTAAAAAGGATAATTAGCTGTGAATTTATTGCCATTAATGGGAGCAAAAAACGCCAATTGGACATTGCAAAGTAATCGGTGATATGCTAAATGAAAAGAATATTTCTAAGATAAGTGAAAGAGTACTATTAACCTGATTAAGTTCAATATGAATAATTAAGATAATCTGAGGAAGAGAATTCTTATTGATATGAGATGAATTATAATGAATAGAACCCTATATTTATAGGGAGATGGTGACTTAGCCACCAAGTAATGAAACCTAGAATCTCTCTAAATATAGGGTGTGTTTGGCAATAATGGAAAATATTTTCCAAGAAAATATTTTCTTGGAAAACAAGTAGTAATATTATTCATTTTTCGGTGTTTGGTACGCAAATTAAGGAAAAATGACTTTTCAAGAGTATTCATAAATAATTTAGATATAATAAATATGAAGCCATAAACTTTCAAACCAACAACCTTCCCGTCCCACAAATACAAAACATGTATCAAATAAGGGAAGAGCAAGCAAGCAAGTAAAGCTCAAATAAACCCATGAAAGCAGATAGTCATATAGTTTAGCACGCCATTGCAAATACTAGTTTGGTCTTTAAATTAGATTAAACAATGAGCGGACTGGTTCAACACATATATTTAGACAGAAAGTCTACATTAGGCTACCCAGATACAGTTGTCAGAGATTAAGGCACTAGATTAACGCTAATTGATTGAGAATACTGACTTTAAAAAATATCTGATATAGAAAGTTTTGAGAAAAAAGTATGCTGCAGACTTAGAAACTGGTTTAGAGCAGACTGCCTAGTTGTAATTAAACACAAAAAAGGTAATTTTAAAAGTTTCAAAGGAGGCAGGTTTATTTAAGGAAAGTGAGTGAATTGCCGAACTGATTTAAAGATGACAAGTTCAAAAGAAAGGAATTGAATTGGAAAACACATTTGGTCAGATTTTAGAAAAACAATTTCAAAAAATATGCAAAGTTTAAATGTTGGATTCTAAAAAATAGATATTGGTTTGAGAAAGGTTTTATCAAAGATTAGTTTTGGAAAATATATATACTGACCTAGGCGTGAAGGAACCAATTGGTTGACTGTTACTGCTTTTAGACGACCGAGTTCGATTTAAAAGCTCCTATAGACATGATTTCTACTTGAGTTATTGATTTTAAACCTTGTTAATAACTTATGAAGAGATGCTCATTTCTTATAAATACCTAATGGTTTGCCTAATATAGAGAAATGCATACCCATATAGACATGACTTCTATATGCACAGATTGCAGAAATTAACTCATATAGGCAGGATTTCTATATGCATGATTGCAGAAAGTAAGCGTTAAATCCTATAAGCATGATTTCTATGTGATTAAATTAACAATAAACGGCCCTATAGGTAGGATTTCTCGGTGATTAAATAATAAAATCCTAGGATCATGATTTCTACCCTTTAGTGCAGGAACGTAAAGACCCCCACCCTTTTCTCTATCTTCCCCGAGTTTATACAAGTTATTAAAAACCATAAAAGTAAAGAAAATACATCAGAGACTAACAGTTGCATCCAAGGTACCTAAATTAGACTTAATGCCTAATAATATGCGTTTCAACCACTTTCGAGATCTAGATTTTCAAAGCCTTCTCTTTATCTAGGGTGTTTCAAAGTTCTAAGGAGTCTCAGGGATTCCCGCTATTGCTTACACCCACGATACCATTAGAATAGAAATAATGCAGTGTGGAAAAGCCAGCTCTCAAGAATCTAAGTTTAGAGGGAGCCCAAGGGTCCCAAAGCAAGGCTTGCAAGAGAGGGGCATAACTTAATAGCTAAGAATAAGTGTAAGTGCAGAAGGGGTTGAGGAGCCATAACAAGTGGTGGTCATGCCTAGCCACAAAATAGGCTGGCACACCCCTGACCAACCTATTTGGTCAAACAAATTACGAGCACGCCTATTGAAGGTCAGACCAGGTCTGGACAATGATTAGGACATTGAAAGGCAATGTCTTAGGCTCAGAGCACACATAAGGGAAAAATGGAGTGGGAATTGACAAATTTTAGGATTCAAGGAATCCAGTCCATACGCATGAACAACAATGTTTGGGTATTGTCATGCTCTATAAACCACAACTCAACCGATAAAAGTGGTAGGGGTAAGGGGATTCACATAAGAACAAGAATAATAAAATTGCAGAAAAGCAGTAAGAAAGAAGTACAAGGTAAAACATAAACACATAGGGGAGGAGCAATATTTAAGCTAGGATAGACATACCAGTTGCAAAGTAAATAGAAAGAGAATAGCAGAGCACTCGCAACCACAAAAATAAAGAAAAAGTAACTCAATACTTCATCAGAAGACTCGAAAGCTTTTGAGAAAACTTAAAGGTATTCCACAAAAAAAAAGAGAAGTAGTCTAGAACTGGTCAGTGTATTCGTCTTTATGAGAGAATCCTTATTATCGACTAATGATAGAAAAGGGGAGGGCTCAGCTCTTATATAGTTTTGAAAACAAGTGAAGTAGGCAAAGAGTGCACAAACATAGAAAACCAATCAATTAATATCAATTAAGACAGCTTGTCCTTTAATTAGGGGGTCTAGGTCGAACGACTAATCAAGATGGAACAAGGAGGGAAAATTAGTTTTCTAAGGCTTGATTAAGGTAAGGAAACCACATAGTACACAAATAAGGTCAAGTACAGAGTTAGTAATTAAGCAAGGATGGAATAATAGTGAAAAATAAGGTATCAGTTTGAAAATCAGTCAAAGGATCACAGATCCAATTTCAAATCACAAAGGACCTAAAGTAATTAAGGAAATAAATAATTCAAACGTTGGAATACACAAGACCAATTATCTAAGAAAAACATCAAAAGTCTGGAATTGTTACACAAAAGGTCAAAATAAACAGCCACTAGGGCAAATGGGATCCACTCGAAAGAAATCAATGCTGAATCACTTGCATGATTAAAAGGATTACAAAATAAATCTTTTAAAGGGAAGTTTTTTGTCACATATAAAGCATACAATTCAAACCAAAGAAGAGTCTCGCAATGAATTTCAGAGTCATAGGCGAATAATATTTTGAGTTCGATTACAGGCTCATCGTGAGTCTGTAAACCTAGGTGTTCAGAGTGAAACCCTAGCGCATCCAACCAAAGGAAAACCCCCAAATTTAGGTTTCACATAGAATTAGAGTTGAGAAGTCATTCAAAGTCAAGGAGATAGGCAAACATACACAAACAGAAGCAAGAGAAACTACGAGTTTTACGACAAAAGGTAGGCAATAAAATGATCAAAAAAACGAACAAAATTAAAGCATGAACTTGAACACATATAGCAAAGAGTGAGGATCAACAACTTAGGGTAGCATGTGAACAAAGAATAGAAAAGAATCTCTGTAAAAATCAAGCAAGAAATAAGAGAACAGATTTGAACATAATAAGAAATAAAACACGAGCATAAACACATAAGTGAGAGTAAAAGAGTCAGCAAACGTTTAAGAGTCATTTTCAGAAACCGTAAAAACAGATTTGAACAGTTTTGAAAATCTTTTTTTTGGGAAAAAGCTCCTACATGTCACACACATCATAAATCTAGCACAGATCTAAATGAATAAAATGAAAAAAACCTCGAATAACCTAGAGTTTTTGAGAACCCTAAAGGACGAGAAAGGCTTGGAAGTCACGAGATCAGATCTAAGTCGATAAGATCGGAAAAGATACGCAAGAGCAGGGCCGAAAATGGCCGAAAAACTTGAATCGATGAAGGTATTGGTGAAGAACCTCAAAGACTGGCCTTCGAATCTTTAGGAATCAGGCATGTGAGAGCAGTAGGAGGTGAGTGTAGCTTGTCCATGGCTAGAACAGCTATGAATTCTGCTGGATTTGGGGTCGAAAAGAGGTGGGTGGTGATTAGGGTTCAAAAGAACTTGAGAGCGTTTAATAGAGAAAGGAGATTGAGGGTGGCGGATTGAGAAAAGTAAGTTTAGAACTAAAAAAGGTAATGGAGAATTTGGGCCGTTGATCCAAATGACTAACGACTCAGATTGAAGGGGACACAGACCAGTTTGGTTAAGTGGGTACTGGATCGAGTTTATAAGGTAATTGGGATGGGAATCATTGGGTTCAATTTGGGCTGAGTTGGGGTTAAATTGTTGTGCCAATTTTGGCTATAATTGAAATAAAATGGGGCTTGTATTTGGATTGCCAATTTTCCTTATTTGATTTATAAAAAATAGTAATAATAGTTTTAATAGAAAATAAAAGTGCTGAGTAGATAAATATTATATAAAAATTAATGTAAAAGTACTGGAAGCAATTTTATAATAGTAAAATATTGTTAATCGCAAAGTAGGCTATAATTGCAATTATATACAATTTAGCTTTAAAAATACCAAATAAATTTGTAAAAATATGCAAAATTCACCTTAATTATTTTGGTGTAAATACGGGAATAAAATAAGTTATTCACCAAAAAATAATAATTTTTGGATAATTATTGGATTTTATGATAAAAAAATAGGCAACAAACTGGTTTAAAAAATTATTAAAAAAACACCAAAACTCATGGGTGTGCTTATATATGCATATATATGATAATTTAGAAATATTTTGGGTACAAAAATACATAATAAAAAAATTGGGTATTGACAGCTGCCCCTATTTACCCGAGGAGGATGAAAGAGTTGTCGGGTAAAGACAAGATGACCAATTTTGACCGGATGTGGCGACTGAGAAAACTTTGACCATGCTCTAGCTTCTAAGATACTTATATATCCCTGGTTTTACAGGAATCATGCCATATGTTGTTCAGGAACCATTGACGGAGTGTGCAGATGGAGATTCAAAAAGAACGGACACGATGCTTAGATATGAAAAGGTGTTCGAAATCTGATAGGCTGCAGGACCCAGATGGGGATTTCTCTTGCTGAGACGGCTTTTGGCTAGACGGTGTACCTGCAAGTAAGAAATATGACGTATATTGTGCATAATTTAAACATGATGCTAGTTCCCGTTGGACCATGAATGCTGTCTTAGAACGGTTAAGATGACGTCCTCAGACTATGATGTCCTGGGCCATGAAGAGCATAAATAACTATTCGCATGCCATGAAATAGTGTTCTCGGGCTATGCAAATGGTACCTTTGAACTATGACGCCTTTGAATAAGGTGGCGATCTTTTAGCCCATGAGAAGGGGGCAATCTTTCAGCCGATGAATGCAAAGGGTGGCGATCTTTCAGTCAATGTTAGAATTTAAATGCAGGTGGTGATATTGCAGCCGTACAAAAAAAAATAAAAATAAAGTGGCAATATTTCCGCCATAAAGGATGGAGACAATGCTTAGTCTCGAAAGGTAGATAGGTAGCCTTATGCAAGATGGAGACAATGCTTAGTCTTGAAAGACAGATAAGTAGCATTATGTAGATGGAGGTAGAGCTTAACTCGGAAGGCAAATAGATAGACTTATGCAAGATAATGTAGATGGAGGTAGAGATTAACCTCGGAAGGCAGATAAGTAGCCTTATGCAAATGGAGGTAGAGCTTAACCTCGAAAGGCAGATAAGTAGCCTTATGCAGATGGAGACAATGCTTAGTCTCGAAAGGCAGATAAGTAGCCTTATGCAAAAATGCAGATGGAGGTAGAGCCTAACCTCGAAAGGCAGATAAGTAGCCTTATGCAAGATGGAGACAATGCTTAGTCTCGGAAGGCAGATAAATAGCCTTATGCAGAAATGCAGATGGATGTAGAGCTTAACCTTGAAAGGCAGGTAAGTAGCCTTATGCAAGATGGAGACAATGATTAGTCACGGAAGACAGATAATAGCCTTATGCAAGATGGAGATAATGCTTAGTCTCGGAAGGCAGATAAATAGCCTTATGCAATGCAAGAATTTAAAGGGCGAATAGCGGTAAGATTTCTTAGCTGATAGCCGATTACAGTTTCGTCACTGCTGGGGAGGTTACATATGGATAATGATTGTGAATAGACAATCGTTCTAAAAGTTCCACTCCTGAAAAGTACGAGCGTGTGAATGTATTTGATGATTGGCAACTTGGTGCCTGTATCTAAAGAAAAATCATGAGTTCTGTAGAGGGGGGAAAGTTAGTTCGTATCCCCTAGCACCTGCCGTCGCGTATCATTGAGGTAGCATTGCTAAATGGCAGTGATTCAAATGATAGTTATTCATGATTTAGTAAATATATCATAAGTATATAATAAAAAATAATATTATTTGAATGAACCAACGATTGCGATGTGGTCCAAGCCATTGAAACCTCTCTTGCTACGGAATTTTGAGGACTTGCTCCTGAGTTTTGAGGGTCCTTCTCAAAATACTGCCCCAGTTTACTTGGCTGACACTTTTAACGGCTGCGCTGAATGACTGAAAAAATCATCCTCGGTATTTTGAGGGCCCTCCCCTCAAAATTCTGCCCCAGTTTACTAGGTTGACACTTCTGGACATGAAAATGCTGAAACTGACTTCGGAATTTTGAGGGTCCTCCTCAAAATTCTGCCCAGTTCCAATAATGGGGAAAATGGAATTTTATTAAATTGTGACTGAACCCATAAGGTTGCCAATGTCTCACCTCTTAAACGGGAATCAAGTCAGGAGTAGTTCAAATTATATCATGAAGGAAAAGCATATGATTACACATAATATCACTTTACTGCGTCTGAATTGATTGGGTTTGGCCAAACTTCTCTGTCTATCTCGACAAGAATAAGGGCTCCTCCAGTCAGAACTCAGTGCACCATGTATGGACTTTGCCAATTGGGAGAGATCTTCCCTTTGGCTTCATCTTGATGCGGAAATATTTCTTCAATACTAGCTGCCCTGGTGTAAACTTCCTTCGCTTAGCTCTTTTGTTGAAGGCTATGGACATTCTGTTATGATATAATTGACTGTGACAAACTGCTTTCATCCTTTTACCATCTATAAGGGCTTACTACTTGTAGCGACCTTTTACCCATTCTATATCATCTAATTCTGCTTCTTGTATGATCTTCAAGGAGGGAATTTCTACCTCGACGGGAATGACCACCTATGTACCATAAACCAGCATGTAGGGAGTTTCCCCGGTTGATGTGTGGATTGTGGTGCGGTATCCCAATAAGGCGAAAGGTAATTTCTCATGCCATTGTATGTGCCTTTCAATCATCTTCCTTGGTATCTTTTTGATATTCTTGTTGGCCGCTTTTACAGCTCCATTCATATGAGGCCTGTAAGCTGTAGAGTTCTTTTGTTTGAACTTGAATGTTTCACACATTTCTTTCATCAAGTTGCTATTGATATTGGAACCATTATCAGTGATGATTGATTCCGGAATTCTGAACCGACAAACAATTCGGTTGCGGACGAAGTCTGCCACAACTTTCTTAGTTACTGCTTTGTAGGATGCTGCGTCGACCCACTTGGTAAAGCAATCAATTGCCACCAAGATGAACCTATGTCCATTTGAAGCGAAATGCTTGATTGGTCCGATAACATCCATTCCCCAAGCGGCGAATGGTCATAGTGAGCTTGTTTCTATAAGCTCGTTTGACGGAACCTTTATCATGTCTGCATGTATATGACAACGATGGCACTTTTGAAGATATGTAGTCCATTTCTATAGTCATCCAAAAATATCCTGCTCGGAGTATCTTTTTGCTAAGACAAAACCATTCATTTGTGGTCCGCAGATCCCTGTGTGCACTTTAGCCAATAGTTTGGCTACTTCTCTTGCTTTGACACATCACAATAATCCCAAATCAGGAGTCCTCCTGTACAGGATTCCTCCACTATGAAAGAAGTTGTTAGATAACCTCCGAAGTGTGCATTGGCAAACTCTGGTATTCTCTTATGGTCAAGTACTCTTTGATGTCATGGAACCATGGTTTCCCATCGGCTTCTTCCTCAACCTGAACACAATAAGCTGGTTGGTCATAAATTTTCACTTGTATCTGATAAATGAAATTGGTGTCTCGATGCTGGATCATGGATGACAAAGTAGCTAGTGCATCAGAGAACTCATTCTGTATTATTGGAACATGCTGAAACTCTGTCCTCGTGAATCTTTTCCTTAACTCCTGTATATGATGCAGATAAAGGAGTATCTTAGAGTTCTTGTTCTCCCACTCTTCTCAAACCTGATGTATGAGTAGGTCTGAATCTCCAATCACTAGCAACTCCTGAATATTCATATCAATGTCCAGTTTGAGCCCTGTGATGCATGCTTCATATTCAGCCATGTTGTTGGTGCATGGGAATCTGAGCTTGATAGAGACCAGGTAATGCTAATCATTTTCTGATACTAGGACTGCTCATATGCCAACTCCTTTGAAATTTGCGGCTGCATCGGAAAACATCCTCCAACCATCATAGGATTCTGCAATGTCTTCTCTAATGAAAGATACCTCTTCATCAGGAAAATACATCTTTAGAGGCTCGTATTATCCTTCCAAGGGATTCTCGGCGAGATGACCTGCAAAGCTTGCCCTTTGACTCCCTTCTGAGTGATGTAAACAATGTCGAATTAACTTAGCAGGATTTTCCACTTAGCGAGCTTGCCATTATGCATGGGCTTCTAGAAGATATGGTTTAGCGGGACCATTCTGGATATAAGATAAGTAGTGTAAGCACATAAATAATGCCTTAATTTTGAGCCACCCTAGTCAGGACACAACAGGTGAGTTCTAGAAGTGAATACCAGGCCTCGTACGAGGTAAACTTCTTGCTGAGGTAATAAACGGCTTGCTCCTTTCTCCCCGTTTCATCATGTTGTCCCAAAACACAATCGAACGCTCCATCCAATACCGCGAGGTAAAGAAATAGAGGATAGAGGTATCCCTGGTTCTGGCGGAACCAAGACAGCCGGTGTTGACAAGTATTCCTTAATTCTGTCAAAAGCTTTCTGACAATCGTCAGTCCATTTGGTGGTAGCATCCTTCTTCAGCATCTTGAAGATAGGTTCACAAATAACAGTGGACTGAGCTATGAACCGGCTGATATTGTTAAGTCTCCCCAGGAAACTCATCACGTCCTTCTTGTTCTTCGGCGGTGGCAACTCTTGAATGGCCTTGACCTTTGACGGATCTAATTAAATTCCTCGATGACTCACAATGAAACCTAGTAATTTTCCAGCAGGAACCCCGAATGCACACTTGGCGGGATTCAACTTCAGGTTGTATCTTCTCAGTCTGTTGAAGAATTTCCTCAAGTCTTCCATATGATTTGCGGCTTTCTTGCATTTGATGATGATGTCGTCCACATACACCTCGATTTCTTTATGTATCATGTCATGAAAGATAATAGTCATGGCCCTCATGTAGGTAGCACTAGCATTCTTCAAACCAAACGGCATTATTCTGTAGCAATACATCCCCCATGGCGTGATAAAAGCTGTTTTCTCTGCATCTTCTTCTTCCATCCATATCTGATGGTACCCAACAAAACAATCGACGAATGACTGCAGCTCATTCTTGGCGCAGTTGTCAATTAGGATGTGTAAATTTGGCAAGGGGAAATCCTCTTTAGGACTGGCCCGGTTGAGATCCCGGTAGTCGACACAGACTCTAACCTTCCCATCTTTCTTCCGTACCGACATGATATTGGATAACCATGTTGGATACTCTACCACCCTGAGAACCTCTTCTTTGATTTCCAAACTCATGTCGGGTTTGAACTTTCTGAGCTTCAATGATATTGGTGGACATGTTGGATCTGTTGCTAACTTGTGAGCTACAATGGATGTTCTAGACAAGTCATATCATCTTAAGACTAGGAAAAGATGTCCTCACACTCTTTTAAGAACTCTGTGTACTTCTCATTTTTTGACAGCGACAAGTGCTCACTGATCTACGTTTCTTTGACACTGTCGGTATCTCCCAAATTAATAACCTCGGTCTCATCTAGTTTAGACTTAGGCCTATTCTCAAAATTATCGACCTCTGTGACAACCTCTTCTGGCATATCATCCTCTTCCGAATCTATATCCATTTGTTGCGTTGTCTCATTACAAGTCACAGTCGTTGGTTCATCATCAAGATAGATCATAGTAATGCTGTTTAAATAAAGTAAATGATACGGAAAATAATAAGAGCGAGATATATAATAAACTTAAAATGCTTTGACTAAATTCACAATAGTCTGGAAGATCGGAGCTCTTTTCGAAATTAAAGACAGTGCAGAAAGGAAAAAGAAAAATCAACTAGTGAAAAGTAAACATGGTGATGCATGGTGCGCTGTTTAGCCTTGCTACCCCGAAGCTCTCCGGGCCCTAGTGGTCCTGATCGAAAAATTAGTGAGCCGTACCCCTCGATTCATAGCTTGTATGGAAGGGCCTTCCTCCCCTTACTCCTCGAAGATAACACATCAGTCAATATCGTCTTCTAGAAATAAGTTCTTCATTGCTGCTAATGCCTCATCTTTCTCTAATCCATATATGACGTTTGCCAGTTGAAAAGTCTGCTCTAGACGAGGTATAAGGTGCTCCAGTGGATAGTAGGGACCGGGCCATGGTGGTGACCAATGGTTGAATTCCTCCTAATTGTATTCATACCCCAAACCAAAAGTGGTACCATCTTTCTTTAGCTTGATGGGATTGGCAATTTCTTGGAGGTTCTTTCAAAGCCCTTTCCCAGATTCATACCCACACTAGTTCAGGATACTTTCGATCTTGTTTTCCCACCGTTTATCCTTGTCCACAGCGTTTACCCGCTCGATGTGGTGTTATGTTTCTCCGCCTATTATATTTCTACCCCCAATCATTGGTATGGTCTGGCGACTGTATATAGGGTTGCTACCGTCGCCATGAATGATCACCTCTTGATAATTCCATTCAAGCTTTACTACCTGATGTAGGGTTGATGCTACAGCTCCAGCGGCGTGGATTAAGGGTCGCCCCAACAACAAGTTGTATGATGCTGGGACGTCTATCACTTGAAAGTCATCATCGAACCAGGTTGGACCCATTTGTAGGCATAAGCTGATTTTTCCAATAGTAGATCTTTGAGACCCATCGAAGGCTTTGACATTGATAGCCCTGTCTTTGATCTTGTGCAAGACTATCCACAACCTTCTGAGAGTTATCAATGGACAAATATTGAGGCTAGATCCCCCGTCAACCAAGATTCTAGTGATGAAGTAATCTTCAAATTGCACGGTAATGTGCAACATCTTGTTGTGACTCAGTCCTTCCGATGGTAGCTCATCCTCGTGAAAGGTAATCTTATGACTCTCCAACACTTGTCCGACCATATTTCCATCTCTCCTCGATTTATGTTTCTGGGAACATAAGCTACGCTCTATATCTTCATCACGGCATTTTTGTGTGCGTCGGAGCTTTGCAGAAGAGCCAGGATGGAGAACTCCGCCGGTGTTCTATTCAATTGCTCAACGACCGAGTATTCTTTAGCCTATGTTTTACTCCAAAGATCATCGGGCCCAATTGAAATAGTCCATCCAAAGGGTTGCTTGTTGGATTCAGCTAAGTGTTCCGAAGTGTATACCCTGCCTGTTCTGGTCATACCCTATGCAGCAATTACTTCTCTGGTTTTGGTTTTTCTTTTCTCCTAGCTTCAGCTGTGTAATCCCATGGTATGGCATTTTAATTGACGGGGTCACATCTTTCATCGTAACTGAAATAGACACCCTTGGAGGCAACACAATAACTTCAAACGGCGCAGGTGCCTTTGGAATTCCAAACTCGACCTTAATTGGTCCCGGCGCCTTTGAAGAGGCGCTTCGAACTCGAATGGTATGGACATATTCACCTTATTGCCATCATAGGGCTGGATTTGGACGACCATAGGGTTGAGTGTGACTGTCAGCTTCTTTTGTTCATCTCCTTCGGCAATGAATCCAATCGAACCTTTGGGGTCCCAAACATCATTGATCTGGATCATGTGAATGCCTCCAACCTTATGATTAGGCAGAGAATTGTTGCGGATATTGGGAGCGGCTCCTTTGCTATAATGACCTTATTTTCTGTCAAGGTCTGAATCTTGTCTTTCAACGAGCGACACGCATTGATGGTATGGCCTTTCATTCCGGAATGGTATGCGCATGTTTTTTTGGATTGATTCATTGGGAGGGATTTTTTGGAGTTATGGTTGGGATAGAAGTAAAGTAACTGGGTACTTTGATCCTTTTATGCAGATGGTCGATTGGTTCGACGATGGCTGTATATTGTCTGGGTGTCTGGGGTCGATATTTGGTCTGGGTCGAGAAAAGTTTTGGCGAGTGGGTGGTGATTGGTAATTAGAAGGTTGGGAATTTTAAGCTTGTTACATGGGTGTGGGTTGAGAATATCTTTGCGAATTGGGTTGATATGTGGGAGGTGGAGATGATTGGTAGGCGGGTGGTGGAATTTGATATATGGGTGAGAGTGCTTGGTAATTCGGGGAAGACTGATATGTGAGTGGAGTTAAGGGGTATGTTTGGTATTTCATTGGAGATTTTGTTGTTTGCATAGCCATTACGGAATTCACATCTTTCTTCTTTGATGTGCCACCATACTGTCAAGCCTTGTTGGTGGCATGTGTGCTTCAATATTAGTGACTATACCATTTTTAATGCCCTCTTCAATTCTTTCTCCCAACTTGATGATGTCAGAGAAATTTTGGAATTCTATTAGCATTAATCTTTCGCAATATTGCGGGTCTTGAGCCCGGCAAAGAACCTGTTCATATGATCTTCTTCTAGGGCCGACCTGACCTTAGCGGCTTCTGACCTCCAACGAGTAGCATATTCATGGAAGGTTTCTATGGATTTCTTCTTCAGATTCTGGATATAGTATACATCCGGTGCATTCTCTGTGTTAAACCTGAATCGGTCCATAAAATCGGATGCCATACCTACCCAGTTTGTCCATTTCTTTGAATCTTGGCTGATGTACCAAGACAAGGCATCTCCTTTCAGATTCCTAATGAACAACTTCATGCGGAGTTTCTCATCTCTTCTAACTCCTACCGGCTTATCACTCTATATCCTTAAGTGGACCCTGGGATCACCTGTACCGTAGAACATCTCGAACTTGGGAGGTTTACACCTCTCTGGGAGTTCAATATCCAGCCGAATGCAATGATTTTCATAGTTTAGTCCCTCGATGCCTTTGCTGCCTTCGACACCCTGGACCTGGCTAGTTAACTTCTTGAGTTCCGCGGCCAAGTTTCTAATGAGGGTGTCTTTATTGTCTGATTCAAAAGCACTTGAGATTAGTTGACTATAGTGGGGTATAGTGTCCACAAAGATAGGAGTGTTGTGGAGGTGGTCGTTTGTAGTGTTTGTTGTTTCGGGGATGAGTAATGGAGCGTTGTTGCATGTGTAGCAGGTTTGAGCCTGAGTGAGTTGCATTTGTGATTGTGGGGGTGTTCTGTGGAGGTACGAGCTTTTGGGTGTTGGCATTAGGAGCAATAAGAGAGAATGATAAGCTTGCCAAGTTCCGAACTTGATCCATTTCTTCCTGGAATTTTAGCAATTTTTGTTCAATCTAAGCAGCAGTTCCTTTAGCAATTTGGGTACCCTGAGAAGTTTCCTCTCTTTCAATCTCCTTTCTAGCACTTGCATCTCCCATTCTACATTTTTTTCTTGTTTCTGATAGGACTTAGAGGAGGAGGAGGTGGAGGGCCCTTGGATCTAATAGAGAATACTGATGGTGCCAGAATGCACAAACTAACCTTTGGGGAGAGGAATAAAAATAAAACAAAAATAAAAGGTAAAACGTTATTGCGGATTCTGAGAAAGAGAATATTGCAATATTTAAACACATTGTGCAAGGATATAAGTCGTGTTCTAATTTGGGTGCTTCGTATTGAACGAGGTGGCCTAGCGACAAATTAACTTTGGAGAACTTATAATGCTAAATGCCTCATTTTATTGACAAAAATAAGACGAGTCTTAAAGATAACTAAATATAACATGAAATAAAATGTCACTAATGGCCAGTGGACTTATTACGTTATGAAAGCATGAAATAAAAGATCCTAACTACTTGGTCCCAGAAGGACCTTCCCCAGATTCGGTATTCTTGTCTCCCTCATACTACTTCATTAGCTCGCGCAGTCCTAGCAGCAAATAGGCTCGGGCCAGATGTCCGCCTGCATTTCCCTCAGAATTTAGGCAGTCTTCAATCCTCTTCAAGAACTTCCCCTCCAACTCTACTAGACCTCGTTTCAGATACCCTAGCCGCTTGTTGGGTATCTGATGAGTTCTTGTATTTCTTGATGCTCATTTTCACATTCTCAAATTATTTTGCGTAATTGATTGTACTTGACTTGCGCCTCCGCCTTTTCATCAATAAGCCCAGGACCTCGGATGAACCCAGGATGATCCAAACCAGTGTGATTGTATTCCAACCAATCCGAGTAGTGTGGCACACACCCAGCGTGATACCTGTCTAGATCAATAGATTCTCTTCCCAAAACGAGTTTGTAGTGCCACAGGTGCTGAGCTTGACCCCTGTGAGGGCTATCATCGTCCTGAAAGTCAGCCCTGAAGTGACTCATTTTGTGCACCCTTGGAATGATTTGCTTTCTTCCTTCCTGCCTCATGACATAGAAAGGGACATAGGGATAGGTTCCCCTCAAACCAATTAGTATAAGGAATGGTGCATCCCGAGAACGAACAATGAACTCCCATGTTAGGAAACACTCATACATCCACTGCACTTGATCCTCCTTCACATTCTCAAATAACTCTACCCATCCTCTAGCGTCCTCTGGCTAAGCGAACATGTTAGGCATGAAATTCATTCTCTTTGGGTGATGGAAAGCGATATGATCATCCCAATCTCTGCGCATAATTTCCTGTCAGTAGTCACCCTTCTGAAGGAGTTCTATAAGCCAAAGTTGAAGCAACATGTTACAACCTTCGAAATGTTTGGCCCCTTGTTGATATTTTTCAAGGGCTCGATATATATTGGCGATAATCATAGGTACTATGCTGAAAGACTTTCCATCAATCCCTTCCATCAGGGTCTTGGTTACATGGCTAGTTTGGTGCAGATCCTAACATTTTTCATAGGAAAGATTATCATCCCAAGAAAATAGAACATGAAGACGAAAACCCTTCTGTGTATATACCTTAAATAGGTGAGAGAAAATTCATCAGAGTAGGTGTGGTATGACTTGCTATGGCCATACCTCTCATACAAGTAATCAAATGGGATGTAGGAATATTGTTAGGATTTATGCCCGTCACTAGAGGGGGGGTGAATAGTGAGGCACGAGAATGTCGATAAATTTTGCGGAATTAAAACTGCAGGAGTAAAGTAAGTGCAGTAATTAAAAGAGTAAGGAGAGGACACACCGAATTTATACTGGTTCACCACAATGTGTGGTTAGTCCAGTCTTCCGAGAGACTCTCTCGAGTTTACACTAACTCCGTTAAGCTTACGGGTGCCTAACAAACCGTTACACTTGCTCGTAGATGTACGCTCTACAAGACTTCAACTTGCTCGAGGATACCTCACCTCAAGACTTCACCTTGCTCGTGGATACCGCACCACAAGACTTCACACACTAAGATTGAAGGTACTTAGCAAACCCAACGCTCAATGAGAAAGTATGGTCTTCTCAAGAACCTTTCTCTTTTACAACAAGAACTCTCTAATAAGAGTAGATAAAGAGATACAATATAAGTTCTATGAACAACACAAAGTTGTCTCTCAAATGGCTCAACAAAAGCTCTAAATATGATATAGAAATGTTATCAATATGTTCAAGAATAATGAGAGATATTGTTCATATGAAATGAGTCAAAAAGACCTCTATTTATAGGTGGTAGAGGTTGTATATCCGTTGCTTAATTGACAATCAATAATGCTGATTTTATGCCAATATAATCGATTATCTACTTTACATAATCGATTATCTTCTCAACGTTCATGAAACTGAACGCTGGAAGGCAACGGTCAGTGAATAATCGATTATTCTATAGAGGATAATCGATTATTTACCTTCTCTGAAATTTCCAGTTTAAGCTGGAAAAGGCAGATAATCGATTATCTACTTTGTGATAATCGATTATGCAGCCATGCTGGAATTTCCAGTTTTGGCTGGAAATCCTACATAATTGATTATCTTCAGAAGGATAATCGGTTATCTGGTTGTTCTGTCCAGAATCGAAAACATACTTCAAAAATCATTTTGGTCAAAATGAAAACGTTAAAAATCATTTTGTTTGAAGTATATGAAAATGTTTATGATATTTATGATTTGATAGAATGATTTTATGCATATTTATGATGACCTATGTTGAGCCAAAAGACGAGATAACTTAAACGTTGTCCTTACATTGGTTCTACCTAACGACCTACGCCTTGGTCTTCGGTCTTGAACTTTTGAGCTCGTCTTGGCTTTTCCATGCAATCCCTTCATCAATATGCTTCTCGACATTCAATCTTGATTGTTTGTCATATAATAACGTTGTTTGACACTTGACTTCATTGTTTGTCATTCATCAAAACCTATACCTGGAAATCATGCTAATACAACCAAAGAACACATATCATGGATAGAATGATTTCCTACAATCTCCCCCTTTTTGATAATGACAAACAATAAGAGATATGCATATCGGATTCCCCCTAAGTTCATGCTATATCTCAACATACAAGTTATGCAAAACATTCCCCCTTAATTGAGTATTCCCCCTCAATTAAAGCATACTAGAAGGTGGAGACATTCCCCCTTATTAGATGCATATCGCCTAATTTCTTTCCCCTTTTGGCATTAGCAAAAAGAGAGTATACACAGGCTACTTTCCCCTTTTGACACTTCCCCCTTTTGGGAATACCAACTGTTAGTGTCAAACATGAGATAGGAAATTCAATGAGGAATATATATGATGACGATTTAAAAAAAATCATACCAACATAAAATGATACCAAATGTTAGCAAAAACATAACAACCATAATAACGGTTATTTTTAGCAAATCATATTACTTAACAACATATCAACTGTTAATTTTTGACAAACCAATAGTTGTATTAAAAACATGAATCATTTATTTTTCAATACTATACCAACTGTTATTCAAACCAAAAATAATATTCATCAAAACATTATTTTTTAACAAAAATAATTGATACCAATTGTTATTCAAAATAAAAGTTATCAAGACATGAATAATTGATACCAATTGTTAACAAAGACATATCAATCGTTAACACATATCAACTATTACGTTTTTATCAAAAATATGATAACTAACCGAAATTCCCCCTCGATGCAATAAGGTTTCGTGCTTGGTGCATCTACTACGACATTGTAGACTTCAAGCACACCTGCAAACGTACCTAAAAATAGGTTTTAGGTACCCAAACACTTTTGGGTCCTTGGGGGTTAGGCAAATAATAATCATAGCTAAAAGATAAATCCCTATGTTTTGCAAAACATACGGGTGCTATGTGTCATACCCGGTTGCAATAATGACATATATCATTCGGGTTGTGCATATGTCTTGGTTGAGCCAAATGATCTAAAGTCGTTATTCCTAGAAGCGTTGAAATTCCTAGAGTCATTTCTAGGCGGTCTAAAATGATTAATTCTAGACTCATTAATAAAATTCCTAGAATCATTTCTAGGTGGTCTAAAATGATTGATTCTAGACTCATTTACAAAAATCCTAGAATTATTTCTAGGTTGAGCATCGCAATTTCTAACATGATTCTTACGCCTTTTATTTTTCCTGGGCCTTTTCTTTTTAATTTCTTCAACTATTTTAGGATTGTCTACACTACGTTTTTCTAGTGTGTTCCTAAGTTCTATGTTTTCTAATTTCAAAGAATCACAAGATGAACAGTTAGAATTTTGATCAATTGAAGAATCTTCATGCATCTCCCTAATTTTATTTCTAAGATCAATATCGTTATTTTCCAAAAATTTATTTTTCTCTTCTAAAACTTTAATTTTAGCCTTGGCCTCTTTGGAGATTTTTGAAGACTTTTTCAATTCATCATATAATTCTTGAAAAGCTTCTTGTAATTCTTCATTAGAGTAAGAGTTAGGAGTACTTACCTCTTCTTCCTCGTTGGCCATGAGGCATAGGGCGGCAGTTTCATCACCCGAGCTGTCCGAATCGCATGTCACGCGCCTTTGGTGTTTCTTCTTCTTCTTCTTCTTGTCCTTGGGTTTTGGACAATGTGACTTGGTGTGGCCAAGTTTTCCACAATTTTGGCATGAAGGACTTGGTTCTTCCTTCTTCATTTCCTTCTTCATAAACTTATATAACTTTTCAATTAAATCGTTGGAAATAGTATCATCATCGCTTTCCGAATCACTTACTTCTTCTCTTTTAGACGATGAGGCTTTGAAGGCAATACCTGGACTTTTCTTATTTCCAAACGAAGGATTAAGAATAGTGCTTTCATAAGTCTTGAGGTTACCTCTTAGTCCATCAATTGTGACGTCCGTAATTCCTATCGACTCTTGGATGGCATTGGCTTTGGAACGCCATTCGGGAGTGTGACTCCGCAGGATTTTTCGAACAAGATCTTTGTTCGAATATACTTTCCCAAGAGCATGGAGATCGTTGATGATCATTGAGAATCGATCAAACATATCATCGATGCTTTCAGGCTCCTTCATTCGAAAAAGTTCATATTCATGTGTTAGAAAATCAACTCTAGCTTCTCGGACTTGAGGCGTACCTTCATAAGTGATCTCAAGCTTATCCCACATCTCTTTGGCGGTTGTGCAGCAAGAGATTTTCCGATAGTCATCCGGATTCACGGCACAATACAACATATTGATGGCCTTTGCGTTATTTTCAATCTTCTTGATGTCTTCGGCATTATATTCATCTTCCTCCTTTGGAACCATGATTTCCCCAACTTTCTTTGTCGGCATTTGTTCACCGTTCTTGATGATGTGCCATAATCGAAAGTTATTTGATTGAATGAATATTCTCATCCTCTCTTTCCAATATGTATAATTTGTTCCATCAAATAGTGGAGGCCTAATGGTAGAGTGTCCTTCGCTCATCATACCTGCGTTCAACATTCTCAACAAAAATATATATCGTTCTCTCAACCGGTTAAGGCCTTCAAAGAGTTAGGCTCTGATACCAACTGTTAGGATTTATGCCCGTCACTAGAGGGGGGTGAATAGTGAGGCACGAGAATGTCGATAAATTTTGCGGAATTAAAATTGCAGGAGTAAAGTAAGTGCAGTAATTAAAAGAGTAAGGAGAGGACACACCGAATTTATACCGGTTCATCACAACGTATGGTTAGTCCAGTCTCCCGAGAGACTCTCTCGAGTTTACACTAACTCCGTTAAGCTTACGGGTGCCTAACAAACCGTTACACTTGCTCGTAGATGTACGCTCTACAAGACTTCAACTTGCTCGAGGATACCTCACCTCAAGACTTCACCTTGCTCGTGGATACCGCAACACAAGACTTCACACACTAAGATTGAAGGTACTTAGCAAACCCAACGCTCAATGAGAAAGTATGGTCTTCTCAAGAACCTTTCTCTTTTACAACAAGAACTCTCTAATAAGAGTAGATAAAGAGATACATTATTAGTTCTATGAACAACACAAAGTTGTCTCTCAAATGGCTCAACAAAAGCTCTAAATATGATATAGAAATGTTACCAATATGTTCAAGAATAATGAGAGATATTGTTCATATGAAATGAGTCAAAAAGACCTCTATTTATAGGTGGTAGAGGTTGTATGTCCGTTGCTTAATTGACAATCAATAATGCTGATTTTATGCCAATATAATCGGTTATCTACTTTACATAATCGATTATCTTCTCAACGTTCATAAAACTGAACGTTGGAAGGCAACGGTCAGTGAATAATCGATTATTCTATCGAGGATAATCGATTATTTACCTTCTCTGGAATTTCCAGTTTAAGCTGGAAAAGGCAGATAATCGATTATCTACTTTGTGATAATCGATTATGCAGCCATGCTGGAATATCCAGTTTTGGCTGGAAATCCTACATAATAGATTATCTTCAGAAGGATAATCGATTATCTGCCTGTTCTGTCCAGAATCGAAAACTTACTTCAAAAATCATTTATGGTTAAAATGGAAACGTTAAAAATCATTTTGTTTGAAGTATATGAAAATGTTTATGATATTTATGATTTGATAGAATGATTTTATGCATATTTATGATGACCTATGTTGAGCCAAAAGAAGAGATAACTTAAACGTTGTCCTTACATTGGTTCTACCTAACGACCTACGCCTTGGGTCTTCGATCTTGAACTTTTGAGCTCGTCTTGGCTTTTTCATGCGATCCCTTCATCAATATGCTTCTCGACATTCAATCTTGATTGTTTGTCATATAATAACGTTGTTTGACACTTGACTTCATTGTTTGTCATTCATCAAAACCTATACCTGGAAATCAAGCTAATACAACCAAAGCACACATATCATGGATAGAATGATTTCCTACAAATATGTCAAGCAAGTCAAGTATGGGGTTTTCTTGAGTCCCATCATTTTGAGGAATCCCCTACCTTTGCGATTTTCCGGCAAAAGTAGACCTGGAGTCTCCCAAGGAATACCATCTAAACCCCCTACTTCCTCAAGTAAAGGGGTCATTTCAAGGTCCTCGAAGCGAAATTCAGATCGGTCACTATCCCAATACAAAGTAGCAGCCTCTATGATTTTGTTGTCAGGCTAGATTTCCAGAAGCTAGGGCAAATTCCCTATGTGTTTGCGGACAAGGATCCGATTACTGGCATGAAGATCCTCCCACCAACTTAGTAGCCTTGGGTGAATGTTGGTTACCATACCGAATCTAGGGACTTCATGCCTCATTATTTGCAAAACAAAATGTTAGACCCTTTACCCCACCAGACTCGACTATTAAAATCAACAATTAGTATGATAGGAATTTAGTTCTCCAAATAAATGCACAGAACATAGAGGTGTCCATTTGGGTTTCAGGGAAACCCGATGGACTTTAGACTAGGCTATCTTAATGAGTCATTATGCGGACGCCATAACTGACTCGGCTAGGTTTGAACATGATGCATGTACAATTAACAGAGTAAGGCTTCTATTTGAGGTATTAGACTGGTACCCTTGAGTGTACAACTCAATAGGGAAAAGGCACGGAACCGTCGACTACACCATTGATCGACTGATTTTACCACAAATACGCCTTTGCTAAATTTAGGGGGTGATAATATCGAAAGAGCGCAATCACTCATTATAAGCGTTGCTACAGGATTTGTTTGGGCACAAGTGGAATATGATGTTGAAGATGCTATTTACAAGAATGAAACAAATTAACATGTATTTTCACGTACATAAGATAAATGATTACAGTAAATGCTCGAAATCACAGCGGCGTTGAAATAATAAAGCAGCAAAGAATGTAGTAAGGAAACAAAAGGCATAAAGTGCCAAGTCTATTTCATAGTAGAGGAAATAAAGACAATAAGCAAAGGCAATTAAAGAGATAGTAAAGTCACAAGTAGCATGCAATGGTAAAAGCCTAAAGACATCCCCAGCAGAGTCGCCATGCTGTCGATGCCCCTTTTTCTAATGGTCGAAATCGGGTACATGACATTATGGGAGGACAACTCTTATTCCCTTACTAGAACTGGATTTTGGAATTTGGAGAGTCGTCACTTAATGATTACAGTGCATTAGGACACTTTTAAAGAAACAAATTTGACAGGAAGAACCAACGTTTGGGTAAGGGCTTGAGATTATCTCGAGTGGAAGGTGTTAGACACCCCTCTAGATCCACTAGCGTGGTTCCCGGCCATACTACTATTGTGACTTTAGAAGATAGAAGAAACGAGCAAGGTTTTCACATAATTATTGCAAGCAAGTTCGAAAGTTTAAAAGATAAAAGAATGGTAGGTTTTAGAAGAGTTAATTAAAAGAAAACATTACAAGTAAAAGGAAAAGGGTCCTAGGTTTATATGTAATATGGACCACATCAATGCAATACCCAGTGCACACTCCTCGAAAGAGGGGTCGCATGTGATATTAAAGCACCGTTCATCATATCCATATTCTACCCTTCCTACCCCGTTAACGTATTAAAGCGCGATTAGTCTCGTTCACTTATTGTATGCTAGTACCAATCCTAATACTATCAGTCCCGGGATATTAGGACTTCTAATCTTAAAGGGGAGAGAAGGATGGGGGCCTTTATGGAGTTTAAAGGACAAGATACTAGTTCGACATTCAAAACATATATCAAATAAGGGAAGAGCAAGCAAGCAAGTAAAGCTCAAATAAACCTCTGAAAGCAGATAGTCATATAGTTTAGCACACCTTTGCAAATACTGGTTTGGTCTTTAAGTTCGATTAAGCAGTGAGCGGACTGGTTCAATTTATATATTTAGATAGAAAGTCTATATTAGGCCACCCGGATACAGTTGTCAGAGATTAAGGCACTAGATTAATGCTAATTGACTAAGAGTACTAACTATAGAAAATAGCTAGTATAGAAGGTTTTGAGATAAAGGTTGTTGCAGACTTAGAAAGTCGTTTAGAGCAGACTGCCTAGTTGTAATTAAACACAGAAAAGGTAATTTTAAAAGTTTCATAGTAGGAAGGTTTATTTAAAGAAAATGAGTGAATTGCAGAACTGAGTTAAAGATGACAAGTTCAAAAGAAAGGAATTGAATTGAAAAACACATTTGATCATATTATTAGAAAAACAGTTCCAAAAAAAATATGCAAAGTTTAATAGCTGGATTCTAATAAACGGACATTGGTTTGAAAAATGTTTTATCAAAGATTAGGTTTTGGAATATATATATATATATATATATATATATATATATATATATATATATATATATATATATATATATATATATATATATATATATATATATATATTGACCTAGGCGTGAAAGAACCAATTGGTTGACTGTTACTGCTTTTAGACGGGCGAGTTCGATTTAAAAGCTCCTATAAACATGATTTCTACGAGTTATTGATTTTAAAATTTGTTACTAACTTAAGAACATATGCTTATTTCTTATAAATATCTAATGGTTTGCCTAATGTTATAGAGAAATGCATACCCCTATAGGCATGGCTTCAATATGCACAGATTACAGAAATTAACTCCTATAGGCAGGATTTCTATACGCATGATTGCAAAAAGTAAGTGTTAGGTCATATATGCATGATTTTTTATGTAATTAAATTAACAATAAACGACCCTATAGGCAGGATTTCTAGGTTATTAAATAGTAAAATCCTAGGATCATGATTTCTACCCTTTAGTGAAGAAAAGTAAAGACCCCCCACCCTTTTCAGTATATTCCCCAAGTTTATTCAAATTATTACAAACCAGAAAAGTAGAGAAAATACATCAGAGACTAACAGTTGCATCCAAGGTACCTAAATCAGACTTAATGTCTAATAATATGCGTTTGAACCACTTCCAGGATCCAGATTTTCAAAGCCTTCTCTTTATCTAGGGTGTTTGAAAGTTCCAAGGAGTCTCACGGGTTTCCGGCAGTGCTTACGCCCAAGATACCATTAGAATAGAAAGAGTGCAGTGTGAGAAAGCCAGCTCTTAAGCATCCAAGTTCAGAGGGAGCTCAAGGGTCCCAAAGCAATGTTTGCAAGAGAGGGGTAGAACTTAGTAGCTAGGATAAGTGTAAGTGCAGAATGGGTTGAGGAGCCATAGCAGGTGGTGGTCATGCCTAGCCACAAAATAGGGTGGCACCCTAACCAACCTATTGGTCAAAAAAATTAAGAGCACAACTATTGAAGGTCAAACTAGGTCTGGACAATGATTAGGACATTGCCAAGCCAAGGTCTTAGGCTCAGAGCAAACATAAGGGGAAAAAGGACTGGGAATTGACAGAGTTTAGGATTCAAGGAATCCAGCTCATACGCATGAACACCAATTTTTAGGTATTATCATGCTTTACGAACCACAACTCAACAGATAAAAGAGGTAGGGGTAAGGGGATACACATAAGAACAAGAATGATAAAATTGCAGAAAAGCAGTAAGAAATAAGTACAACAGAACTTAAACATAAACACATAGGAGAAGAGTAGTATTTAAGCTAGGATCGACATACCAGTTGCAAAGTAAACAGAAAGAGAAGAGCAGATCACTTTCACCCACAAACAAAGAAAGATCAACTCAAGATAATAGTAGAAGACTCGAAAGATTTTGAGAAAACTTAAAGGTATTCCAGAAGGAAAAGAGAAGTAGTCTAAAACTGGTAAGTGTGTTCGTCTTTATGAGAGAATACTTATTATCGGCTGATGATAGAAAAGGGGAGGGATTAGCCGTTATTTTTTTTTTTTGAAAACAAGTAAGGTAGGCAAAGAGTGCACTAACATAGAAAAACAATCAAATATTATCAATTAAGACAACTAGACTCCTTTAATTAAGGGGTCTAGGTCAAACGGCTAATCAAGATAGAACAAGGAGGGAAAATCAGTTTTCGAAGGCTTGATTAAGGTAAGGAAACCACATAGTGCACAAATAAGGTAAAGTAAAGAGTTGGTAATTAAGGAAAGATGGAATAATAGTGAAAAATAAGGTATCACCTTGAAAATCACTCAAAGGATCTCGGATCCAATAGCAAATCACAAAGAACCTAAAGTAGTTAAGGAAATAAATAATTTAAACGTCGGTACAAAATCACAGAGGATACATAAGACCAATTATTTACGGAAAACATCACAAGTTTAGAATTTTACACAAAATATCGAAATAAACAGTTAATAGGGCAAAGGGGTCCACTCAAAAGAAATCAGTGCTGAATCACTAGCATGATTAAAGGGATTTCAAAATAAATCTTTGAAAGGGATGTTTTTTCTCATATATAAAGCATGTATTTCAAATCAAAGAAGAGTCTCACAATGAAAATTTCAGAGTCATAGGCAAATAAGATTTTGAGTTCGATTATAGGCTCATCCTAAGTCTGTAAACCTAGGGTTTCAGAGTGAAACCCTAGTGCCATCCACCCAAAGGAAAACCCCTGAATTTTAGGGTTTCACATAGAATCAGAGATGAAGCGTCATACAAAGTCACATAGAAAGGCAGACATACACAAACAGAAGCAAGAGAAACTACGAGTTTTAACACAAAAGGTAGGCAAGAAAATGATCAACAAAACTTAGGAACAAAACTAAAGCATGAACTTGAACACATATAGCAAAGAGTGAGGATCAACAACCTAGGTTAGCATGTGAAAAAATAATAGAAAAGAATATCTGTAAAAATCAAGCAAGAAATAAGAGAACAGAATTGAACATATTAAGAAATAAAACACGAGCATAAACACATAAGAGAGAGTAAAAGAGTCAGCAAACATTTAGGAGCCATTTTCAGAAACCCTAAAATCGGATTTCAACTATTTTGAAAAAAGAAAATTTGGGGAAAAACTCTAAAATATCACACATAACAAAGATCTAGCGCAGATCTAAACGAATAAAACAAAAAAGAACCTCGAATAAGCTTTGTTTTTTGAGAACCCTAAAGGACGGGAAAGGCTTGGAAGTCACGAGATTATATCTGAGTCGATAAGGTTGGAACCAGGCTCAGGAGGTTAAGATACGCCGGAGTAGGGCGGAAAATGGACGAAAACCTTGAATCGATGAAGGTCTACGTGAAGGACCTTGAAGACTGGCCTTGGAATATGCAGGCATCAGGATGTGAGAGCAGTAGGAGGTCAGTGTAGGTCGTCCATGGCTAGAGCAGCCATAGATTCTGGTGGATTTGAGGTCGAAAAGAAGGGACATCGATTAGGGTTAGAGAGCGCTTGCGAGAGTTTGAGAGAGAAGAGAGTTTGAGGGTGGAGGATTGAGAATAGTGATATAGGGTTAGGGGTTGTTTATAATTAAAAAAGATAAGGGGGAATCTGGGCCGTTGATCTAAATGATCAACTACTCAGATTGAAGAAGACACGAGCCGGTTTGATTAAGTGGGTACTGGATCGTGCATATAAGGTAATTGGGCTGGGCATAATTGGGTTTGATTTGGGCTGAGTTGGGGTTAAATTGGGGTGTCAATTTTTGCTAGAATTGAAATAAAAATGGGACTTGCATTTAAATAGCCATTTTTCCTTATTTGATTGATAAAAAATAGTAAAAAAAAATTTAAAAGCAAATTAAAAGTACTGAGTAGATATCTATTGTATAAGTATTAATTTAAAATACTGAATGTAATTTTATAATTGAAAAATATTGTAAATCGCAAAGTAGGCTATAATTGCAATTATATGCAGCATAGCTTTACAAAATGCCAAATAAATTTATTAAAATATGAAAAAATTACCTTAATTATATTTTGGTGTACATATGAGAATAAAATAAGTTATTCACCAAAAAATAATAATTTTATCATAATTATTGGATTTTATGTTAAAAAAAGGCAATAAACTGGTTTACAAAATTACCAAAACTCGTGGGTGTGCTTGTATATGCAAATATATGCTAATTTGGAAGTATTTTGAGTACAAAAATACATAGAAAAAAATTGGGTATCAAAAATATCTAACAATACACCTTTTGGTTGCCTCTTTAAAAACCTTGCAACGAAAATCCAGTGGGACAAAACTTTATAAAGGAAAATGAGTACAACGCGCATTAACTTCCCTGATGAGAGAATTAATTTACATCTTTAAGCATTTGCATTCCAATCTTGTGCACCATCTTCAAAAGACCATTGGTGGAGATTTGATAAACAAATAAGCAATATTAACTTGAACAAATTTGTTTCACTTTGAAATCATTATCCCTAATAGATATATTATTTTCATATAATCTTGTTGGAATCATCAGTTCAATATCTTCACATAGAGGTGAAAAATTTTGCTATCATATAATCATGCTTATAGTTATAGCAAGATACATTTGTGCACAAATTTCACTGAGGAAATTGTACCTCAAGATCAAGGATTCTAGATACTTCAAAAAACTTAAATCCTTCATGGATTGTCATATAAGTTAAGTCATATAAGTCGTATAATAGACTTTAGATGCATATCAAGTTTTCATGTCATGCCAGACATATAACATATCGAAAACTGATGCACATACCATTGACTTTATACTTTCAAGTATTTGAACAACATAGACAAAATTATATGTCTTTCGTATGAAACCAATTCTATTCGAATTGATTCACTTCCATTTGGCCAATATTTTTGTGTCTGTAGGCGATAGACTTAAGATCCTCATCTATATTTAGCGCTATCATAGATGTCGTCGACGATATCGATTGCAATATTTTTTCATGAAGACATAACATAGAGATCTCTTCATTCATATATTCAGGTACCTTAATCTCTTGTGAGATTTTATAAAGTGTTATGTTATGTGATCTTCTAGATCACTTGCTTCTTTATTATGATCACTTTGATCATTTGCTCATCTTCTTTATCAAGAAGTTCTATTTGAAACCGATTTGTCTATACACTTTAATCATACTATAGACTTTGTCCTTCTAGGACTTAATATGAGCATTTACAATGAGAATATAGTTACTTTCTTTGGGTCAGCAAATGCGTATGTCATGCTTTGCAATATATTGCAAAGGAATTATCTTTTTATGAACTTCAAGTTCATATTATGATATTCGAGGATCTATATATACAAATGATAATCTGTTCCACGTAAATTTTTCTCAAATGTTTATTATGTCTCCTCCTCATGTTAGAAAAACTAACTTGTTTCCTGAACATTAAGAACCCATCTTTGCGTGTTGTGGTGTTAATCAATATATACCGCACATAAATAATAATAAGATAAAATAATTTGATTCCTGACCCTGAACCATTTAGGAGGGAAGATGTCACGACCTGGAATTTTCATCCTCGGGAGTCGTGATAGCACCTACTTGTGGAAGCTAGGCAAGCTAAGAACATTTGCAAACATTATCCTAACTCATTTTTATACATGATTAAACAATTTGAATTACATATGAATAAGCAATTAGAAGATGAATTTTAATAAAAGATAGCGGAAGTGTGAACTAAAGATAGAAACAACGTCTAAACATCAACACAAGTCTCTACCCAGCACTTGGTGTCACAACATTTCACGGACCTCCTAAGAATGCTAAATACAAAAGTCAGAAACAATATAATAAAACTCTATCTCGGTACAAGGAAAACAGGGTAGAAAAGAGATAGATGAGATGCCGGGCCTACGGACGTCTGCAGGACTACCTCGCGATCTCGTGGACTGAAGGACTGTTCCCTGGCTACTGCTGTGCACCGTAAGCTGCTCCGACCCTCCGATCTGTGCAAAAGAGCACATAGTGTAGCATGAACACAACTGACCCCATATGCTGGTAAGTGCCTAACCTAACCCTGGTGAGGTAGTGATGCGGTTAGACCAGACTCCAGATAAACTTTTGCAGATATATGTACAAATGCAACGAAGAGACAACAGAAATAAACAACTAAAACTGAGGGAGGGAACATGCTTCAGGGGTATCAGATATAAATAGAATATCAGGAATAATATAGGAGAAATCCACAATTTAGCTTCTAACACGAAAAAAATAAATAAAGGCAACTTTCACTTTCAATTCTCATCTTGTTGCAGGCGTGCAACCTGATCTCATCTCTCAGTATCTTGTGAAAGGCATACCACCCGCTCCCATTTCAATATCTTGTGGTAGGCGTACCACCCGCTCCCATTGCAATAATATCTGGTGGTAGGCATATTTGCTCCCATTCCAATATCTTTTGGTAGGCGCACCACACGCTCCCATTTCAATAGCACTTGTGGTAGGCGTACCACCCGCTCCCATTTCTTACTGTATAATCACGACAAGGGAATAAAACAATATAATAACTTCCAAGGCAAGGTAACAAAGCAAAGTAATAACTTCCCGGCAAGGAAAACAATAATATCAAGATCAAACGTCACGGTAAGGAAACAAGATATCTCAATTTATCCCGGCAAGGGAGAAACTATTATAATCAAACTTGTTACAACACCTAACTACCTCAGCTATATTTAAACTAATTACAACACCTAATTACCTCGGCTAAATATACACTTGTTATAACACCAAACTACCTCAGCTATAACCAAACTCATCACCACATCTAACTACTTCAGCTATAACTAATCTTATTACAAAACCTAGCACAACCTAAGCATCCGTAATATCAACTAAGAATATAATGAAAGAGAACCACAATTCAACAATAGCACGGCAAGGGAACAACATAATTATCTCTTCTCTTTCTCACTTTTACTTCACCACTCGAGCCAATACTCTAGAGTTTCAATTATCTCATATACTTTCACAATTTGTTATGAAATTGGAGCCAACACTCATCAATGTTCATAAGAATCATAATTCTTTCCTCAAACATTTCACAACAATGAGAATTCATCACTAAGGCATGAATGATATATCAAGAATCAAGATATTCACAATTTAGATACCCACGTTCATGCTAGACACCAACATATGGATACTCGTCATCATTCCCATACGTGGTACAAAACACAAAACAAGTATCAAATACGACTCAACTCCTAATCCCTCAAGCTAAGGTTAGACCGAACACTTACCTCAGTTTTTTGAATTCAACTCAAGTCTCAATTAGGCTTTACCCCTCTATTCCACCACGAACCCGCTTGAATCTAGTCACAAGTTACTTATTTACATCAATTAACACTAAATGAATCAATTTGAATGTACAAAAATGAATTTCCAAAAGTTTTGCCCAAAAAAATCCAAAAATACCCCCAGGCCCACGTGGTCAAAACTCAAAATTCGAACAAAAAATCGGTCACCCATTCCCCCACGAACACGTATATGTGATTTGTTTAAAATCGGACCTCAAATTGAGTTCAAAATATCCAATTTTAGAAAAACCAAAGTTCTACAAAAAACCCCCAATTTCTCATATGAAAATCTTTGACTTAAGTCGAAAACATGTTAACTTACATTTGATTTGGAAGAAGTCTTGTTCTTGGAAAATCGCCCAAAGAGGTTTGTGTTTTGAAAGAATGTTAAAATGGCTTAAAAATTAGGCTAAGTGTAAAATATGCAGGTTGCAAGTATGGAAAATGTGAACAGGGGTTCGCAATTGTGAACCCTGACCTGCTAAGGTGGGAATTGGGAAGATAATGTTCGTCTTTGCAAAAACTGACAAAATCCAGAACTTTCGCATTTGCGAAATTTGCATCGCATTTTCGATACCTCAGCTTCCTCAGCCATCATCGCATTTGCGAGAGGCTTTTTCGCAATTGCGATATCACTTTTGCGATGAAGGTGTCGTATTTGCAACTCAGGCTGCCAGTCCTCAAATTTGCTTTTGCGATCAATTTGTCGCATTTTCGGGCTCGCAATTGCGAGCCTGGCTTCGCAAATGCGAAGCTTGCAGGTCAGTTTATACCAGCAAGTTTTCCAAAGTTGAAAATGCACTCGTGACCTATCCAAAACTCACCCGAGAACCCGGGGCTCCAAACCAAATATACACACAATCTCTAAAACATCCTACTGACTTATCCGTGCCATTAAATCGCCAAAATAAGATCATATACATTGAATTAAGCCTCAAAATCCACGATTTCTTTCAAGTTTCATAAAACATCAAAATTTTTATATTAAGTCCGAAACAGGTCAAATGACGTCTATTTTCAGCCAAACCTTACAGAAAGTTCTTAAACCATATGTAAGACATGTACCAAGCACTAGAACCAAAATACGGGTTCGATACCAATACGTTATCATCAAGTTTCATTTCCAATTTTTCTTAATTATTTCCAAAAAATAATTCACTCAATAATTTATTTCTTGGGCTTGGGACCTCGGAATTTGATTCCGGATATACACCAAAGTCTCATATTTTCCTACGGACCCTCCGAGACCGTCAAATTATGGGTCCGGATCCGTTTACCCAAAATATTTACTGAAGTCATATTTAAGCTTTCCTACTACGCGCCCAGACTACACACTCAAATCGAGGCAACCCTAAATAAGGTTTTCAAGGCCTCAAAGACTCAGATTTCAATTATAAACAGGTGATGACCCTTTGGGTCGTCACACGAGAATGTAAATATATTTTCATATATAACCTATATTAAACTGATATAGATAGCTCTTTTCTCATATGCAATATTTAAGTTATTAAGTGGAGGAACTCAATAAATTATTTTGCTAAACCAGCCGTGATGTAAACCAACTTATCAAGATGAACTTCTTGAATAGAAAATCTAGAAATTATGCTCGAAATTATACTATCGAGCAAGTTACCTCGCATAATACCATGTTGTGAGCTAATAATAATTGCACATTTAACCATATCATAGATGCATCTTATGTGGTATACATGGTAGGTGAATGAGCCTATATTCACCTTTTATATTTTCAGTATTCATGGGATTCAATCCCAGTTTTAGTCGCTCAATTAATTACGAGAACAAACGACATTAGAGAATTCGTAAAGAACTTTCTAGTTCTTTAATATTTACCCATGTGAATTCTCTTTTATTTTTGCATATTATGGTTAAATTGATATGATTAAATCAGTTATGCCAACTGGATATCAATAAACTCCAAGTTTATTATGATGCGGGTTTTATATCAATAAACTTCTACTTTATTGTGACATTCTTTTATTTATGTAGTACAAACTGGAGAATAAAACGGGTAACTTTTCACATAAATATTAGCATGCCACAAGTTGTAGTAATAAGATATTAAATCTTTCATTTATTTATAGGGTCAATTAACCAACCGCTTTCGCAAATACTTTAGAAACTGAATAAGTTTCTTTGAGATTTACTACGATACAATAAATTGACATGATAATCAATTGTATTCCTTCAAAATAGTAATAATTGGCTCTTCCAGAGCTCTCAATTAATTTTGTACTACCAGAAATTCATCAATATCCATATGGTGAATATCTCTTTTAAAGAGAATATTATATCATTATAGTCATGGTCAAAATCATTATAGGCAAGATATGTTGCTTCTATTACTTTTGCCATGTAATAATTGCACTGCCACAATATTTTGGCTAATCACAATGCGTACATAATCAATGACCATTCATGTCATAATAATGGAATTATTTTCTTATTTCATCTCAAGCCTTCTTCTAGAGGCGAGTGTGGTCTATTCACTACCACTATAGCACGTTCATATTCTTTCAAGAATGAATATGTATTCATAAATCAGATGTTGTCACATTCACATCATGAATATACCATAATCATCTATATGTGCTTTATAAAATCTCATGTCAAATCAATGACAAATATTACTTTCACAAAGTGAAAAATTATTTTGAGAATCCTTATTATTCCCATTATCACATTGATGATGATTATAACTTCGTCTATTGCCACGTCCACATTTATTGATACCTTCACGGTAATAATTTTGTCTTCTTTCAGACTTATCACATACTGCTATCACATTCTCTTAAGAGAATGAGAATTGAGAAAATTTAATGGGACGAGTTTTTAATTCTTTGCCCACAATTATACATGAATTTGATCATAGCGACATAGAAATTTTACCACTTTGGGTGGTTATAATTTCTTTCAAACTCCGTTAGAGTTACAATCAAAATTTATCGCCTTTGTTTGTATTTAAAATCAAATTATAGAATGTCAAGAATTTGAAAGAGAAAGGTAAAATACTTACCTTAAATCCAGAATTTAATCATAAAAGAAGTTTATGGAACAATTGACAACCATTATGCTCAATCCCAAAGCTTCTATTCAAATGGTTAGAGTCTTGTACTGATAACGTGTTATAAAATAATAAAAGAAGAAAAAGAGTAGTGTTAGAAAAGTAAAGGGAGAGAATTCTTATTGATATGAGATGAATATAATGGAATAGAACCCTCTATTTATAGGGAAATGATGATTTAGCCATCAAGTAATGAACCCTAGAATTTTTCTAAATATAGACATTCACCATAAAATGAAATTCTATTTATAATAAATCGTGCAATTTATGGTACATTGATAAAGAAATGAGTAAAGGACTAAAGATACTCTTTTAGTTTTCTCCAAAAGTCTAATCTTCCTCAAATTAGTAGAGAGCAATGTTGGAATAAATCCGACTATAACGCTTTAGCCTTCATATCGAATTATTTGGAACTAAAACATAAGCGGAAGCGTACCTGAATCCATTGGTGGAAGCTCCTTAATCCGGCTTGAAGATCACCTTGATCCGGCTTGGAGATTGTCCGCGTTTGGCTTTCCACTTGATGTTCAAGACAAAGGATTTGCTCTCTAATTTCAATGGGAAGAAGAAGAGAATTAGTCTTGCATCAAATGGGAACCATAACCCCCTATTTACAAGCATGTAACCATAGTTACATGTATGTAACCTTAGTTAGCCCATCATTAACTAAGGTTACTCTATATGGGTATCTACACATAAATTAGTCTTACACTTTATATGACAATGTATTGGCCTCCTTAATAATAATGTCCATAAGACCACTAATTTAGGCCAAACCAAAAGATAGCACATAACATATAATTAATCCATATATTGTCCATATGTATGTAGTACAAGTCCAAATGTCTAACAATCTCCCACTTGGACGATATACTCATGCATATGTACAAACCTTAGTATTATATGTTACATTATAACTTTATGAGCTCACTATTGCTATCAAAATAAAATTGTCATGATCAATCCGGTCCATCAATCATATCAACATAGGATCTAAGAGATCTTAGTTACTCTTGTGTAACTAGACCCAACATTGATCACGTATATCAATATAACCAATGACATGGGTCAAGTGTAGGTGTGTAGCATAGAAATAACACAAAGTGTGGTCTGAAATGGAATGTCTATTTCCAACTGGTTCACTTTATTGAGATCAATCATAAACCATAAGAGTACATAAAACTTTAAGACTGAATATCTGCAGATAAAACCTTAAAGACTGAATCACTGAATGTACTGGACAATACATAATTGTATAACACAAACTCCCACTAAAACTCATAATCCTCAACTGATTTGACACCCATGCGAGCAATATGCTCATGAAATATTTTGGGTGGTAATCCCTTAGTAAGTGGATCCGCAATCATGGAGTTTGTACTGATGTGCTCTATGTACAATTGTCCATTTTGTACTCTTTCTTTAACAACCCGAAACTTGACGTCCATATGCTTTGCCTTCGTCAAACTACTGTTATTGTTAGCATAAAGGACTGCTGATCTGTTGTCGCATGATAGCCTGAGTGGCTTTTTAATACTGTCTACTACGCGCAGTCCACTAACAAAATTTCGCAGCCATAATCCCTCATTGGATGCCTCATAACATGCCATGAATTCCGCTTCCATGGTGGAAGTGGCCGTAAAAGTTTGCTTGATGCTTCTCCAAGAGATAGCACCACCAGCAAGCATGTAGACATAGCCTGATGTAGACTTCAGACTATCTTGACATCCAGCAAAATCGGAATCGGTGTACCCGATGATCTCAAGCTGGTCCAATCTCCGATATATGAGCATGTAATCCTTTGTTCTCTGTAAGTACCGCATGACCCTTTTGGCTGCCTTCCAATGGTCCATTCCCGGATTGCTGAGATATCTGCCCAGCATCCCAACAATGTATGCTATATCAGGTCGTGTGCATACCTGAGCATACATCAGACTCCCTACAGCCGAAGCATAAGGTGTCTTCTCCATTTCCATGGTTTCAAAACTATTCTTTGGGCACTGTTTGAGACTAAACTTATCTCCCTTAGCAACAGGGGTGTCGCCTGGTTTACAATCCTGCATGCCAAATCTTTTAAGAATCTTATCGATATAGCCCTTTTGTGACAGACCGAGAACACCTTTGGAGCGATCTCGATGTATCTGAATTCCTAATACAAAAGAGGCATTACCAAGATCTTTCATTTCAAATTTCTTTGAAAGAAATTTCTTAGTTTCGCGCAATAATCCTATATCGTTACTGGCAAGCAGTTTGTCATCGACATATAAAACCAGAAAAATATATTTGCTCCCACTGAACTTATGGTATATACAGTCATCAACAATATTTGGTTCAAAACCAAAAGATGTAATGACTTCATGAAACTTGTGATACCATTGACGGGAAGCTTGCTTGAGCCCATAGATGGATTTCTTTAATTTGCAAACCCTTTTCTTTGAGTCTCCCGAAACAAAGTTTTCAGGTTGCACCATATAAATTGATTCCTCAATGTCACCATTGAGAAACGCTGTCTTAACATCTATCTGATGAAGTTCAAGATCAAAATGTGCTACTAGTGCCATTATTGTCCTGAAAGAGTCTTTCGATGAAACTGGAGAGAAAGTCTCTTTATAATCAATGCCTTCCTTTTGAGTGTAGCCCTTTGCGACAAGGCTAGCTTTAAACTTAATGACACTGCCCTCTGAATCCCTCTTGGTTTTAAATATCCATTTACAAACAATTGGTTCAACACCTTCGGGCAATGTAACAAGCTCCCAAACGCTGTTATCGCTCATAGACTTCATCTCATCATTCATTGCATCATTCCACTTTTGAGAGTTAGAACCTTTCATGGCTTGACGGAAGTTGATTGGATCATCTTCCTCAAGTCCAATGTCACTTTCTTGTTCTTGGAGAAATACAACATAATCGTCCGGAATTGCACTTCTCCTCTCTCTAGTGGATCTCCTTAATGGCACTTCAGATTCTTGAGGTTGTTGAGTTTGATTTTCATTAATAATATTAGGAACTTGATTAGGGAGATTATCAAGATTGTCTTGAACTGGAGTTGTGTGATCCGCATCAGGAATGAGAACACCCTGATCAAGATCAACAACTGGAGGCAAAGACACATGTTCTTCCTCAAAGACAAAATCTCTAACTTTATCTCCCCACCCCCCAAACTCAATATCCTCAAAGAACCGAGCATTACCCGTCTCAAAAATAGTTCTAGAAGTGGGATCATAGAACTTATACCCCCTGGATTTTTCAGAGTATCCAACAAAATAGCTACTAACCGTTTTAGAATCCAGTTTCTTTTCATTTGGCCTGTAAGGCCTTGCCTCAGCTGGACAACCCCAAATGTGTAAGTGCTTTATACTAGGCTTATGTCCAGTCCATAGTTCATATGGGGTTTTGATTGTAGCTTTAGTTGGAACCCTATTAAGTATATATGCTGCGGTTTCCAATGCTTCTCCCCAGAGCGAGTCTGGCAAAGTAGTATGACAAATCATACTTCTCACCATGTCCTTTAGTGTTCGATTTCGTCTCTCAGATACACCATTCATAGAAGGACTGCCTGGCAGAGTGTACTGAGGAATGATCCCACACTCATCTAGGAATTTTGCAAATGGCCCTGGACGTTGTTCACCTGAACCATCATATCTACCATAGTATTCACCACCACGGTCAGATCTAACGGTTTTAATCCTTTTGCTTAGTTGATTTTCAACTTCGGCCTTGTATGATTTGAACACGTCTATAGATTGGGACTTCTCATGAATGAGATATAGGTATCCATAACGAGAGTAATCGTCTATAAATGTGATAAAGTATTGTTGACCATTTCTACAAGGTGTAGGGAATGGCCCACGAATATCCGTATGTATCAATTCTAAGACATCTGAAGCTCTCTGGGCACCTAATCTCGTCTTGTTTGTTTGTTTACCCTTGATACACTCAATGAAAATATCCGAATTTGAGGAATCAAGAATTCCATCTGACACGAGTTTCTGAATTCTTTGTTTAGATATATGACCTAAATGCTTGTGCCAGAGTGATAAAGAATTCTCATTAGATAATTTTCTTTTTGTACCACTAGAACTTGTATGCAAAGTTTCATTATGTGAGGTTATTATGTCAACCAAATATAGGCTATAATATGCTGATAAAAGACCAGTACCGATAAGATTTGAATTTTGAAAAAGACTCACTTTATTGTCACCAAATGAAGAAGAATAACCGGATATGTCCAATTTGGGAACAGAAATTAAATTTCGTCTAAAAGATGGTACAACAAAAGTCTAATTCAAATCCAAATAAAAACCAGTCTTAAACAATAGCCTAAAATTTCCAATAGCCTCAACTTCAACCCTTTTGCCGTCACCAACATAGATGTATCTTTCACCATCACTTGGTTTTCGGCAGTTCAGGCAACCCTGCATAAATATACTTATGTGAGTAGTAGCAGCAGAATCTACCCACCAAGTATCTTTAGGTACTGAATTAAATTAACTTCAGAACAAACAAGAGCAAGATATATACCCTTTTTCGCACGCCAAGCGTGGTATTTGGTACAATCTTTCTTCATGTAATTAGTCCCCTTACAGAAAAAGCAACCTGATTCTGTAGTTTCAACCTTAGTTTCCTTTTGTTGCTTCTTCTGGGGCCTTGAGACAGCAACTTCCTTATTTTTCCTCTTCTTGTTGTCTTTAGAAGAGGATGCCAAATGAGCACTTTCTGTCTTATCTTGCTTTATTCTCTCTTCCTCTTGCACACAATGTGAAATGAATTCATTAAGAGTCCATTTCTCCTTTAGGCAGTTGTAACTGACCTTAAACTGATTAAATTGTGATCAAAACTAAGTACACAAGCAGTTCCTCAGGTAATTCCAACTTGAGTGACTTAAGTTTTGAAGCAAGATGAGATATTTCTAAAATGTACTCCCTTATGTTTCCTTTGCCTTTGTACTTCATGGAAACAAGTTTACTCAAAAGAGTACTAGTTTCCGCCTTTTCGATTTGTGCAAAACGCTTTTCAAGGTCCTCAAGGAAAACTTTGGCATTATTCTCTTCAGTCATAGTTCCCCTAAAAGATTCTGGAATTGCACGTTTCATGATCATAAGACTCATGCGATTTGAGCATTCCCACTTCTCCATCTCCTTCTTGTCATCAGAAGAAGATGTATCCTCAAGAGAAGCAGGTTTCTCAATCCGAAGTGCAAGGTCTAGATCCATGCAATCGAGAACTATCATAATGTTCTCTTTCCATTCCTTAAAATTTGTGCCATTAAGCACAGGGATGCTGTTAATGTTTGCAGATATTGTAGCAGCTGAAGAATTCACTGAAAATAGAACAAGGACAACTTAAAACATGCTTACAATTATTTGATTTTTAACTTTAGTATACAGATTCAAAATAGGCAAATCCCATTACAAGATACCTTGCACAACATTGATTTTAGTCTTTGGACAGAAAATCAACTTGTAATTGGTACTCTCGTGTAGTAATCAAAATATTGACAATAAACTCCTGTCAAATATCAAGCCTTCCTTTGGGCCGACTTAATATTCACATGGAAAACTTAATAATTGTCACATATTTATTACCACAAGCATGCTCGAATTCCTGCCAAATAACAACCTTCCTTTGGGCCGGTGTTAAACGCATGGAATACGAACATACACAGTCATCCTATATTTTAAAATTAATCAATCTTTACAAAAGAGGTTACTTTGGTAACATAATGTTTCAATTGACTAATTTAAAATATTAGATACAAAATTAATTAATTCTATAAGCCATATACTGAATCTTAACTGAATATCACATGTTTATAATGTAAAATTTGAATATTAAAATCTGAATATTAATGGACAAAACATTAATGTACAATTAAAATCTGAAAACTTAAAACGTTTCTTTGATAATGAAAAACGTTTCTTTAATAATTGTACATTATGTCTTCATTAATATGTTAATTAAAAAAAACATTTCAATAAATAATGCAAGACTAATTATGTCTCCATTAATGATAAAACGTCTCTTGAATAATGGAAAAACGTTTCTGTAATTAATGGAAAAACGTTTCTATTTAATGGAAAAACATTTCTTTAATAATGCAAGGTTAATGTTTTAATATTAATCTTGCATTATGACTCCATTAATATCTTAATTAAATAAAAAAACGTTTCAATAATAATGAAAAACGTTTCTGTAATTAATGGAAAACCGTTTCTTTAATAATTGCCAGATAATCATACGTTTCTGCAAATTTATTCCAGGATCTTTTGCGGCGACGAACGCTGCCACTAAACCCATAGAAGTCGCCGCTAAATGTATTAGTGGCGACTATGTATTGAAACTGGAGTGGCCGTCACTGAAGGTTATTTGTGGCAACATTTGAGATCGCCACTCAACGATAATAAACTTAATGGGGCTTTCAACAAAAGGCTTAATCAAGGAATCATGTTCAACAATCGAAATTAGGCAATTTATTTCAACATTTCAATTCATATGGTGATAACATTGTATCGAAATACTAAAGTTTATCATCAACAAATCATTCATGAAAGCATGCTATATCAAGGTACTAGAATTTCAAAATCAAAATTCTATCTTAATTTAATCATAGAGCTTTATAATATTGAATTCATGAACTTCCAAATGACCCAATACGAAGAAGGCTCTGATACCAATTGTTGGAATAAATCCGACTATAACACTTTAGCCTTCATATCGAATTATTTGGAACTAAAACATAAGCGGAAGCGTACCTGAATCCATTGGTGGAAGCTCCTTAATCCGGCTTGAAGATCACCTTGATCCGGTTTGGAGATTGTCCGGGTTTGGCTTTCCACTGGATGTGCAAGACAAATAATTTGCTTTCTAATTTCAATGGGAAGAAGAAGAGAATTAGTCTTGCATCAAATGGGAACCATAACGCCCTATTTATAAGCATGTAACCATAGTTACATGTATGTAACCTTAGTTAGCCCATCATTAACTAAGGTTACTCTATATGGGTATTTACACATAAATTAGTCTTACACTTTATATGATAATGTATTGGCCTCCTTAATAATAATGTCCATGAGACCACTAATTTAGGCCAAACCAAAAAATAACACATAACATATAATTAATCCATCTATCGTCCATATGTATGTAGTACAAGTCCAAATGTCTAACAAGCAAAAGCAAATAATCTTTATCATCAACCTATCACATGCTACTAATACAACATCAATTAACAAAAAATATTGTTCATAAAGAAGACTGCAATTAATGAGTTAAGGTACTAGTTTTAACAAAAGAAGACACTATCTAATGAGACTTAAGAAATTAAAATAGCATAAATGATAGTGGATCGGGTTTTAGAGCGGGTTAACAAATAGTTTTAATGGTGCATTATTATCTTTTAAATATTTGCTTTTTTATAAAAAATGTAATAAAATGTAGTGGGTGACTTTATGAATAAGATAGTATAAACAGAGTAACTTTTGTTATACATATATAATAAAGAAAAGTACTAACTTCTATAAATTCGCCGAGTGACCGCCCGAGTAAGTTGTGACGGTCTTAGCGATACTTGTTGGATGTGATTTTGTTAAAATTGTTGTAAGATATGACTTCTTATAGGTATACTGGGAAGAGCACAAGCACCTTCGTGTTTGAAATTTTTGCAATATTATCCGGAATGTATTATTAGTTAAGAGGAAAAAATAAGGGACTCATGTGTTATGAAGAACTAGTATATATACCCGCGCGATGCACGGACCGGTTAAAAGAAAAATAGTTACCGAAAAAAGATAGCAAAAATATATGTATATTGCGGATTTAATTTAGTGATTGCAATAAAAACAATTAGTTTATAACATCAGCTTTACATCATCTTGGTCTAATAGGAATACTAAACACTTGAAGCAAATGACTTGCTTTAATAAAATGGCAAATAAATAAATTGACTTTCGACCATAAGATCCTTTGAAAAATCAAAAATATTTAATAGCAGTTGGAGAACCAACACCATCATTAGTTGCATAATTTTGACTAATAATTGTTAACTAAAGAAATAATATTGTAAAAGTTTAAATTTCATGAAATTTACCCCGAAAAGTTTATCTCAACTAGAGCTTTGTCCATCAAAAAAAATATGGATCCTATTAAATAAAAATAAAAATAACATTCATTCTATGAGGGCAAAAGTATTTATACACAAGTTTTGTATGAGGAGATTTGTGAGTAAGAAAAGTTGCATTGATATTGTCTTTGAATAAATTATGGTTGTATTCCTTTATGTCACGACCCCAATCCGGTCGTGATGGCGCCCAGCACATTGCTAGGCAAGCCCGACCAATCACTCTCACGATCTGAGCTATAAGCTCACATTCTTAAATCACAAATCATTAATAACGAAGAGAAAATCCGAAGTTTTACCAGTTAGATATAGAAACATCCCTATAACCAATACATAACAACCTCTCACAGATCTGGGGGTCATGAGTCAAGAGCCTCTACCAGAATAGCAAAGTAATACCAAAATGTAACATAGTCTGAGTACACGGAAACATAAAAAAAAATACAGAAGTATGGAGGAGTCGGGTCCTGCAGATGCCGACAGCTACATCGACAAACTCCAGAAGATAGTCTGTAAATAGTTGAAGATCAACTCTGTCCTGAGGTACCTGGATCTGCACACGGGGTACAGGGAGTAAAGTGGGTACTTCCAACTCAGTGGTAATAAATGTGTATAATGATAGTTAAGGTAAGAAATCCCAATATACTACATAGTAAATCTATAATAATGTTTTCTACCCTTTTTAACGGTGTAAATCCCCCATAAACAGTAACATGTAAAGCAGATTTATGTAAATGCATGAATGAGATGCAAAATGCACATGAACGCTACGGCGCGTAGCCCGATCTATTTGGGTACCCACGCTCACTGTGGGGGTTCAGACTCCGGAGAGGCTCCTACAGCCCAAGCGCAATATCATAGTAACATACGCTGCGGCGCGCAACCCGATCCACTATCAGTCCAGCTACATGCATGCAAGCTTCACAGGCATAAATAATTTACCGTTTCCAGTTCTGTTTATCAGTAATTATGAAATTAGGTGTTCAAAACCTCATAATGTTTTTCCATCATATTTAAACAGTGTTCTAGCTTAGGACTGATATCATGAAAACATGCTATAATTCATAGAAATAGTGATAACGATCCTCAGGGGATCTAAATAACCGGCACGCCGCCCAAATATATCCATAACCATCAAAGTAGGAGGTATACCGGCTCAATAATAGCCAAAAACACAGTACAATGCAAGTCGGTCGGACTAAGCCATAGTCCCCAATAACAATCCATCCCACACTCACCGTAGAGTACGCGTCTCGTCTCAATACAGCATCACAGTGTGATATACCAAGGTGTCAAACCCTCAAGTCATCATCCACATATATTACTCACCTCGAACCGGCTCCGAGTCTAGTCCGATATGCCTTTCCCTCTAAAATCAACCTCTTCGGGTGCCAATTCTGAAAAACACCAATAGGAATACATAGAAATATGCCAATGGAACATAACCCAATCAAAACAACTCGAAATACACCAAAAAACACGAAGTTAGCAAAACCCGAGCCCCGGGCCCACTTCTCGAAAAGTTATTAAATTCACATTTTCTGAATCCTCCTCTCGCCACGAGTCCATATATATGAAATTTATCAAAATCGAAGTCCAATAGCCGCTTCAAATTCCAAATTTTTAATGCCAAAAACCAAGCCCTAATTTCTCCAATTTCCACCCAAATTTCAGAGATTTAGATGATGATTCTTCAATAAAATTACATAAATAGCTCATAAAACTTACCTCAAGTCGAAACCTGGGTGAGATCCTCGTACTCTCTCGTCCAATAGCTCCAAAATGTGCTCAACAATGGTGGAAAATGATATTAGCTCGCGGATGACATGTTATAAAAAACCTTCTGTCCACCTAGGCATTTCTTCTATACGATCGCATCACCTCTCTGCGATCGCATTGAACAATTATTCCAGGCCTCCAAAATGGCCTATGCGATCGCAATACCCAGTACGCGATCGCACTGCTTCTGATTCCAACATTACGCGATGGCATACTTACCTCGCGATCGCACTGCACAAATTCACCCTCAGGAAAACCCAGGCTAACTACACTACTCGATCACATAAAACCTATTGCGATCGCAGAGAACAACGTAACCAACCTATGTGATCGCATACCTCTGACTTCGATCGCATTGAACGAATTTCCAAGCCTCCCCAAGCCTTCTACGTGATCACAACAGCACTCCTGCAATCGCATAGAACAAAACTCTGCAACACTTATGACAGCAAAAATCTGATCTCTAGCCAACCAAAGTGATCAGTCTGAACCCCCGAAATCATCTGAGGCCCCCGAGACCCACCAAAACTACCAACCTACTCCAAAACATCATACAAACTCGTTCCAATCATAACACCATGACCCTAAACACAAAATTCATCAAATCATGACGAATTCAAGCCTAAGTTTCCACTATAACTTCCGGAACTAATATTCGATCAAAAACCCGATCAAACAACGTCCGATTGTCCTGAAAATTTGCAGACATATCCCCTAACAATGCTAAAGCAACTCTCGGAATTCCTTTCCGACCCCCGGATCAAAATCTCACCTATACATCGGAATTCGCTGAAATTCAACCTTAGCCAATTAGAGCCTAATTCTACACCGGACCTCCAATTTGGTTCCGTTTTCACTCCCAAGTAATAAATAACCACCCAGAACTAGTTGAATCACCGAATCTATTCCGAGCACTATAACTCATAAGACTACATCTGGTTGACTTTTCCAAACTAGCCTTCTCTTAAAGAAACTAATTGTCTTAATCTCAACCAAACTCTGACCGAATCACTTCAAACTTTACAAACACATAAAGATGAACATATAGAAGCATAGGAGGGAAAAACGGGGCGTTAACTCACGTGACGATGGGCCGGGTAATCACATCCTCCCCAACTAAAACAAATGCTAGTCTTTGAGCGGGTCAAGAAACATACCCGGAGTTTCAAACAAATAAGGATATTTGTTCCGCATCTCATGCTCGGTCTCCCAAGTGGCCTCCTCCGTGGACCGACCTCACCACTGCACCTTCACCGTATCTATGTCCTTTGATCTCAAGTTTTGAACATGACGACCGAAAATAGCCATTGGCTCCATATCATAGGTCAAGTCCTCATCCAACAGTATCGTGCCGACGTCTAATACATGAGACGGGTCCTCAACATACTTTATGAGCATAGAAATATGGAATACCGGGTGAATTCCTGACAAGCTGGGTGGAAAAGCAAGCATATATGCCACCTCCCCAATCCTCTTAAGTATCTCAAATGGTCCAATGAACCGTAGACTTAGCTTCCCTTTATTTCCAAACCTCATCACACCTTTTATAGGCCAAACCTTCAACAAAACCTTCTCGCCCACCATATAAGATACATCCCGAACCTTCCAATCCTCATAACTCTTCTGACGCGACTGAGCCGTGCGAAGTCTCTCCTGGATAACTTTCACTTTCTCTAAGGCATCCAGAACTAACTCTGTCCCCAATAATCTAGCCTCACCAGGCTCAAACCAACCAACTTGAGATCTACATCCCATATAAAGCCTCATATGGCGCCATCTGAACGCGGGACTGATAACTGTTGTTATAAGCAAACTCTGCAAGTGGAAAAAAATCATCCCAAGAACCTCCAAAATCAATAACAGAAGCACGCAACATGTCCTCCAATATCTCAATAGTACGCTCGAACTGTCCATCCGTCCGAGGATGAAAAGCTGTGCTCATCTGAATCTGAGTGCCCAACTACCGATGAAAAGTCCTCCAGAATTGGGAAGAAAATTAAGTACCCCTGTCTGAGACAATAGAAATCGGAACCCCATGCAACTGCACAATCTCACGGATGAAAATCTCTACTAACCGCTCCGAAGAATAGGTGGTACACATCGGAATGAAATGCGTAGACTTGGTCAGCCTATCCACAATCACACAAATAAAATCAAAGTTCGTCAAGGTACAAGGGAGACCACTCACAAAGTCCATAGTAATCCTTTCCCATTTCCACTCGGGAATATCCATCTGTTGAAGTACCCCACCGGGTCTATGATGTTCATACTTGACCTACTGACAATTGAGACACCTAGCCACATAAGTCACAATGTTCCTTTTCATTCTCATCCACCAATAATGCTGCCTCAAGTCCTGGTACATCTTCGTGGTACCCGGATGAACAGAATACCACGAGCTGTGGGCTCCTCTAATATCAACTCTCGGAGCCCATCCACATTGGGCACACAAATTCGGCCCTGCATCCGCAACATACCATCACTGCCAATAGTCACATCTTTGGCATCATCATGCTGGACCCTGTCCATTAGGACAAGTAGATGCGGGTCATCATACTGGCGCCTCTGATGGGATCATGCAAAGAAGACTGAAAAACCACACAAGCCAACACCCGACTGGGCTCAGAAATAACCAACATCACCATCCGATTAGCCAAAAACTGAACATCAACTGCAATGTGCCTCTCCCCAAATAGAATGTACGCCAAGCTACCCATACTCACTGCCTTCCGGCTCAAAGCATCGGCCACTACATTGGCATTTCCCGGATGGTACAATATGGTAGTATCATAATCCTTAAGTAACTCAAGACAACTTCGCTATCTCAAATTGAGGTCCTTCTGCTTAAACAAGTGCTGAAGGCTGCGATGATCCGTGAACACCTCATAGGACACGCCATATAGATAGTGCCTCCAAATATTCAAAGCATGAAATA